>JAUPFT010000010.1:38270641-38886891 GCA_036936625.1 Parnassius smintheus behrii
TTTGGCCATCAATGATCTAACCACCTTACCTTCTACCTTACCCTTAAAATAATTGTAGGAGTCCGAGCAATTTAGATTCATATTTAAAATAAATAAAAATATAAATTTTTAATTATATTAATACATGCTCTCTTTCGTTCTTCTGTCAAATTTATAATCATGATGGAAAAAATCCTTTCATAAAACATTGAGCTAATATGTACTACGTACTAGAGGCGACACTGCATTCAGGTACTATGTTCCATTCAACTGCGGTGCATACACTGCACTTTAATCAGTCACTCGCTAGGCGCTTGTGGAGTTGACACGTGTTGTGTTGATTTAAAAAAAAATCTCGTGATAAAAATATGCCGTCGTGCGTACTTAGATATTGCACAAATAATTCAAGAAATGTCAGTAAAAACCAAGGAATTACTTTTAATTGGTTAATCAGATACTTAATCAATAAAAAACGTATTATAAATTAGTAATAAAATAAATTATTCCTAAGACGCCATTTTGTGTCACGTAATATAGATTATGAAATTAATTTGTTTAGATGCGACATTTCTGTGGGTACTTAAATATAGGACGAATATATTATTATACACATTTTTTTGTAGAAACATATATGAGTTATCAGAGAAGTTGGTTTTTTAATAAAAAAGTCAATGAGGGAGTATATACAAGAATTGATAGGAATATCTGATAGATTAGCAATTTTTAATATGAAACTACCAGGATATAAGAAACCTTGGTCTATCATACAGGCATATGCACCCACTGAAAAATCCGAACTATCAGTTCTCGAAGCTTTCTATTATGAGATATCTTTAACTATAAAAAACAACACCGACTAACATATAAATCTTAATGGGGGATTTCAATGCATAAATTGGAGCTAGACAAAACGATAACGAATACGTACTTGGCAAGTTCGGACATGGGAAAAGAAGTCGCAACGGGCAGAAACTAGTTGAATTTCTAATGGAGCATAACCTATCAGCATTAAATACCAACTTTAATAAGAACAAAAATAATAAATGGACATGGATTTCCCCGGATGGCTCTTATAAAAATGAAATTGATTATATATTGAGCAACTATCCAAAAGCTTTCACCGACACTACTGTTATAAGCAATTTGAACTTTAATACAAACCATCGTATGGTACGTTGCTCACTTAAAAAAAATTCCAAACAAAAATATCTCGCAATCATATTAAAAACAATGTGATTAAACTGTCAGGTCAACCTTACCTAATAAAGTGCAACCTATTCAAAGAAACAAACAGACATATAATAAGCGATGAAATAGATACAACACTGAAATATGATATACTAGAAAAGGAATTACATAGCTTGCATATCTTAAAAAATAATGCAGAAAAACCAAATAAGTATCAACTGAGTGAGCATACCTTGCAACTAATCGGCGAAAGAAAGAAGCTTATAGCTAGCCAAGTAAAAAAAGAAAATATGAAGTTAGTTGCAGATTTAAGCAAAAGAGTAAGAGAAAGTATACGCAAAGATCGCAAGGTCAAGAGATTGAAAACATTCGAGCACTACATCCAAAAAAAGGGGGGTGTGAAAAAAGCTCTGAAAGAACTGCGAGAAGTAGGCAACGAATGGATACCCAAACTAAAAGATAGGTGGAATACTACCACGACACGACAGAAAATTAAAGATTTAGCTACAAGTTTCTACTGTCAACTGTATGCCAGCCAGCACCAAAGAACAACTGGTCACCAAAGCAGAGTGCTCACTCAACAAAATGATGAAGGGAAATCAGAGCCTGTACCGGATATCCTATTGTGTGAAGTTGAAAAGGCAATTAAGAGCCAAAAGATGGAGAAGTCCCCGGGACCAGACAAAATTACCAACGAACTTATGAGGGGAAATATAAAAGAACTGACTCCAATTCTTACAAAGATTTTTAACGAAATCTTTGTAAGAATTGGAATTCGAATTCGTAGCCATATTCCAAAACAATGGACTAAATCTCACATAATACTACTATACAAAAAAGGTGATAAGGAAAACATAGAAAATTATAGACCGATAAGCCTGATGTCAAAAGTATACAAAGTTTTTGCAAAAGCAATACTAGACAGAATTAGCAAATTGTTAGATGAACAACGGCCCGTTGAACAAGCAGGTTTTAGGAAAGGATTTTCAACAATTGACCATATCCATACGCTCAAACAAGTACTAGAAAAATATAACGAATATAACAAACACATCTATGTAGCTTTTATAGATTATACCAAGGCCTTTGATAGCTTAATCCACGAATACATATGGGAAAGTCTAAACTAACAGGGAATACCAAGCGTGTATACTAAAATCATAAAGAACATCTACGCAGACAGTAAGGCCAGAATCCAGTTGGAAGATGAATTTAGCATACAAAGAGGTGTGAGGCAGGGAGATCCTTTATCTTCAAAATTGTTCTCTGTTGTGTTAGAAAATATCTTCCGCAACCTATACTGGGATAAGTATGGCATCAATATAAACGGGTCAAAACTGCACCATTTAAGGTTTGCAGATGACCTGGTATTAATTGAAGAACGTCCCGAAAATCTCGAATTTATGATTAATAATCTAAATGAAGAAAGCATAAAAGTTGGACTAAAAATGAACCCAACAAGACCAAAATGATGACGAGCAGCACAAATTTTAACATCACAATAAACGGCGATACTCTAAAATATGTAAAAGACTACATATATCTGGGTCAAGTAATTTCCATAGAAGATCAAATGACGAAAGAAATTAACTTTACGATCGCAACAGCTTGGAAGAAATACTGGTCATTAAAAGAGATCATGAAGTCCAAAGACTTAAGCATGTCAATAAAAAGGAAAGCATTTAATACTTGCATTTTACCTTGTCTAATATACGGATGCGAAACCTGGACCCTCACAAAGGTATTGAGAGAAAAACTTGCAGTGGCACAAAGAGCAATGGAGAGGAGTATGACCGGCTATAAAAGACAGGATAAGATCAGAAATATTGACCTTAGGAATTTAACAAAACTTACTGACATACTCAAACGAATCGATCAACAGAAGTGGAGATGGTCAGGACATGATGCGTGACAAGATGGGAAAGTGGAGCAGGAGAGTAACAGAATGGTATCCAAGGGACGGCAAAAGAAGACGAGGAAGGCAGCATGCAAGATGGGAAGACGAAATAAAACTTACAGTAGGACCAAACTGGAGAAGGGTTGCTCAAGATAAACAACAATGGAAATCGTTGGAGGAGGCCTTTGCCAATAGGCACGCCGAACTAAGTTTTATAGTTAGTAGATTCTTTTATCTTAAGTTTTAATTTTAAATGCTATTAGATCGGAATAAAGGGCTTTATTATTATTATATTATTATTATATGAGTTATCATAATTAGGCCAAATTTTTTATAATCTGCTAATTATGCTTATATTTTATATTTAGGTTTCCACATCAAAGTAAAAGTGGAATAAATTCGTAAATTTTTTACTCTCGCGTGCCCGGTATTTATGGACGGCTCTTATTCTAATTTAAATAAATATATTTGTAATTAAAATGTTATATTAACAAGTTTTGTTAAACATACATTTAGTATGTTTTTTTATATTTGAGATAGATACCCTTTAAAATATTGAGATAAAAGTATCATTAAAATGTAATTGTGATATATTATATTAAATAAGCAAATATAATATACAAAATAAATGACAAAATTTAAAAAATTGTTCTCGATATAATTTACCTATTTAACAGTACAATCTTTTATTACCTACTGATGATTCTACCTATGTTTATTCTATGATAACAAAAAAACCGCGCGAACACAGAGTAGCGCACATTTTTTGTTTGAAATAGCTGTTCTAGTACGTAAGCACATATTACTTCAATGTCATAAAACTTCTTGTTCCAGACTTCCGATCTGAAGGCCTAATAATGACTTTTTCCTGGTTTATAATTTTTAGAGCGTCGGAATTGCCGATTATTCTGGCGATAAGCATAATTTTGCCAAGATTTTTTACCGTGTCTCTGTTTACATAACATAGAATGTTTGTTTTCTTTTGGTATTTACCTTTTTTGCTTATTTTGTTTATTTTCCCTAAGTTTGCAGTCTTTCTTCTTCGCTATAATTTCTTTCATGTTAGTTCCTATATTTCTCGGGTATGCTAAACGGTTTTATTTTCTTGTACTAGAGCGGCCTGGTAAGCTAGTGGTTCTTGTGGCTTGAAAATCTTTTAGGCCGATTATTTTCAACTTTCCTGGGTCTTGACAGAAACTTGTTTCATCAAGATTCCATATTTAATCCCCTTCTAATCGTTGCTATTGTACGACTGCCTCAAGTAAACCGTAGGATTCGTTGGTAATAAACGCATCGGCAGCTTTTTTTCTTGCGATTTCGACGGCTTGACGTTTTTTATTTGATTAACAGTGGTAGAGCCACGCGGCAGCTTTGCTGTTGCACGTATGGGCCGGCTGTAACCGGGGTGGTACCACGACCTCACAGAATACCGGCGTGAAGTGGAAGCTCTGCTTCCGCGTTTCGTCTGGTGAGCACAGGTGGCCGGAGGCCCAAATCCCCCCCCCCACCCCTATCAACATGGTAGCGGAATTAAATAATGATAGACTACCCCAGGAGGGTACCAGCACCCCTGGAGAATCCCTAGCTGAGCATCCACGACCATGTTTCTCCACTTCTGAGCGTGGGTGCTCAGGCTGCCCCGCGTATTCTGGTGGGGGGGGGGGCAAAATTCCGCTCAAGACTACAACTGCTCGGGGCAAACGGAGCAACAAAACCAAGGCGACCCCTGCCACGCTGTCCGTGAATTTCTGCAATATCAGGGGACTTCACTCTAACCTAAACGCCGTCCACTACCATCTCGAGACGGCGAGGCCGGCTCTGCTCTTTCTGACCGAGACGCAGGTGTCCTCTCCGGCTGATGTCTCGTATCTCTCCTACCCGGGGTACAAACTGGAACACTCCTTTGTGCCTCGGGCTGGAGTTTGCGTTTACGTCAGAGAGGACATCTGTTCTCGACGCCTCGGCAGACTTGAAGGTTCGGACCTGTCCATCCTTTGGCTACTCGTAGACAGCGACGACCATCCGCGCGTCTACGAGTGCCTCTATAGGTCCCATAGCGGTAATGCCGAAACAGACCGACTCTTCGACCACGTCCAAATGGCTGCAGATTCGTTGCTACAGCAGATCCCCTCCGCAGAGATCGTGATCCTCGGCGACTTTAACGCCCATCACGCCGAATGGCTTGGTTCACGTTTAACCGATCATGCGGGGAGATCTGTTCATGATTTTGCCTTGGCATATGGTCTTACACAACTGGTTACTTCGCCTACGCGGATTCCAGATGTGGAGGATCATGCACCTTCCCTGTTGGACCTTCTGCTGACCTCTCACCCGGACGGATATCAGATTTCCGTCGACGCCCCTTTAGGCTCCTCGGACCATTGTCTGGTCCGGAGTGTTGTGCCACTCACGCTGAAATCGCGGTTGCATTCTGCAGGCTGCCGCCGTGTTTGGCACTATAGGTCAGCCGATTGGGATGGGATGCGGTCTTTCTTTGCATCCTACCCTTGGGGGCGGGTTTGCTTCTCGCCGGATGATCCCAACGTTGTTGCGGATTCTGTTACTGATGTGGTACTTCAGGGTATGGAACTTTTTATTCCTTCCTCTGTGGTGCCCATTGGAGGCAAATCTCAGCCATGGTTTGGTCGCTCCTGTAAAATAGCATCATGCTATAAGCAGGAGTGCTACCAAGCCTGGGTTGATGCATCAGCGTGCCGGGATGTAAACACCAGCGCTCTAAAAAAGAAGTATAATTCCGCCTCTAGGTCCTTCAAAAGAGTTATTGCCAAGGCAAAATCAGAGCACATAGGCAGAATTGGCGAGAAACTAGTTCGCCTTCCTTCTGGAACCCGTGCATTCTGGTCTCTCGCCAAGGCTGTCCAGGGGAATTTCTGTCAGCCATCTCTTCCATCTCTGCACAGGGAGGACGACTCACTGGCCCATACTGCAAAGGAGAAAGCCGATCTTCTAGGCTCTTTCTTTGCGTCTAACTCGACTCTCGATGACGGGGGGAGTACGCCGCCGACCATCCCGCGGTGTGAGTGCTCCATGCCGGAAGTGCAGTTCACACAGCGCTCGGTTCGCAAAGCACTCCTCTCCCTGGACATCCACAAGTCGAGTGGGCCTGACGGAATCCCCCCAATTGTGCTGAGGACGTGTGCTCCAGAGTTGGCACCGGTTTTAACGCGTCTTTTCCGGTACTCTTACTCCCTAGGCGTAGTCCCAAAATCATGGAAGACGGCTTTCGTCCACCCGATCCCTAAAAAAGGCGACCGCTCAGACCCGTCCAACTACCGGCCAATCGCCATCACCTCCTTGTTCTCCAAAACAATGAAGTCCATTGTAAACTGCCAGCTCATGAGGTACCTTGAGGATCACCAGCTGATTAGTGACCGCCAATACGGTTTTCGCCGTGGTCAGTCAGCTGGTGATCTTCTGGTCTACCTCACTCACAGATGCGCTCCATTGTTCTTATCTATTTATCTATCGTTCATTGAATACCGTCATTATCTATTCTTCCTCAGCGTGGTGCTATTGTATTACACTCTTTTGTTCCTATCTACACTAATCTGACTCATCAATAAAACACATTACCTAATTTTGTTAAAATTTTTATTTACAAAATACAAAATATTACTACTTATTATCTATAAAATAGCGAAACATCCCATCTACTAAAATATCGTTGTACAATGTGTTCCCTGTAAATATACTCGTAAAACTATGCATTGAACATCCCTGAAACTTACATAGCAAATACATTAAGCAATATTCGCCACAAACTGAAGTCCACTCATTCTGAATCCTATCAACATTCTATTTCCATCTTTTACAATTCGTTTTTAACTCTAGATGATATCGTACAGGTGTTCGTCCGTATGAATCAAAATATTGACCGACGCCATTCTATATATAAAGCTACTCAATGTGACCCTGGTTTATCATCTGTATCCAAATTGCATATTGTATACGTTGGTATGTGGTTGTACATGGGCAGTCTATTAGCAGCATAAACATTATTTTCTAGACTGGGGTGAATCTTTTTCAGATGTGCTATTAGTAGATTATTACAGCACAATCTACTCAATGACTAACATAGGAATGATCAATTATAGTGGTTTCTAAATATTAAATTGCATTATTTTGTGTTATACAAAACGTATTTGAATCATCAATACACTGAACAAGACGCAACACGAAGTAATGCTGGGATAAGTAACAGAATGTGAGATAAGCTCGTTGACGCATAAAGTTACTATCAATTCCACTGCAGAAATTCTTTAGATTAGAATTATTACTTACTGGTACTATATAAGACCGCGCAATTACAGTTATGGAGTTAGTGTATGGTCGTTTGACCGCAGTGGATCCATCAATACTACATTTGTGTTACTTCTACGCATCAAAGACCAAAGATGTAAGTGTTTATTCTATTGACAAAGTTACTTTTCTTTCTGTTAGTTAGTGTGTATGATTTAGTGTTAACAAATTATATTTAAATATTGTGTGTATACGATTAAGCCGTGGTAGCTCAGATGGTTAGCGCAAGCTGTAAATTTCACAGTACGCGACCCGGGTTCGATCCCCGCCGGCACCAATTAAATTGTTAATTGCAATTTTAAGTGCTGATTTACCACGTGCTCGGCGGTGAAGGAAAACATCATGAGGAAACCTGCACGTCTGATAAAATTTCGAAGGCATGTGAAGTTTGCCAACACGCATTGAGGCAGCGCCGCGGACATTTCCTAGCCATAAATACAAAGACAATAGCAGAAAGTGAAAAAGTTAAAAAATACTTTTTTAACAATGACAGTCATTAGTTGATCATTAGTGAAGGTGATTCTGTTTACTTAAATTACAGGAAGACAAGAGCAGAAGGAAGAAATGGGATGATGGGATGTAATGAAGCATTTTTATGTGAAGTTTGTTGGAACAAACATACTTTTAGTCACGTGTAAATACTTTTAACATTTTGGTTCAAAATGACACAAAATCTAAAAAATATTAGATACATCATCGACATGGACGGATTTTACATTACATATCCTCATAAACATTTTCAATGTAGAGAAGTGGCTATTGTAGATGTAAAAGTATCTAATAAAAATGATGCGTTTATCGATCACTATCTGTTTCGGCCAAGTTATCCTTTCAATTATTTGTCGCCAAAAGACAAAAAACTGTTCGTTATTGTGAAACACACGTGCACGGCATTCCATATTTTGATGTGACCGAAGAATTAAAATGTGCCTACAAACAAGAGAACATCATTCCCATATTAAATTGGTATATTAGATATTTGTGCAAAGACAAAGTGATCGCATACAAAGGTGGTTCAACAGAAAAACAATTTTTAAAAATGTTGATGACGAATGATATAATTTTTAATATTGAAGAATACAAATGTCCAAAATACAATGATGTGGTAAATGTCATAAATTTAAGCAAACGTTATGTGTGTAATGATCATATATTTGCAAAAAATAATCACAAAATTTTTTTTTAAGGATTGTGAGTCGACGAATGTCGTACTTGTACCACTTCTGACTCAGTGAGCCAGAACTGGTACTAACTAACTACTAAAACCATACCGTTCCACGGCGTGAAGAATTGATGAATTCAATATCGTTGGCCTACCATGAGTGTTCGATTTCACACCTCTATTACTATTTACGTGTGCGATTATGGTTGTTCTAGGGACACCATAAACCTCGGCTGCCTTAAACGGTGTCATATGTTGGTCCCGTACAGCTTTGATAGCCTCCAGCAGAGTTTCTCAAGAGTATTTATCAGATATTTTTCTTATATAGTTTCTTACCATCTAAAACAAACAAAATAAGTAGATATAAATAACGCTTTTATAGGGTTCCATAGTTACATAACAAGGAACCCTTATAGATTCGCCATTTCCATCCGTACGCGGTTTTACACAGAGACCCTAGGTGCTATAAATTTGGAATTTGGCATAATCATAATCAGGCCTACAAAACTGTGAAACAAAATCTTTAAATATGTACATTTTTATTTTGGGTACTTCCCAACTAAATGGAGGAAGATTTTTTTACCCGTCTATTTTATCGTATCGGGTATTGTTGAATGTGTCCCCCATCTACCAACTAAACCGCTGTTTTTGGAAATGTGAAAAGGATACACGATAGTAGTATTTATAATAAATTTTAAAAGAAAGCTATTACAGCTAAGTAGAATTAACAAGTTAACGAGAATTAGGTCGACTATTTATAATAAAATGTACATCTGATATTTACTTATGAAATGCACTTGAGTTAGTAAAAATTTCTTTACAAATCCATAGAAAATTACCTAAAACGACTTGGCAAGTTTTCCATAATTAGTGTGAGGCTAAAGACATACCCCATGAAGTGATATTTTTCAGCCATTTCAATTTAATTTAAACCAGATAAGGCTAAGACATACAGACATACATATAAACACGTACACGCAAGTGTCTATTAAAATACAAACACAAAAGGAATCATCCTTTAACGTGACTCTGTGATCTCACTCTCTTTGCTGGCTTGTTTATTCGGTATAAATATAAAAGTAAAGTAAAGTATATAAAGGGAAAGGGTCGCAGCAGGTACTGATTGAAAGGGTCATGAAAGAAACTGATGTAAAAAATTGGGATGTGCAAGCGGGATTTAGAAAGGGAATGGGATGTACAGATAGTCTTTTCCATGCGCATGATCGCGGAGAAGTTTTTGGCCAAAAACCAAAAGATTTTTTGCGCATTCATGGACTTGGAAAAGGCCTATGACTGAGTGAATGGCAAACACTGAACTCATTTGGGTTGAGCGCTGGCTTGATACAGGCATTGGAGTCTCTTTATAGGGACTCTAGTGCTTGTGTTAGGATCAACGGGGTCTACTCGGACTGGGTTGACATCCATAAAGGTGGCAGACAGGGCTGTGTGGCTTCCCCGTGGCTGTTCAACCTATTTATGGACAGTTGTTTGCATAATTTGAAAGTTGAAGAATGCGGATTAAGAATGGGTGAGTTAACCGTCAAATACCTTTTGTACGTAGATGATCAAGTTATTCTTGCGTCGTCGAGGCTGAGTTGCAAATGATGGTTACATTAATAAACAGATCATTAAAAGAAAGGGGTATGAAAGTGAACGCAAGTAAGACGAAGGTTATGGTATTTGAAAGAGAAGAAAGTAAAACGATTTGTGAAATAAGAATAGAAGGGGAGTTGATCGAGCAAGTAGATGAGTTTGTATATTTGGGTTGCGTATTTAGCAGGGATGGGAGATATGATAAGGATATAGAACGACGAGTGAATGCGGGAAATAGAGGAAATGGGGCCCTGCACTCTATTGTGAAGAGTCAAAATGTGTCGACAAAGGCACGTAATAAACGTAAGGCACGTGGTAATTCACAATGCTGTGTTGGTCCCTACTTTAACGTATGGTAGTGAAAGGTGGGTGTGGCAGAAGAAGCACGAGAGTAGAATGAACGCAGTAGAAATGCGGTCGTTAAGGAGTATGTTAGGGCTGAATCTGAATGACAGGGTAAGAAATTGTGGCTGCGGGCTGTTCGAAAGAGATACCGCGGCTCCGGAACGTAAGGGCACTGAAGGAACACGGATGGTTTTTAGTCAGTCAAAGTCTGACACTCCCTTACGCTCCACCCAGAGCGAAAGGCGTCATTAGATGATTTTCCATCCGCAAAAAAAAAAGGGTAAGAAATTGTGTAATAAGAGAAGAGTGTGGTTTGCAAGATGATGTTGTGACCAGGATTACGAAAGGAATGCTTCGGTGGTTTGGTCATGTGGAAAGAATGAACGAGGAAAGAGTGACAAAGAAAATTTATGTTGCAGAAGTGAATGGCAGAGTCGGAAAGGGACGTCCTAGGCGAAAATTTATCGACCAAATTGGCGATTTATTGGAAACGGGCCAAATTAGGAGTACCCTTAACCGACGAGCATGTATGCGTAGGTGTATGGATGTGAAGGAGGCGAGACAGGTGTGTCAGGATCGTGCCAAATGGAAGTCTGTAATCTCTGCCTACCCCTCCGGGTGACAGGCGTGAGTGTTTATGTTTATGTTTATGTAAATATAAAAGTAAATACTTAAATATAAATACACACAAAAACACTGGTAAATATGTAAATATCCTCCTTTTTTGAAAGTCTGTTAAAAACATAGGCTTTCCCATCACTAGTTACGATATTCTCATATAAGATGATTGGGGTCATGGAGGTTTCTCTTTAACCTCCATGATCGGGGTGAGCGTGACACTGTCACACTTCTCCCGACGTTAGTTATTTGGTGGAGTAAGTGTAACTGTATCCGTATTTTAAGAAATAGTGGATTATAATTAATAGAAACATATTACACTACAAGAACCAATAATATTCTTTATCACTCAACTTGTATCTCATTTAAAATAACTGAAAAACGTATCAAAACACTTAAAAACTTCGCCTCTTAAAATTGCGCGGGCTTTCGCCAGTTTAGTAGTTTATAAAAAATAACCTCTGTCGATAAAATAGTTCAAGTTGTGTACCTAACTGTCTGTATGGTCAATAGCATAAAAGTTCCTGCGTTGCTTAAAAGATGGCAGTTAACCAAAAAACGTATTTATGCCGCATATTATGCATTTGTCACACTTGCCCCCAGTCTGCCTTATACGTTATTTTTTAATATAATTCGTCCTTATCTTTGGACTACTGACAAAGTTTCACCCTTGCCCCTTCTTACATACTACTAGAGACTTCTGAAATATACCTATCAAGTTCAAGCATCAAGCTCCAAAAAACACTGCACTGTCCACTCTGCAGAGGCCTATTTCTAGTTGTGGACTTTATGGAGCTCATGAAAAAGAAGTCTCAAATAGGTGAATAAAAATTATGAAAGCTCTACTCGATATAACATTATGTGTACAATAAGTATAATTATGGCATAACTAACAAAACCTTAAAAATCCGTGATCGATATGTTCTCGAATTCCACCAGAGTTTTTTGAAATAAGTTTAGGGAATAACTAGATAAAAAAATCATATTTTCATTAAGGAAAAAAAGAAAAATTAAATGCTTCGTAGGTCAATAAAGTGGATGACAAGCGACATCTAATGTACAATGATAAAACTACAGGC
Source organism: Parnassius smintheus behrii (assembly GCA_036936625.1). Classification (NCBI taxonomy): domain Eukaryota; kingdom Metazoa; phylum Arthropoda; class Insecta; order Lepidoptera; family Papilionidae; genus Parnassius; species Parnassius smintheus. Next base: position 38,282,823 of record JAUPFT010000010.1, read on the forward strand.
ACCATTTTCTCATTGGCGTTTTCAACAGCTCACCATAGCACAATAATTATAATGCGCTTAGCAGATAACTCAAAAGAGGGCTCTGTACTTAATTTACTTTCGTACAGGATAATTTAGTGTTGGGTAGATAACTGGGTTTCCATAATTGAGTTTAATATTGCAAAACATGTGCGATCTATTTACGTGCCAATGAACATTTTATATAGGAACGGTTAAGACGGTTCTAATTATTACTACTAACAAAAGAGAGTTAACGTCAACGTGCTGTTTTCTAGAGTCATTACGAATCATCTTACAAGCCGACTTGACGACTTTTAGCCCCTGAATAAGCCAGTTTTCAAAAGGCTTAAGTACCACAGACTACAAAAATAGGTACCCTTCGGCAGATAACTGAGCAGAAGTACTACTACCTAACGCTGTCTTGCGTATGTGGACTATGAGAGACTTTGATTCCGTCAAAATTTGGCCACTGTTACAGCTCCTTTGGCAGTACAAAGTCGACAGTTGATATATCAATGTGTTGTGGTAGAGCTACGATGGCTATCCGAGTACAGAACTATAGTACGAAACCTATGTAACTGCAGACAGATGTAAGGCAAAACGTCCCGATGTAATATCTCCGAATGTAATATCTTTCTTTACCGCTTCTTTCTCAGGTATACCTTAATACTTGAAAATAACAGTTTACAACCAGGATCCGAGACGTAGCTTTCACTGCTGAACGTAGAAAGAAGTTCGAAGTCTCTCAGCGAGCTTTGTTCTGAGTTTGTCTGTATGATAGACTTCGTAATAAGGATATTCTCAGTAGAATCAGCCTGCCTCAATTTGGATGACATTAATCGTCACTTTGTTTCTAATACTTCATTGGACCCTCAAGTCCGTTCTCAAACTATTGCTTCTGTAGAGTCAATGCAGCCTGACTTTTGTTTCTCCCCTTTTACTCAGGATGAAATTAAAAAAGCTCTGTTAGCCATTAAGTCTAGGGCTGTGGGTTATGATGAAATTAGTAAGCAAATGGTGTCTATGATACTTGAGTGCCTACTTCCAGCTATACTGCACATTATAAATTAATCTATGGACTCAGGTCAATATCCTTGTGCATGGAAAGAGGATGTCGTCGAAGGGGGAGGGGGGTTCCCTTCCTAAAATATTTAATCCTGTACTCTCTAACCATTTTCCTATTTCAATTCTTGTCCTATTTTATTTCTCTAACACCTCTTTAAAGTCCTGGAATTCTGTGTTTTAAGCAGATTATCATTTATTAACATTATGTACATACTACGGATATCCTAATTCTTAATTCTATTTGACTACCGCTGTATGAGTAACCTTGAGCGTAGCCCTCTTCATATGGCTTATTTAATATTTCAATATTTGTAAGGTGACCATACAGTTTGTCAAATATTTAAAGAAAACATAAACTTAAGAATGTCTTTGTATTTAACCTAGGAAAACACAATTGTTAATTTTATTGAAATTGTTTGTTTTAATTTCATAATAGTGTACCTAAATGTTCACTGCAATACATAAACAAAATAATAACCTGGAAGCCATTAGAGAATGGTTGTGTAAATACGGCGTTACTGTCAATCCAGCCAAATCAACGTTACAATCTTTGGAAACCTAAGGTTGTTTATGGAAATCTCTCACCCGTAATTTATAATGGAACTTTGATTCCATATTGTGATTCCATAAAAAAATCTTGGCTTGTACATGGATAAAACTATGACCTGGAAATTGCAGGTCTCTGAAGTAAGTCGTAAAGTAGTTGCCACCTTGCGTTCCCTTTATTGTCTTAAAAATTTCCTACATTTTAAAACCAAGCTGCTACACTGGTTCATTCCCTCACTATCGAATATGCAGATGTATGTTACCCAGATCTGTCACAAAACCTTCCAAACAAGTTGGAGCGCCTTCTTAATATAATTCCATAAGATTTAGTTTTGGTTAAAGTAAGTGTGACCGTCAAAGGCGATGCTCTAGAATTAAGGACATCCGGATCTGTTACTAAATCGTGATTAAATAATTCTATGTCTGAATATAGCACGATATCTATAATACACCCGATTGGGTATTCCGTTTATCTATGCTAAGGAATCCACCCTAAGATGGATACTCGGAAACCCAGACGAGGTAGACAATCTGAATTCTATATTACTTTTCCTCCGATTTTCTCCCTCACCTGTGTACAGTCGTTTATAGAATCATGATGGCTGTTTGTAAAACCTTTTATGATAATGATGATAATATGATAGAGTTTGTGAAATACTATGAAAAGAAATGGATCAAGATCGAAAATTTTGTGGCTGTTTGGAATTCATTCGTAGTGCCTCAGAGAACTATGAATTCATTAGAATCCTGGCATTAAACTATTTCAAATGAAGTTAAAGACAAACGTCCAAATTTAGTAAAGTTTTTAGATTGCTACCAAAAAAAAAAAGCCTAGATTTTTGCTAACACACAAAGAAATTTAGAAAACGATTGCAAATATACATTTAAAAAGTCGAATTTATACAGGGTATACAATTACGTGTACTCAATAATGAAATTAGTGTTGGTCATTTCCTGGACATATTGCAGAATTTATAAATTAATCATTATTATTTAAATCAAGCAAATTTTTGCGTGAACTGTACTTGGAGTGGAGAGGCGGAAAAACAATCTGGTTGCGCGGAAAAACCATTCGTATTATTTATATTAGGACGGTAGGTGCCAAGTCGTTTATTCCTTTCCAAAACGATATCGTTCATACCCTCCTATCGACACATCGGGGTGGTGGGGTGGGAGGGGAAAGAAGATGATTCTAGAATGTCACGTAATCATCGGAACCGAGGATATATAAGGCACGCGCGACCGACGCGGGCCTCTTCTTCCCGTCGCAGTCGTCGTTGAAACCACACAGTCTCTTCTTTCCGTCGCAGTCGTCGTTGAAACCACACAGTCTCTTCTTCCCGTCGCAGTCGTCGTTGAAACCACACAGCCGCCTCTTCCCGTCGCAGTCGTCGTTGAAACCACACAGTCTCTTCTTCCCGTCGCAGTCGTCGTTGAAACCACACAGCCGCCTCTTCCCGTCGCAGTCGTCGTTGAAACCACACAGTCTCCTCTTCCCGCCGCGCTCGTCGTTGAAACTACAACGCTTCTCTACCGACGTACCTCTGGGGCCCCAGAGTGTCTGTCCAGAAGAAGTTCCGGAAGTCGCAGCTATAGTGCTCAACAAATAGAAGAAACCCCGGTGAGTCAATATTCCTTTAATTACTGCCTGCCTGATATAATTGTTTTAACCCGCTCCAATTTTGTTTTTCTCCTAATCAGGCAGGATTCCCTTTCATCGATTTAGTTTTAGGGAACAGCGAGTGCATTGTACCGCATGCTATAGTAGTCGCTTTTACGTAAGCGTAGAAGCAATCGCATATACAGTCCACTTTAGTTAATATCTCGCGTAATAGGTTTAAGGTTCGACCGGGGAATTAGACTTTCGGCAGCCTTAGATACGTGGCTCCACCATTTTATGGTCACTTCGGCAGGATTTGAACTGGGTTTAGTGGTCGTCCAACTATTTCTGGTCGAATTATTAAATTAATTATTTAGATAATGCACTCTAATTTATGGAATAGACTTAAATAGTGTTCGTTTAAATTTAAATTTTGATTAGGTACTCGCAAACAGAATTATTCGTTTTATAGCGCTCGTATTTGGTTAAATTTAAAGCTTATTAAATAACTGAAACAGTGTAATAGGAACCGTTTGATACGCTTACCCCACAATTTTGATAAAAATATTGAGTTTAGCGAACAACGCGTCACCTCGACTCGCTGTGCAGATGTTCGATTTAATTACGTAATACGGCATACCGAGTGTCCATCCTTCATTGTTTGTGCGTTGTGAGATTAATTGTGATTAATATAACTTTATTATAATAATTTAAAATGGCAGTTAGTGGAAGTGAAATCAAAATTAAAACGCTTTATGCCAAGAGGGACATACTCTTTTCGCGTATGCAGAATATAAGTGATCATATAAAGAACATTAATATAGAAGCAGTGCGGGAAACCTTTTTAAATGAAATTGAAACGGTAGATTCTGTGCGGACGGATTACGAAAGAATATTAGACCAAATTAATCATTTGGAATTACAAATCGACCCGAAATACATAGTGAACTACCAACCGCTGCTGGCATTCGAAGATATGTTGTATCGCGTGAAAAGAACTGCGAAATCCCTACAATCTCAAAACGAAGCAAAGCCGGAAACACAGGTACGTCCACGTGACTCAATTAGGTTGCCGCCAATAGATATTCCGGTATTCAATGGTGATATTAAGACGTGGCCCTTCTTCTTCAGTAGTTTTCAAAACAATATACAAAATAACCCATCGTTATCGGACGCTGAAAAATTATATTACTTAATTAGTAAACTTAGTGGCAGGGCACAGTCGATCTGCTCTGGTTTTACACCTACAGCAAACAATTACTTATTAATATTCGAAACGCTTAAAACTAAATATAGACTATAACTAGATAAGATAGGAGAATGTTAGCTTCCGAATATTTGAACCAGATATTCGATCTTAAACCTATATCATCCGCGAACATCAACGGCTTGGAGCAGTTTCTAGATAAATTTGTAGCATCGGTAGCTGCACTTAAGAATTTGAAATTTAATGACCTTATGGACGTGGTGTTTCTCCATATTGCACTAAAGAAATTAGACCCCTACACCTTGCGTGCGTTTGAAATGGAGCATCGTAGCTCGGAGATGCCTTCCTTTCATTCATTAGCATCGTTCGTGCGAGATCAAATAAAGGTGATGCAGCGCTCTCCGAACGTTAAACAGGAGATTAAAAGGTGCGTCGACCGTAGACAGACTCAACCATCTAAAATAGCAGGGTCGTTAACTTACGTAACCGCTACGTCAACATCACTCCAGCATGCTTGTATCGTATGTAAAGATAAACACGGTAATTTATATAATTGTGCGACTTTTCGTAAATATTCACCAAGCGAACGTTATAAATTAGTAAAGACAAACAACCTATGTTTGAACTGCTTAAGCGATAAGCATTTAGTTGCAAAATGCAATTCGAGTTCCGTATGTAGCAAGTGCGCCAGGAAACATCACACGCTATTAGATTTTAAAAATAGCAACATAGCGGCGTCAAGTAAAGCGGACAAGGAATTCGCCCCTACTAAGGTCAACGATTCTAGCGGTCGACCTGGTGATGTCGCTCTGTGCTCATTGGCAAATATGGGAGCACAACCTCCTTCAACCGTGTTACTGGGTACGGCACGTATTTTGGTTAGGGATTCGCGTGGAAACGAACAAAGCGTCCGTGCACTACTGGACAGCGGAGCCCAAAATAGCTTTATAACGCGACAATGTTGTCAGCGCTTAGGCTTAGTAATAAATAGGTCACTTTCATGTCCTGTAATTAAAGGCATCGGAGGCACTAGTAAATCGACACAGGGATATATAAATTTAAAAATTTATTCTCGGATAGATCGTAATGTTAACTTTGATATAAATGCACTAGTAGTAGATAGGGTCACTGAACGGTTGCCAACCGTTTCGGTTGACACCTCGGCAATGATTGAATTTAAGAATTTGACTCTGGCGGACGACACTTACGCCGTTCCTGGAAACATAGACATGCTCATTGGAGCATCGCTTTTCCCTTATCTTTTGTTAAACAATAAGGTCAGGGGCAACTCCTCGCATACCGCGCCTTACGCACTGTATTGGGCTATGTGATCCTTGGCTCCGCTCCCATCATAGATAGTATTTCGGCAACCTCTTATTGTGGTATGGCTGTCGAACCGCTCGAGTCGTTAGTCCGCAAATTTTGGGAGATGGAGGAGGTGAACGTCCCACCCATAGCTAGCTCAGATGACAGGTTATGCGAGGAAATTTACGTCCGCACGACCGTTCGTGATCGCGACGGTAGATATAGTGTAGCGCGACCCTTTAAAGGAGATGTTTTATCTCACGGCGATTCACGTCAAATGGCGGAAAAACGTTTCTACAGCTTGGAGCGTAGGATGCTCACTTCACCCCAGTTAAAGGAAGCTTACGACGGCGTCATTAACGAATATATAAGAGAAGGTTACATATCACTTGTGGCTTCGAAATTAAATAACTACGAAGATACACCGTCGTATTTCATACCACACCACGGGGTCATTAGGGAGGACAAACTTACATCTAAGTTACGTGTAGTGCTCGACGCTAGTGCTAAAACTAGCACTCACCTGTCGCTTAACGATATCCTCTATAGTGGGCAAAATTTACAGGGCAGTGTACTTAATATAATAGCCAATTTTCGTTCGTTTAGTATAGCACTACCCGCTGATATTCGCCAAATGTTTCTTTGCATAGGGGTCCGTGAATGCGACCGTAGATTCCAACGCATTTTACATCGTTTCAACCCAAAGGAACCTCTAATGGTGTTTGAATTTAACCGCGTTTGTTTTGGTTTAAAGTCGAGCCCATTTCATGCGGTACGCACGGTGAGACAGCTCGCTCACGATGAAGGTCCCTCTTATCCTAAAGCTAAGAGGGCAATTGAGAGCGGATTACATATGGATGATTTTGTGTACTCGGTCGATAGCGTGGAGGAGGCAACCCTAACCACCGCCGAGGTTATAAGGCTCATGAAATCGGGTCAATTCGATCTTGTGAAGTGGACTAGTAATTCGCGTCCGATTTTAGATACAATCCCACTATCACACCGTCTTTCGGCGATAAAGGAATTCGATGATTCTGATACACACAAGGTGCTCGGTCTGTGTTGGTCACCAGAGTCCGACGTGTTTAGCCTTAAGGTAAATCCGCCCGTAGAGAAATGCACAAAGCGCACAATACTGTCATGCGTTGCTAGATTATGGGACGTCATGGGTTTCGTAGCTCCGGTGGTATTATACGCTAAGCTTTTAATTAAACAACTTTGGTTATTTGAATGCAACTGGGATGACTCGCCGCCTGACAGCATTGTTCGGTTGTGGCAGCGTTTTAGAGAGGAACTTCCTTTATTAAGAGAAATTAAAATACCGCGTCATATAAACGTAGATAGAAATAGCGTCATAACGGTCGTTGGGTTTGCAGACGCCAGCGAGAAGGCTTACGGGGGCGTTGTATATTTCCACGTCCAGAATAACGGTAGAAATTCAATTAGCCTCATTAGTTCTAAGTCGAGAGTCTCCCCCCGTAAGGTTGTCTCTCTGGCGCGCTTAGAGCTTTGCGCAATATTAGTACTCACCAAGCGTATTACCGCAGTTATCAGCGCATGTAGGGATAGAGTTCACATACAAAGGATATTTGCCTTTTCCGACTCCACCGTCGCCTTATGCTGGGTTCATTCTTCATCCCACCGTTGGGATACGTTTGTCGCGAACCGAGTGGCCAAGATACAAGACGAGTTAGAAACGCGGAACTTTCATCACGTGTCCGGTACGGAAAACCCCGCCGATTGTCTATCCCGTGGACTCACTCCGATGCAAATAATGGACCACCCGCTTTGGTTCCATGGACCTGCTTGGGTTCACTTGAATCCCTCGCAATGGCCAATAACCGATTTTGAACCTTCATCAGTGTCACAACCGCCGGAAGAGAAGAGACACGCTCTAGTGGCGAACGTTTCGAGCGAGGTTTTTCCAATCATTGCTTTGGCGAACCGCTTGTCCTCTTGGTCGAAATTATTGCGTAGCGTAATTTACGTTTGTCGATTCGCGAAGCTTTTACCGCGACGTTCGTATGTCTTAGCATCCGATTACAACTATGCCGAGTCGCTAGTATTACGTGAACTTCAACGTGCGCACTTCTCTGAAGAAATCAGAAGATTACAATCGAATAGAGCTTGTAGTCGACGTTCGCTTGTGTTCAACGCCTTAAGCCATTTTTACAGGATGGGATTGTAAGCGTAGGTGGACGCTTGTCCAACTCGCAATTGAGTTTCGACCAACGGCACCCTATTGTTTTACCGCGTAAAGACCATATCATGAACTTATTAGTCGATTACCATCATAAATTGAACTCGCACGCTGGCCCCGACTTGTTGATGTCGATTTTGCGTCAGAATTATTGGATTCTTTCTGCACGTAGTTTAATACGCAATCGGGTGCACAGATGTATAGCTTGCTTTCGGGCACGCCCCAAGCCGTCATTTCCGGAAATGGCGGAACTTAGATCTTGTAGAGTAATACAATCAGTAAAGCCCTTCACGCACACCGGGTCTGATTTCGCTGGTCCGTTTAAGGTCACGCTCACTCGCGGGCGTGGTATAAGATCCACAAAGGCTTACGTCTGCATTTTCGTATGTCTAACTACTCGAGCGGTGCATATAGAACTCGTTGGTGATCTAAGCACAGCAGGCTTTATGGGTGCATTTAAAAGATTTCTTTCCCGTCGTGGCCCTGTAAGTAAATTATATTCGGATAACGGTACGAACTACGTCGGTGCAAAACGTATTCTATCAGAACTACATGAGCTCTTATCTAGCAAGTATTATAATTCGGAGTTCGCTCACATTCTAGCCGAGAACCGCATTGAGTGGTCTCTGAACGTCCCAGCCGCGAGTCATTTTGGAGGCAATTGGGAGACTAATATTAAGAGTCTAAAGAGTCACTTATACCGAGTAATAGGAGACCAAATTTTGTCCTTCGAAGAGCTAAGTACGGTGCTCGCTCAAATTGAATGCGTAATGAATAGTCGCCCACTTTGTCGTACGTTGTCTAGTGACCCCTCGAAACTGCTGGCTCTAACTCCAGCACACTTTTTGAATTTAACGCCTTTAAAGTATTTGCCCGCCGCAGATATGGATGAGAACAGACTTAGCATTTCCGCATGCCACAAATTATTAGATCGGTTAGTGCAATCGTTTTGGAAGCGATGGAGGATGGAATACTTGCATACTTTGCAGTCTCGGCAAAAATGGAACACAGCAACTGAGCCTTTAGCTGTAGGAACTGTAGTTGTGCTCACCAAAGAGAATACGCCGCCTCTCCACTGGCCGTTAGGAATTGTCGAAGAGGTATTTCCTGGTTCCGACGGAGTAATTAGGATAGCTCGCGTTAAGACCACGGTTGGGTCTTACCTGCGTCCGGTTGTCCGTTTGTGCCCCCTGCCTCTTCCATAATTTAAATTAGCTTTCTAGATTAAAATTGTAGTTGAATTTAGGTAATCTTAGCGTTAGTTAGTTATTTTGTTAGTTGATCTTAGCTCTAGTTGTTTTAGTTAATTTTGAAGGAAATCCTTCAAGGGCGGGGGAGATGGTTGCGCGGAAAAACCATTCGTATTATTTATATTAGGACGGTAGGTGCCAAGTCGTTTATTCCTTTCCAAAACGATATCGTTCATACCCTCCGATCGACACATCGGGGTGGTGGGGTGGGAGGGGAAAGAAGATGATTCTAGAATGTCACGTAATCATCGGAACCGAGGATATATAAGGCACGCGCGACCGACGCGGGCCTCTTCTTCCCGTCGCAGTCCTCGTTGAAACCACACAGTCTCTTCTTCCCGTCGCAGTCGTCGTTGAAACCACACAGCCGCCTCTTTCCGTCGCAGTCGTCGTTGAAACCACACAGTCTCCTCTTCCCGCCGCGCTCGTCGTTGAAACTACAACGCTTCTCTCCCGACGTACCCCTGGGGCCCCAGAGTGTCTGTCCAGAAGAAGTTCCGGAAGTCGCAGCTATAGTGCTCAACAAATAGAAGAAACCCCGGTGAGTCAATATTCCTTTAATTACTGCCTGCCTGATATAATTGTTTTAACCCGCTCCAATTTTGTTTTTCTCCTAATCAGGCAGGATTCCCTTTCATCGATTTGGCACAATAATAGTTTTAGTTTTAGGGAAGAGCGAGTGCATTGTACCGCATGCTATAGTAGTCGCTTTTACGTAAGCGTAGAAGCAATCGCATATACGGTCCACTTTAGTTAATATCTCGCGTAATAGATTTAAGGTTCGACCGGGGAATTAGACTTTCGGCAGCCTTAGACACGTGGCTCCACCACAATCAAAAATGAATTCCGATTATTCACCCCGTCTAGGGTGGATAAACGAACACGCGTTTCCGAGTATCCTAGGGTGGATTTATTAGGGTGGACAAACGAGATGACCTATCCTATTGACTTGAAATTTAGTTTAGTTACTCATTTGGCAGTATAGACGCTTACTAAGAACAAATGTTACGACAGTCCCAAAAAAATCTTGATATTTTACATCTAGATTTCCTAATAAAATATTATCGTGCGTCCAGTGAAGTCAGCGGGTAACAGCTATTTTTACATAATTACTTAATAGAAACGCAACGTATAAACTTTTTAAATTTATTTTGTTAAATGTGCAATATGACGATACGGATGCAATTGATTAAAAAAGTATAAATCTAGAAGTTTTGACTTTTGAATTTATCATAAAAAATAATAGTGAAGAATACTATAAAAGCACTTTGAGATCCTCCGATTTGTTCCCTTTATTGGACCACTGTAATAAGTTGATCTCGTCTTCAATTATAGCACGTCCGAATTTGAGAATCCTCGAAACCAAAACGTTAGATACCAACGCTTCGTTAATTATTGTTCTCTTCGTGGTACTATTAAGGCTTTGTAGGGGTAGCCGTAAGATTCCAAAATTGGCAGCTTGTGTAACTTTGTCTGAAAAGACATAGCGATATTATAGTGCAATGACATTAAAGCTCTATGTGGTGAAATGACGGCAAAAGAGAAATTATACCCCATCAAAACTGGGGAGTGCCGTAAGATGCGACTTATGCCCTATTCCTATACTTATTCAAAAAACGTTTGGTTATCCGTAACGATCCTTTTTATTACGTACGAGGTGCACGCAAAACGGTTTATATTATACACTATTTATTCAGGAACTTAAGATAACTTTAAATGAAAAAACTTTAAACCGTCCATAAATAATTGAATTGTTATTTTGTTTTAAAAAGGGTTTTTCATCTTACAGTATACATAAGAAGTTTGTTTATGTATACATGAGATGTAATATAATTGAACAGAATATGTTAAAAATGAATATTTGTATATATATATAAGAATTTTATGCGCGGAAAAATGTGGTATGCAATGCTGTGACCAGAATTAAGAAAGGAATGCTTCGTTGGATTGGTCATTTAGAAAGAATGAATGAAAAAAGAGTGACAAAGCAAATTTATACGGCAGACGTGAACGGCTGTCGAGAAGGGACGCCCTAAACGAAAGTTTATTGACCAAATTGGCGATATTTTGAAAATGGGCCACATTAGAAGTACCCTTAACCGACGAGCGTGTATGCGTAGATATATGGATGTAAAGGAGGCGAGGGAGGTACAACAGGATCGTGCCAAATGGAACTGCGTAGCCTCAGCCTACCCCTCTGGGTGACAGGCGTGAGTGTTTATGTATTATGTATTTATTTATGCGCTGCTTTATCGTTCATTAGATTACGGTAAAACGGTACTACGGTATTACGGTAATAGGCATGGTTAGACTCGGTAGGTGTCGCTGTTGTAGAATCCAGATGTCACCCGTGCGAAACCTGGGCATATCGCTAGTACACTATATTTATTGCAAAACGACTCGTAAAGAACGAAGTGTTTAAATATAGAAATGCTTGTCATGCTAATCTCTAATTCAGAAGAGGTCTGTCAAGGAGAAAAGCGAACTATTGGTGGGCTAATGAGAATAATTATTAAATATTTCCACCAGTAGTCTCCCCGTCAAGATGAGTTACCCAGAGTTAAAAGAACTGGAAACTTCTGGAATAACGCAAGCAAATTGGTAAAAATAATTTGATTCAATGTGTATTATTAGCGTAAATAAAAGAAATCGTAATCAGTAATTTTATTTGTTTTCATTTTTTTTCGTGGATATTGTAAGAGGAAACAGAGGAAAATAAAAGAACCACCCTTTTTTTTAACATGGGGAAATGCCTACGCATACCCGCCTCGCGGGGGCAAGGACGGGTTATGTCGGACTCGCACCGACTAAAACCCCATGGCGTTCCACCTTCGTCGCATATTGGCAGGGCTACGGGAACGCTTTCGCACACTTCCGCGGCCCTACCAGCGACTGCCGCCCCATGGCAGCACCTCCTCGGGAGAGGAATATTCCTCCCCGTTCTCCTTCCCAAGTAAGGCGCACCAGAACACATGGCACGCCTTCCTCCACGGCCTCCAATTACATCTGCTTAACAGACGCCCCCGCGTCCGATGCGCGAAGGCCATGGGGCCAGGAAAAACGAGCACTTAGAAGTACTAGCCTTCCCGACCCCAGCGGCGGATCTGGTCTATGGCTCCGCCGCCAACCAAGATTCGGCTGCGGAGGATAGGGAGAGCGGCGCCTCGCAATACCGACAATCCTCTCCCCCCGCAGCCCCATCACCACCGCATCAACGGTGCGGCCCCGTTTGAGTCGCGGAGGATAGGGCGAGTGGCGCACCGCCATACCAACACTCCTCTTCCTCCGCGACTCCACCTCGGCTGCAGCGGTAGAGGGTGCGGAGTCCCCACTCGCTGCAGTCCACCAGCACACATCCGAAGTGGGCTCCCCAAGCCCACTCGGAGTGGCCACCTCAGGCCGGCCCTTCACCTCGGGCCAGCCACGTGGGTTCCTCTTTGTTCACCGTGGGAGACCAAGCCACGGCTACTAAGCCCCCCCGCCACGACAAGGCGGGAACCCGTTCGGGGGGGGGGGGGAAAGAACCACCCTGATAACAGCTTAGACAAATTCGCCCTTATGAACTTTAGAAAGTCTGTAATGAATTTGAGAAAAACCCTATTTCTTCCCGTGGATTTTGAAAGAGCCGACTATAGGAAATTCCATATAATTCTTATGGTTTTAATATGATGATATTGTCGATAGTTGGTCATTCCCTGTCACCACTCGTATTATCCATAAATATGGCTTATTTGAAACAGACCCAGACCGGCGACTGATAGCAGCTACAAAGGTGCGAAGTATCTTTTGTTCTAAAATTGAAATCACTAGCGAACTGGCAGTCCACCTGATAGTGAGTACAGATCAGCCCATGGACATTTGTAACCAACTATCAATAAAGAAGAATATGGATGCGTTATCAACATTGAGGACTAAGTACTTAGTCCTTAATGTTGACATCGCGTCTGAAGTAGTTCTCTAGAACCTCCAGAACAGCATACATAGCAGTACGCTGAATGCTATTTAAAGAAATGGGTAACAAGATGATACCTAGCATGTTGAACTGCTAGGTAGAAAGTAAATCCGACCACTTAATAAATATTTCAATCTGTTACTGCTTAGACGATCCGTCTGTCAACCGTGTCAATTATTGCAAATTCTCCTTACGGTGGTAGAGCCGTGTTCCAGCCATATTAGTAGTATACCTGTAGTACGAATGAGTCGGCTCGATCGGGCAAGGACCACGATCTCGCAGTATACCAGCTTAAAATAGCAGCTTAACGCTGTTTTGTTTCATATAGGTAGTGAGTGTAGAGAACCGGATACCCTTTTTACTGGAAATGAGGCATTGCATGTTAGTCCTCACGGGTGACAACGAATCTGCATTTTGATTCGTAATTGAGGATTGATGTAGATGTCTATGGATCACAGCACTTACCATCAGTTGGACCGTGTGCTCGTTCGCCATCGCTATTCTATAAAAAACGGGCCAAGAGCGAGTCGGGCCACGCTCAGTGTAGGGTTCCGTAGTTTCCCGTCCGTCACAATAAGTGTTCCCACTTATGAGTTTAAAGGTGGGTGTCCATTATGTTCGCGCTCCAGCAGCGCTCCGCGCTCCTGCAACTGCTCTCGGTAGTGGGTACTGTTGTTTCCATACAAGTTCAAAATGATTTTCATAGAAAGTCCTTATAAAGTTCTACTTTTCAGATTTTTTTCATATTTTCTAAACTTATGGTTCAAAAATTAGAGGGGGGGGAGGGGGACACATTGTTTGTTACTTTTGGAGCGATTATTTCCGAAATTATTGACATTATAAAAAAATGATTTTAGTAAACTCCTATTCATTTTTAAATACCTTTCCAACAATATATCACACGTTAGGGTTAAAATTAAAAAAAATCACTTTCCACTTTACATATAGGGGGCCTACCCTAATAAAACATTTTTTTCCAATTTTTATTTTACTACTTTGTCGGCGTGATTGATACACATATTGGTACCAAATTTCAGCTTTCTACTGCTAACGGTCACAGAGATTAAGCGAGGACGGACAGACGGACAGACAGACATGGCGAAACTATAAGGGTTCTTAGTTGACTACGGAACCCTAAAAAAGAGAGGCCCACGTGTAGTAGTAGATTGTTGCGGATTGAAAAAAAAAGAAGGAGGGCCTTAGTCTTTTCGATTCACATACCTGTTCTTTGTTCTATGAAGCAGTACATATATCCGATTAAAACACCCAATAGGATCGCCGATGTTATTAGCAAAAGTAGGCCCAGTGCAATCATTCCACAGAACATCCACCGTGACTTGCTAAAGTAGATATGTATAATTAATGTTTATTATAATAAAATAAATATTTATTATTATTATTATTATATACTAATGATGATGAATGTTTCCCATCTATTGGATAACTTTTCTCTGACGATTGAGAAATAGTTAGATAAAAGTTTTCCATGAAATAAATTATGAAGAATTCTATGAGCCACAGCATCCCCTTACCATCAGGTGGACTGTGTGCTCGTTGGTCTGATTATGAAACCGATACTTAATGTACCGGTTTCAGACACACAACAACTATTTTAGTAACACGATTGTTTTTTTTTAATTAATTTGTTTTATTATATCACAAGAATAACTTTTATCTAATCTTTGAAAAATTAGTTCTTATTCCATTGCTAGTAGGCACCACTCGCTTCCAATGTCTTTCGCTTAACAACATTGCGTCTACTGTTGTTTTCCAATATGGAGCTAATGGAAAGCCATTAGGTTTTGTCGCATTTCATCTTAGTGTAACGTAGTCAATATTCTTCTCTAATAATCACTTTATTTGTTATAGTAATATTTGTATTATTATTCAATTAGTCACCATTACCTATTTTTCTTACGTAACTAAGTCTATTAAAACTCTATTGATGAATCTAGACCGCACCCAATTTATTTTCATTTTTAAACCGACTATATAAAGGAGGACGTACGTTCAAATGTATGTTTTATTTTTATGTGTGTTACCTCAAACTTTTTTCTAGGTTAACGGTTAAAAGGTGATGATTCTTTTTTTATTTAAAAGCTGGTGCTTCTCCTGTGGTCTTATATAAATTTGATCAAGGTCTGACTAGCCGTTTTTGAGCTATCTTTAATAACACGCATTTAATGAACTTCCAACACATTGATAATGTTCTCATTATATTTATATTGAAGTCGGTTGTACAAAATTTTTACTTGTTTTTGTTATTATGCAGACGCTCCTGCCTATCTCGTAGGTATTTCCCGCTGACGCCTCTTCGACACCCATCGGACGATATGGGATACTGGATATTCTTTCACTGCCACTACACTGTTGTGGCAGTACAATCAAATTACTTAGTTAAGTGAAATACCAGCATAATGTTGTTGTGTTTTGTATAGGCGATGAGAGCAAGAAACCCTTTTTACCAGTAACAAGGCATTCCAGGTAAATCTTCAAGGGCGCCAACGCATCTTTATTTTGATTCTAAATTGAGAAAAGATGAACTATGGGTCACTGCACCCACTTGTCTCCAAGCTGGTGGACTGCATAACCGTTAAGTCACCCTTACTTCTATAAATATTTTAAATGAGGTTAAGCAGGTTGTTGGGCACAGAACCGCTATCTTCGCACTATTACAAGTGCCCACCACCACCAACTAGTGGGATTTGGGTTTAACATAATATTATGACGCATTTCCCGTCATCAGAATCGTCAATTTCATCATTCGATAGCATGATGCAATGTGTACAGGTGAAGTTGACACTTTAGAAAAATTGGTAAATACCCTTTACAAGCCAAATTATTTTCATTGCCTCTATATGACAAGTACTTATAGTCGTTTTTACATTATCATAAATAACTAGCGGATATTCGGCATGTGCTAATACGCTAAAAAGAAATACATTTTGTTTATTTCTTGGAGAAAAAGGAAGTTGTCTAGGGTGGATAAGCGAACACGCGTTTCCGAGGGTGGATAAATGAAATAACGTTAACGTTTGCGTTTTTTTATATAGTGCATAATGCATTGTTTTAGTAGCAGCAGCATTGTACGTGGTAGAGCCATGCTGTAGTTATATTAGTAGTGTAGTTGTGGTACGAATGGGTCGGCTCGACCGAGGTAGGACCACGCTCTTACAGAATACCAGCGTAAAATAGTAGCTTAGTGCTGCAGTGTTTGTATGGTGAGTGTAGAAAACTAGAGACCCTTTTTCTGGAAACGAGGCATTCCATCTTAGTCCACTCGGGTGACAACGCTTCTGCATTTTGATTCGTAATCGAAGATAGATGTAGATGTTTATAGGTCACAGTAATCACTTACCATCAGGTGGACTATGTGCTCGTTTGTCACCCTATCCTATAAAAAAAATCATCTTCGCAATATTGCCTTACTAATGAAACCGGTTTGGAGCACGTCGGTTGGATGGTTTCAGTCTCTAACGTACATAGGTAGAAACATTTTTTTGTTTTACATAGGTACAGATAGAAATACAGCAGAAATTAATACATTAAAGAAACAAACATGTAATCACTATAACTTGTGAATACTGTAATCCACTGAGGTTAACGAAAGCTAAATCTCGTGACCTACATCAAAAGGTTTTCCATTAATCTTCTCGAACAATGTATCTGGTTAAGAACTAATTATGACAAATTTTGAGAATTGGAAAGAAATTTTCATCTAGCTATATTATACAATTTATGTTAATAAAAATTTTGTTTGTTTGGAATAGGCATTAAAAAACTCACTGTTTCAATATTTCCGGTAGATGTTCATTTTCTAGAATATTATAATTCTGCATAGTGTAAAAATGGATCGAGAAACAATTATGGTATAATTGGTATTAAATAACATAAAATTATAGAATAGTGAATGTTTCAATCATGACAGCGTCATACTTTGATATTATAGACAAATTATATTTTGTTACGTTGTTTAAACGTAGTGGTTATATAATCCTTCGCTGTTATTATATGAACGCCCAATATTGATCCAATAGTCATCAAAATTAGTCTAGCTATACACAACGTCATTATGAGGCGATTTGATTTTCGCCATTTTAGCGCTGACAACAGAAGTGAACGTTCACGGAACTAATAATAGAGATAAGACAGTGTGACCAAATATATCTATAAAAATTCTATACCCAGGCCTACCCGTAACGTCCATTCTATTAATGTATCACCATACCATACAATACCATACAATAAATAAAAGTATCAAACAATACCTAGGCCTTAGACGCAAGCTCTATACCTCATATAAAGTCAAGGTGAACGCTGCGTTGGTCTATCTATGTTTTTATCCATCCGCGACCCCACCAGCGGCAGCCATCCAATGGCAGCCTCTCCTTAGTTGTGAACTTCTCCTCCTTTTCCTTCACAGGTAAGGCGCACCAAAAACACAGGGCGCACTACCCTTCGCGGCCTCTAACTCCACCTGCACAACGGACTCCCCGAGCCCGATATGTCGCGGAGAATAGTCGAGTGGCGCATTGCCAACCATACTAACACTCCTTTTCCCTTGCGACTCCATCTCGGCTGCATCGATATAGGGAGAGGACTCTTCCAAGCCGCAGCCCGCTAACACACACTAAGGTCTCGACAAGCCCACGCAGAGTGGCTACCTCGGGGCAGCCTTGTAAAGTCCCTTAGGCTTAGCATGGGTTACCAAGCCATGGCTACTATCCTCCGCCAAGGCGGGAATCCGTTCAGGGAGAAACAAATTCTCACCTAAACTCACGGAAACTCACTAAGGATATTAATAAATTTGCGGTCACAATATAAATTTATTCCCTTGATATATAATAAATTGGTCATATTTCAACAGATTTAACAAATTTACGTTACGTAAACACAGTCATCATCAGGCGACCTTTCTACACTTGGCTATGGCCCTTCAGTTTGTGGGAAAATAAGAAGAGAAGAAATAAAAAACATTCGAAGTAATAATCTAACACTTTTATACTTACTGGTACTATTAATATCAGAAAATATTGTCGGTATACTGCACTTTAACAAAGTAGTGCGTTTTTTATGTCTAATAAAACATTCGTCTGTGAAAGGTTTAGAAAAAAAAATCATATGTTTCGGACGCCAGTTCACAATTTTTATGCTTTTAAGCCATAATTTTAGTCTAGGTTCAGTTTGAAACCTGTTAATTAATAAACATTTATTTAACAGTGGTAGAGCCATGCGGCAGCTTTGATGTTGCACGTATGGGCCGGCTCAAACCGGGGTGGTACCACGACCTCACAGAATACCGGCGTGAAGTGGAAGCTCTGCTTCCGCGTTTCGTCTGGTGAGTGCAGGTGGCCGGAGGCCCAAATCCCCCCCCCCCATCAACATGGTAGTGGAATTAAATAAAGATAGACTACCCCAGGAGGGTACCAGCACCCCTGGAGAATCCCTCGCTGAGCATCCACGACCATGTTTCTCCACTTCTGAGCGTGGGTGCTCAGGCTGCCCCGCGTATTCTGGGGGGGGGCGAAATTCCGCTCAAGACTACAACTGCTCGGGGCAAACGGAGCAACAAGACCAAGGCGACCCCTGCCACGCTGTCCGTGAATTTCTGCAATATCAGGGGACTTCACTCTAACCTAAACGCCGTCCACTACCATCTCGAGACGGCGAGGCCGGCTCTGCTCTTTCTGACTGAGACGCAGGTGTCCTCTGCGGCTGATGTCTCGTATCTCTCCTACCCGGGGTACAAACTGGAACACTCCTTTGTGCCTCGGGCTGGAGTTTGCGTTTACGTCAGAGAGGACATCTGTTCTCGACGCCTCGGCAGACTTGAAGGTTCGGACCTGTCCATCCTTTGGCTACGCGTAGACAGCGACGACCATCCGCGCGTCTACGGGTGCCTTTATAGGTCCCATAGCGGTAATGCCGAAACTGATCGACTCTTCGACCACGTCCAAATGGCTGCAGATTCGTTGCTCGGCAGATCCCCTCCGCAGAGATCGTGATCCTCGGCGACTTTAACGCCCATCACGCCGAATGGCTTGGTTCACGTTTAACCGATCATGCGGGGAGATCTGTTCATGATTTTGCCTTGGCATATGGTCTGACACAACTGGTTACTTCGCCTACGCGGATTCCAGATGTGGAGGATCATGCACCTTCCCTGTTGGACCTTCTGCTGACCTCTCACCCGGACGGATATCAGATTTCCGTCGACGCCCCTTTAGGCTCCTCGGACCATTGTCTGGTCCGGAGTGTTGTGCCACTCACGCTGAAATCGCGGTTGCATTCTGCAGGCTGCCGCCGTGTTTGGCACTATAGGTCAGCCGATTGGGATGGGATGCGGTCTTTCTTTGCATCCTACCCTTGGGGGCGGGTTTGCTTCTCGCCGGATGATCCCAACGTTGTTGCGGATTCTGTTACTGATGTGGTACTTCAGGGTATGGAACTTTTTATTCCTTCCTCTGTGGTGCCCATTGGAGGCAAATCTCAGCCATGGTTTGGTCGCTCCTGTAAAATAGCATCATGCTATAAGCAGGAGTGCTATCAAGCCTGGGTTGATGCATCAGCGTCCCGGGATGTAAACACCAGCGCTCTAAAAAAGAAGTATAATTCCGCCTCTAGGTCCTTCAAAAGAGTCATTGCCAAGGCAAAGTCAGAGCACATAGGCAGAATTGGCGAGAAACTAGTTCGCCTTCCTTCTGGAACCCGTGCATTCTGGTCTCTCGCCAAGGCTGTCCAGGGGAATTTCTGTCAGCCATCTCTTCCATCTCGGCACAGGGAGGACGACTCACTGGCCCATACTGCAAAGGAGAAAGCCGATCTTCTAGGCTCCTTCTTTGCGTCTAACTCGACTCTCGATGACGGGGGGAGTACGCCGCCGACCATCCCGCGGTATGAGTGCTCCATGCCGGAAGTGCAGTTCACACAGCGCTCGGTTCGCAAAGCACTCCTCTCCCTGGACATCCACAAGTCGAGTGGGCCTGACGGAATCCCCCCAATTGTGCTGAGGACGTGTGCTCCAGAGTTGGCACCGGTTTTAACGCGTCTTTTCCGGTACTCCTACTACCTAGGCGTAGTCCCAAAATCATGGAAGACGGCTTTCGTCCACCTGATCCCTAAAAAAGGCGACCGCTCAGACCCGTCCAACTACCGGCCAATCGCCATCACCTCCTTGTTCTCCAAAACAATGGAGTCCATTGTAAACTGCCAGCTCATGAGGTACCTTGAGGATCACCAGCTGATTAGTGACCGCCTATACGGTTTTCGCCGTGATCGGTCAGCTAGTGATCTTCTGGTCTACCTCACTCACAGATGGGCGGAGGCAGTAGAGTTCAAGGGGGAGGTATTGGCCGTTAGTTTGGACATTGCGAAGGCCTTCGATCGGGTTTGGCACAAAGCACTTCTTTCGAAGCTCCCTTCCTATGGGCTTCCCGAGAAATTGTGCGATTGGATCACCAGCTTTCTTGCAGATCGGAGCATCAAGGTCGTTGTAGACGGTGCAAGCTCCGATTGCAAGCCTATTAATGCTGGTGTTCCACAGGGCTGCGTGCTATCGCCAACGCTGTTTCTTCTGCATATCAATGATATGTTGCATACCCGTAACATTCATTGCTATGGAGATGACAGCACTGGTGATGCTCTTTACACCGACCGAGCCAATATTTCTCGGGAAAACGTCTCTGAGTGCCGGGACAAACTTGTGTCTGAAGTCGAGTCTTTGCTGAACAGAGTCTCGGATTGGGGACGACTAAATCTAGTCCAGTTTAACCCCCAGAAGACACAAGTTTGCGCGTTAACCGCTAAAAAGAACCCCTTTGTCGTATCCCCTCAGTTTCAAGGCACTCCCCTTGTTGCCTCAGCCAGTATCGGAATCCTCGGCGTCGACATATCGAGTGACGTGCAGTTTCGTGGTCACTTGGAAGGAAAGGCCGAATTGGCCTCAAAAAAGTTTGGCGTGCTCAGCAGAGCGGGACAGTATTTCATGCCGGCACACCGCCTTCAACTTTACAAGGCGCAGGTTCGGCCGCACATGGAATACTGTTCCCATCTCTGGGCTGGGGCTCCCCAGTACCAGCTCCTTCCACTTGACCGCATCCAGCGCAGAGCGGCTCGAATCGTCGACAACCGAGTGCTTTCCGATCGGCTCGATTCACTGGCGTTGCGAAGAGATGTTGCATCTCTTTGCGTATTTTATCGCATCTATCACGGGGAGTGCTCTGAGGAATTGTTCGGATTAATCCCAGCCGCCAAATTTCGTGAACGCACGACACGGCAAACGTCCCGATACCATTCGCATCATCTGGATGCTTGGCGGTCCACCACTGTACGTTTCACAAGGAGTTTTCTTCCACGTACAACCTCTCTGTGGAATAGTTTATCACCGGCGATTTTTCCGGACCGATACGACCTGGGGACCTTTAAGAAAAGAGCTTACTCCTTTTTAAAGGGCCGGCAACGCACCCGCAATTCTCCTGGTGTTGCGGTTGATCATGGGCGGCGGTAGTCACTTAACATCAGGTGAGCCGCATGCTCGTTTGCCCCCTCCTCTATAAAAAAAAAAAACATTTGATAATTATCTTGCGTCCGCGCTTTGGTTGGGTAGGAAGGAACATCGATAAGTATTATAGACAAAGAACTCGTGAACCCTATCGAAGAATGTTATACTCCTTTTCCTTTGTTAACGAGTTTTACATATTACGCACACTCATATTAATAAAAATAATTCTTATTATGTAACTAAAATTAAACACAATCAAACCACATAAAATATTTTCATTTTTTAGTTTAAAATTTCAAAATACAGAGATATGGTTTAAATAAGACAACAGACATTGGCATATTGTCACTTTTAGTTTCCGGTACGAAAATGAGGGCGCTTCAAATCGGTACAGACATTTTGCATGGTATAGCCAGTCCAGCGTACTTGTGTATAGAGGTCAGTGCATCCTAAGAATTTTTGGAGTTGTACGACAAAAAATCATGCAACTTCAAAAGTTCGTCCTAAGTCTTAGCAACTCGTTCGAACTTGAAACCAAGCCTATAACGTTGCCGGCATTTTGATTCTTATTTGAGGATAACTGCATCAACTTACCATAAGGGAGTCCCCCTTATGGTAAGTTGATGCAGTTATCATTTGTCACCCTTATTCTATAAAAAGGGCGTGAAGAAATTATAAGCATGCATGAAGCAGAGTTATTATGAATTTTCTGCAAAAGTAAATCAGAATCCATGTTTTGGGAGAAATCGAGTTTAACTTTTTTTATAACGAACAATTAGTTGTTTAGCACAATTGTTTTTAAGGTTTGGTTTTAAATGATTGGAAGGATAAAGGACTGAGATGGGAAACATAATAATCTTTCCATCAAGACAGAGTATATACTGTCAAATTTTTTTTCCAGTCTACCACTTCACGGAAGTAAGTTATGAGGTACAGTCAACTAAAAGATATAGAACTGATTTGGCTATCAGTGGCATACACTTTTTAACTTTCTAGCAGGCACAACTTTCACAATTACCTATCTAGTTTCTCGTTCGATTCATTGCAAGTATCTTCATTCACCCCGCGAATTATTGTTTCACTAATAACTATTTAGAACATTAACTGTGCTGGCCGTGGCCGTAACCTTTATCTGTTTCGAACGTAGAACGGAGCCCGCGTAGCCACGAAAATGTCACTAACACCTCAATTCACACGTATAAATGTCAACACGAGATGTGTTTTGACGTTACAATCGTTTCCGAATTTCGCGTGCAAATTATTTAGAAAATGCCAAATTGCACCCTATTTACAAATATGTTTTAAAATTTAAACGATTTTTTAATGCTGATCTTGAACATTAATCATAAGTCTAAAATTTGTAAATTATTCAGTCTGTCAACACAACGAATTGGGTTTGGCGACGCCAAGCCTCGTACAAAATAAAGTTGACAGCCATTCTATTGTGTATTATTCTATGGATTTGAAAAACAAATTAAACTAGGAACAACTAAAATGTAAATATATTTCATGTATAATATGTATATGAATAAAACAAGAAAATGTAGAAAAAAATACAAAAACAAAGCAATAGATCAAAAAATAAATCGCTCAAGGCTATAAAAATTACTTAAATTATATCACGATATAAATAAAGTGTCAAGTTGCAAGTAGTTCTAAAGTGACGTTTCTATTTAAGTCCTTTATTCTGGATATTAGAAGGGAAAAGCTGATGTTACTTTTCAAGGGAATTATCATAGTCGGCTGTATGTTGAAGTCTTCTTCTTCAAAGTCATCTGTAGCGTTTGTTTCGGTTTCAATAGATTTTCTCTTCCTCACCAGAGAATCACTTCTTCTAGGGTTTTTGTTATCTGTTTAAATATAACATATTATATATTATATACAACAACTGTATAATATTTGGTAGTTTAGTGGTGGTTTACTATAATCTATGATGAGAGCTATTGTTTTGTAATAGTCATATTGTTATATATTAGATACGAAGTTACTAGTTATAGAAATAAAAACTATTTTATTCAATACAAATTATAAAATAATACTTATTGAAAATCACTATTATGTTTAATTTACTACTGGTTCGTAAATACCTTTGACCTGGGTCGTCATGGGACAGAGGTATTTCCGAAGCAGCAAATAACCCAGCGTCAGTTTTGTTTAGTAAAGCTTTTAAACTTGCCATTAGTCAGATTTTGTATTTTTTTTTAATAGAATAGGGTGACAAACGAGCACACAGTCCACCTGATGGTAAGTGGTTACTGCGGCCCATAGACATCTACATCCATCCTCCATTAAAGATCAAAATGCAGATCCGTTGTCACCCGTGAGGACTAAGATGGAATGCTTCGTTTCCAGTAAAAAGGGTCTCCGGTTCTCTACACTCACCATACGAAATACAGCAGCATTAAGCTACTATTTCACGCTGGTATTCTGTGAGAGCGTGGTCCTTCCCCGGTCGAGCCTACCCATTCGTGCTACAACTATACTACTAATATAACTGCAGCATGGCTCTACCACGTAAAAGTGTATATTTTATATAATATGGTAATATACTCTTTATATTATTAATGACAGCCTCGTTGGTCTAGTGGTTGTATTAGTGCGACTGATGATCATGAGGTCCTGGATTCAGGTCTGGAATCCCGGGTCGGGCCAAAAAATCAATTATTGAGTATTTCCGTCAAAAAATTCTCAGTAGCTGCCCGGAGTCAGGAAGTTGGCGTTGTCTCACCCCCGTGCCTCGGAAAGCACGTAAAGCCGTTGGTCCTGCGCCTGATCTCTCTCCGATCATGTCGGTTTACCGTCCCATCGGATTATGAAAGTGAGGGAATAGAGAGTGCACCTGTGCTTACGTATACACTTGGGCACTATAATCCTGTCCTGCGCCGATGGCTAACCTCCGTTGAGGCTGGCCGCCGTGACCGAGATTCGGTCTGGAGGACATTATATTATTAATGTAGCTGATCAAATAAAACAAAATGTTACTAATGAACTATTTAAATTTTAATTGAAATTATAACAATCTAAATTTCAGATTCAGAAGTTTATCAAAAGCTTAATTATTTTGCCCTTTTGAGTGTTTTACGAACTTGCGTTCACCCCAAGTAAAAATACGAAAACTAGAAACTAAGGAACATTACAATTCAAAATATCCATTAGAATGTTTATTCCATTCCATCTTTGTCTCCAGTGGTGACATTGATTATTAAATATATCGGTTCATGTTCATACACGCTTCTGAAGCGATTTTAGAGTTTTGTCATGAGTTTAAGAATTAAGTAAGTATTAATTAAAAAAATAACTAAAAGCAAATAGTACTTACTTAAATTATGTTTATCTTTATATATGTTCGTAGTATGATGGATAGAGCCGTGATATAGTTATATCCCTAGGAATACAGCTATATACCGAGTACACAGTAATATTAAAGTGGTTCATAACTAGAAATTTAACTATAATACGATCACGGTCTACCTACCCACGTAGTAGTATTATCTAGTAGTATCTAGTATTACCCCAGACGTGGTAGTCATACTGCAGCTATATTAGTAGTATTGTTACAACACGAATGAGTTGGCTCGACCGGGGACGGACCACTAGCAGTTAAACGCAGCTGTAGTTTCGTATGACGAGAGTAAATAACGAGACAATGCATGCATTTTGATTCGTAATTGAGGATAAATGTAAATGTCTATGTGCCGCAGCATCTACTTACCATCAGGCGGACTATGTGCTCGTTTTTCACTCTTATACTATAAAAAATTAAGTCTACTTTAGTAAATGTTTTAAATACCAAAAAGTTTTTTCACTTTGAAGTCTACAAAGCAGTAGTTGTAACCTAGGCCGATGCCCAGTGATAACATCGCCACCGTCGTTATCATCATGCAAGATACGATTAATGTGAGCGCTATGCACGTGCCAAATCTGTAAAGTTCATATAATTATTCCAAACTTTGCTTTCTTTCAATCAATATCGTCTAGGAATCGCGCAAAGGTGGAATTACGCTTAAAGTATGTTTTATATTGAATATGGAAACTGCAGTACTAAATACTTTACGAAGTACCTATTCCTCTAAAGGCACTAAATTATTATATATAGAGAATGTTTATAACAGTTTTTCTATTTCTATTAAATTTTTAATGAAGATAGAATAAGAAAATGAACGTAAATGTCCTTTTCAGAATTTTGGTCAAATGGATGCTACCCTATGTACGAGTGTGAGCACAAGCACAGGTGCGCTTTCTATGCTCCTGCTCTCATAGTCTGATGACACGGCAATCCGACACTTTCCGTGCTTCCGAGGTACGGATTGAAAAATTACTAACTTCGTAACTTCGACCTGCTACTCAGAATATCTTGAAGGAAAACCAAATCATTGTTTTTGACGTCACCCGGGATTCGAGCCCGGGACCTCGTGATCAGCCAGCACGCTTACAGCGTTAGTCCAACGAGGAAGTCACTATAACATTTATTGTAATGTTATAGATTGAATATAACATCTATTGGTTGAATAATAAGGTTATAACATAAACACGCTAGAAGTTAGAAGTTTAGTTTTGCTATTCGAGGAAACATGGCATTAATTAAAATCGTACCTCGACGAAGTTTATATTAGACGTTGGGTAAATGTTTGGTGAGCTCACAAAAAATAATTATAATATTAATATTCCTCAGATTCATCCTTTTAATTGTGTAACATAGCAGTCAATGAAATATCTACCTGATGCCATAAAAATTTACTTCCGAATCTTAGTTTTTACGTGGTAGCGCCACTCTGCAGCTATATTACAGTTGTAGCACGAATGTGTTTGCTCGACCGGAGTAGGACCACGCTCTCAGAGAATATCAGCGTAAAGTAGCAGTGTAATGCTACTGTGTTTCGTATGGTGAGTGTAGAGAAACGGAGACCTTTTTACTGGAATCGAGGCATTCCATCTTAGTCCTCAGGGGTGGCAACGTATTTGCATTTTGATCCTTAGTTGAGGTTAAATTTGGATGTCTATAGGCCACAGCATCCACTTACCTTCAGTTGGACTGCGTGTTAGTTTGTCACCCAATGCTATTTATTAAAAATGTTACTACATACATACATAGACATACGTCGAACACTGAAAAAGTGTGAAGCACACTCGTTCCTAAAAACATATGCAAATGTAACAAGGTTTCTATTTAAATAAAGGTGACAAATGTGCACATAGTTCACATGAGATGGTAAGTAGATGCTATGGCCTACTTATATAACCCTGAAAATTTAGATGGAAAGCCTCATTACCAGTAAAAAGGGTCTCGGTTTTCTACACTCACCATACGAAACACAGTGGCATTATTCTGTTAGAGATTAGAGAGCTCAACCAGGGTAGGACAAGACCCATTAACAACACTGATCCCTTTATTCTGCATAGCTGCAGTGTGGCACTGTCACGTAAACCCGACAATTGTAGTAAGTTGTATCACATATTAGTAAATAAGTTGTATGCACTATGCATATCTAAGCATTGCGCGGTAGGACGCGTATGTGTGCATATCGCGGATGACAAACAAAATTGTAGTAGTACCTGGTGTGCTTCACACGTTTTAAGTTTTATATCACGATCGTATTTTTTAGTATCTATGACGTCGAAAAACCATTTCAACAGCTAGACCGCGATGGGCAGTATCGTATTTTGAACCAGCTGCGTCAACCAATTATATCAATTTTAACTAACCTCTCGAACATAAAAATATAGTTGGCGATTGCATTTCCAGCTCTAGAACAACCGCAACCCATCGTATATCGTGGTATAAAATAATTACACAAAAAATAAAAAGTATCAAAAATAAATAAATCAAAAATACTTAAAAAAATATCAATATCTTTACATTCAAGACAGAGACATTTTTCGAAGTGACGCATTTTTTTTATTACAATAATTGTCGGGTTTTTCATTGCCATGTATTGAATATGAAAACATAGTATAATGCTTTGCTGAAGGAAATATTTTAATGTAAAAAATTTTGTTTAGAAACTATGCTTGTTTTGCAAATGAGGGTCGTAAGAAGATTTTATAAACCTATTCAAAGCCAAATTCTTTTTGAAGTTTCCTCAACATACTATAAATTTATTCATGCGAAAATATTTTGCATTCATTTATTTAATACAGCTTATTAAAAACTCCTTTGTTGGACAAAGGCCTCCCCGTATAATACTATTATAGTACATACATAATTATAGTATTCTATAGGCCTCCCAAATAGATCTGGCTTTGAATGTATTTGGCTGAAAGGCCACGTGTCCGAAGTGTTTTATTATTTTGAGTGGCTATCAGTGGGATGCTGCTACGCATCTCCTATCCCATTTTTAGTATTCCCGTGTCACCTGTAACAACATCCACGGAATGATATATTATGGTAGAGGATTTTCTAATTTTGTTACGCCGTTACTACACAACATTTTTTTTATGGAATCGGGGTGACATACGAGCACACGGACCGTGAGCTCGTACCCGATGGTAAATGGATTCTGCGCCCCATATACATCTACATTTACCTTCAATTAAGAATCAAAATACAGATGCGTTGTCAGCCCTGAGGACTGAGATGGACTGCCTCGCTTCCTGTAAAAAGGGTCTCCGGTTCCCTATACTCATTATACGAAACACAGCAGCATTAAGCTGCTATTTTACGCCGGTAATCTGATAGAGCGTGAACCCACCACGGTCGAGCCGACCGTTTCGATCGTTTTGCAACCACAATATAGCTGCAGCATGACTCTACCACGTAAAAAAATATTAACATTAATGTTATTTAGTATTTGGTTCGTCTTATGTTATGCGTACACCAAAGCAGTGGAATAATTTGCCAGCGTCTATCATTCCGTTCTATTATAATTTATAAAAAAGGTAACACTAAAGTTCAAGGCAAGAGTGAATAGGATTTTGTTACAATAAAACAGTGCGATTTAGCTTTGTAAGGCTTCATCATCACTTATTAGCAAGTGGAATCGTAGTCAATCACCGATATATCACAATAAGTAAAAACATAAGACAAAATTTGTCTTTTTGTCTTTTTCTTTTAAGTGTGTACATAAACATGTTACACACTAGACAGATGTAGATAGGGTCGTGGTAGGTCAACCAGCAGCAACAGGATGACGTATTGCAATGGTACGCCATGCTCCATGCTTCGTAATAATACGTCGATTTTGTTTTTATTTAATGGTGATGTATTTTAGGAGCCGGGCTAGCTCAGAAGGTAATGCCCTGGCTGTAGATTTTTTTTATAGAATAACAAACGAGCACACAGTCCACCTGATGGTAAGTGTTTGCTGTGGCCCATAGATATCTACAACTATCCTCGATTGCGAATCAAAATAGCAGATGCGTCATCATCCGTGAGGACTTAGGTGGAATGCCTCGTTTCCAGTAAAAAGAGTCTCCTGTTCTCTACACTCACCGTACGAAACACAGCAGCTAAGCTACTATTTGACGCTGGTATTCTGTAAGAGCGTGGTCCCTCCCAAGTCGAGCCGACCCATTCGTGCTACAACTATACTACTAATATAACGCAAATATACGCTAGCAACCCAGGAAGACATGTGAAGTTCGCCAATACGCATTGGGGCAACGCGGTGGACACTAACTTACCTTAAAACCCTCTCAGAAATGAGGAGAGGCCTGTGCCCAGCAGTGGGACATATATACGTTAACTTTTTTATTTCAGGATAAGTATTGACAAATATATTCAAATCACTACGACTTTAAATCTCTTTGGGTAAAGCACATGTAAAAAAATTATTTCTCCTGTAAAAGTTCAGGGAATAAGTGCATACCTTAAAAAGTGCTCTCATTAAATTTTGCGACTTTAGTTAGTTTTCACTGCAGTATTTCGGTCTAAAGGATATAGAGAGTGAAGTTGGCTGCAGGTGTTCCTGGGTCTACAGTAGCCACTTACAATCCGGTGGACTGTACGTACGTTTGTCATATATATTTTTATTTATTTATTTATTTATTTACACTTTATTGTACTAAAGGTACAAACGGCGGACTTAATGCTATATGGCATTTTCTACCAGCCAACCGGAAAGTTGGTGGTAGTTATATATATATATATATATATATATATATATATATAAATAGCACATGAACCTGTAAAGTAAGATAAAGCTGTGTTTTACGCTTGAATGCTTGATGTGGTAAATAAAGCGCCACGAATGATCAAATGATCAAAGAGTATACAAACAATACGTTTTAGCAACGATCATGCAAATGATATCTATATAATACATTGGGTGCGTTTGGCAGAAAAAAGCGCTAGCAAGCGCTTGTAAGGAAAATGGCGATCGTAAGCGGTAAGCGCTGTCAAATCGTAAATAGCTATTTTCCTCCAGGACACGATGTTGTTAGTAATTTAAATATATGTTTGTAAATTATTCATATTAAACACTTACCAATTATGAATTTTTAATAACATGTATATGTCTATTCATGTCATTATATTACTTAAAACTAATATTGCAAAAAACAACTTATAAACTCTACTTCAAAACAAACAAATTAAATAAGCAAAATGGCGGATTGTGTCAGCGCTACTGAAGTAGCAATCGTGTCCTGGCCGAAAACTATTTTAGCGCTAGTAAGCGCTTGCTAGCGCTTTTTTCTGCCAAACGCACCCATTGTTTTATACGCCAATATCTTCCAAGTCTATGGGTTATGTGGGTTATCATACTTTCTATATTGTCTTGTCAATCTTCTTTTGTTTCTTGCTTATTATTCTATTGTTTTCGAATTATGTCAATGATTCATTGATACTGAAATATAAGAAGAAATATGGTGATGTGATTCATAAACATAATATTTTATGCCTTCTGCTTCGTATTAGCTGTTGTTTTGCATTTTAATTGGTCAAACTACAATGTGTGAAGCATTTGGAAGAAATTTCACTAATCTAGTGTTTATCACAGAAAGGTAGAGCGTAAGCGGTATTATTTTCAATGTTTCTAAGCTTCAAAAATATGAAATAGAAAGCATAAAAATCTTATTCGAATATGCATCTTTATTATCCGCGGATGTCGATGGGAATTCGCTTGTAGCTAATGCTAGTAACATAAATAACATCGTTGCGAGTGTCATCGCGTTTAAAAGTTGTTTAAATAATTCAGTCGAATTGTAGTTCAGCTTTATAAAGTGATTGAGAATTAACTAAATGGTCTTTGTAGGAAAGCTATGGATGCATTTGGGAGGGTGTGCGCAGGAATTGCATAACTTAATTACTCCCTCCACTAACTTACGCATTCGAACCTAACATTACTAACCTTACTATATTGAACTTTACAGGATATTTGGATGCTTAGCCCTTTTATTTGTGTTGTCGTGCCTTGTTTTAACGATTGCAACAACGCTGAGTATCGGCATAGGAATCGGCTATAATTACTGCTTCGTTGATATCAAGGCATCTAAGAAACACGGTAAGCTCTTTTGCTTAAGCTTAAACTTTATACTACTTATGATTTTTATTATTAAGGCCGTAGCTCAGGGGCAAAGGGCTTGTGTAAATTTCATACAACGCCAACAACCCGAGCTCGAACCCCATCGATATAAATTCAATTTTAAGTGGTAATTTAACACGTGCTCGTCGGTTAAAGAAAACATCGTGAGGAAACGTGCATGTCTAAGAAATAAGTAAAAAAAAGTCGAAGACATGTGAAGTTCGCCAACACGCATTGGGGCCGCGCGGCAAACTATTCCTTGCACTAAAACCCTATCCGAAATGACAGGAGGCCTGTACCCAGTAGTGGGACGTATATAGTCTGTAGCTTTTTTATTTATTGAAAGACTGTAATGCAATACTTATTGTTTAAGATTGTTACTTAACTAAACTTAACTAAAGCATTTCAGCGAAGATTACATACTTTTTTCTATAGCAGTTAGTTTAAGCACCTTTGTATGCCTTAAAATTATGGACAACCAAGAGAGCAGAGAGATTTTTCGAGAGAGCTTTATACGGTGAGGTGTAAAGAAAGTGACGAATGGTTGGCCTTCAATGGATACTGGTAGCTCATGATCGTGTCTTGTGATAATCTTTGGGTGACGCATGAATTTGGTGGTGGAGATAATGATGCCAATGAATTCATGTTTTCCGCGTATTTTTTTTACTGATGTAAGGGTGACATACGAACACATAGACCACCTTACGGAAAGTGGATGCTGGGACTCATAAACATACGATTAGCTTCGATTAGGGCTCATAATGAAAATCCGTTATCACCCCTGAGAACTAAGATGGAATGCCTCTTTTCCAATTAAAAGAGTCTCCGGTTCTCTACGCTCACCAGACGAAACACAGCAGCATTAAGTTGTCATTTTACGTTGGTATTCTGTGAGAGCGTGCTCCTTCCTTGGTTAAGTCGACCCATTCGTGCAACAACCACAATGAAGCTACAACTTGGCTCTACTACGTAAAAAGTATGAGGTTTTTGAACAAACATTTACACGATTAAACATTGCTCGTGTTGTACAAGTCTTTTCCTCCCATATATTGTTTACGAATAATGGTTTAGAAGGAAAATGTTTTGAAATCCCGCAAGGAATATAACTTGTTTAATAATAGCTTCTTTCTTTATATATTTTTCTTAATAAATATAGTCTTGGAGGTGATTAGAGTGAAATTAAAGAGACCTATACAACTTGAATTTTTCTGGCGTAATTTAAAACTTTCGCCAACTGCCTAGCTCTTTTGATTAAAGCATAAGCAAGTGAGCTAAAAGACTTTATTATATTAAATCTTAAGTTGTGCTTATTAAATAGGAACTTTTTTAATTATACGTCAATATACGTTTGAGAAACACAAGACTTTTTAAAACTATCTCGCTACATACATGGAATTTTATTTTAAAAGAGAACTTCTAATATTTTGTAACAAAATTATATTACACAGTATCGTTACAGCCTATTTACGTCCACAGATAGACGCAGGCCTACTGCTTCCTCTGACAGAATTTTGAGGCAAGCGCTGCTTTCATGTTTATAGCTATACTTTTTCCTAACACAATTTTTTATGCATGTTTCCTGTCGATGTTTATTTTAACTGCCAAGCATCTAGATTTTTGCAAACTATTATAAGCAGTGATAGGAAATGGTATGAGACCTAAAAGTTCGTAAAGCCCCTATCTTAGCTTAGCAACACTCTATTCATTCTTGCCTTAAAGATACTTACATTGTAATCGGATAGAAAGACAGATACCGAAAAATTATTAAACTACTTTGCTGCACGCTTTATGAATATCGGATCAGACCATTCGATCGAACGCACGATATGTTGACAATTTTTTCATACGTGGTAGAGTCACGTTGCAGCTATATTATGGTTGTAGCATGGATGGGTCTGCTCGACCGAGCAAGGACCACGCTCTCACGGAATGTCAGCATAAAATAAAGTGAGTGTAGAGAACCGGGGACCCGTTTTACTGGAATAGAGGCATTCCATCTTAGTCCTCGTAGGTGACAACGCATCTGTATTTTGATTCTTAATCAAGGTTAAATATCTATGGACCACAGCATCCACTTACCATCAGGTAGATGTGTTCGTTTTTCACCCTTATCCTATAAATAAATAAGGGGTGGTGATCAGCCGAGCGTCTGGTGATCCGATGATGGAACGGAGATGGAGGAATGAAGACGTGCAGTCCCTGCTCACACACTGGAAAATCAGCGCTTAAAATTACGGTTAACGGGTTACGGGGATCGAAATCTATTCAATTATGTTCTATGAAATTTCAAGGCGAGCGCTTATCTTCTGAGCTACATCTTCTACAGTTTGCATTACATGTAAAATGGATAAAAAATCATATAGAAAATTTCCTAATATTAAAAACGTGCGTACATTCAGTTCACAAGAATGAAATATAGAATTTTCACAACGTACAGTTTGAATAGCAGAGAGTTAATAAAGACGAACGAGTTACGTGATTTAGGCGTGTTATTCGATTCTGAGATACGTTGTAACAAAGTAGTACAAAAGGCATACAGTATGTTAGGTTTTATCGAGAATATCTCTCAAAACTGTTTTTTTAAAGCACTCGTCAGAAGCAATCTGGTATACAAGTGCGTCATTTGGAATGCAATCTCCAAAGTACATGTAGACCATATTGCCAGTGTACGAGGGGCGTTCAATGCCTTCTCGGTATGGGTATGTTAGAAAAGAGATAAAATTATGAGATATTTTTTATTTTTCAATATTGTCTTCTATGACATCAATACATATACTTGTTCGTGAAAAAAGCTTTTAAATAGAAATAGCCTTTTTTAGCCAAAAATTCTTCGCTTTGATCTAAAAAAATGCTCATTCATAGCGGATTTGAGCACATTATCATACAAATTAAGTTTGGATACAAGAAGTAGTTACTCGTATTAGGGGCTAGATCTAGGCTGTATGGTGTGTGGTTAATTTCCTTAAGCCCGCAGTCAGCAGCCTTGGAGAGCCGCGCTGTGTGAACCGGCGGGTTGTCATGAGGAAGCAGCATATAAAAGAAAAAGAAGAGAAAAGCTGGCCAAGGGCAGCTTTTCTCTTCTTTTTCTTTAATACTACCCTCAAACGGCGCTATGTGGATTGATTGTTTCATCTTTTTTGTGTACACGACCACTAGTATTCCTTTGGAATCCCAGAACGCTGTGGCCATTATTTTACCGACCGATGGAGTAACTTTGAACTTCCTGAGGGGGTCTGATCCCTTTTGATGCCACTGCATAGACTCCTGTTTACTCTCAATGAACCCACGTTTCATCTAATGTAACTATCCTATCGAAAACACTTGTTAGGTTGTCACCACATAGCTCTAAATCCTCCCTACAACAGTCAACACGTGCCTGATTTTAAAGCGCAGTGAGCATCTGCGGCACCCATCTAGCACTGACTTTTGTGAGGCTAAGACAGTCATAGAATATGCTGTCTATGGTACCAACGGATAGGTTAGTCATTTTTGATAACATCTGAATTCTTACTCGTGCATCTCCTAATACAAGTTTTTCAATAATTTCCATATATTTTTCAGTAGTCGCTATGATTGGCCCATACGGGCGGGGGTCATCTAGGATGCTTTCTATGCCACTTTTGAACTCACTTAACCACTTCTGTACGTATGACATTGAAGGAGCATAGTCTTGATATACGGCGTTACTTCTTCATTATTGTTTTTAGAGATTTCCTTGGTTAGCGAGGAATTTAATCACCGCACGGTGTTCGATTTTTTTCAACATTGTCGAGTCAGTCATTCCAGTCGTCTATGACCGAAGGTTACACAAGAAGTAAAGAAGTTATCAAGATGAAATTTCATATTTATACTCTCAGAAAATGTCGTTAGCTAATGATTTTTTTTAATCTCTCACCCTAATACCGAAAATATATAGAACATCTCTTATCTAACGGCTTTTTGTACGACGACTTTGTGCCTGTGCATTAATACTCATGGCGAATAGAACTATATTCACCACTATTTAAGACAACTCAATCGGGTAACGTTTGAGAATGGACGATTAATAACGACGTGTGCTTTCTTTTTTGAATTTTAAGCGACTGTGTATTGTCCGCAATAATTCTAGATTAAAGCACATAAGCTCTTTCATTAACAATGTTTGTCGCATTAATATTGGTAAGTAAATTTGGTGTATGTGTACAAAATACAAACTTAAGCCATACGGCAAACCCATATCATTTGGTTCGTAGACATTTTTCAAAAAATCTGTTACGGATTGTTTGAAATGTATCAAATAGGTGGGCCTTAAGCTTTTTGTTGTATACCAAAACAATACATGAACGAAAGAAGAAAAAGAATTGTGTTACAACATGCTTTTTTATTGCGATATTTTTTTCTTTTTTCTTAAAAAAGAAACGTTACCTCGAGTGCGAACGTTACCTTCTACACTAGGATTTTCTCCTGTATCGTGTGGGCAGTTTACAAATATAGATTTCACAAGGACACACATCCGTTTGGGAGCCATGGCAGCTCAGATGGTTAGCGCTCGTTGTAAATTTCACAGTACTTGAGCAAAACAGGTCCGATCCCCGCCGGCACCAATGAAATTGTTAATTGCAATTTTAAGTGCTAATTTACCACGTACTTGGCGGTGAAGGAAAACATCTTAAGGAAACCTGCATGTCTGAGAAATAAGACAAAAATATTTCTTGGACCCTCCTAAAACCCTCTCAGAAATTAGGGGAGGCCTGTGCCCAGCAGTGGGACGTATATAGGCTGTAAATGGACAGGAGCGCAAAATGCAGAAAATTGTGTGGTTTGGTGACGCGGAAACAGTATATTTATAAATATATGGACATAAATATCATATATATATATATATATATATATATATATATATATATATATATATATATATATATATATATATGAAAATACGAATGTAAACATATAAAGATAGGTTTTTATTAGATATCCATCACTTTTCATTGTTTTAACTTATTGAGCAATCACAAATACTGTACTCATCTGTAATAAGGTCGATGCAATATTTACTTCTTTATCTACAATATCTAGGTACTCCATATGTGTGTCTTTACACAGAAATAATATATTGTTTTCGTAATATTTTACAGTTACTGCGTATTACAAATATGTGACCCGTACCCGAACCTATTACTATACGGTGAAAAGCTATGTATCCCCGTCAATGCTACGGAGTGGACAGCGCGGTGAAACTGAAAGGGCCCCTCTGAAAGTCACTCCGCTTCAAAAATTTGCAACAGAAGAAAGTACCGAAGCGCGGGTAGCCGATGTAGTGAGTACGCACAGTACTGCTGGAGAAACACTTAATACAAGTGAAGAAACCGAAACAAATACGAGAGCAGATTCTACGAGTACTGAGGAATCTCCTTCTAGAACCGTTATACCGATTAGTGGATTAGATCTTTTGTCCTTTCTATCAAAGTTGAGAGCTCAGAACAAAAATTACACACTACAAATTGTTAATTAGCTTAGTAAAGGAGTTTTTAGATATTTTACGATTTTAGATATATTTTTTATTTTATATAGGGAATGTTAACAGTATTGTCTATTTTTTTAATATATTTTTTTACGTTTAATTTTTGTCTATCATTTGATCATTGAAATAAGTGTTTAGTGTTATTCTCTTCCTTTTTTTATTATCAGCCAGTGCAACAATCCACTGTACACAACAATAGTAAATTGCAATGTAATAAAAACCTATTCACGTGTGCTTAGAAGACCCAACCGAACGGCAATACCGACGCTGGTATATTATTCACCTCTGCTACAAAAACGATTTTTCTTCATTAATAATGTCAGAGCCTTGATCGTCCGGATGGCGTGTGGAAGTAAGTTTGATATTTGAAAAAAAAAATGTCACAGTTTACGAAAAAAAAAATAGCAATAATACTAGGTACTCATATTTCTGTTAACTACTCAGGTAAGCTTAAAATGCTTTTGTGGCAACAGGTTGGCTATGTAGAACTGTGTATGTGGCTCGAAGAACGTATGAGAACTGGGGGACCATGCCGGGAATTCGTAATATGAATAGCCGAAGATTTAGTAGCAGGCCTAAAACAATTGTACAACCAATACTAGAATTTGTAAAAGAATTTATAAAAAGTTACGACCCTCAAAGAGTGGTCCCTGAGTTCACACAGTCTATCAGAGTTATATTAAAAATTAAGTTTGTGATGACAAATATTTAGTAAAGAATTTCTAAAGCCTATTCCACTAAGTATCAAGATAAGTGTTAAAGAATAACGGAACAAATATCTAAGCTGTAGTCCCTCAGTCCAGACAATTTTTTTTATATATTAGTGAAAATTTCTTAATTAAATTACTTATATCTTACTTTTTTCAGTTAAGGTTTTAGGAGAAGATTTATGGGAATTTGTAAAGAAAGAAATAAAGCCAAATATTTGCCAAATTTTATATATCGTGTACTATATATATAGTCAGTACTGATAAAGAATGGGATTAAAAATGGCAGCTCATCGAGCCCGTACCGTCAATATGCACACAGTACCAATTCTTATTTTTTTATTTTTATTTTATAGCACTGGGTAACAAACGAGAATGGTAAGTGGATGATGTAGCCCATAGATATCCACATTTATGTTCACTTAAGAATCAAAATGCAAATGCGTTCTCACCCCTGATGACTAAGATGAAATGCCTCGATTCCTGTAAAAAGGGAAAGAGTCTCCTTTTCTCTACACGCACCATACGAAACCCAAAAACATTAGCAGCTCCTTTACGCTAGTATTCTGTGAGAGCGAGGTCCTCCTCAGGTCGAGCCGACCCATTCGTGTTACAACTATAATGTAGCTGTAGCGTAACTCTACCACATAATATCGCAAACCCGCTAATAACAATATATCGTTATATTATACGCTTAATTAGAAATTTTCTACTAATGGGAAAATAATTGTATACGCAAATAGGTACGTTAATTTTAAAATAAGATTTATAACAAGGGACCCGCTCTGGCTTCGCCTGGTGGGATTAATGTGGCATTATTTAGGCCCCATATCTTCCCGTGGGTGTCGTAAAAGGCGACAGAGGGAAACAGGCAGGAGATGGGCAGTAGCATCTTCCTGATAACAGCAACTATACGTCAAAAAAACTGCGGTTGCCCACCCATAATAACCAGTAGTAGTAGTAGTAGTAGTAATAAGCAATATACCCCCCATAAACAATTACACAAATAGACGGCCCCCAGTCCCCGGCGGCCCCGCTATTCCTGGCTACGGTGGCGACCATGGTAACGGCGGGGCAGGGGGTGCTAAGAATCTACGGTGGAGGTTCGGTTGCCACCTACGACGACTCGACCTGGCAACATTTAACGCACGCACCTTGAGGACTGACGAGATGATCCTGGAGCTGGAAGAAGAGATAGACAAGTTGCGCTGGAATATTATAGGATTATCCGAGGTCCAAAGAGAGGGGGAGGGCACGGTGATTTTTGAATCCGGCAACTTGTTCTATCACCGGGGGGCGACCGTCTGTCCGAAGGAGGTGTCGGATTTATCGTCCACAAGTCTCTCGTCAACAACGTTGTAAAGATTGGGAGTGTGTCGACGGGGGTCGCGTATCTGATACTCGGAATCAACAAACGGTATTCGCTGAAGGTCATAGAGGTTTAAGCATCAACCTCGGCACATCCCGATGAAGAGGTGGAGGAAATGTATGAGGATATTTCTAGAGCCATGCATTCCTCCAAAACCCACTACACGGTGTTAATGAGACACTTCAACGTAAAACTAGGCACAAGAGAAAACGGTGAGCTGAAGTTAGGGAAATTCGGAGTAGGGCAACGGAACTGAAGGGACCAGCAGCTGGCCGACTTTATGGAGAAGGAGGGACTCTTTATGATGAACTCTTTCCTCCAGAAGCGGCCCCACAGGAAGTGGACCTGGTCGAGCCCCGACGTTTCGACAAAAAATGAGATTGACTTCATTATGACGACCAGACGCCAACTGTTCAGTGATGTCTCAGTGATCGCAAGGGTGAAAACTGGCAGCGATCACCGAATGGTTAGAGGCACACTGAACCTAAACCTTAAGTTAGAGAGGTCTCGTCTAATAAAGTCAACGCTCCGTCCCCCTCGTGCTCTAATCCAGAATCCCGAAACCATTCAGCTTGAGTAACGTAACCGCTTTCAGTGCCTACAAGACTGCAACGCAGTGGACGATATGAATGACAAGCTCATGGAAACTGTCCATGCGGTCGGAGCTAAGTTCTGCAAGACCCGCCGCAGAAGAACACAAAAAATTTCCGATCGCACTCTTAATCTCATGGCTGTTAGACGGGAGATGAGGCTGCAATCGTCAACAAATTTGACAGCATACAGGCAACTGAACAGACAGATCTCCAAAAATACATGCGGTGAGACTTACGCAACTTTAACACTGCTCGTATAAAAGAAGCGATCGAGCGGAACCAGGGCTCCAAAGTCTTTGCCAGAGATCTGTCTGGCAGTAAGAGCTAACCGTCAAAGCTGAAGACTGAGTGTGGCAGCATCGTTTCCGGGACACCTGAGATTTTGAGTGAGATTGAGTGGTTCTATGGGCAGCTGTACACATCATCGTTGGAGCCATACGCAAGTATGAGTAACGATCCAAGAGCAAGTCTTATCCGACACTGTTCCGATGATATACCGGACGTCAGTATAAGCGAGATTAGAATGGCTCTCCAGCACCTTACAAAACGGCAGGGCCCCAGGCGAGGATGGAATTACAGCGGAGCTTTTGAAAGCGGGTGGAACACCGGTACTTGAAGTTCTTCAGAAGCTCTTCAATTCCTTCCTCCATGGTGGCACTACTCCAGAGGCATGGAACAGAATTGCAGTGATCTTATTCTTTAAGAAAGGCGACAACGTTCTCTTGAAGAACTACAGACTAATTGCTGTTTTCGAGAGTCATTACGAATCGTCTCGCACGCAGACTCGACGACTTCCAGCCTCCCGAACAGGCCGGTTTCCGAAAAGGCCATATACATACCCTGCGGCGGATTGTACAGAAGACCGAAGAGTACAATCTGCCACTTTGCCTGGCGTATGTGGACTATGAGAAAGCCTTTGATTCTGTCGAAATTTGGGCGGTGCTACAGTCCCTTCAGCGGTGCCAAGTTGATTATCGGTATATCGAAGAGCTGAAGTGTTTGTACACTAGGGCTACGATGGCTATCCGCATACAGAACCAGAGCTCGAAACCTATCCAACTGCGGAGAGGTGTAAGACAGGGTGACGATATATCCCCGAAACTCTTCACCGCTGCATTAGAAAACGTTTTCAAGCTACTGGACTGGAAAGGATACGGTATTAACATCAATGGCAAGTACATCACTCACCTTCGATTTGCCGACGATATGGTCCTTATGGCAGAATATCTGGAGGACTTAAGCACTATGCTCAATGACCTCAATAGTGCCTCCCAACGGATAGGTCTTAAGATGAACATGGACAAAACAAAGATCATGTTTAATGTCCACATTACACCTATGCCGGTAGTTGTTGGGAGCACTATGCTCGACGTTGTTGACGAGTACATGTACCTGCGACAAATAGTCCGACTAGGTAAGTCCAACTTCGACCAAGAGGTCAATCGACAGATTCAACTCGGCTGAGCAGCGATCGGGAAATTACGACGTATCTTCTAGTCAGGTATACATCAATCTCTAAAAATTAGATTGTACAACCAGTGCGTGTTGCCAGTGATGACGTACGGATCTGAGACGTGGTATTTCACTACTGGCTGTATTAGGACGCTCAAGGTCGCTCAGCGAGCTATGAAGAGGGCTATGCTCGGAGTTTGTCTGCGTGATAGACTCAGAAATGAGGATATCCGCAGTAAAACCAGAGTGACCGAATAGCCCAACGGATCAGTAAGCTGAAGTGGCAATAGGGCCGGCCATATAGCACGAAGAACCGATAACCGATGGGGAAGAAAAGTTCTCGAGTGGCAGCCTCATACCCGTAGGCGTAGTGTGGGGCAACCCCCCACTAGATGGAGTGATGACCTGGTGAGATATGCAGGAAGTCGATGGATGCGTGTGGCTCAGGACCGTGCTTTGTGGCATTACTTGGGGGAGGCCTATCTTCAGCAGTGGACTTGTGAAGGGCTGTAATGATGATGACGATGATGATGATTTAGGCCTAAGGTAGTCATTACTTACCATTTTTTTAAATAAGACCATATTTTTGGGATAAAATTTAATCCAGATCTTTCATGATATCACTTTATTTGTCAGAGAAGTTCTATTATAATACTAATTTTATTTTATTTATTTTATTTAATAAACTTTATTTGACATAAAATATTACAATAAATATTTCAGTGAATCCATAGGCTCCTAAACTAGTGTAAAACTGTGTTTCAGGAGCCAGTGGCTTCTCCCATAACATTGCATTATTAATTTATGCCATAAGATAAGGTACATATAATACGTTCAGCCGTTCCAAGATTAACTCCGACGGACAGACAGAAATGAAAATTTAAAAAAATAGTTAATTATGTCTCAATGGTGTGTAAATATTTTATACAAAAGTAGTAACAAACAAAATCAATAATAATTATGAAGATAACCTACAGAACGCGTCGTAGCTCTCACATTAGAAAAAGCGTAATGTATTATTTTTTTGCAGTATATGGCATATTGTTATCATTGATTCTAGTGATAAGTTGGGATTGAAGTTATAGAACGCACAAAAAACAC
This sequence comes from Parnassius smintheus behrii, assembly GCA_036936625.1. Taxonomy (NCBI): domain Eukaryota; kingdom Metazoa; phylum Arthropoda; class Insecta; order Lepidoptera; family Papilionidae; genus Parnassius; species Parnassius smintheus. The sequence goes on from JAUPFT010000010.1 coordinate 38,324,634, forward strand.
ATATCGCAATGTATTTTTTCTGCAGTTTTTAATGGCGCGGCGGATGCGAGTATAGATAGCGGCAGTGTGCGAGCGAGAGGTTAATAGAGGCGACGCCATTTTCAATCCCGTTCTTTAACCGCGTGGGTAGTATAGCACATGATATGTGACTATGTTGCAGTGTGACTCACGATATTCACTAATGTAGTACCATAATAATATGAATAATTAGAAATTGAAGTTGGTATTAAACACATAATGGTGGATTTACACAGGGTCAGTAAATGAATCCATATTCCTGGCAAGTAGTGCTGACCCAATATTACCATAAAGTAAATACATTACAATGATTCGGAGTCAGTACAGTGCTGTCACGCCAGTGCTGACTTCAATATTCCTGCGTGAATATTTTGAAGTCAGTTCACTCACGTCACTTCACGGTTCACTAAGGATAGGACTGTAGACAGTAGTAGTAAAAGTCGATACCTTGTCTAAACGACCACGTCAATACTTGGTCAGTCGCAAGCGCTGCATTTTAGGTGTAAAGGTTGTCTCATTTAATAACGCCATTACTCATTACATGGCGACCCTGCTAGCAGGAGTGCGCTTTTTTTTTTTTTGCGAAGCAAATATGGGCAACCCTCCGGAAAGCGGGGGAGGGAGGCGGTGAATGCTCATAGCATACCACGCAGCCGGCTGCGTGGTTATGTGGAGACTTTTACCCACTAAACACCGCCTTTTAGGAAATGGCTTAACGATCTGACTAGAGATCTCTAAGCCGTATACGAACGCGACCCTCCTTGGCAGAAAGGAGGGCGCAAAGGAGTGCGCGTGACCCCGCTCGCTGCGTGCACCGGCTGCCCACTCATAGTAAGCTCGTAATAAATGTATAAAAAACGGTAACTAAAAATTACAATACATTCCCGGATTGAAGAAATTAAATAAAAAAGTCATGTAGAGTCAGCCATCAAAAGTTTAGAATAAGTTGAAAATATAAGAAATATAAAGTCATAAGGCAAAGAGACTACTAAGGAAGACTTGAGATTGATGATGAGAAAAGAGAATGAGAGAGATTTTTTTTCACTCCGGATAAGAAGAATGATGTAGTTGTTGGGAGCAATAAGCTCGAAGTTGAGTACGTTTACCTAGGACAAATAGTCCGACTAGGTAAATACAACTTTGACCGAGATGTCAATCGACGGATTCAATTCGGCTGGGCAGCGTTCGGGAAATTACGATACATCTTCTCGTCGGGTATGCTTCAAAACCTGAAAACGAGATTGTACAACCAGTGCATGTTGCCAGTAATAACTTATGGATTTGAGACGTGGTCATTTACTGCTGGCCGTGTGAGAACGCTCGAGGTCGTTCAGCGAGCTATAGAAGGGGCTATGCTCGGAGTTTCTCCTAGTGATATACCTAGGGATGAGTGACCGACATAGTCCAAATGATAAATAAGCTGAAGTGGCAATGGGCCAGCCATATAGCTCGAAAAATCGACAACCGACGGGGAAAAAAGGTTCTCTAGTGGCAGCCTCGTACCATCAGGTGAAGTGTAGGGCGTCCCCACACTAGATGGAGTGACAACCTGGTAAGACCCCTCCCACTAGAAGGAGTGACAAACAGGTGAGACATGCAGGAAGTCGACGGATGCAGATGACTCAGGACCTTGTTTTGAGGCATTCCTTGGGGGAAGCTTATGTTCAGCAGTGGACTTGTGAAGGGCTGTAATGTTAGAAGGGGTGATAATGACGCAAACACTTCATACACATTGAAAAACAATTATTTTTTTCTTTTGGATGTAGTTAAAATATATATTACGTCTATTTATTAGACATTACGGCGTTTCGAGTACTTAGCAGTATCTATGGCTGCAGGTTTCGTACATACCTCTATATATATTATATACTTCTTATATTTTATTACTTCTACATATTATATACCTCTGTATATTATATACTTTTATATATATTATATACTTCTTTATATATTATATACTTTTTATACTCATATTATATACTTCTATATATATTAATACTTCTATATACATGTACAGGATGTTAGTGTAAGCACCGTTATCCTTGAAACCAGTCGTTTGGTTTCACTCATAGACTGTAAATTCAATGAAAAATAACAACATTTTTTTAGTAAAATGGAAATTTTTCCTTAATTCCTCAATATTTGCCCGTCCTAAGCCAGGATGAAAGTATGAAGGAAAAGTCATATCACAGGTTATGTGTACCTATTGTGTTTTTTTGGAATGTTGTGTAGGTAGCTAGCACGGGCGGTGATCTTTACAGTGATTACGTCACTTGGGCGCATAGGGTATCCATGAATTTACAAACGGTGTAGGACAGAAACTTTTTAAATTTTTTGAAAGAAAATAGCGTTTTTCTCAAAAAATTCGGATAAATATTTTTATATTAAAGCCAACTACCTATGGTTTTAGTGACAACAGTGTTTATACTTCTGTATATTACGTATTTATATATATATATATATATATATATATATATATATATATATATATATATATACATACACACACATATATATATATATATATATATATATATATATATTATTTATTTATTTATTTTTACAAAATATAGTTATTAAATAACATCCGACAGTACAAATAAACTTACAAAAGTTTTTCCATGTACCGCCGATTCGTAACTTCGACCATGTTCAATCGGTTCGCGTAGCGACAACTTACATAATACATGGTGTGACAATATTATGACAATAATTTTTTTTTAACTATATGTGTATCACAGGAAAGGACAGTTAGTGAGTTTGATAAATAATATTAGTAATCGAGATATTAATGTTACGATTGTGTGTATCTATGTATATATTTATTAGTAGATTTGTATTTATGTATATTATGTGTGTTATTATAGTTTTTTTTTTAGTATAAATTATTAGTAGGTGTCGTTATCAATTTGTCTATATAATACTGTTTAAGCTTATATTTAATATTTTTCTTAGTTAGTTCATTTTTTATTGCTTTTGGAATTTGGTTTAAAAGAGCAGGAACTTGATATTGTAACCTAAATTTTCCATACATATTTTTATATTTTGGTATCGTCATATATGGATTAAGGGCTTGTCGTGTAAGCTTTGTATAGATAAGGCTAATTTTTAGTTCTTCCTTGCTATAATTTTCAAGCAATAGTTGGTATTTCACCCTGTCGTGTACTGGTAGTATATTGCAATGATGAAAGAGACCATTAGGATTTTTTTTAAATTTATCTTTGATTTTGAGAGGGATGATACATTTAAGAATGCGCAATTGTAGCTCGTATATTTTTTCAAGGTGGGTTTTATACGTGCGTCCATAACTGCTTAACCCATATGAAACTATTGATTCGCCGAGTGCTTTATATAGTAGCATTAGCATGTGGTAAGGTACTTTACTCTTGATGAGGTAAAATTTTGCTAAGATCGCTCGTAGCTTATCACATACAGATTCAATGTGATAAGTCCATTTCATACGGTCATCGATTATTAAACCTAAATATCTACATTTTTCTACCACTTCAATCTGGGGACATTCACAATTATTATTATGGGTTGAACTTTGGATATTATGAAGACATGTATGATTATGAGCTATAAGATTAATGTCATGTTTTAATCTATTTTGACTCGAGCTCACGTACATTATTTTAGTCTTATTCGAATTAACTACAAGACCTGCGTCGTGTGACCACTGCATGAGCCTCGTAAAATCCTCCTGTAACAGTTTTACCGCCTTATCCATATTGTGGTGGGCTGCTAATAGACAGGTATCGTCAGCAAATTGGAAGATTTTACAGTTCTTAACCACATTGTTGATATTATTCACGTAAGTGATGTAGTGTAGCGGTCCTAATACAGAACCCTGTGCTGTTCCTTCACTCACCAAAACTTTATTACTTAAAGCATCCCCTACCTTGACATAGTAACAACGATTTTTGAGATAGTCCTGACACCAGTCAAGAATCGGCCCTCTGATTCCACAGTCATCTAGTCGCTCTAGTAATACATCATGGCGTAAAGTATCGAATGCCCTGCTATAGTCGATAAATAACAGCAACACATGTTTTCTCTCATTAAGATTTTCATATACGTTATTAGTAAATAGTGAAAGTAGTTGCGTTGTGCTTTTTTTAGGTTGAAACCCAAACTGTGTGTCATTAAGAATGTTATTTAGCCCATAAAAGTTGTGAATTTGCCTAGCTATGTATTTTTCTATAATTTTATCTATCGTAGGTAATATAGTTATAGGACGGTAATTATTATAATCCTGTTTGCATCCCTTTTTGTATATAGGTCTCACGATTCCAGTTTTCAATTCGTCAGGATATTTATTAGTCTTTATGCAGACATTTACCAGTTTTGCAATAGCCGGAGCAATTTCTTCGCAAATTCGTTTTATATCTATCGCCCGAATTCTGTCAAGACCCGGAGCTTTGTTAACGTTTATTGTTTTTATAATTTTAAGGATCTCTTTAGGTGTCGCTTTTTGAAAATTCATTGTTACGTTAACTGGTTGTTAATATATATATATAAAACACTGAACTCATATGGGTTGAGCGCTGGTTTTGTGACAGTAAAAATTGCCGATAGAATTACATATATATATATATATATATATATATATATATATATATATATATATATATATATATATATATATATAAAACACTGAACTCATATGGGTTGAGCGCTGGTTTTGTGACAGTAAAAATTGCCGATAGAATTACCTAAATTAACACTTGAATTTACTTTACACAAATTAAAACTTAAAGCACTAATAATTAAACACACTAATTCACTTAATTCCGCTCCGAAGCTTCGCTTGTATCGCTGAGTTCACTCTGTCTCGATCGCATCTTGCGCCACCTATTTATTTAAATTAGCAAAATATCCGGAATGTTCAAGTAAACACGCGCAAGGTACCGAGAGTTCGAGTATAGATTTTCTAGAAACTTAGTTCTTCAGGTGGCGCTGTCGGTTGAGAGATCTGTGATGTCATTTTCTGTAACGCTCTACTCGCTCTCGTTCCTGACACTAGATGGCGCTAGTATATCGTCGACTGGAGCGCGTAACACTGCCCCCTCCTAAGACATGCTCGTCCCGAGCATTATCGGTCCCCTGATAACGCGCCAAGCGATCCACATGGACGATCTTAGGAGTCCCTCTTGCGCCTTTCTGTAACGGCTCCGCAATATCAAGGGATGTCCTATCCCGTGGTGCACCAACATTGTACAATTTCGATACTCCTCTACTCCGTGTCTGAGGACCCCTCACAGCCGCACAACTTGTACATGTACGACACCAATCCTCCACATCGTCACGATAATGGACCCAGTAAAACTGTTCTCGGACCTTCAGTAGAGTGCGCTTAACTCCCGGATGGACTCTTGAACGACCATTATGGCACAGCTGTAAAACATTCGGCACTTTAGCTTTAGGGACAACCATTTGCAAACGACAGCTGTCTCCCCGAACGTTTTCCCATTTACGACACAGAACTCCATCCTGAAGCAGCAAGCTGTCCCATTGGGCCCAATAGCTTTTCGTGGTTGAACTCATCGCTGAGACGTCCCTCCACTTAGGCTTGGTAGCACGGGCCTTCATCCATCCCAGAATCGGCTTGATGTCCGGATCTTCCTGCTGTGCATGTCGTAGGCTGTCCTTCCACCCGTTGCCGAGGTGGTCTGTCCTGAGCATCCTCACGGATACCACTTCCTTACTCTCTTGCCTACTACAGTGGTTGAAATCTTCAGGACAAGGTCTTCTTGACAATGCACCTGCGCTGCCGTGAGATTTCCTGCTGCAGTGTCTGATAGTAAAGTCGTATTCCTGCTGCTGCTGGGCGGTGCTGTTAGCCGCACTTCCTTTCTGAGACCGTTCACCTTCCCTTCCTAGGGTGTGCTTAGGGCAGCTGGACCGAAGATGACCCTTTTCCCCACAGCCATAGCACCTAGGACTGTATCTTTTACTGTGGTCGCGAACCGTAACTGCTGTAACCTCCCTGACGCGATGGGAACGATGATCCTGCCGCACGGCTTCTACCTCCAGTGCATGGGCCAAGGCGTCCTTAAGCGTCTCGTGGTGCCCGAGCCTCACAGCAGCTCTGACTTCCAGGTCGCGGATGCCGTCGATGAATGTTTGCACCAGGTTCCCTCCAATGAGCGCAGGTACAGACTGGTATGCTTTACGAACCATCTTCTCCACCTCAAGGGCCCACTGCTGCAGGTTTTCGCTGCTGCGTTGCACGCGATCTTTAAGCTGCGCGCGAAAGACGTGTTCCAGGTGAGCGTCACCATATCTCGCCTCCAAGGCCTCAAGAAGCTGCTCATAGGTCACTTTCTTATCGAGAGCTTCCAACACAGTTAAGGCTTGGTCGCGCAGGCCTAGGGTGAGTGCAGTCATGGCTTGGCTTTTATTCCAGCCGTTCGCCTCCATGACGGCCTCGAACTGGAGGTGCTGCAGCTACTACGGGAGCTGTAGTTCCATCCCCAAGTTTGAGGTCGTTTAGCGTCTTCTTCACGTCAGCCATCACGTTGTCAACCCGATTGTTCACATGGTTGATTCGGGTTTCATGTTCTTCGATCCGGGTTTCAGCTTCCGACAGGCGGTTGTCGTGTTGAGCAACCCTATCCTTCACCTGCCTTATCTCTTTCCCAAAGGTAGCGTGAAGGTCCTTCATGAGGAGCATCTGCTCTTCCGACCGACGAGCCTGTTTCTCTTGTCCACTCTGCAGCTGCTCTTTCAACTGACGGACCTGTTCCTCCTGTCGGCGAGCCTGTTCCTCCTGTCGGCGAGCCTGTTCCTCTCGTCCGCGCTGCAGCTGCTCCTGTAGTATGGCCATCAGAGCACCTAAGTCAGGTGCCACAGACGTAGAAGCTGCTGACGGACCGGCTTCCGTGGCCGGCGGCTGGCCCTCAGACATCTGCGGCGTTGCACCACCAAATCTCCTCTGGTCCGTCTCCTGCTGGCGTTGACTTCGGGTACGGACACCCTCCGTTTCCTCCTTGGGTAAAATCGGCATTATTTTATCCCACTTCTGACACCAATTGTTACGAGCTTGAGGTTCGTGACAATAAAAATTGCCGATAGAATTACCTAAATTAACACTTTAATTTACTTTATACAAATTAAAACTTAAAACACTAATAATTAAACACACTAATTCACTTAATTCCGCTCCGAAGCTTCGCTTGTGTCGCTGAGTTCACTATGTCTCGATCGCATCTTGCGCCACCTATTTATTTAAATTAGCAAAATATCCGGAATGTTCAAGTAAACACGCGCAAGGTACCGAGAGTTCGAGTATAGATTTTCTAGAAACTTAGTTCTTCGGGTGGCGCGTTGGTTGATTGAGAGAGTTGGTGGTTGAGAGATCTGTGATGTCATTTTCTGTAACGCTCTGCTCTCTCTCGTTCCTGACACTAGATGGCGCTAGTATATCGTCGACTGGAGCGCGTAACAATATATATATTATACACTTCTATATATTATGTACTTCTTTATATTATATACTTCTATATATAATATACTTCTGTATATTATATATTTCTATATATTATATAATTATTAAAGTAGGTTTAAGATAGTAATTTTTACAGTATGTGACTATATCAAGTAAAAAATGTAATTTCGTTTTTAGTTATAAATTAAAATATATTGCACATACAAATGGAGTAGTAATTAAAACTGTAGGTACAAAATGGAAAAACAGTAAAATTATTTATTTTCTATTTTTAAAGTTAATTACGAGTATATCTGTATGTAATGTGGTGGTGTTTTATATACGAGTACATAAATTTCACATGGACAAAAATTTAGACCCGGTCTAAATTTGTGTTGTTTATTTGTAGGTCATAAAAACACTTGATCCGTGTGGGATTCGAACACCGCAGCACCGCATACCAATGCATAGCCTCTACACCAGCGAGCCGTCAAATATTTATATTTAGTATGTGATAGAAAATATGATACGGAAAAGATGGATATGTAGACGACAAATGTAGGTTAATAGACCTTCGTGTTTCTGGAAAATGTTCCTCGAATGTTTTCCCGTCGGATGTTATAGATGTCGTACACGTAACCTAGTAATACCCAGTGGCACTAATAGCACTGCAAGGATACCATTTATGAGTAATCCCGCCCATTAGCGATATTTTCTGCAAAGCTTATTAAGAGTTTTTAGAGTTTAACTTTTTCAAAAAATTTCCTTTGTCTTTGTTATGAAGCTTGTAAATACAAAATTGTTACGCATTTTAAAGTATAATCAAATAATACTATAATACATACATAAGTATAGTATTTTATAGTACAATGATCTAAATACATATTTTTTACAATTTTCATTTATGTTAACACTAAGCTTAATATCCGTTATATTACGAAACATGATTAATTTATACTAAATCTACGGTTTATTAATAGTCTAGATTAAGAATAATTCTTCAAACTAAACAAGTCCCTCGCGGCACCACTGTCTCTGTCGGCGGGAAGTTTGACATTAGCTGTCAAATTCCATACATTTATATTTCATAAAAGATAAGCTATCTTTTCTTGCACTAATTAAGTCGGCATGCCCATAAAGTATGACATTGACAGGTACTGTCTGTACTACTAAGAAATTCAGGACCCCATAGGCGTGATTTTTACTGACAGCTGTCGCAGAGATCAAGCTATCTTTATGAACTATACATTTGACATTATATTTACGTTACATTTTGGGTATGTTCCGAAATACAACCCAGTAAACTATCGAATGCGAATGACGTCATGAATCGACGCTATACTGGTGATTCGTTCCAAAACATGGGACAGTATATGACGTCATACATTTACGCCATATTGGAAAAGTGTTTGCGATTATTTTGTGATTTTGTGCTCCGATTATATATTCCTAAAAGATACCAGCAATTATTCTATAATTTTTTGTATTTGAATAAATAAAAACAAATTCTCGCATGCTTCATTCAGCGCACACACAATTAAAAATTGTTTTATTGTGGCCGGATATCCAACGCAATATGGCGGCGGCACGCCAGTATAATATAGTGTCAATTGATGACGTCATTTGCATTTGCCAGTGTACTGAGTTGTATTTCGGAACATACCCTTTAGTTCGCACATTTCTGCGGAACTTCTTTTCTGAAACTAAAAAGACGCGTATGATAATTCAAAATGCTATGTTAGTTCTTAACCTCTCAACTGTGAGAAACTCAAAACGAAATATGTCATGTCTGTGTGGCTGAAATCAGCCACATCACAGACTTGAGTTATTTTTGGCTTTAGTTTTATAAAAATTGTAATATCTCCAGTTCTTTCTTAAATTAAGGTTTTATTTTTTCTATCCATTACTCAGAAGTAGTTTCTGTTCCTATTTCTTTAAATCATATCAACTGCAATATTATAATAAATTTGTTATACTACGTCTAAGTTAGAGCACTTATTTTCATATTTATTTCTATGTTAAAAATAAAATATAAAGAAATGTTTCATAATAATAATCATTTAATTACATCAACAGTACATATTTTAACAGATTTATTATAAAAACGCAATCCACTTCATACAATTTTTTTCAGCAAAACAATGTTTAAAACTTTCATTCCAAACCAACTACTCTGAGACTATACAAAAGTGACCTCCATATTTTAACGTATATTTATGTAAATAAGCACTTTGAGTATTGAAACTTGATGTTTACTGTAACTTGACCTTATCAGGTAAGCAAAATCACAAGTGGTCTATGGGTATGCTCAATGGAACTAGAATAAGAGTTACACAAAAAAGGGTCCTTTTTTTACTTACAAAATTAGTGGTTACAAGAAATTAATTTTTAAATGATTAAGTTGTTTGTTTGACTAAACTGTTATATTTTCCAAGATATACATTCAACTAGATTTAATTTAAATTAAAAACCTTACCTAATAAAAAACATGGTTTCTAAGAACTTTCATAAAATCAATGCTAACTTATACAATACAAAATTAGTACAAAAACATCCAAAATGTGTTGTTTTAAAATATTTTTTTTTGTTCCTACTTTGTATTTATAATGAAACAATAAACAGAGTAAAAGTAAACATAAGTAAATTATTCCCGTTGTTCTACTGCTCTTACGGCCGAGTAGCGTAGCAGTTGGTGGTCCTGCCTCATACACCAGATGTCCCAGGTATATCCATTTGTGCCCTGAGTATCCATTTGCGTGATGAACGTAGATATTTATACTCTGGTCATGGTTATAATATAATATAATTCATAGTTTTGTTTAATTAAATATTTAAACTTGGAAATAGAGAGACCTTGTATATTTTCTGGGACTTTGTTGTAATTGCGTATACATTGCCCCAAAAATGGATTACTGAATCTGTGGAGTAAAGAAACTAGTATCACAAGCTTGTATTTGTGAGTGTTCACAAAGTATATATCACTTTTTTAATAAAACTACTTTTGTTTTTGTGAACATAAATCAAATTTTCGTAGATATACTGAGAGGCCAAAGGTTAATTATTTATTTTTGTGAATGCCGCATATCCCCATAGCAAAATCACATATGACATTATGCTATGGAAATAACTGAAATAAACTAATCCAGCTGTCTCGCTAGTGATCCCTAATCTCACCCCTCCTTAGCGTGTAAAGGACGCTCCGACCCATACCCTTGCTGTACTCGTACATCTTCTAGCATCGCGCTAAATAGGCTAAAATAGTAATAATTTCCTGTAATTAGTATATACAAAAATTGATCAGTATAGAAGATCTTAGAACGTAAGTAAAAAGGCGATGATTACGGTTCTGAGACGGAAGGTCTTGACATGCCCCTTCCTACTCCAGTAACAAGTGTGCTGCGTTCACCTCGCGCTGCGCGCCCGCCTCGTACCCCTGGTCCACCTCGCATTGTGCTCACACCATATGCTATACTCGTAACAAGTACCGCGTCCACATCTAGCGCCACACCTGCAGTGCCGCCACGTGTGTAACATTTTTTTTTAAATAAAAAGCACTTTATCTAGGTGGGATTTCGATCTCGGCAAGTGACTCATTCTGTTTATAACGGAAACGCAGCATATAAACCCATACAGAGCGGTGCTGCGATTCTCAGTGGTCGCTGCCGAACAGTAGCTGCCAAGATCAGAATACCATCTTTAGGTCAGAAAAAAGATCAAATATCTGCAATTTATTTCTGAAAATATAAGACGCAAAAATACTTTAGTTTTCAAATCCCAATGCCTCGTGAATGTTCCAGTCCAGTACAAAAAGGTAGACTAAAGTACCAGACAAGTTAATAATTTGAAATACATGTATTTAAAATGCAAATACCTATTACCTATTTTTATTTTGCATTTTAAATAAAAATAGTCTTTGTAATATTCAAAATGGTCTTACATACCGAGATCGCAAGTCAAACTGGTTGTAAGTATTTTTCTATATTTCAAACAAAACAATTAATCACTGATCTCTCAACAAATCGATTAGAAATGTATTTAAAAAAAGTGTTATTTAAAAAATACGTATTTTGAATTTTGTACTTTAATTCAAAACTATTATATATATTTTACTTCAAACTAAAATATTATCAAATAATTAGTATTTTGAATTTTTAAATATTTCTAATAAACCATTTTTCCCATCACTGACAAAGGCTTATCCATATTCTCCATCGTTACCAAAACAAACGTGAAACCTAGTCTGTGAAGTTGGAGGATATCAGCCACTTAACGACCGTTACATACTTTTGAAGCAATTTCTCACTTTTTACATCAAAGTATACTTTGTGCTTTCGTATTTAGCTTAAATATTAGTTTCACAATATATTGCACCGAATATATTGACACAGAAAGCAATTAAGTCACTTAAAAAGTAAAAACTTGCGACATTACGGTGGTCATTCCTAGGACTGAGTCAAATTCAATTACAAAATTTTTATTGAAAATTGCCAACGAGCCTCGAAAAGTAGATAAATAATTAAAGATAACTTACCGCTCTATTGTATTTTCTATGGTATCAGAAATAATAACTTGTAATTCACAATTTTAAATGCAAAATTACCATACGTCTATTCAACGAAATCAACGGAACTTCAATGACAAGTTTCTTTTTATTTTTAGGGTTCCGTAGTCAACTAGGAACCCTTATAGTTTCGCCATGTCTGTCTGTCCGTCTGTACGTCCTCGCTTAATCTCTGTGACCGTTAGCACTAGAAAGCTGAAATTTGATACCAATATGTGTATCAATCACGCCGACAAAGTGGTAAAATAAAAATTGGAAAAAAAGTTTTATTAGGGTAGCCCCCCTATATGTAAAGTGGGAAGTGATTTTTTTAAAATTTCAACCCTAACGTGTGATATATTGGTGGAAAGGTATTTAAAAATGAATAGGGGTTTACTAAAATCATTTTTTGATAATGTCAATAATTTCGGAAATAATCGCTCCAAAAGTAAAAAACTATGTGTCCCCCCCCCCCTCTAACTTTTGAACCATAAGTTTAGAAAATATGAAAAAAATCTGAAAAGTAGAACTTTATAAGGACTTTCTAGGAAAATCATTTTGAGATTGGATGGAAAACCGGAGCGCCTACCGCGGAGCGTGCAATGTTGCACGCTCCATGTTCGCGCACGTACCCACTACCGGGAGCAGTTGCAGGAGCGCGGAGCGCTGATGGAGCGCGAACATAATGGATACCCACCTTTAAACTCATAAGTGGGAACACTTATTGTGACGGACGGGAAACTACGGAACCCTACACTGAGCGTGGCCCGACACGCTCTTGGCCGGTTTTTTTTCTATATACGGTGCTAGCAGTAACGTAAGTATATTATACAGCCAAGTTCATAATAAACATAGTCACGGTCTTATTCCACAGAGAAAGATAAAGAAATAAACGAATTTAGCCGCGAAATGCGTAGCCGTGTAGTAATGGCAGAAATCAGCCAGCCCACAGATGCGCCTTATTTTTTACTGGCTGAAATCAGCCACCTCACAGACGAGAGGTTAATTTAATGTAGGGAAGTAAAAGATGGGTGTGACGGAAGAGGCACGAGAGTATAATAACTGTTTTAGAAACGCGGTCATTAAGGACTATGTAAGTACTGAATCTGAATGACAGGGTGGGAAATAGTTTTCCTTTTATAAGATAGGAAGACGAACGAGCACACACCTGATCACAAGTGGTTGCCGTGGCCCATAGACATTCATATCTATCCACTACGAATAAAAATGCAGATGCGTTGTCACCCCTTTGGACTAAGATGGAATGCCTCGATTCCAGTAAAAAGGGTCTCTCTCTACACTCACTATACGAAACAATGCAACGTTAAGCTACTATTTTACACTGGTATTCTGTGAGAGTGTGGTCCTTCTCCGGTCGAGCCAACCCACCGTGCTACAACTATACTACTAATATAGCTGCAGCATGGCACTACGAATAAGTGTGATAAGAGAAATGTGGTACTTGTATAAAGATGCTGTGACAAGGATTTGGAAGTGAATAAATGACAGAAAGGTCGAATGAGGATAGAATAACAAAGATTTTTGTTATAGAACTGAATGTCAATCGATTAAATTGGCAATATATTTAAAAATTTGCCAAATTAAGAGTAATTTTAACCGATGAAAACTTATGCGTTTAAGTAAAGTTCTGATGTTGATGACAGGCGATTGTTTGTGTTAAAGTTATGTTTCTTTCGAGAGGTTTTGTACAAGTCTGAGATTAAATATAAACTACTTTTTATAGGTAATTAATATAGCGATTTGCATACTCTGCTAGGTATTTTGCTAAATCGAACATTTATATTATATTTATATCGTAATATATCCCACTTGATCCCTAGAGATATTATACGATTTTGATGATTTTTTTGTTTGTTTAAGTGAAACAAACAAAAAAAATCATCGAAATCGGTCGGAACCCATTCTTCTCTATTTATTATCTTCAATCGTTTTTGTCTAACAATATTTTGTGAAAATCTCACATAGCATCCACTTACTATTTGGTGGACGTTATTTTCAATAAAAAAATTTTATGTGATTTGAAGAATATTCAGCTAAAGAACCTTAAAAATAAAAATAAAAAGACATTACTAAATTGAATAAGACTTCATGTAAGGCGTACCTTAGCCTGTTAAGTACATTTCGATAAAATATTATCGATAATATCAATCTCTTCAACAGTAGGGTTAAAATAAGCAGAACTTCAAGCATTTGTAATTATTTTAAATTCAATTGCTTTGCATTTAGACGATAATTAATATAAAATAGGATAATATTTTCTATCGCTTTAAGTACAAATTGTTTGTACCTGCTCTAAAACACAGCATTTAGAGTTAGAAAGCTAAACATTTCAATCGTACCTACGGGTTAAATGTATAATAATGTAGGGTTTCTTACTGGGTTGAGTTATATTTAGGTTTTACGCACCTAGTTGTAATTAATTACGTCTAATAAACGTAAATTTTAACTTTGAAATCTTTATCAACATTCCCGGGGTTCTTATGATCTTTTTTTGCATTCAGGCACAAAACAATAATGATGAAAATGATAACTCTTTATTAAACATTGAAAAGTATCTTTGCAAAATCGGCAAAATTCAAGGACAGTGACGTTACTAGTAGATCAGCATGGCAGCTAGCGTTTTCACACGAAAATTTAAAACGATAGATTAAAAGTAATTTTTATGGCATTATCCGTTTAAAAAAAATATATAAAAACTATAGCGGTTCATTATCACTTTAGGATTCATGTATATCACTTTTTGAATATGGGTGTGAATACCCTATTGTTTTTTTTATTTCTTGTTTTATATGAGGATGTAAAAAAGCATTTGTAAGTCGTAACATACGTAAGAAAATGCTGTTGCCCATAGATATCTTCATATTTCCTCGATTAGGAATGAAAATGTAGGTGCGTTGTTACCCATGACGACTAAAATCGAATTCTCTGGAACTCTACAATCACCATACAAAACAAAACAGCATTATGGTTCATAAAAGATAGCTTGATCTCTGCGACAGCTGCCAGTAAAAATCACGCCTATGAAGTCCTGAATTTCTTAGTAGTACAGACAGTACCTGTCAATGTCATACTTTATGGGCATGCCGACCTAATTAGTGCATGAAAGAAAGAATTCGAGAGAAGAAGAAGAAGAAGAAATTCAGGACTTCATAGGCGTGATTTTTACTGGCAGCTGTCGCAGAGATCAAGCTATCTTTTATGAACTATAAGCTGCTATTTATGTTGGTAATCTATCAGAGCGTAGTCCTAGTAAACGTTCGACGATTTCCGTTTAGGGTATTTAAGTTAGTTTATAAAAGATGATTAAGTAGACTAAGTAAGTGGTATTTCAAAGAAAACAGACTTTTTTTAATTTACATACTACTGTTGAAGGTTCTTGTTGAAGGGTCTCTAGAGAGCCATATATGCGCATTCTTTGTTACTTTGTTTAATATTTCAATAGAATACTGAAGTACTATTATCGTTATGTAAATAAGAAAATTCATAATAGCCAAGGGTTTTGTTTGACATGTGGCCGCCTATGGGTGTGTTTGAAACGTTAACAAGCGGGTTAGAGGTTTTAGTGCCCGAGCAGTAGTCGTTATTTATGTAAGGGTTTAATAATAAATAAATGTCAGTGGGTTGTGTTTAGTGTTTCAATAAGAAATTACTTCACTGCAGAATAGTGTAATGTGGCATTTAAAGGATATGATTGCAAGTGGCTACTATGTAAATTTGTCGTATTTTATATGCATTGATTTATATATTACACTAGATTAGTAATTACCGCGCCAAAGTTGCCATTACACATATGACTACAGCCATATGTCTAGCTAACGTCAGTTCAGTGTTCAATGCGACGCCGACAGAGTTAAGCCACAGTATAATAAAATATGGATTTATAGACTGTGGTTAAGCCGAACGATTCGCGACAAAAAATTATTTAGATATGGCCCGGCCACACTAAGGAGAAATGCCGTTAATTATCGCGTTGATGGACGTTGAATGTAGGTGTGGCCACGAATTAACGCGATAATTTGACAACGGCATTAACAATGCCGTTTCCCGTTTGCCGATAACTCGAGTGGCGGTACGGTACACACGCGGATTAACGCGCGAATTATCGCGTTGAAGCGGCCACACTACGTTTGTCTCATTGTGCACGGTGAGTGCCACGGGGTTGCACGTATGGCTGCGATGGAGTGGAATAATGAAAAAGCTTTTCGAGATTGAATTCAAAAAAAACATATTTCAAAAGTACTTTAATTTACGGTATGAAACTAAGAAAAATAAGCATAAGAAAAAAAAACAATTTTTGCAGGTCAAAATTCACAGTGTACAGTGGTACGAAACCCTGGGTACGTTTATCTAATTCGCACTTGACCGGTATTTATGACTGGCTTATTAGTTATTATTTCATTAAAATATATTTAAATTTGTCTTATTATTTAGCTTAAACCATTGGACGTCTTTCAAGTGCAATTTGGGTGCGGGAAAATAAAATAAAACATAAATAGATTTACAGTGTACGTTTCCTGTGCATTTGTAGCATCCACCATCTTCTTTTTCTTTGTATTCTTTTTTCTTTGTTTTATTTTATTTTATAGGATAGGGTGACAAACAAGCACATAGTCCACCTGATGGTATGTGGATGCTGTAGCCCATAGACATCGACATATCTATCCTCGATTACGAATCAAAATGCAGATGCGTTGTCACCCGTGAGGACTAGGATGTAATGCCCCGTTTCCAGTAAAAAAAGTCTCCGGTTCTCTACACTTACCATATGAAACGGAGCAGCATTAAGCTACTATTTAACGCTGGTATTTTGTGAGAGTTTCGTCCTTCCCTGGTAGAAACATTTTACGCCGTTCAACGGCAAATTTAACGCCGTTCAACGGCAAATTTAATGCTGTTTAACGGGAAACAAAAACTCACTTTATCGCGTTAAATTTAAGGCAATAATTGTTGCGTTTATGGGCATTGACGTTGCTCCTTAGTGTAGCCGCAGCATGAATGAATGCGATTCAAGGTCACAAAAACATAATAAATCAAGCGGAATCACTTTCCACACATAAGTTTTAGTTCATGTTTTCATATAAACGTAAAAACCTAAAATAATTAAATAAAATCGTCGAATACTGCGTTTTGGGGGAAATGTTGCCACTTTTCCGCCTTTGTGATTATCCTACATTAACGGGAGACGATATAATTAATGGAGTAAGTTAATTTGTTACCTCTGATTATAAATATTTTGGAAATTATAGTAAAAACTATGTTTTAACTTTCATTCAAAATAATTAATTATTCTTATTGTAGTTTATGCATGAATGATCTAATAAATATATTTATTACTATTTCATATTGTTTGATTTATTAGTACAATAAAAATACTTATAAAATATGTTACATTTCATCGGTTACGCTAACTTCTATTCACCTAATAAGAAAATATACTTTTTTTAAATGAACACAGTTAACTGCAGCTTAAAAAAACTCCTTTTATTGCGAATTTGGGGTTAAAATTCATATAGTAAGCCACACCAACCCACTGTTGCATGTTGTGTCTATCTTTATCTAATCTTAGCGACGGTATTGTTTTCGCAACTTGTGTAAGTGAGACAGATGTATGTTCATTAAAATGTTTAGTAATTTCAAAGCCACATCGTTGCGGTTGGATAGTGGTTACACTTTTTTCGACGCGCGGTAATGTGGTTTGCTCCTCTAGTTTTGTATAACTCAATGTGCTTTCAGCTATAATTACATTAAAATTATCCTATCCGATTCGAAAGGGTATCACGTACACATAGATAAATACATAAACACTCACGCCTGTCATCTAGAGGGGTAGGCAGATACTACAGACTTATATTTGGCACGATCCTGACATCCCTATCTCGTCTACTCCACATCCATATACCTACACATACATGCTTGTTGGTTAATACTCTCAATTTGGTCCATTTTCAATATATCGAAAATTTGGTCCATAAACTTTCGCCTTCCCTTTCGACGTCCCTTTCTGACTCTTCCGTTCACTTCTGCAACATAAATTTGCTTTGTCACTCTTTTCTCATTCATTCTTTCTACATGACTAAACCACCGAAGCATTCCTTACTTAATCCTAGTCATAACATCATCTTACAAACCACAATCTTCTCTTATTACACAATTTCTCACCCATTGCTTAGATTTAGCCCTAACATACTACTCAACGACCGCATTACTATTGCGTTTATTCTACTTTCGTGCTTCTTCTGCCACAGCCAACTTTCACTGCCATACATTAAAATAAAGTAGGGGCTAACACAGCATTCTGAGATGCCATACGTGCTTTTCTTTGACACATTCCGACTTTCCACAATAGAGTGTAGAGCCCCATTTATTGTATTTCCTGTGTTCACTCGTCGTTCTGTATCCTAATCATATCTCCCATCCCTGTTGAATAAACATCCCAAATATACAAACTCATCTACTTGCTAGGCCAACTCCCCTTCTATTCTTATTTTACATATCGATTTACTTTCTTCTCTACCAAAAACCATAAGTATCGTCTTACTAGCGTTCACTTTTATTCCCCTTCTTTTAATGACCTGCTCATTAATGTAACCATCATTTGAAACTCGGCCGTCGACGACGCAAATGACTTGATCATCGGCGTACAAAAAGCAATCGACCGTTAACTCACCCATTCTTAACGCACGTTCTTCAACTTCCAATTTTTTTAACAACTGTCCATAAATAGGTTGAACAGCCACGGGGAAGCAACACAGCCCTGTCTGACACCTTTATGGATGCCAAACCAGTCGGAGTAAGCCCCGTTGATCCTAACATAAGCACTCATCATCATCATTACAGCCCTTCACAAGTCCACTGCTAAACATAGGCCTTCCACAAGTAACGCCACAAAACACGGTCCTGAGCCACCTGCATCCATCGACTTCCTGCATGTCTTACCAGGTCGTCACTCCATCTAGTAGGGGTTCGCCCTACACTACGCCTACCGGTACGAGGCTGTCACTCGAGAACCTTTCTTCCCCATCGGTTATCGGTTCTTCGAGCTATATGGTCGGCCCATTGCCACTTCAGCCTACTAATCCGTTGGGCTATGTCAGTCACTCTGGTTTTACTGCGGATATCCTCATTTCTGAGTCTATCACGCAGAGCAACTCTGAGCATAGCCCTCTCCATAGCTCGCTGAGCGACCTTGAGCGTTCTTATACAGCCAGCAGTGAAGGACGACGTCTCAGATCCGTAAGTCATCACTGGCAACACGCACTGGTTATACACTTTAGTTTTCAGGGATTGAGGTATACCTGACCAGAAGATGTGTCGTAATTTCCCAAACGCTGCCCAGCCGAGTTGAATCCGTCGATTGACCTCTCGGTCGAAGTTGGACTTACCTAGTCGGACTATTTGTCCCAGGTAAACGTACTCGTCAACAACTTCGAGCATAGTGCTCCCAACAACTACCGGCATAGGTGTGACATGGACTTTAAACATGATCTTTGTTTTGTCCATGTTCATCTTAAGACCTATCCGTTGGGAGGCACTATTGAGGTCATTGAGCATAGTGCTTAAGTCCTCCAGCGATTCTGCCATAAGGACTATATCGTCGGCAAATCGAAGGTGAGTGATGTACTCGCCATTGATGTCAATACGGTATACTTTTCAGTCCAGTAGCTTGAAAACGTCTTCCAATGCAGCGGTGAAGAGTTTCGGGGATATAACGTCACCCTGTCTTACACCTCTCTGTAGTTGGATAGGTTTCGAACTCTGGTTCTGTACTCGGATAGCCATCGTAGCCCTACTGTACAAACACTTCAGCACTTCGATATACCGACAGTCAACTTGGTACCGCTGAAGGCACTGTAGCGCCGCCCAAATTTCGATGTCCACATATGCCAGGCAAAGTGGCAGATTGTACTCTTCGGTCTTCTGTACAATCTGCCGCAGGGTATGTATGTGGTCTATGGTACTGAAGCCTTTTCGGAAACCGGCTTGTTCGGGAGGCTGGAAGTCGTCGAGTCTGCATGCGAGACGATTCATATTGACTCCCGAAAATAGCACGCGGTTCATAAGGGAAATCGATCTGTAGTTCTTCAAGAGAGCGTTGTTGTCTTTCTTAAAGCACAAGACCACCGCGCTTCTGCTCCACGCCTCCGGAGTAGTGCCACCACGGAGAACAGAATTGAAGAGCTTCTGAAGGACTTCAAGTACCGGTGTTCTACTCGCTTTCAGAAGCTCTGCTGTAATTCCATCCTCGCCCGGGGCCTTGCCGTTTTTAAGGTGGTGGAGAGCCATTCTAATCTCGCTTAGACTGACGTCTGGGATATCATCGGAATAGTGTCAGATAAGACTTGCTCTTGGATTGTTACTCACACTTGCGTGTGGCTCCAACGATGATGTGTACAGCTGCCCATAGAACCCCTCAATCTCACTCAGAATCTCAGTTGTCCTGGAAACAATGTTGCCACACTCAGTCTTCAGCTTTGACAGTTGGCTCTTTCTGGCAGACAGATCTCTGGCAAAGACTTGCCAGAGCCCTGGTTCCGCTCGATCGCTTCTTTAATACGAGCAGTATTAAAGTTGCGTAAGTCTCGCTACACGTCAAGTCACTAGGTATACAATTTATCGTTTCCTGTACTGTAAATTGGGGGTCATTGTAGAAGCGTGCTCGTCGCGACCCCTGCCAGCCCTTTTCAGGGCTGCAATTCTACACAGCTGCGCACCCATGCGAACGAGGGTTAGGGCGTCCCCCCAAGGCGACGCACACCAGCTCGTCCCCGTTGGTGTGGAATGCAGCGCGCAAAGCGGCGATGGGGACCGCCACCCGTCACGCACAGCCCGACACGGCGGAAGGTGGAGGACGGAGTGCAGAGTTGGCACGTGGAATGTTAGAGGGGGCATGAGAGATAAGACGAATGAGTTAATCGAAATAATGAAAGAAAGAGAATTAGATGTCGTGTGTATATCGGAGACCAAACGGAAAGGCAGTGGTATTGAAGAGCTCCCTGGCGGGACGTTAGCTATATGGTCCGGAGTCCCGGAAAGCGAGAACGCCTGCCAAGGAGTGGGAGTGCTGTTGTCGTCCAGGTTGGTCGATCTTATGACTGAATACAAGGTTGTGAACTCAAGACTTCTCTGGGTTCGCTTCAAAATGGGACTGACGAAGTTATTCCTTTTGGCTGTTTATGCGCCGGTAGCTTCGTCGTCCAGGGCTGAGCTGGAGGAGTTTTGGGAGAATGTAAGAGAAGTTCTAGATTTGGTTAAGGGAAACGAAAGAACTGTTGTATGTGGTGATTTGAATGGATGGGTAGGTATCGCTCGACCAGGATACGAGTCGGTGCTTGGAAAGTTTGGCGATAAAAGGGTTAATGATGCTGGCAAGCTTATACTGGCTGTATGCAAGGAAAAGGGTCTTCTTGTGACAAACACTATGTTTAATCACAGGAAGATCCATATGTACACTAGAGAAAGAAAGAATGAGAGAAGTATGATTGATTTGTTCCTGGTGGATGACCGACTGCGAAAACAGGTGATGGATACACGAGTGTTCTGGGGTGCTGACCTGGGAACTGATCATTATCTAGTAATTACTAGATTTAGGGGTTTGTTCGCGGGTTGGCGCCACCGGACGGCAGTAACAGAACCACAGTCGGTCTGTCGCATCCGAAGCTGGAAGCTTCAGGAAGCGGATACTAGGGACAAATATCACACGAGGGTAGCCGAAAAGCTTGACACCATCGATGGCAGGAAAGAATGTGTGGAGAGAACATGGCAGAACCTTAGGGATCGAATGGTAAGTGCAGCGGAAGAAGTATGTGGTACGACAAAAAGAGGTAGTAGTAAAAGAAGAGATGCATGGTGGAATGATGAAGTAAAAGAAGCTGTAAAAAAGAAGAAAAAAGCATGGTTAGACTACTTGGCCTCTAGTAACGATGAGCATATGAGAGAGAAGATGAAAGAAAGATATAAGCTGCAGAAAGTTCATGCGAAAACATTGATTGAGGAAGTACGTGAAAGGTGTAGAATAGAAGCGGACGAGAGGTTGTCGCACAACTTTAGGGAAAACTCCAAACTCTTCTGGAAAGAGGTTGGAAGGTCCCGGAGTGGTGCGACAGCTTTAAGAATGAACAAAGTGCTTTCGAGAACCAATGACGTCCTCTCAGAAAAATCGGACGTCATGCAGCGATGGAGTGAATTTTATAGAGAATTGTATGCATGTCATGATCTTAGTGAAGGATCCGGGGGTGACGCCGTGACTGGCACGCCAGACACGGACCTCGATGACACTGAGGTCATCAGCATGAAAGAGATTGAACGTGCGATTCGAAGTTTGAAATGTGGTAAGGCTGCGGGACTAGACAGAGTTACTGCTGAAATGGTCAAGTACGGTGGGCCTCGCGTCTGGGACAGCTTTCATCTGCTGTGCAATTTGTGCTGGCGGACGGGAGATGTCCCGGATGATTGGCGATCCGCGGTCATTGTGCCTTTATATAAAGGTAAAGGTTCACATTTTGACTGCGGGTGCTATCGGGCGATCAGCTTGACCAGTTTAGCAAGTAAAGTTTATTCGAAGGTTTTGACACGCAGGATGCAAGAGAAATCGGAAAGATTCTTATGGGAGGCACAATGCGGATTTAGACCTGGAAGAGGATGCACGGATCAAATGTTTTCTCTCCGCATGATCACGGAGAAGCTTCTGAGTGTTAACCAGAGGATTTTCTGTGCTTTTGTGGATCTGGAGAAAGCATTTGATAAGGTTATAAGGAAGAAAATGTGGGAACTGTTGCCGGGATATGGTGTGGATGGTCGATTGTTAAGGGCTGTGCAGTCACTTTACTATGACTGTAAAGCCTGTGTGCGGGTAGGGCATGACCTGTCACCCATGTTTAGCGTCCAAGTGGGCGTAAAACAGGGTTGTGTCATGTCTTCCTGGCTGTTCATACTGTATCTCGACATCTGTTTACAGAAGCTGAAAGATAGCTGTTTGGGTGTGAAATTGGGTGACATAAAAGTTAATTGTCTGCTGTATGCTGATGATGCAGTGCTTATTGCACCATCAGAAGTAGAACTGCAGGTATTAGTCACGTGTATGAAAGAGGAATGTGAAATTAAAGGTCTCCGTTTGAATGCTAATAAAACTAAGGTTCTGGTATTTGAAAAGGACGAAGAGAGAACGAAATGTGAAATATGGGTAAATCAGGAATGTCTAGAACAGGTAAATGAAATTGTATACTTGGGGAGTGCTTCCAGCCGGGATGGAAGATGTGATTTAGATGTGGATAGGCGTGTCGCTGCCGGAAACAAAGTCAATGGTGCCCTGAATGCATTAGTAAAAAGGCAAGGCGTGGTGAAGAGTGCACGCCTTGCAATACATAACGCAGTGTTGGTACCGACTTTGTTATATGGCAGCGAAACCTGGGTATGCCAGAAGAAGCATAAAAGCAAGTTGAATGCAGTGGATATGCGATCTCTTCGTAAAATGTGTGGCGTTACCATAGCCGACCGAAAGCGAAACGAAGAGATTCGCAATATGGCAGGATTGAAAGATGACCTTATCACAAAAATTGATAGGGGCGTACTCCAATGGTTTGGGCACGTTGAACGAATGAGTGAAGACCGAATGGTGAAGAAAATATATAGAGCGAAAGTAAATATTAAAAGGTGTCGAGGTAGACCGAGACTAACTTTCGAAGACCATGTGAGCAAATTGCTCGAAGAGGGGAGGATCAAGAGTACTCGGATACCTAGACGTGCATGTATGAAGAAGTTAATGAACCTGAAAGAAGCGAAAGAGGTATGTAAGGATCGTGACACTTGGCGATCTGTTCTCTCTGGCTACCCTGTTAGGGATTGTGCGTGACGATAAGTAAGTAAGTAAGTAAGTAAATCGTAATAAGGCTTAGCGATATTTTCTACATTTAATATTATAAATATATTCGTATCGTGCACAAAGTACGTTCTAGGAGGAACCTGGTCGTACGCGTGGGATTGCGTACGAACGGAATCTCCTTTACCTTCCCACGCAGATCGAAGTTACATTGGACGTGTGTGATTGTGTTGCTGCACACGATAAGCGTGTTTCTAGTGTATAGTTTTTCATACAAAATAAAAATTTCAGATGTCATAATGCGTTGCATACGTTGCGTACGTGGGAATAGTCTTTCTCTAGCTTTAGCGGTCACACTGCATTTTATTGCCACGCTGTATTTAAATGTAAGTTTTCTTAACGTATTCAATTTTGTTTTATTTTTTGTGATTTTTTTTAAATTCTCTGAAAAAGTTAATATGAACGGAATCATTATAAATATCAATATTAAATTTTTTGAAGTCATAGACTTACAATACAATACAATACTCTTTATTGTACACCAACAAAACATTAATAAATAATGAAAAAAATAATGAGGGATAAACAAAAGGCGGTCTTATTGCTACATAGCAATCTCTTCCAGACAACCCAGAAGAGGAAATTAATAAAAATAAAAATAAGAATAATGGGTAGGGTGCACTATATTAGACAAAAAAAAAATATAACTTATCACTATATAATGACAACATACTTAAGGTATATTAGTGACCATAACTAAGAGGAGAAAGAGAGAGGAGTTAAAGAGACAAATAGTGTTCCTTAATTTGTTTCTTGAACACATTTAAAGATTGAGCACTTTTAATGGACTGGGGTAAGGAGTTCCAGAGTCTTACTCCACGAACAGCAAAAGATTTATCATAAAATGTCGAGGAGTGTATAGGACATTGGAGCGAAAGGTTTTCTTTGGACCGTAAGGAAAAATCGTGACAAGAGCTAAGAAATTTAAAACGTTCTTTCAGATAGGGAGGACTTGATACATTAAATAAGACGCAGTAGAGCGCAGAAAGTATATGAGTATTCCGACGAAGACGGATTGGGAGCCACTTGAGTTTAGTGCGGTATTCAGAGACATGGTCATATTTACGAAGCCCAAATATGAACCGTATACAGAGATTTTGGAGTCGCTCAAGTTTATTAAGTTGCTCCTCGGTGATATCAAGGTAACAAATGTCAGCATAGTCGAGGATAGGGAGTAGCAAAGATTGTGCAAGCGTAATTTTGGTGGAAATGGGTAAAAAGTATTTAAGCCTTCGGAGTGAAGCATAAGCCGCAAACATTTTTCGGCTCACTGCATTAATTTGGGGTGTCCAAGACAGACTGGAATCCAAAAGGATACCTAAATTTTTGACTACTTCATTATATGGAATAAGAATACCATTAAATACAACGGGTTGAATTTGACATTTTTTAATTTTGGAAATAGTTCTTGAACTCCCAATAATTATAGCTTGCGATTTTGAAGGGTTAACCGTCAACCCATAAGATCGTGTCCAGTCGAGAATAAAAGCCAGATCCTTGTTGATACATTCAACAGCTTTGGCAAGATCTTCGATGGTTGTTTGTAAATATATTTGAAGGTCATCTGCATACAAGTGGTAGAGAGAAGATATTTGGGATGTAATCGTATTAATAAAGATTGCGAATAAAAGAGGAGATAAGACACCACCTTGTGGAACGCCAGCTACGGTATCAAGCCACGAAGAAAGTCTATCTTGGACACGAATACGTTGCCGGCGCCCGTGCAAATAACTATGAAACCAGGAAATTGCAGTTGGAGATATGTTAAGAGAACGCAGAATCCCTAACAGGATATCATGATCAACAGTATTGAAGGCATTGCTGAAATCCAGCAACACCAATACTGTGACTTGATGATTCTCCATACCGTGACGAATGTCGTCGGTGATTTTTAATAACGCCGTAGTCGTACTATGACCAGATCTAAAGCCAGATTGGAGAGGACTAAAGATGCTATTTCTTAAACAAAAGGAATTAATTTGTTGTTGGACAAGGCGTTCTAAAACTTTGGAAAGGAAAGGAAGAATTGAAATAGGACGATATTCAGAAAAACTTGAAGGATTTGTTTTCTTAGGTAAAGGTATGATTTGAGCGTCCTTCCATTGGGAAGGGAAAGAAGATGAGGATATGGAAAAGTTTAAGATATGGGTTATAATAGGTGTTAAAAAGTCCAACAAGGGAATGATCATTTTACGACTGACGTCGTCACTTCCGACAGCGTCGGAATGGATAGAGAGTATGTGTTTCCTAACATCACAATCTGCAAATTGCCTAAACACAAATGGAGAAAAGTCAGGAGTGGGAAAAGATGAAAGTTGAGTAAGTGTTGCTGATTTTGCCATATTGTTCAGGCAAGAAACGGAAGAAAAATGCTGATTAAGCAAATTTAAATCAACGTTATTTGGAATAGGACATGAACGAGTTTTCCCAACTCCAATAGACCTTAAGAAGTTCCAAATACGACATGGATCTTCGTTTTGTACTGATTTATGGATGTGGCGGCGTCGTAAATCTCTAAACATCTTGTTGCATTGATTTCGTAGGAGTCTGTACTTCTCCCGAATCCTGTCATTCTTAGGATCTGACTTGTAACTCGACTTTGCACTATTCTTCCTGCAGATTAATCTTTTAAGATCTTCGGTCAACCACGGAGCTGGAGGATGACGTATTCGCACTGGGCGGACAGGAGCATGAGCATCATAAAGTTGAACAAGAAGTGAATTAAACAATGCTACCTGTTCGTCAACATCACAAGCCTTCATTATAACGCTCCAGTCCATATTAGCAGCGTCTTTTTGAAGCTTATCCAAATCCATTTTCTCAAAATTACGCTGCAGAAGTATCCTTGATTTGGCTTTGGGTGGTCTTATTTTATAAGATAGAAATAGGAGATCATGATACGAAAAAGCATTTGCAGCACATTGACCAAAACTATCAACATGGTCAAGAGAAGAAACGATAACCAAATCAAGGAGGGATGGGATACAGTTAGGGAAAAAATGAGTTTCAGAGAGAGGAAGGATATTTAAATTGGCTGCTTCTATAAGGGACTTAAGCCGGAGAGATCGGGCATCATTCTTGAGAAGGCAAGTATTAAAGTCGCCCATTAGCACTGTATGTGTATATAATGGTGTTAACTCTTCAAGGAGGTTATCCAAAGTAGTAAAATAGTCCACTGTGGAAGAAGGACTATAAAAAACTCCGAGAAGTAATTTGTTGTGCGAAAGAAGTACTTCAACAAATAAGTATTCTGCTTCGTTCTGAGCTTGAGATGGAGATGATAAACAAACAATAGAAAAAGGAATATGAGCACGAATGTAAATGGCAACACCACCACCACCTCGCGCAGTTCGGTCGTTGCGTATTAACTGGAATCCTGGAATGGAATAGGATATAGAAGGAAGACATGGCTTTAACCATGACTCTGAAACGAGAATTGCGTGAACATTATCACTTTCAAAACTAGCTAACATATCGGGATAATGAGCCGGAATACTCTGTGCATTTATGTGGACTATATTGAAGTTTTTGATAGCTTGAGAAAAATAGGAGTCAAGGGTCTGTTTTAATGGAGGAATGCTCTCAAAACTGTCGTCATTACTTAATACATCAGACACTGAAAAGAAAGGGGAGGAGCTTTGAATATGATCACTTTCACCAAAAGACATGTTATCCTTACAAAAATATTAAAAAAAAATTCAAACAACTGTAAATTATTAAAAAAAATACTAATAACTATAAAAATTATAAACTAAACCTTTTAGTTAAATTTACTACCTACCAGCATTTACAGAATAGAAAATAATGCAAATATTAAAAAAAAAAAACAATCAAAAAAAGTACTACACATATGCCATTCAGATCATATTTGATTGAACAAAAAATATATATATAACACAAGGTGCTTATGGGAAATAACTGAAACCACAGACACTGATATTAAATAGAATTATGTACTGTGAGTAGTACGTTAGGAGTCATTTGTGAGTATATATTAAACATTAAGTCAAAACCACTTTTATGCTTGCAATAATGTTAACAAAGTACACGTCCGACAAGGCTGCATAATCATGGATACCTTTGCATAAAAAAAATACAAGTAAGCAAATCTCCATGTTAGTACACCAAAAGCATTTCATACCTACTCTGTAATGAGAGGATATTTCTCTAAGGTAAATAACATAGTGATTATATACTCTTTGCATAATTGTAGAAACAAAAATTTATTAATCTGTGGTCGAAACCTAAAATAACAGTTAATTATCAGTATCAATATCAAATACCTACATTGTTAAAATAATCTAACTTAGAACAACAAAATCAGAACAATAGACAAAGTCTAAGTTTCAAAGTGATTTAGATAGATAATACTTCGTATATAATAGGAATCCATAACGACTAATTAACTCACATCTTATTTAACACTCAAACTGGTATAAAAGAATTAAGGTTATCGAAAGTACAATGCAGAGACTAATTAACTCATATACGAGTATATATAAAACTACTAGACTAATTATATATATATGAAAAAATTAACTCATATCTTAAATAACACTTAACATAAGACTGGTAAAAAAAGAAATAAGGTTAGCAAAAAGTACAATGCAGAGACACTGAAATATTGACAGAAATCATAATGTGATAAAAGACAATACATACAGTTTATAGAAGAGAACTAAAGGTCCTATACCACATAACTATCATTTCTTCACTATCCTCTTGGAGCGCTGAACTACTTTGTCAGTAGATCTATTACTTCCAGCGACTGCCTTCTGTGCTTGGGTAGCAGCAGCTGGTGCCACTGGGACGACTTCGAGCTCAGCGAGGGATTCAACTTGATGGCGCGAACCGTCATAAGCGATAATATGAATGTAACCATCCCTAGTCCAGCAATTACTTATGCCAAACTTCTGCCTGGCCACCATGAACATCTTGTGACGATCTTTTGTTAAAAACTCGGACATAGTTACACCCGTGTCTTTCAGTTTTGTTTTTGAGAACCAAACTTGATCACGGACTCGGACATCCCGGAACTTTACAAGAACTGGTCTTGGCTTCTTTTCTATCGGACGTCCAAGGCGATGGCAGCGGCTAAAAGAATCGTTAGAGACATTGGGAATCTTGAGCTTGTCCATAATTAGGTTAGAAGCCATTGAAGATGTATCCTCTGACTTGTCCTCGGGAATCCCATGAAGCAGCAGAATCTTACGACGCCGTCTTATCTCCAAGCGGTCGATCTCTCTCCCAAGAAATTCAACCCGTTTTTGAACAGTTTCAAGAGCGGACAAGATAAACTTTCTGAATGTTGCGAACTCCGTTGAGAGTACAGATATATTTGAGGCCACAGTTGGACTAGTCTTATTTAAGTCCTGCTGAAACTCATTCATACGAGTATTGAAGAGTTCTGACATAGCTGACAGTGATCCTTTGAGGGCTTCCATGGTTTCGTGTAGTGTTAGAAAATTAAGGAAAAAATATATCAAGGAATCAAGGCTGGTAAACAGATGATTATTACATATATATTTTACACATTAAAATATCTTAATTTCTATTTTTAAAATATAAATTACGCGAGACTGATCAAAAATATGTGTTACTTATTTCACTCCTACCCACGAAAAAAAAAAATATACATACATAGACTTATAATTTATTGGCGCATGAAATTGTGACGCAGTTGGATAGAAGGCAAAAATATAAGGATTTCTTGACTATATGAAAGAGATACTATACCAAAAAAGTTAGCGTTGTCGACGACACCAAACTACTTGGTCACAACAAGATATTAAGACATGGATGAAAGAATTAACTTTTTTGACAGTGTAACTATCATATTTACTTTGATGTGGCAATGTCTGTGCCCCGTAGACAGAGAAACCTATAGAATAATGATCGGCGTGGCCTCGAGTGAGAAAGGACGATAACGAATTTTTAGGTTATACAATAATCTTTATGACTTTTAAACACATTTAGATAAAAAATTTAATTGTTCTAAGAACTGAACTGAACAAGATTCAGCAATCTTAAGCTCACAAAACACTTTTTTCTCACTTAAACCAACTTGTAAACTCCTTAAATCACTACGCTGTTAAATTTGTTTAGCAAACTGTAGAGTTTGCTAAACAAAAAACCGGCACGGAGAAAGGGACTCTATCTCATTTCTATGCAACACGTATGCATAAATTTATCTTTTTCGTGTGCGAATGCGAAAGAAGGCGTCAATTTATCTATAAGTTTCTCTGTCTACGCTGTACCCGGAGGCTATCAACTAGCCTGTTTAAAATGTTTGGGATAGTTTAGCATTTATCACCCAATTTCTTTATTTAGGTGTCTTTGTTCTTTAGTTAGGCGATTATTTTCGATTTTTTCCAACCTGGAGTGAGTGATTATTGTCACAGTTTAAAAATACCGAGTAAAATGGGAAGAATGGCAACCACGGGGTGAATAGAAATAAGTCTGGTTATTTGATTAAGTTGTCTGTAGGTTTTTCTACATATCGGGAACTTGTGTTTAATTCTACTGTTTATTATATGCTAACATTTTCCTTTATTTTGGCAGTCTTGAAAACCTAGATACAACTTTATCAAATAAGCAGACATGTTTCTATCCACCTCGCGGTTTGTATTCACCCCATTTTATGTTAGTTCAGTTGTGAAACGCCTTTGAAGTCAGGTGATGCCACCGCCCGCGTAGGTATTTACCCGGGTGGCCTGCACGCCAGCGGTTGTTACGAAATTATAATTGTTAGGGAATAGAATAATTTTGGATCCTATATTACTAATTATAATTTATTAAAATGATTTGAATACTTGTACGTTAAAACTTTTATTGAACAAGATCATTTTTTATTACTACAAGAAAAAAGACTTTTAAAAGTGTTGCACTGCCAAATATTTTCGTCAGACTTTCTTTTTATAAATCTTTTCAGTTTTCGATTGATAAATTTAATTATGTAATGTTAGTAACTCTCGAAACTATAACATTAATTTTCCATTATACATATCACATTTTTGGAAAACTGCACTTAAAATTAGTTAAATTAGTACTTACTATAAAACACGCTTGCGTCATCCTTTGAACAGGAGACTTTGGAGTGCGCTGGCACAATATCGCGCCGGCCTCTGCTCCGTAAGGCCTCCGCCGTTGTCTTTCGGAATTCCGAAACGGAACGAATGGGTGGGCCACACATATACGGAATCCCGTTTTGTCCGAAAAATTTCGAACGGAAAAATAATACATTAGGTGTGTGACGGGTCATTGATTTTAAATGGAATCGGTATTCCGAAACGGATTTCGTTTCGGGATTCCGAACGCAGCAAAACCCGTCACACACCTACGGTGGTGCCTGACGTCGTTGCACAATCAAGGCTACGCATCAGCAGAACTGGAACAACAACTTTTAGTTCCAGTTTTTGCGATATCTTACGTTATACGTCACTTTCCAGTACGGTATCTATCGACAAGTGAATCTTTGCCACGCCGAATATTAAGATATTTTACGTCAAAAGCGCAAGGCGTGTGGTACCGCGATTGCCTATCCACCTTCCAAGTGTGGCGAATATGGCATATCTCAACGCTAACTACAGAGGTATCATTTAGTATGATGTTATAAAGATAGAATAAGATAAATGCTTATTAGATGTTACAAGAGAAAGTTCTCTTACTCATGCTGTTTTTGTCTAAATATACATTGTAGAACGTAGATTGTTATTGCGTTTGTTATCTCTTGATGGAAGTTCTCGTTAAATTATTGCGAAATGTGAAATTATGGTAATTTTCACGAACTTTTAAATATATAATTATTAAATCTATAATCAGATCACTTTTCAAATTTTCCGTCAAATAATCTTTGATTCACCTTATCTTTAATCTGTGGTTTTTGTCAAGAAGATTTTCAAGATGCGCTGTCAAGGTAAATAACGCAAATACCAATTATTTACTTACATAAAGGGACGTTTTCATCAAATAAGACATGTGGTAATGTTATTTTAAATATATTTTTTTTATTTACTAAGATATCAAATAACTATTACATAAGTATGTTTACTTTATTTTTTACGAAGAATGCTTATAATAAATATCAACTATCTCAATTTTTTTTTTATAAAAGTTAAAGACATTTTTGATCTTTTATACGTGGTAGAGCCATACTGTAGCTATATTATGGTTGAAGCACGAGTGGGTCGGTTCGACAGAGATCCTTCTCTGTCTAACTCTAACTGTCTGTATTCTGTGAGAGCGTGGTCCTCCACGCTCTCACAGAATACCAGCGTAATAAAGCAGCTTGATGCTGTTATGTTCGGTATAGTAAGTGTAGGGAACGGGAGATCCTTTTAACTGAAAATGAGACATTCCACCTCAGTTCTTAGGGGTGATATGGATTTTAATTCTTAATCGGAGATAGATGTTAATGTCTATGGGTCACAGGCTTTACTTACCATCAGGTGGACTGTATGCTCGATTGTCACCCTTATTCTTTAAAAAACAGAACAGAGCCTATGTTAAAGATATTTATAGAAAAGTCCATATAAAAGTATCTATGGTAGCTCAGAGGATTAACCTACAAGTATGAACGTGATCAAGTTTGAATCCTAGTCCCATAATTGTGGAAATGTTGTTTTGTATTTGGAAGAGTTATATATTATAATAGAAATGATAATATATTCATTGTAGTTGAATGATATATAACTCTCAAATAAATTTTTCGTTACGACGGTAGCGCCACCTACTGTACTACCTACTATAAGTTAATTGTACTATGTCTATGACCATCGTGCAAGTGCAACTAAGTTTTATCGCAATGTGATGAAAAATATGGCGAAGCATAAAATACGAAAAGACAAACATTAATTTTTATATATTAGATTTATCAGAAGACTGGTGATTATGAAAACTATTGTTTTTTTTTTCAGTTTCATTTTATGCAATTTAGCTAAGATGCTCTTTTTGTGTATTCCCCTTATTATCGCTGTTCTAATTGGCATTGCTCTGTATAATATAATAAGAAAAGCCGCGCCAGACGTACTTTAAAGCCAACAGCAACCAGTACTGAACGAAGATCCAGCTCTGCATGAGGAACTTATCTGTAATACCACGTAACTACTGGTAAGTAATACAAATAGTAATGCCGTGTTTTAATATTCAAAAAATGGCTGCACCATTGTTCTATCACGCAAAACGAAGATATATATACCCGATTGTAAGTGGTTGCTGTGGTCCATTGACATCTACATGAATCATCGATTAAGCATATGTGTTGTCGCCCCTGATATTTAAGATAGAATGCCTTGTTTCTAGTAAAAAGGGTCTCCGGAACCCTACACTCATCAAACGAAACACAGCTTTCTAGATTAGAAATTGTAGTCGAAATTTAGGTTTAATCTTAGCGTTAGTTAGTTATTTTGTTAGTTTGATTAGCTTTAATTGTTTTAGTTATTTTTGAAGGAGATCTTTCAAGCCGGGGGGGATGTGGCGCGGAAAACCATTCGTATTTTAATTTTATTCGAAAGTAGGCTTGCCAAGCGTGTTGTCCTTTCCATGACCTATCGTACCTCCGACAGACCGGGGTGGTGGGGTGAGAGGGGAAAGAAGAAAGTTCTAGAATGTCACGTGATTCTCGCAACCAACGAGAAGCGCGCCCCACCGAAACGTATTGATAGAAGAACCGAAGCAATATAAGTGCGCGCACGGCCCTCGTGCGCTCTCTTCCCTTCGACCGCCAGTTGGAACCACACCGCCTAGGACAGTCGCGTCCTAGATGGCTTTGTCAAGTGCATTGTCAGGGAACCGCATGCTATAGCCGCCATTTTGTTGAAGCAGAAGAAGCCAACCGCGTACATTTTTTCATTCCATTTATATTATTGCAATAAATTAAAATTGTAAACATTATGAGATACGAGTAACAAAGACATAATACTTTGAAATATAAATTAAGTACATTAAATAACATATTTATAATATGGTATATAGATATAACAAAATATATGTTAATAGAATTCACGGACACTCTTAAACTGAAGATTGCTCCTGCAGTGCACAGACGTTCATAACCATAGGCTATTTTTATAAATATAAGTTACGAGAAGATGACCTATAGGCATATCTAAAACATAAAAATTTATTTGTTTTACAGTGGGGTATAAGTTATCATATACAAGGTAAGATAATATTCTTGGAAGAAATTTGAGACACAGATAAATAAGCATAAACCTGCTGTTTTAGCAGGTATTATGTAAGAACGTGGTCCTTCCCCGGTCGAGCCGACATATTCGTGCCACAACGATAGTATTATAGATGCGGTGTGACACTGCAACTTTTTTTTTTCTAAAGAATATTAACAATGCTATAAACATTACTAATATTCCCCTTAACCACTCGTGGTAAGCTTAAATTGCTTGTGTTACGAGTGGTTCACGCCAGTAGTCGAATGGCGGATTCGAACCCACGACCTTTTTGAGTTCGCGGTCCGCGCCCCGCCATTCTGCTACTGTCGCTTACTTAAAAACTTAAATAATTGTTTTGTTTTTGGATGCTGTATGCACTACTATAATTATTGTCCGATTCCTTTATTCAAAGCGCTTTGTTCTAAGAAACCATATATTTTAATCTATTTGAAGTAAAACTAATACGTTTGGCAATATCAAGAAAAGTGAACATTGGCTCTTTATATATTTTAGGGGAGCCCAAACAATACCACAAAGTACGGTTCTAGGCCATCTGCATCCATAGATTATTTGCATGTATTTAGCGGGAGGTCAAACATGATAATATTTATTTAAATTTTTTAAACGTTTTTTACTTTTTGCGGTACATAGCGGCTTTTTGTGTGTCTAAACTGAATTTGTATTAGTGAGACTAATGTAAAAAGAATTTCATTTAATTATACTTAATTGGTGTTTTGTAAGCGTAGGTACTCTGGAATAAAATATAGATTACTTGAAAGTACAGTTGGATACCCTTATGGGTGTGAACAAGAAAAAAAGAAAAATTAATGAATTTACAATTAGATATTAACTTAAAATTGTCCTTCCTTTCAGATATTTATGAAATTATTTTACGAAGCGATGAGTTAAGCCATCAAGTATATTTTATGGGTCAATTAAGGGTGTGTCTCGGTCAAAATGTAATTAGTAGGATACTATGTAATTAATAAATAAAGATGTTTAAATAAATTTGATATTGTTTTTCAAATTACTCATTTTCTACGTAGTTGCCGGTTCTGTTAGCGATGACAAGTTAGGCGATTTGTCGCCTTTTGGGATATCTCAAAAGGTGTCAGGGCGACTAAAAATTGCGATGGGCGACTAGTCGCATTTTAGACAATTTCCGAAGAAAAAACGAGGGCTGTTTTTACGTACGCTAAATTAATCTCTCTCTTTAAATATGTCTCTTATGTAATAAAATGAGTGTAATGAAACGTGTTTAATCACAGAGGAATATCAAAGGATCTAAAGGTATTTAAAAATAAACTTTAATGATAGTAACCTAGAGATCAAGGCAAATACATATATTTCGCATTGTTTGCCCCCGCAACCCACCACCACGCCGGGTATTCCCTCCCTTCCCTGTCTTCTACTATTCGAATGTTGGTTGATTTTGCATGTTTTGCGAATTGCGCAACAAGATGCAATTGCTATAACGTACTTGAGTTTTCCGGTGTCATCAGAAAATGTATTGCATCAATTTAACACCTAAGTACATAAGTTTTTTTTTTATAGGATATGGTGACAGACGAGCACACAGTGCAGTGATGGTAAGTGGTTGCTGAGGCCCGCAGATATCTATATGTGTCCTCGATTACGAATCAAAATGCAGATGCGTTGTCAGCCGTGAGGACTAAGATGGAATATCTCATTTCCAGTAAAATAGGTATCCGGTTCTCTACGCTAACCATACGAAGCACATCAGCATTGAGCTACTACTTTATGCCGGTATTCTGTGAGAGCGTGGTCTTTCCCCGGTCGAGCCGACCAATTCGTGCTACAATTATACTACTAATATAACTGCATCATGGCTCTACCACACATAATATATATGATTAAACTGCGCAGTTTCCATTATATATATATATATATATATATATATATATATATATATATATATATATATAAGAAGAAATAAAGAATATATATATATATATATATATATATATATATATATATATATATATATATATATAGATGAATGAATATAGAGATATGAATATAGAGATACCCCATAGATTGTGTCATGGGGGGGGGGAATATTTGCCATAGTTGCTATGCCTGGCAGGTGAGCTAGCAGTTGCAGATTTTTATATTATTTTGAGCTTTGACCGTAGAATAAAAGGAAGAACTTCAGCCAGACAAGGTTACCAGCCCGGTAATTCAATCTAGAATAAGTAAATAATATTAATGTCCTTCAGACCGGAACCGGTCAGGGCGGCCAGTTTTAACGCAGACTAACCAACTGCGCATGACAGAATTATACTACAACAGTACAGGTGCACTCTCTCTGCAACTCGCATACGGCAAACCGATACGACCAGAGAGAGCTATGCTTGTCGAGTTACCGGGATGAAACACGGAAAAATTCTTGACTCCGGGCTACTACTGAAAATTCATATATCCATATCAAAAACTTGATGCTCAATCTAATTCTTCCACCCCTGTTACTGGTCCCTCTAGGAGCTAGAGTCTAGCTCATCATGATATTAGGTAGGCATTTTAGATGAGGTTCTTTTATTGGACAATGACAAATACATTGTGGCCGTGGAAGGAAATCATTGGGGTCACCCTGTGGCCCTGGATGGATGGAAAAGAGAGAACTCCCAGCAGGCAAGGTGTTCATTCAGGGGAAAGGCCAACGCTATGAGTACTATTTTGGAGCTGTTCGCGGTAGCTTCGGAGCTTTGATAGCGCGATTTAGGCTTCGGCGACATTTCGCTTGTGGTGCGACGACAGCATCACCACAAAATTATGTTCTTCTACTTCATTGATTTCTTTATACGTAAGTAAAATATTTCGATTTAATATTAATATTAATAAACGGACAAAATATTTTTTTTTAATTTGATCTTTTCCTCCACATTTACAAGAAACTTTATTATTTTATCTTAATTACTTATTTGCCTGGAGAACCTACGTCTTTTCCGCCTGTAGAGGACGAAGATGATCTTTACCGGCGCTTTTGACCCCCGCCTTACCTTTAGCTATACCGCTCCTACTTCCGTTCCCCTTACCCCTAAACGGCACCAGCGGAAGCCATTTGCCAAACTGCTCGCCGGACTGGAGAGAGAATTGTTGTGTTAATCTAGTCCTACTAATAATTTCAAAATGTTGGAAGATAAAAACTCATTTGAATTTCAACCAACTATTAAAATTACTACAATACGAGTAAGTGCTTAAACGTCAACATTT
Organism: Parnassius smintheus behrii; assembly: GCA_036936625.1. Classification (NCBI taxonomy): domain Eukaryota; kingdom Metazoa; phylum Arthropoda; class Insecta; order Lepidoptera; family Papilionidae; genus Parnassius; species Parnassius smintheus. The sequence continues at coordinate 38,361,917 of JAUPFT010000010.1, forward strand.
ATGTTTATTAGTTTCATTTAGTCCAATATTGGAACCATAGACACATAGACTATTAAAATATAGATGGATATGTGCGAGAAGTGCTATTACAAAAGTATTTTACTTATTTTTTGTTCTGAGGACCCCTAGGTTTTAAATATATAGTATTTTATTTATAAAAAATTAAAGAAAACCTAAATGTAGTTATTTAATGGCTGAAATCGAATTACTTTTGAATTAGTGTGGGTCTAAAGCGTTAATTAAGTGAAGATCAGAGAAGCTCCGGAAAAGGTTATTTAAAAACCTTTTAGAAAGAGACCATTGAGGGTGAATACATTAACTGTCGTAATAAAGATTCATAACTTTTTTAGATTTAATTGTCAAAGCATTCTTAGTTGAGATTGCGTCCTAAATTTTTTGTTGAGCTATGTAATTTACAGATTAAGGAACAACATCTTTTGTCACACCAGTCGAGTGGTGGCGACATAATAAATATTATACCATTTTCTCCCATGGTGTCGTTAGCGGTGATTACGGCAAACACTTCATGGTTTTCCATATATGGCGCTATAACAACTCTTATATTCATCTATTCATTTATTATACCTTTTCGAAAGTCCACTGCTGAATATAGAGATACCCCATAGATTGTGTCATGGGGGGGGGGAATATTTGCCATAGTTGCTATGCCTGGCAGGTGAGCTAGCAGTTGCAGATTTTTATATTATTTTGAGCTTTGACCGTAGAATAAAAGGAAGAACTTCAGCCAGACAAGGTTACCAGCCCGGTAATTCAATCTAGAATAAGTAAATAATATTAATGTCCTTCAGACCGGAACCGGTCAGGGCGGCCAGTTTTAACGCAGACTAACCAACTGCGCATGACAGAATTATACTACAACAGTACAGGTGCACTCTCTCTGCAACTCGCATACGGCAAACCGATACGACCAGAGAGAGCTATGCTTGTCGAGTTACCGGGATGAAACACGGAAAAATTCTTGACTCCGGGCTACTACTGAAAATTCATTTCATTCATCACAGATTTTGGCACGACCCGAAATTTGAATCCGAGAATACATACAGCCTCAAAACCAACGAGGCAGTTAAATATGTAATAAAATAAGTAGTTATAATTTGGGCAAACTAAAGTGCCAAGTCGTAGCGGTGCATAACCTTTTCTGTATCCTCGGAAAGATAGAAGCGGACCAAGGAACTTAATTGTCCCTTGATTTTGTATTTATCTAATCGGTAAATCCCGTGCTAGCGCAAGGTGATCACAGTTTCTCATTGCTATATACTCGTACAATATATTTTAGAGAACAAGCGCAGCTAATACGCGGTTTAATTCCCGCTACTCCTTTTTGTTATACGACAACATGACAAACGGAGAATTATTCATCGTTTTGTTGCAGATATACTGGCGAACTCACAAAGAAATTTTTTTTGATATTTTTTTCGTTTCGTCATTTTTAATGTCAACAACAAGTCACTGGCCTGCTACATTATTTCCGTCAAAATATAAAGTGTTCTTTAAAAGTAGAGTCTTTTACTAAGTTTGATCAGTTTAGTACTCAGTCAAGTCAAAGTAAAAAAAAAAATACTCGACAAATAATAATTTGTGTATTTGTAAATTACGTACTACGAACTTATTCTTTCCCTACAGGTACATTTAAATAACACTTGGAATGTCGGAGTCACGTTGATTGCTAAATGGTTTTCACGTGGACGGCGTCCAATTTAGTAATAAATATAACCAACCGACTTGAGTTTGCGCTATGCTTAGAAGGCTTCCAAACAAATGACATTATTACGGGATATTTTTATTTTGTTTGCGTCGCGCAAAATACTGAAAAAAGAGAAAACGTATAGTTTATATTCCAAAATTTATTGGTAACACTTTGTATAAATGGTATTGCACTGCGCTACAGAAATATACAATGTTTAAATTTGGCACAACACCAGCGTTATTTAATAATGCGCAAACTTTTAGATGGTATTTTTTGTGATAGCGTATCAACACAGATTACCTCCTAAGATTAGGAGGTAATCTGTGCGTCTCAACAATAATAACAATTCCGTGTGACGAGAAATTCGTAAAAGGTTTCCATATGACACAATATCTACCCATGCACTAAAGATTGTCAATCTTAATAAAACTAAAGCGACAAACAAACTGACAGTCTACCTGATGGTATTAGCTACCACAGTCTATGGACACTTGCAACCAACATAAAAAACAAAAGGCTACAGAAACGTTGTCACATCTCTCCTTCCATCTCTGAGGACTAAGATCTCTCACAACCTGTCATTACTAGCTATACCAATAAGACTGAATCACATCAGTGCGAGGACTGCTGTGTTTTAGTAGAGTGGTATGGCGGCCGAAACGATTCCAATAGTAGTTTATGCGGACAGGTTAACCCAAGTCTGCCTATTGAAACTTCTGAGATAATTGTGACCACTCGGAGATCGGATATCAAATGCAGAAGGTGGTGCTCCTACATACTGCCCGCATCCTTCGCTGGTTTCTTAATCTTTCCCTCTAACATTTGGCTGTTTAGTCTCCTCTGCCGAAGGATTTCACCTGTTTGAGTATTATTTGTTTAACTACTCGTATATGTAAGGCTGTTTAATATAATATATTTTATTCCACTGCATCTTATTCATTTATATTATAATTTATTTATTAATATCCACCTGATAGTATTGGCTACCGCATTCCATGGAAACCTGCAGCTAAATTCAAGGTCTCATGACCTTCTACAGGTAATATTGATGATATACGTGCTGTTGTTGCTAAAAGCTTATAATCAATTTTATACGTGGTAAAGTCATGTCATGTTGCAGCTATATTATGGTTGTAGCATGAATAGGTCGGCTTGACTGGGGAAGGACCAAGCTCTCAAAGAATATCAGCGTAAAATAGCAGATTAATGCTGCTGTGTCTCTTGTGGTGAGCGTGAAGACCCTTTTTACCGCAAACTAAGAATACCATCCAAGTCCTCAGGGGTGACTGTGCATTTTGAATCTTAATGAAATTGAACGCTCGTTTATCACCTTTATTTTATTTAAAAAAAAAACAGTCGAAAATAGAGACACCTAATAGTGATCTGAGGTGTAGTTAATAAACACAAAATGAAAGGTCCATAAGTCTACGAGAATAAAATTTCATTGAAGAAAAATGAATACAATATAGTATTCATAAAGTAGTATCTTTGCGGAAAATTTTGTTCTTGGCATATCATCCACAATAGGCATGACTTTAGAACTATCAATGAAGTTCCTTAAGCAAATCTCCAAAATTGCGTTAACAATATGAATTGGGACTAAATAATACCGACGGAAAGAACTTAAGATGTAAAAGAACGAAAGAAATCCTAAAATACCCAGACCGGTGACGGGCAGCAGGGTCAAAGGTGCGAGACGTCTGGTACTACTATACCAAGCGTGACGATTAAAGCGAATGACATAATGGCAGATGGCCATGTCCAGCGCTGAAATTTTTAGGCCAGATGAAGCTGAAAGGAAGAAAATATTTTATCTATTTATATGTGTTTAATTAAACTCCAACCTAAATAAATCACAGGTAACGGAAACAATGGTACGTGATGCTCTTGGCCTTCTCCTAAGTCTTCTCTTACGACTCTCTTGTGAGGAAATGGGAGACATTTTCACGTATTATGCCACCTCATGGCAGATGTATTAACATAACATGGTATATTAGGTAAATTTTATAATAAAAATTATCGTACAGTATAATATAAAAATTCCATGCACATTCCATCTCCTTTAACGAATTATAACAGTCCCATAGGAATTCCTTTCTAGATTAAACTGAGCCCACGTAAAAGTTAAAAAGCCTCTTAAATATTAAGAGAGTTTATATTCGACGCGTATAATTATATAAAAACTGTTATAAATGTTTTATTTTTTATTTAATAGGTTTTACTTCATGTGCGGTCCCTTATACATTTATAGAAAAAAAATCACACGTATAGGTAAAAATAGGGGATAAAGTTTTTAATATAACTATTCAGTTTCCAAACCAAAAGTAAAAAAATACTCTAAATTGAACTTTTTGAGTGGATTGAGGTAAGAAAGATAGTCCTAATAATATATCATTACATAAAAAAAGAATATAATCATTAGTGTTTTCAATTAGGGGGTTAAAAATAAAATCTTAAAATAAAAATAAGAAACCGACTTCAAAAACTAAAAAGAACAAAATAATTTCAATATCACAGCTTCTGAAGTCGAGGCTTTACTTTTTCGATACACTTTATCTTGGCACCGACTTCAAAGCTAGTGTGTGTGTGTGTGATGATCAGATAATATTCTACCTGTCTTTTGATATACTAGGTCGGTGCTTACTTACTAAACGATAAAATATAAATTATCTGCGATGTGAGTTCATTGAATTTCATAGAGAGCGATATTGAAAGATATGCGCGCAGGTACAGACATCTTATCTTATCTGTCTAGTGTGTGACTCGCTTTAATTAATTATAGTACTTTTTAGTGTTCCGTAGTCAACTAAGAACCCTTATAGTTTCGCCATGTCTGTCTGTCCGTCTGTCCGTCCTCGCTTAATCTCTGTGACCGTTAGCGTTAGAAAGCTGAAATTTGGTACCAATATGTGTATCAATCACGCCGACAAAGTGCTGAAATAAAAATTGGAAAAAAATGTTTTATTAGGGTAGCCCCCCTATATGTAAAGTGGGAAGTGATTTTTTTTAATATCAACCCTAACGTGTGATATATTGTTGGAAAGGAATTTAAAAATGAATAGAGGTTTATTAAGATCATTTTTTGATAATGTCAATAATTTCGGAAATAATTGCTCCAAAAGTAAGAAAACAATGTGTCCCCCCTCTAACTTTTGAACCATAAGTTTAGAAAATATGAAAAAATCTGAAAAGTAGAACTTTATAAGGACTTTCTAGGAAAATCATTTTGAACTTGGATGGAAACAACAGTACAGGAGCGCGGAGCGCTGCTGGAGCGCGAATATAATGGATACCCACCTTTAAACTCATAAGTGGGAACACTTATTGTGACGGACGGGAAACTACGGAACCCTACACTGAGCGTGGCCCGACACGCTCTTGGCCGGTTTTTTATAAGCTACAGCGTAAATACGTCTTACTGATCATTTCAGACAGGCCTCTTCTCATTTATGAGAGAATTTGAAGTAATTAGTCTCCAGCGCTGGCCTGGTGCTATTGGCAGACTTCAAGTCGACGTATTTTATTATTTGAATATGCAGATTTCTGCACGATATTTTCTTACACCGCACTTACATACAATTTCAATGGTGCTGGTGTAGATCGACCTTTGGAATGAAATTATTTTTAGAAAATAAGACCCCTAGCATTAGGTAAGCAGGAGCTTGGTTTTACCTTTCTATTCCTTGTTACTTATAACTTCTAGAGAAGTCATTACTTAAAAAAATTGGAAGGTAAAACTTTCCCATTAGGTATTCATGACGCATTTTTCATGCATAATTTTATATGCGAGAGGGTCAATATATAAGATTACATTTCTTGAAACTCAAACAAACCTTTTTGAGAATTTCAGACGTTGTGTTTTTTATTATGTGACAGTGCATAATTCATTTCAATTCGTAGCTAGCCTACATCTTATTTGGTATTAAAATGGTTTTGGATTAAAAATAAAAAATGAACTCTTGGTTTTTTGTTTATAAATATAATTTGTCCGATATTCTTGATTCTGGTGCTAGTGTATATTTTAATACACATATACAGTTTACATCACCGAGCTCATCATGACGTGAACATGACATGAGTTCACTTGAGAACATATTTTCTTATATTTAAGAATCAATTCGTTCCACTACTACTCAATGTTCCGTAAAATTAACAAAAAAAAATTGTTAAACTTTTGGCTGTTCCAGAGTTCTGCAGTGATGACCCAGTTTTGACCTAGCCTTTATAAATCTGATGGACAGGGACTAATCATATGTTCAGAACTGGCCAGTAGCGAGATCCTGACATTATATAATATAAATTAGCTAAATTACCCTCAAAAACTTAACGCAGATCTTTTGAATCTTTGCTACTAATAATATAGCTGGACGGATAATCCACTGTAAGCACGATTGGAAGTCTCACCAATGTTGAGACAGCTAGATTAGTTTATTTGAGTTACTTTCACAGCGTAATGTCTTATGGAATCTTGCTATAGGGTAAAGCGACTGAAATTGAAGTTATATTTAGTGAAGTCGTATTAAAAAAAATATTTTACAAAATAGGGCCGTACGGGCGATTTACAACTTAAATTACTGTAGAGAGTCGCTTAGAGAAAAATTTATAGAAATGAACATATTAACTTTGACATAGCAAAATATTTATGAAAATGTAATCTATTTACATAAAAACATAAATAGCTTTTATAAGAATAAAGATGTTCATACTTTAAACACTAAGAACACGCATAAGCCTGTTATACTAGTTACTAGACTAGACAGAATTATTAAACAAGTTTAAATGTTTTATTGAAGAAACCAAAAGGGTTATTATAATATCAAAGAATACATAAATGAAAATAACCCCTAGGAATGAGGTGATCACGACCTTGCTGGTTTTATAAAAATCCATTTAAAAATTGTACAAAACAAATTATTGTAAGGTAAAATATGTTTAAAAAAAAGTCCCGCTGGGTTTCTTGCTGGTTCTTCCCAGGACAAAAGTGTCTTTTGGAACCAGTGGTAAATTAAAAATTTACTTTCAATAAATATTATGTAATTATCTATATTGAATAAAAATTATTTGTTTCATTTTACTGGCGGGCTATTAGCTCAAACTCTATGTACTGTTACGAGCTTGAGGTTCGTGACAATAAAAATTGCCGATAAAATTACCTAAATTAACACTTTAATTTACTTTACAGAAATTAAAACTTAAAACACTAATAATTAAACACACTAATTCACTTTATTCCGCTCCGAAGCTTCGCTTGTTTCGCCAAATCAACACTACTCCGATCGCATCTTGCAGCGCCTATTTATTTAAATTAGCAAAGAAGCGTCCCGAATATTCAAGTAAATGCGCGCAAAGTTCTTCGGATGGCGCTGTCGGTTGAAAGATCTGTGATGTCATTTTCTGCAACGCTCTACTCGCTCTCGTTCCTGACACTAGATGGCGCTAGTATATCGTCAACTTGAGCGCGTAACACTGCCCCCTCCTAAGACATGCTCGTCCCGAGCATTATCGGCCCCATAATAACGCGCTAGGCGATCCACATGGACGATCTTAGGAGTCCCTCTTGCGCCTTTCTGTATCCGGTAGGTAACATCGTTGATCCTGGTCACAATCCGGTACGGGCCGTCCCATTTAGCTTGAAGCTTAGGAAATTTCCCTTTGCTGCGGACGGGATTGTGCAACCACACAAGTGAACCTTCGTCGAACCCTTTGTTGTTCATTTTGCGATCATACCGGGTTTTCATCTTTTCAGACATTTGCTGGCCCGATTGTCTGACGTGCTCATAAACGTCATTCATTTTGTTCCGCAAGTCATTTGCATAATCGGTTATACTACGTGGAGCATCAGGTGGTATCCCGGTGATCAGGTCTGCAGGCAGCCGTAATTCTCTTCCAAAGTTTTCGAAAGCTGGTGTCACTGCTGTACTTTCGTGAACAGCGCTTCGATATGACAACAAAAACGGTTGTATGTGCTTGTCCCAATCTCGTTGCCGATTGTCTACAACTTTTGCTAGGTACCTCTCCAATGTCTGATTAAATCGTTCTACCATTCCATCAGATTGCGGGTGATAAGAAGTCGTTTTTGTTTTATGAGTACCCATAACTCGGCAAGTTTCCTGGAATATTTGAGACTCAAAATTCCTTCCTTGATCGCTGTGAATCTCTAAAGGTACACCAAAACGACAGAAGACTTCATGAACTAGCTTATCAGCAACTGTTGAAGCTTCTTGATTTGGAATGGCGAAGGCTTCTGGCCACTTAGTGAAGTAATCCATCACAACCATGAAATACTTGTTACCGCTTTCACTCTCCGGAAACGGCCCCGCCACGTCAATGGCTATTCTCTCCCATGGTGCACCAACATTGTACAACTTCAATGCACCTCCACTACGAGTCTGAGGTCCCTTTACAGCCGCACAACTTGTACATTTGCGACACCAGTCCCCGACATCGTTTCGACAGTGGACCCAGTAAAACCGTTCTCGGATCTTTAGTAGAGTTCGTTTAACTCCCAGATGGCCTCCTGAATAATCATTATGGTACAGCTGTAGAACATCCGGTACTTTAGCTTTAGGGGCAACCATTTGTGAATGACAGCTGTCTCCCCGAACATTTTCCCATTTACGGCACAGAACTCCATCCTGAAGCAGTAAGCTGTCCCACTGGGCCCAATAACTTTTAGTGGTCGAACTCATCGCTGAGACGTCGCTCCACTTGGGCTTGGGAGCACTGGCCTTCATCCATTCCAGGATCGGCTTGATGTCCGGATCTTCCTGCTGTGCACGTAGAAAGCTTTCCTTCCACTCGTTGCTGAGGTGGTCTGCCCTGAGCATCCTCACGGATACCACTCCCTTACTCTCTTGCCTAGTACAATGTTTGCAATCTTCAGGACAAAGTCTTCGTGATAATGCATCTGCGTTGCCATGAGATTTCCCGCTGCGATGTTCGATCTCAAAATCGTATTCCTGCAGTAGTTCAATCCACCTCGCAACTTGTCCTTCTGGATTTTTAAACTGCAATAGCCATTTTAGTGCAGCATGGTCAGTTCGTAAGTGAAATTTTCGCCCCAGAAGATATTTGCTAAAATGCTGCAACGACTTTACCGCAGCTAGCAATTCGCGTCTTGTGACACAATAGTACCTTTCCGGTTTTGACAACGACTTGCTGAAGTACACACCGCCAAGCCCTATATCACTTGCGTCTGTGTCAACTATAAATTCTTTGCTTGCATCAGGGTATCCCAAAATAGGTGTTTTGCACAGACGGTCCTTGAGCTCCTGGAATGCGATATAACAACTTTCATCCCAGCAGAAATGTCGCTTCTCCTCGGTTAGCTTATGCAGAGGTTTGGCTATATCTGCAAAGTTCTTCACAAATCGCCTTTAATAGGAGCACAAACCCAAAAATGCTCTAACCTGCGTCTTGTCTTTTGGAACCGGCCAATCCTTTACAGCTGCAATTTTCTCTGGATCCGTGCGGATACCTTCTTCCGAAACTACATACCCCAAAAAGTTGACTTGCCGTTTGAACAGTGAACATTTCTTCGGACTCAGCTTGAGATTGGCACTCTGAATCTTCATGAGCACGCGTCCCAGGTTTTCAAGGTGTTCCTCAAACGTACGGCCCACGATGATGATGTCATCCAAGTAGACCAGACAGGCATTGCCAATTAGCCCGGTAAGTACAAGTTCCATCAGCCTTTCAAACGTTGCTGGAGCATTGCACAACCCAAACGGCATTACTTTGAATTGCCACAGACCCTTTCCCGTCGAGAACGCAGTTTTTTCCCTGTCCTTAGGGTCAATTTCAACTTGCCAGTAGCCACTTTTTAGATCCAGCGTGCTAAACCATTTTATTCCTGCAAGCATGTCCAACGTGTCATCAATTCTTGGCAAGGGATAGCTGTCCTTCTTTGTAACGTCGTTCAGACGGCGGTAATCAACACAGAACCGCATGCTGCCATCCTTCTTCTTTACCAGCACCACGGGTGAACACCATGGACTAGATGAAGGTTCAATAACACCATCCTTCACCATTCCCTCAATCATGGTTTCCACTTCCTTTTCACGTGCTACCGGCAATCTTCTTGGCCGCTGACAGATAGGCAATTCCTCTCCTGTGTTTATTTTGTGTTGAACTAAGCCAGTTTTTCCTATGTCATTTGACGAGAACACATCGGCTTACTTGAGTAACAACTTCTTCGCCTTGCCCAATTCGTTCGGGGAGAGAACACTGCGACAGTCTTCCAAAAGTGTGGTCACTCTCGTTTCTGAATCTTTGCTGGGGGTCCCACTCGATATATATTGGCACCGACGTAACCAATCCATTTCCTCACAAGTGCCAACCAGTGTGCCTTTTTCTATAATCTGTTCCCGGTCGCAAAGGTTCAGCACACGTATTCTTGAGATGTCAGTGGTTCTGACCAAGGTTCGAGCTACTTTCCATGGAAGGTCATTGTTTACCCTTTCCACAAGTACACAACGGTGAGCTTGCCCAGCGTTTCGGGGAAGACTAACCGGAACAATCGTTTCCGATCTCGGCGGAAGAACAATCTTCTTGATGCTGTACACGTTCCCTGGTATCGCACCTTCCATAAAAAGTTCCTCCTGTCCACATTTCAAAACACCTTGCTTAACGTCGATCTCACAACAATTATTCCTCATAAAGTCTAGGCCTACGATGCAGTCGTCCATTATATCAGCCAAGATGACATTATGCAGGTAGATCACGTTGCCAAGCTTCAACTCCATCTCCTTCTCTCCACGGACGGGTATACGCTGACCGGTGGCTGTTACCAAATTAATGCGTTCTCGGTTGTATGCGGAGTCCCCAAGGAACTGACTTATAAGTTGGGAACTAACAACCGTACGAGAGGCTCCAGTGTCTATGGTCAGTTTACACGGCATTCCGTTGACCTCGCCCTTGATGATTAGACTGTTCCCATCATGGGTTTGTGAGATCGAGATCCTTGGGGCTCCTTTAACATCAGTCAGCACCCGCCCCGCAGTTCTGGCTTTTACTCGTTTCCCTGCTGCTGCTGGGCGGTGCTGTTGGCCGCACTACCCTCCTGGGATCGTTCACCTTCCCTTTCTAGGGTTCGCTTAGGGCAGCTGGATCGAAGATGGCCCTTTTCCCCACAGCCATAGCACCTAGGGCTGTATCCTTTGTTGCGGTCGCGAACTGTAGCTGCTGCAACCTCCCTGACGCGATGGGAACGATGATCCTGCCGCACAGCTTCCACCTCCAGTGCATGGGCCAAGGCGTTCTTAAGCGTCTCGTAGTGCCCGAGCCTCACAGCAGCTCTGACTTCCAGGTCGCGGATGCCGTCGATGAATGTCTGCACCAGGTTCCCTTCAATGAGCGCAGGTACAGACCGGTATGCTTTCCGCACCAGCTTCTCCACCTCTAGAGCCCACTGCTGCAGATTTTCGTTGATGCGCTGCACGCGATCTTTAAGCTGCGCACGAAAGACATGTTCCAGGTGAGCGTCGCCATATCTCGCCTCCAATGCCTCAAGGAGTTGCTCATAAGTCACTTCCTCCCCGAGAGCTTCCAGAACTGTTAAGGCCTGGTCGCGCAGGCCTAGTGTGAGAGCAGTCATGGCCTGACTTTTATTCCAGCCGTTCGCCTTCATAACAGCTTCGAACTGGATTTTGTAGGCTGACCAGGAAGAAGTCCCGTCGAACGGTGGCACCTTGAACCCACGTAGCGAAGGTGTAGTAGCTACTACGGGAGCTGTAGTTCCATCACCCAGTTTGAGGTCGTCCAGCGTTTTCTTCACGTCAGCCACCACGTAATCAACCCGATTGTTCACTTGGTCGATTTGGGTTTTAGCTTCCTTGATTTGGATTTCAGCTTCCGACAGGCGGTTGTCATGTTGAGCAACCCTATCCTTCACCTCCTTTATCTCCTTCCCGAAGGTAGCGTGAAGGTCCTTCATGAGGAGCATCTGTTCCTCCTGTCGGCGGGCCTGTTCCTCTTGTCCACTCTGAAGCTGCTCTTTCAACTGACGAACCTGTTCCTCCTGTCCGCTCTGCAGCTGCTCTTTCAACTGACGGACCTGTTCCGCCTGCTGGCGAGCCTGCTCCTCCTGTCGGCGAGCCTGCTCCTCCTGTCGGCGGGCCTGCTCCTCCTGTCGGCGAGCCTGCTCCTGCAGCATCACCATCAGAGCACCTAAGTCAGGTGCTGCAGATGTACTAGCTGAGCTACTGACGGGCCCGCAGCCGGCGGCTGTCCCTCCGAAGTCTGCGAAGTTGCACCACCAAATCTTCGTTGGTCCGTCTCCTGCTGGCGTTGACTTCGGGTACGAACACCCTCCGTTTCCTCCTTAGGTAAAATCGGCATGATTTTATCCCACTTCTGACACCAATTGTTACGAGCTTGAGGTTCGTGACAATAAAAATTGCCGATAGAATTACCTAAATTAACACTTTAATTTACTTTACACAAATTAAAACTTAAAACACTAATAATTAAACACACTAATTCACTTAATTCCGCTCCGAAGCTTCGCTCTTATCACCAATTCAATACTACTCCGATCGCATCTTGCAGCGCCAATTCAAGCTGAAACCCAAATCGTGAAAGCTGAAAACCGAATCGAGAAAGCTGAAACCCGAATCGACCAAGTAAAAAATCGGGTTGACAACGTAATGGCTGACATGAAGAAATCACTGGACGAACTCAAACTTGGAGATGGAGCTACAGCTCCCATAGTAGCTACAACACCTTCGCTACGTGGATTCAAGGTGCCACCGTTCGACGGTACTTCTTCCTGGTCAGCCTACAAAATCCAGTTCGAGGCGGTTATGAAGGCGAACGGCTGGAATAAAAGTCAGGCCATGACTGCTCTCACACTAGGCCTGCGCAACCAGGCCTTAACAGTTCTGGAAGCTCTCGGTGAGGAAGTGACTTATGAGCAACTCCTTGAGGCATTGGAGGCGAGATATGGCGACGCTCACCTGGAACACGTCTTTCGTGCGCAGCTTAAAGATCGCGTGCAGCGCATCAACGAAAACCTGCAGCAGTGGGCTCTAAAGGTGGAGAAGCTGGTGCGAAAAGTATACCGGTCTGTACCTGCGCTCATTGAAGGGAACCTGTTGCAGACGTTCATCGACGGCATCCGCGACCTGGAAGTCAGAGTTGCTGTGAGGCTCGGGCACCACGAGATGCTTAAGGACGCCTTGGCCCATGCACTGGAAGTGGAAGCCGTGCGGCAGGATCATCGTTCCCATCGCGTCAGGGAGGTTGCAGCAGCTACAGTTCGCGACCGCAACAAAGGATACAGCCCAAGGTGCTATGGCTGTGGGGGAAAAGGCCATCTTCGATCCAGCTGCCCTAAGCGAACCGTGGAAAGGAGAGTTGATCGATCTCGAGAGGGTAGTGCAGCTAACGGCACTGCCTGGCGACGACAGGATCATCGTTCACCTCACGCTAGGGAGGTTACAGCAGTTACGGTTCGCGACCACAATAAAAGATACAGCTCTAGGTGCTATGGCTGTGGGGAAAGGAGCCATCTTCGGTCCAGCTGCCCTAAGCACACCCTAGGAAGGGAAGGTGAACGGTCTCAGAAAGGAAGTGCGGCTAACACTTTACTATCAGACACTGCAGCGGGAAATCTTACGGCAACGCAGATGCATTGTCAAGAAGACCTTGTCCTGAAGATCGCAACCATTGTAGTAGGCAAGAGAGTAAGGAAGTGGTATCCGTGAGGATGCTCAGGACAGACCACCTCAGCAACGGGTGGAAGGACAGCCTACGTCATGCACAGCAGGAAGATCCGGACATCAAGCCGATTCTGGGATAGATGAAGGCCCGTGCTACCAAGCCTAAGTGGAGGGACGTCTCAGCGATGAGTTCAACAACGAAAAGCTATTGGGCCCAATGGGACAGCTTGCTGCTTCAGGATGGAGTCCTGTGCCGTAAATGGGACGATGGTCGAGGAGACAGCTGTCGTTTGCAAATGGTTGTCCCTAAAGCTAAAGTGCCGAATGTTCTACAGCTGTGCCATAATGGTCGTTCAAGAGTCCATCTGGGAGTTAAACGAACTCTGCTGAAGGTCCGAGAACACTTTTACTGGGTCCATTATCGTGACTATGTCGAGGCTTGGTGTCGTACATGTACAAGTTGTGCGGCCGTGAGGGGACCTCAGACACGTAGTAGAGGAGCACCGAAATTGTACAATGTTGGTGCACCATGGGATAGGACAGCCCTAGACATTGCGGAGCCGATACAGAAAGGCGCAAGAGGGACTCCTAAGATCGTCCATGTGGATCGCCTAGCGCGTTATTATGGGGCCGATAATGCTCGGGACGAGCATGTCTTAGGAGGGGGCAGTGTTACGCGCTCAAATCGGCGCACTAGCGCCATCTAGTCTCGAACCGAAGAACTAAACTTCTTGAAGTTTAAAACTCGAACTCTCGGTACCTTGCGCGTGTTTGCTTGAACGTTCTGGATGTTTTGCTAATTTATATAAATAGGCGCTGCAAGATGCGATCGGAGTAGTATAGAATTGGCGATTAAAGCGAAGCTTCGGAGCGGAATTAAGTGAATTAGTGTGTTTAATTATTAGTGTTTTAAGTTTTAATTTGTGTAAAGTAAATTAAAGTGTTAATTTAGGTAATTCTATCGGCAATTTTTATTGTCACGAACCTCAAGCTCGTAACAATACTTATATATTTCTAAATACATAAATATTATAGATAAATTACACCCAGACACAGAATAAATGATCGTGCTCATCACACAAACATTTGTCCTGGGTGGGAATCGAACCCACGACCTCCGGCATAGCAGTCAGGGTCACTAACCACTAGACCAACAGGCCAGTCAACAATCGATGTATATTAATGATTTTTCCGGATCGATGGGACAAACACCTTCAAAAAAGAGATATTCTCCTGGTTTTATCATCCACTACCGTCAGGAGAGCCGCATGCTCATTTGCCCCCACTTCTAAATAAAAATAGACATTTTGATACTCATTTATAGCATTAAAATTAACGTTAAATGCGAACCCTTACAGTAAGCAAAATTTAAATTACCTCCAAGCTATTAAGGTTAACATCGGCTTACTCTCGTAGGTACATAGCTTATCTGAGACTGCACTCGTGCCATAACCAGAGGAGATTTTATGTAAACTAAAACAATAGCTAAAATTAGAACCGGATACTTTTGAGATTTTCATGAAATTTATAGTAATTAAAATTATAAAAAGGCAATGAAATGAAATCGAAAATACTTTATGTAAAAGATTGATTTAGTTGGCAAATGCAAAATGATTACTCAACCCCAATATTTTTGAAAATAGGTTTGATTTATAATATTAATATTTATTTATAATATTAATTTTGATTTATAATATTAACGCCTATTACTGTATTTGCAAAGGTAGTAATTAATTTTAACGCAAACCTTAAAATGTTATATTTTCCCGACTGCCATAGCAAGATGGAGCATTTTTGGGGTAAATACATAAATGTATATTTATTTAAATTGTTCAATTAAATATATTTATGAACGTTTGTATATATATGTGTGTGTCATTTCTTTCTGATTTCCAATTATTAAACTATTTAAAGGTATAGATTTACAGTTCCAGAAGATCATCACTTGACAACATAAGATGTTAATAAACAAGAATATAAAAAACAAGCGAAAACGTAACATTTTTATAGAATAAGGTTTGTTAACGAGCACTTAGTCTAGCTGATGGTAAGTAAATGCTATGGCACATGAACATCAACGTCTATCCTTGATTAAGGATCAAATTCAAATGCATTGTCACCCCTGAAGATTACGATGGAATTATTCGTTATCAGTAAAAACGGTTACTCGGTTCTCGTAATATTTTTACGTTAAATAAGTAAGATATTTTACATGATAGAGAGACACGCTCCATATCTGCTATCAGTAGTTAGCTGTTCACGGCCACGTTTTAAGAGAACACCAGCGTGAAACTGCGTTGTGTTAAGTGTAGAGAACCGAAGACTCTTTTTACTGGCCGGTAATGAGGCATTCCATATTTGTTCTCAGGGGGGATAACGTAATCTGCATTTCGATTCTTAATCAATGATACTAGTTACCATCAGGTGGACTATATGTACGTTTGTACCCATTTTATTTAAAAAATAAATAAAAGTAATTCGTAATAAATAATATAAGAAGTATTGAATAAAACTAAATTTACGGATTTTATCGCGTTTATTTCACTACTTTTACTTATTTTTAATTCCCGACGTTTCGGGTGCTTTACAGCAACCATGGTCACGGGGGGGACTGAGATGTTTGACGTCCCAATGTCATAGTTAGTCCGGCTACCTTCAGTTTTTGAATATTAATTTTTGGTCCGATTTACGCAAAACGAGCTTATAGTATCAATATTATATCATAATTATATTATAAATCGGACCAAAAATTAATATTCAAAAACTGAAGGTAGCCGGACTAACTATGACATTGGGACGTCAAACATCTCAGTCCCCCCCGTGACCATGGTTGCTGTAAAGCACACGAAACGTCGGGAATTAAAAATAAGTAAAAGTAGTGAAATAAACGCGATAAAATCCGTAAATTTAGTTTTATTCAATGTGTAGTGTTCGCGTAAATTTAAGAAATCATAATATAAGAAGTAACATTTTACATTAAAATAAAATTTCTTTCTTTCTTTTTTCAAATCAAAAATTACCGAATATTTTTTTTTTAATTTTACCTCTAACTAATATACCACCGCTAGACAACACACAGCTCCCACCAGCAAGCTAGAGCAGATCGTCTCTTTATCTAGTCAGGGAGCGTCCCACACTATGATTGCCTACAAACGGTCTCCATTTAATCAATATTATACAGCATTATTGTTTGGTATGTTCCGGAACTAGGAGCATTGCATTTAACAAAGACAACAAACTGAAATCGAAAATTGATACTAAAAGACATTAATTTGTAACGTTCCACCGCAACGGGTAAAATGTCAGTAGTCCAATAACGACGTCCGATTTTCAAGATAATTGGTTTGAAAGTTAACACGTTTTCCCGTTCGTCTTATGTTACTCTTAGGTTGATTTATTTTTGAATAAAGTATAGAGAGGAAATAAATATTTCGACGACATGTCGACGCATCAGCAGAGTGCAAAGTGTTCTTCAGAACTAATTTCGATCACCGCAGCCGGTCTCAATGGAGACTAGCCCAAGTGTATACGTGAGCACAGGTGCACCCTCTATTCCCACACTCTCATAGTTCGATGGGACGGAAATCCCATTTGACCGGAGAAAGGTAGAGCACAGCATAAACGGCTTTACGTTCCTTCCAAGGTACGGCGGTGAAACACTGGCAAATTTTGAAAATTTTTCGACAGCAAAACTCAATAACAGATTTTTAGTCCTGCCCGGGTTTCGACCCCGGGGCCTCATAATCAGGACGTATGCGATCACTAGACCAACTAGGCAATCGTAACTTTTATTAAATATCTAAGTATTAAGACATGCTGGAGGAACAATACTGGAATATTTATATTGGTTACCCAAAACACCATTATCTAATTTTTACAATATAACGGAGACAATAACAGGTGGCGTAAAGTAAAAGATTTACTAACCCCAAATTCATGTGAGTTACCCATCTGCACCGTATCCTCGGCATTACTTACATTGTTTATAATTATCAATAGTAAACGAATATTTCGTAATTAAATGGGTTACACTTTTTCATGGGAAAAAAATAAATCAAGCATTTCAAAATGCATTTACGTTTCTCCGGTGTGTATTCTGAAGAAAATGCTTCATTAAAATTCACGTGGCTTTCATATGTAAAACAACGTGCTTTTCTTTGAGCTTTGTTGCGTTGCTTCTTGTGAAAATGAAATTATACGTCTTTTAATTATAATTTTTCAAACCAGATAAAGAACCATTAAATTCATAAATATTTCTAAAACTATTAATTTAGTGAGAGTAATTGCAAGATTTTATTAAGCTCTAAAAATAAATTCTAATGTTATTTGTTAAAGTTAATGTTATTTAAGTCACTTTATTTTTATAAGCATAAGTTAGCATTTATTTACTAACCTAAATTATTATTTTTCAATTAGTTTAGAAGTTGCTGCTGTGAGCCAGATTTCTGGGAGCATAAAATTATATATAAGCGTCTGGACTGTAACAACAGCGTATCACCTCAATTACCTTACTGCGGTACATCTATGTCAGAGGTCCGTATCAATAACAAGTTCGTTCTTATAACCTTGCGAAGTCTAGACGTGAACAAAGCTAGTAAAAAAAAAACAAATTAGCGCTTGTTTCGCTTCTCATTCAGGACTCGAATATTGCCCAAATCTTGGAAGCTGGCCAATGCGCAGCCTGTGCCTAAAAGAGATAGCCGTGCTAACCTTGCTAAGTATTGACCAATTTCTTTTTCAAATAATACCTCCATACTCTGCAAGATTGGAGCGTATAATGAACGCCTTCTTAATGGCATACCTAGAACAGAATGACCTCCTTAGTGACCGGCAATATGGATTTCATCGAAATCAGTCAGCTGAGGACCTTCTAGCGTATGCCACACACGTTTGAGGCGAGGCACTCGGGAACAGTGGCGAAGCACTTGCTGTTTCTCTTGATGTCTCAAAGGCCTTTGACAGAGTTTGGCACCCTAGCCTTTTGGGTAAGCTTCCAGCGTACAGATCCCTGATCTGAGTGAATGGGTAAAGGACTTTCTGAATGAACGGTTTCTCCGAGTCTTCGTCGTTGGCTGCACATCCGATCCTGTGGCAGTTGATGCCGCTGTTCCTCAGGGATCCGTCCTCTCCGCAACTCTCCTCCTGCTGCATATTAATAATCTGCTTATGCCCGGTATCTACAGGTATGCAGAATTTTTAATGCGTACAGCAATGGATTGGTATAATTTTCCGATGTCTATCTTTCGCCGGTCTTGAGCCGACCAATTCGTGTTGTACCCATAATTCAATGTAACGTTGCTCTACCATTCTTTGCCCGGAATACATACTAAAGGAATTTTAATTCGCAACTTTACGAATTTAAATTATTAGCACGCAAGTGATGGCAGATAGATTGGTGACGCAGCGCCAAAGGATTCGCACCTTTAACACTTTATCTCGTCTCGGATTAACTTTAAAAAAATCTTCGACTCTTTGACTATGGCAAACGACAGAAGTATGTCATGGCTTCCGATATATGATAGTTAGAAGAATCCTGTTCATCAGTCAGGTAGATATTCAATGCATAGTTAACTGTTGAAAGCCATGACATATTTCTTGCGCTTCCTATAGTCGATTCTTATGACATTATTTCTCTTTAAGTTACTTCGCGCTGATTCACATAAGGACAAACATCCAGATCCATTATTTGCTGGCCACATAAATACTTGTTCCTGGCGGGATTTGAACTCGCGTCCCTTAGCAAATCAATGCTAAACCACTACGCCACGGAGCCGCATTTCACGTTCACGGTGCTAAGGTAACGCAGTATTAGTACTAATTTATGGATTTAAAAAGTAATTAAATTTTAATAATATGGAACGTAAAAATATATTGAAATGCGAACCGCCTCAGCATTTTTGCTGCGATATTAAAGTTTTTGCGCAAACACATTTTTAATAAATTTTCTTTAACTAATTTTTAATATTTCTTTTATTTATTAATCTCGCGGAATAATCTGTTGCATTACAAAGAGAGTAAATTTTAAAACCACGCTTTCCATTACCATTACAGCCCATCGAAAGTCCACTGCTGAACATAGCCCCTGCCCCCCCTCGAGGTTTCCCAGTCTCTACAATTATCATAACAGCATTCTTCAGCGTGGTCCTACCCCATAGCATACTTATGATACACAATAGAATAGCTGTCAACTTTATTTTGTACGAGGCTTGGCGTCGCCAAACCCGATTCGCTATGTTGACATACTGAATAAATTTAGACATTTTAGACTTTTGATTAATGTTCAAGATCATTAAAAAATCGTTTAAATTTGAATACATATTTATTAGTAAATAGGGTACAATTTGGCATTTTCTAAATAATTTGCATGTGAAGTTTGGAAACGATGTAACGCCAAAACACATCTCGAGTTGACATTTATACGTGTGAATTTACGTGTTAGTGACACTTTAATGGCTACGTGGGCTCCGCCCACTCCCCCGTTCTATTATGTATACTATTGTATATGTTAATATTATAAAGCTGCAGTGTTTGTTTGTTTGTTTATTTGTTTGAACGCGCTAATCTCTGGAACCACTGGTCCGATTTGAATGATTCTTTCAGTGTTGGGTAGTCCATTTATCGAGGAAGGCTATAGGCTATGTTTATATATAGGATAAAATTAGGGATCCGTAATAAAATTGCTATTTTGTAACACAAGGTGTAAAATCGAAAACCTATTTTTGCGTGCTCTGCAAAAACTATTGACAATAAAACAAAATGATGTACTACGGGTTTGTAGATCCCGTTAAGACCTACAAAAAAGTCCGCAAAGAACATATATCTAGCTATCATGGTTTAATCACAATAACCGATTTTGTAATCAAAATAATTATTAAATCGTCTGAAGAATAAAAACTACGTTAAATATGTATCGTAATATTAATCTTTATCGAAATTAAGCATTATGTTATCAAGAGTATTATATAGAAGTAAAATACTTTTTGTTTCATCTCAATCGGATATTTCGTTTAAAAGTTATCACGTGTGTAAGATGTTAAGAGTTTGTACCTATTAATGAGTTATGGGCCATAGAGTTTTTTATCAACATAAAATCCTGTATAATCTTTTTCGAAATATATTTGTTGATGATTGTAAGTATCTTTAAAGAGTATAATAAATACAACACATTTCTAAAATAACTCTGCTAAGGAAATCCACGCGCGCTTGATGCAAGCAAGACGAGACGCTGGCGGCGCGGCGGCGGGCGAGACGAGGAGGCCGCACTTGCTGGCCGCCTATCGCTCCTCCCCCCCCCCTCCCGCCGCGCCACTCGCGTGTTTTGGTTTACACTTTACAAGGTATCATGCCGCGCGGCTCAGACGCGTGGTCGGCTCCCTACGGAACGGTTGAATGCAGCGTTGCGGTTTTTGTAAGTAAGTCATTTACGATAATTCCTTTGACATATATTTCATACGACTTTTAATAATTACTCACCTTACGTTTCTTTTACCTGATTACTACGTTTCAGTTTATTTTAATTAAGTTTTAATTTTATACGGTTTTTCTCTTACTTCTTTACTATAATGCCTAGAAAAAGAACTCAGCCTTCTAGGCAGACTGCTACTGCAAAGCGATTGCGACTTCTACGCAGCAATGACACACCCGAAGAAAATCTGAACAGGTTGGCTACTCAACGAGCGATCAGTAAACAAAACCGTGTTAGGGAATCGAGTGTTGAACGTTCGCAGCGGTTAGTCTCACAAAATATCCGAACTTCGGCAAATCGCGAGCGGGAATCAAGCGCTAAACGTTCTCAACGTTTAGCTACACAGAATTCCCGCACTTCGGCAAATCGGGAACGGGAATCAAGTGCTGAGCGTTCCCATCGATTAGCACAGCAAAATGCACGAACAGCAAGGAACAAAACTCGCAGGCAGCATATAGTTTATTGAATTCTGCATTTGCCTATGATTATACCCTTGACTATGCTGAGCTAAATGGTACTAATATTTGCAGAATGAATAAAATATGTAATTCATGCCAAGCAAAAAAATGGCCGGCTGAAGCTCCTGCACTGTGTTGTAGTGGTGGCAAAGTAAATATTCCTAAAATTCTAGCACTAACATCAATTCTTAAAGATCTAATATCAGGCTCACATCCATCTTCTAAGCATTTCTTAAATCACTCTAGACAATATAATACTCTGTTTCAGATGACTTCATTTGATGCCAAAGAAATTCGTGAAGGAAACTTTATGCCCACTTTTAAAGTCCAGGGGCAAGTTTACCATCCGATCGGTAATTTACTTCCACCTGAAGGCGCACAACCCGAATTTTTGCAAATATATTTTATTTCCCATACAGAAGAGGTATCTTTACCCTCAAATTTAAACCGAACGTTAAAAACCGATCTTATCGACGCTCTCCAAACATATCTTCACGATCACAATACTTATATTCAAAGTTTTAAATATAATCTCGAAAACAGACCAACGAATGATTTTAAAGTTATCATTCATGCTGATGTGAAACCTCCGAATGAACATCGAGGTCGATATAACGCGCCCATGGTAGATGTAGTGGCTGTGCTTTTAACAGATGAAGACAAAGGTCCCCGAGATATAGTGTTAAATACCAGAGACGGGCGCCTTCAGCGAGTTTCTGAAATACATAGATCTTATGACCTACTTCAATATCCTTTACTGTTTCTCTTTGGAAATGACGGATATTGTATAAATATTCCACAGCAAAATACTGCTGCTAGATCTAAAACTATCATGTATGCAGTTTTATGCATTTAGACTCATGGTGGGAATAAATGACTTTAACAGCATACATTATTTCAAAGGATTATTTAATCAATACTGTATTGATATGGCGGCAAAAATGATTTCTGAGAGGCTTGACTTCATAAAAAGAAATCAAAAAAAATTAAGAGCAGAAGAGTACATTCATTTAAGAGATGCCGTGGTTAATGATGGCAATGTAGATGCTTCTAATGCTGGCCAGCACGTTATACTGCCATCGTCGTTTACAGGATCTCCTAGATACATGAATGAAAAAACTTAACATGCCATGATCTATGTCAGGAAATTTGGAAGACCAGATCTCTTTATAACATTTACATGTAACTCCGAATGTCCAGAAATAAAAATTGAGTTACTACCCGATCAAAATTCTTACGACAGATATGATTTGATTTCTAGAGTATTTGATTTAAAACTTGAAAAAAATGATAGACCCATTAACGAAGAAAAATATATTTGGACCATCGAAAGCCTTCGTTTATAGTGCAGAATGGCAAAAAAGAGGTTTACCTCACGCTCACATTTTGTTGTGGCTGGCTAACAAAGTGCAACCGGATTCCATAGATGCAATAATATCGGCTGACATACCTGACAAACAACAAGACCCAATGCTTTATAACATTGTCATAAAAAATATGATACATGGTCCTTGCGAATTTCACGCAAGTCGCACAATCCTACGTCACCATGTATGAAAGAAAACATTTGCTCTAAAAAATACCCCAGGCAGTTTATTTCTGAAACACAAACCGGGGGTGACGGTTACCCAACCTACAAGCGCCGTTCACCAGATAATGGTGGAAACACCGCAATAATTCGTGTCAAAGGTACAGAAATGAGAGTGTATAATAGGTGGGTTGTTCCATATGACCCTGTGCTATCACGAAGTTTCAATGCACACATTAACGTAGAGTTTTTCCAATCGGTCGTATATTCATAAAGTTTCTGATCAAGCCACATTTTCGTTACAAAATAATAACGATGAAAATAGAAAAATATTTAAATGGTCGCTATATGTAGTGCTGCCGTGTAGTGGCGGTTAAGAATATCCACTACCCCATATCTTCCCGTGGGTGTCGTAAAAGGCGACAGAGGGAAAACAGGAAGGAGATGGGCAGCAGCATCTTCCTGATAACAACAATTACACAAAAAAAACTGCGGTTGCCAACCCGCTCGCCAAGCGTGGCAACTATGGCAATATACCCCCCATGAACAATAACACAAATAGACGGCCCCCAGTCCCCGGCGGCTCCGCTATTCCTGGCTACGGTGGCGACCATGGTAACGGCGGGGCAGGGGGTGCTAAGAATCTCCGGTGGAGGTTCGGTTGCCACCTACGACGACTCGACCTGGCAACATTTAACGCACGCACACTGAGGACTGACGAGAAGATCCTGGAGCTGGAAGAAGAGATAGACAAGTTGCGCTGGAGTATTATAGGATTATCCGAGGTCCGAAGAGAGGGGGAGGACACGGTGATTCTCGAATCCGGCAACTTGTTCTATCACCGGGAGGGCGACCATCTGTCCCAAGGAGGTGTCGGATTTATCGTCCACAAGTCTCTCGTCAACAACATTGTAAAGATTGGGAGTGTGTCGACGAGGGTCGCGTACCTGATACTCAGAATCACCAAACGGTATTCGCTGAAGGTCATACAGGTTTACGCACCAACCTCGGCACATCCCGATGAGGAGGTGGAGGAAATGTATGAGGATATTTCCAAAGCCATGCATTCCTCCAGAACCCACTACACGGTGTTGATGGGAGACTTCAACGCAAAACTAGGCACAAGAGAAAGCGGTGAGCTGAAGTTAGGGAAATTTGGAGTAGGGCAACGGAACCGAAGGGGCCAGCAGCTGGCCGACTTTATGGAGAAAGAGGGACTCTTTATGATGAACTCTTTCTTCCAGAAGCGGCCCCACAGGAAGTGGACCTGGTCGAGCCCCGACGGTTCGACAAAAAATGAGATTGACTTCATTATGACGACCAGACGCCAGCTGTTCAGTGATGTCTCAGTGATCGCAAGGGTGAAAACTGGCAGCGATCACCGAATGGTTAGAGGCACACTGAACCTAAACGTTAAGTTGGAGAGGTCTCGTCTAATGAAGTCAACGCTCCGTCCCCCTCGTGCTCTAATCCAGAATCCCGAAAACTTTCAGCTCGAGTTACACAACCACTTTCAGTGCCTACAAGATTGCAATGCAGTGGACGATATGAATGACAAGCTCGTGGAAACTGTCCATGCGGTCGGAGCTAAGTTCTGCAAGACCCGCCGCAGAAGAACACAAAAACTCTCCGATCACACTCTTAATCTCATGGCTATTAGACGGGAGATGAGGCTGCAATCGTCAACAGATTTGACAGCATACAGGCAACTGAACAGACAGATCTCCAAATGCATGCGGCGAGACTTACGCAACTTTAATACTGCTCGTATTAAAGAAGCGATCGAGCGGAACCAGGGCTCCAAAGTCTTTGCCAGAGATCTGTCTGCCCGTAAGAGCCAACTGTCAAAGCTGAAGACTGAGTGTGGCAGCATCGTTTCCGGGACACCTGAGATTTTGAGTGAGATTGAGAGGTTCTATGGGCAGCTGTACACATCATCGTTGGAGCCACACGCAAGTGTGAGTAACGATCCAAGAGCAAGTCTTATCCGACACTATTCCGATGATATCCCGGACGTCAGTCTAAGCGAGATTAGAATGGCCCTCCAGCACCTTAAAAACGGCAGGGCCCCAGGCGAGGATGGAATTACAGCGGAGCTTCTGAAAGCGGGTGGAACACCGGTACTTGAAGTCCTTCAGAAGCTCTTCAACTCCGTCCTCCATGGTGGCACTACTCCAGAGGCGTGGAGCAGAAGTGCGGTGGTCTTGTTCTTTAAGAAAGGCGACAACGCTCTCTTGAAGAACTACAGACCGATTTCCCTTCTGAGCCGCGTCTACGTGCTGTTTTCGAGAGTCATTACGAATCGTCTCGCACGCAGACTCGACGAGTTCCAGCCTCCCGAACAAGCCGGTTTCCAAAAAGGGTTCAGTACCATAGACCACATACATACCCTGCGGCAGATTGTACAGAAGACTGAAGAGTACAATTTGCCACTTTGCCTGGCGTATGTGGACTATGAGAAAGCCTTTGATTCCGTCGAAATTTGGGCGGTGCTGCAGTCCCTTCAGCGGTGCCAAGTTGACTATCGAAGTGCTGAAGTGTTTGTACAGTAGGGCTACGATGGCTATCCGAGTACAGAACCAGAGCTCGAAACCTATCCAACTGCAGAGAGGTGTAAGACAGGGTGACGTTATATCCCCGAAACTCTTCACCGCTGCTTTGGAAGACGTTTTCAAGCTACTGGACTGGAAAGGATACGGTAGTAACATCAATGGCGAGTACATCACTCACCTTCGATTTGCCGACGATATAGTCCTTATGGCAGAATCGCTGGAGGACTTAAGCACTATGCTCAATGACCTCAATAGTGCCTCCCAACGGATAGGTCTTAAGATGAACATGGACAAAACAAAGATCATGTTTAATGTCCATGTCACACCTATGCCGGTAGTTGTTGGGAGCACTATGCTCGAAGTTGTTGACGAGTACGTTTACCTGGGACAAATAGTCCGACTAGGTAAGTCCAACTTCGACCGAGAGGTCAATCGACGGATTCAACTCGGCTGGGCAGCGTTCGGGAAATTACGACATATCTTCTCGTCAGCTATACCTCAATCTCTAAAAACTAGATTGTACAACCAGTGCGTGTTGCCAGTGATGACTTACGGATCTGAGACGTGGTCCTTCACTGCTGGCCGTATGAGGATGCTCAAGGTCGCTCAGCGAGCTATGGAGAGGGCTAAGCTCGGAGTTTCTCTGCGTGATAGACTCAGAAATGAGGATATCCGCAGTAGAACCAGAGTGACCGACATAGCCCAACGGATTAGTAAGCTGAAGTGGCAATGGGCCGGCCATATGGCTCGAAGAACCGATAACCGATGGGGAAGAAAGGTTCTCGAGTGGCAGCCTCGTACCGGTAGGCGTAGTGTAGGGCGACCCCCCACTAGATGGAGTGACGACCTGGTAAGATATGCAGGAAGTCGATGGATGCAGGTGGCTCAGGACCGTGCTTTGTGGCATTACTTGGGGGAGGCCTATGTTCAGCAGTGGACTTGTGAAGGGCTGTAATGATGATGAGGTCGCTATATAAGTTCCTCGTAAGTACTCTGGAGAATTTTCCAATTTCCGATTCATGAACGTTTTCCGGAAATAGTTCATTTAGCAGTTCATTTAGCAGTTCATTTAGAAAATGGACAAAGAGTTTATTTTTATAATAATGAAAATCTTCAAAATCGCGTCAACAATCCTTCATCAACGACACTTACAGCGTTCTTTGATCTTTGTAAAAGAGACGATTTTGCCAAAACCCTTTTATATCACGAAGTACCCCAGTATTACGTATGGAAAAAAATTCATTTTCCAGAAGAAGACATGGACAAGATGTTGAAGGATATCCCGGTATAAAAAAGACTCAACTTTAGGTCGTGTCTATAATATTCATCCGACACAAACTGAATGTTACTATTTAAGAATTTTACTGCATCATGTTCGCAGTCCAATGTCATTTGAAGATCTAAGGACAGTAAATGGTGTTATTTTCAATACTTATCAAGGAGCTTGCAAGGAATTAGGTTTACTGGAGGGAGATGAACATTGGCAAAATACTATGTCAGATGCTGTCATGTCCGAGCCGGCTCCAAAATTAAGAGAATTATTTACCATAATCCCCATATTTTGCCAACCATCTGACCCCTTGCAGCTATGGAACAAATTTCGGGAAGATTTGTGTCAAGATATATTATACAGAGGAGTGACGACCTGGTAAGACATGCAGGAAGCCGATGGATGCAGGTGGCTCAGGACCGTGCTTTGTGGCATACCTTGGGGGAGGCCTATGTTCAGCAGTGGACTTGTAAAGGGCTGTAATGATGATGATGATGATGATGATGATATTATACAGAATGCGTAATGAGACCCAGGATATGACATTAGCATATTGTACAGGAACGGGAGGCAGGTGCTCTTCAATGAAAATTTATTTATTGAACGTTTGTTGGTTATATTTAAGTCGTCTTATTGCTTACAGTGTGTATCAGGTAATAATCAAAATTTAAAACAGACAGATCTTATAACTAATTGCACGACGTGCTGTGATTGGTTGCCAACAATGACGAGCTCTGATTCGTAGATAAAAGTTTGGTGTTCCGGTGCGTCGCTAGGCGGCGTTAGAAGTCGCGCCAACATACCGGCCGCCTTGGAAGCTCCAGCTTCCAATGATGTATCTACGTTGCCGCTTGATTGGAGATGCCGTAGGCTGCATTCATGTTGTCGTCCTCTGCTGATGATACAGGCAGAGGGCAGATTTTCGAGAACGCTCGTTGTACGGGACCCGTAGCAGTTTGGATGGTGGCGACACGCGACACGCCGTCCTTTCCGGGGAAAATATGGGTAACTCTGCCCATACGCCATTTAAGGGGTGGTAAGTTGTCCTCCTTAATAACGACAAGCGTGTTTAATGCTATGTCTTAACTGTTCGCCTTCCACTTCGTTCTTGTCTGAAGTTCAGCAACATACTCTTGTGACCAGCGTTTCCAGAAGTGCTGTTTTATTTGTTCCACTCTTTGAAACCGTTTCAAGCTGTGAGTCCGTGCTTCGGTGAGGTCTCTGTTGGCTGGTGCAGTGAGTGGCCGGCCGATGAGGAAATGAACTGGGCTTAGTGGACGAAGATCATGTGGAAGACATAGGACTTATAGGACGGGAGTTTAGGACTGCTTCGATCTGTGCCAACACAGTGCTGAACCCTTCGTACGTCAAGTTAGCGGTACCCACGATACGCTTAAGGTGGAACTTACAGGATTTTACTCCTGCTTCCCACAATCCCCCAAAATGAGGAGCATAAGGGGGAATAAATTTAAAATCAATATTGTCAGTTGATAATTTATCAATTATTTGCCTTGAATTTCGCTCTAACATTTTGTTAATCTCTTTCACGGCTCCAATGAAAGTTCTACCGTTATCTGAGAAAATTTGAGCTGGTTTACCTCGTCGTGAGATAAATCTTTTAAGTGCTAATATAAATTCTTGAGCAGCTAACGTACTGACAAGTTCTAGATGAATGGCCCGAGTAACAAAACAAACAAATATGCAAGTATAACCCTTTTCCAATTTAGCCCCCCTTCCTTTGCGATTCAGTACGTTTATGGGATTCGCATAATCCACTCCACATCGAATGAATGGGAAACCAGGTTCTATTCGTTCAGCGGAAGGTTGCCCATAATTGGCGTTAGGGTTTTACCTTTCATTCGAGTGCAGCGGACACATTGGTGGACAACCTTTCTAGCTAGGTTTCTACCCCCTAACGGTCACCAATTCTCACGCACGGTCGCCAATATCAGCTGGGGACCAGCATGAAGAAGCTCTTTGTGTTGATGTTGAAACAACAATTGTGTGAAGTTGTGTTTACTTGATAAAAGTATCGGGTGCTTCTTGTCGTAATTAAAGTCAGGCGAGTTACTAAGACGGCCACCTACTCTAATTATATCCCTTTCATCTAGAAATATATTAAGCCTAGAAATCGAACCTGAAGTTTTTAAGGGTAAGTTACGTTTTAACTTATCATATTCCATCGGAAACGATTCGCGTTGAGCAAGACGCGTTAACGACTGTAATGAGTCATTCAATTCATCTACTGATAACGGCCCCTGTGTACGATCTTTCTTTGGTGTGCGTAAGTTATGTATGTATCGCAACAGGTAAGCGCCGGCGCGCACGATACGCTGATAAGAACGAAACCTTTCAAAATTAATAACTTTATTCTTTGTTACATCACAAACCATAACCGTTGTCGTTTGTGATTTTAGTTCTGGTAAGTCGGAGTATATAGTCGAAGATTGCTGTGACCATGCCGACTCAGAATTTTTAAGAACTCAGGTCCGCTCCACCACAGATTACTGTCAATGAGTACATCAAGACTAAGACCGCGCGAGACCAGATCCGCTGGGTTATTTTTGGTTCCTACATGTAACCATAACGCATTACTTGTTATTTCATTAATCTCCACTATCCTATTTTGAACGAATGTTTTTAACGAATGTGGTGACGTACGCAGCCATCCAAGGACAATAGTTGAGTCTGTCCAAAAGTAAATTTTGTGGAAATAAACACGCAATGACTCGATAATTTTCCTATATAATCGTGTGCTTATTAAAGCCCCGCACAGTTCTAGTCGGGGTATGCTGACTGGTTTAATTGGTGCAACTTTACTCTTTGCACACAATAATCTAATAGTCACCGATGAGTCATCAGAGTAGGTGCGAACATATGCGCATGCACCATACGCACTCTGCGACGCGTCCGTGAATACGTGTAATTCTATAAACTGTGTGTGTGCACTCATAACATGACGCGGAATACGTAGGGTATGCAAATATTGAAGTGTGTCAATAAATTTTTCCCAGTATAAAGCAACATCACTGGGAACGGGATCATCCCAATTTATCTTGCACAACCACACTTTGTGCATCAATATTTTAGCTACTACGACAGCCGGTGTTAAAATTCCTAGAGGATCGTATATTTGTGCGATTATCGACAACATTGTACGTTTATTTAGTAAATTCGGTCTAACTACTCGTGTGGTAAAATGAAGTTCATCACATTTATTATACCAACCCACTCCTAAAGTCTTAGTTTGGCAATGTTCGCCTAATGACAAGTCTTTAGATATGTCGTGATCACTGATATCAACGTTAAACAACCACTTACGCAACAGTAAACAAGCCGAGTTCAAAGTACTTCGTAACTCCTCATAGGTATCAAGTAAGCTATTTAAATCATTGTCACCTAGGATGACATCATCAATGAAAAAATCCTCTCGGATTACTCTCGCAACCTGCTGATTCTTACATTCCACCGCAAGCTTACGTAAACATCTCATACTAAGGTATGGCGCAGACGCAGTGCCATACGTCACGGCGTTTAGGCGATATACACGTATTGGGTCCGACGGAAGTTTACGCCATAATATCAATTGTAAATCTCGTTGATTCGGTTGTACAAGAAAATTCCGAAACATTTTTTCAACGTCCGCACAACCCACGTATTTATATTGCCTAAAGCGTAATAAAATGCTAAAAATGTCATTCTGAAGTGGTGGACCAATATGTTGAATATCGTTCAACGACTTACCGGACGACGTCTCTGCGCTTGCATCGAAAACAGTGCGCAGTTTAGTCGTACTGCTATTTTCATTAATAACGCCGTGATGCGGTAAAAAATAGTGGGGTGACTCATAAGTTTCAACGCAACTCATATGACCGAGCCTTTCATATTCCCCCATAAAATCTACGTATTTTTCCCTAAATTGTGGCGAACGAGCGAATTTTCGTTCTAACGACAACAAACGTTTTTCAGCCGCTGTGTAACTGTCTCCGAGCACATCAGCTGATTCCTTTAAAGGAATGCGTACGGAAAACCTACCATCTTCCATACGTTTTGTCGTTTTGACAAAAATGTCTTCGCACGCACGTTCGTCAGCACTAAGGATGTTTTTATTAACGTTATTGTTTATCTCTTCGAGTTCCCTAAACAATTTCAACTGTGTGTCAATTGTTTGGGAGAAATTACATTGCACACTCTGAACGGGAAGTGGGTTATTATGTAAAGGTCCCGACATTATCCAACCCAATTTTGTATTTTGTAAATAAGGTCCTTTATTCAACTTAATTTTGCCATCACACAATAATTCCCAGAACTTATCCGCGCCTATCAGTATATCGATGTCTGACGGTGAGTGAAAGTTCGGATCCGCAAGTTGAATATTATAAGGTAAACTCATATTATTTACATCGACACTAAATGTGGATAATTGATTTGTAATGCACGGCAACACTAAACATCAATGTTCATAAAAAACGAATTTAACCTTGAACGTAATTTTATTTTACAAATGTGGGTGGACTGCGAAATTGTTTGACCTACCCCAGCAACGTGATAAGTGAACTGTATTAACGGTGCATTTAATGTTTCACATAACGATTTCTTTATGAAACAATGTTGACTACCAGAATGCGTACAGTGTGATATTTGTTATTATAATCGGCTATGTCCACTAACGTTGTGGACAGCAAAACGTTGGGTAATAACGAATATTCCTGATTACTGTTTTGCGATTCTGAATGGTTAGCCGTAACGTGTAATGATGACGAAACAGTGGAGACGTTAGCGGTGACCGGCTGTGCTGATGCACTCGACCCGCTCACCTGTGATGCGCCGTCTACCTGCCCATCAATGTGAAGCAAACTGTTGTGCCTTTTATCACACAACCTACATGGCCCAAACTTGCATTCGTCAAGTGGGTGGGTTGCGCGTAAAAATTGATGCACAGCTGATGCGTTTTAACTATCTTATTCCTTTATTGGATAGACGAATTAAGAAACCTTGAACAGGAATAAATCGCGTGATTACCATGACACAACACACACACGTGGCTTTGTTTTAGTTTCGTATTACCCTTATTGTTATTGTTAGTAACGTTCGTAGCAATATGAGTATGTGTATATTGTTTCTTAGAGCGCGTTTGTTCGCCGCCTTTGTTCTCGTGGGATTTGTTATGGTTCACTTTTATCATTTCTAAAATGTCGGCGCGGTCTTTAAGAAATTTAAGTAAGTCATCCAGTTTCAAAGCTGACCTTGATTCAATTAACGAACTAGCTGTACCTTGAAAATTTTCCCATTCGCGTTCAGTGACCTGATCTAATTTGGAAACGACCATGTAAATGATTAAAGTGTCCCATGAATCTGTTTGTTCACCTAACGTTTTAAGGGCACGCAAATTTCTCAAAACAATATCTATTAAGTTCCTAATCTGGGAAGCGGACTCTTTATTTAACGATGGAATTTTAAATAATGCCTTCACATGATTATGAACCAATAGTCGCGGATTATTAAATCTATTCTCTAATAGCTCCCATGCGTGGGAGTAGTTGTGAGCCGTAAACTCTAATGCACCTATGACGTGTGCCGCGGTACCGGACAATGACGATTTTAAATAATGAAATTTTTGAACAGGACCTAAATCATCGCGATCATGAATCATACTAACGTAAGAATTTTTAAACTCTAGCCAGCAATCGTATGAACCGTCAAAGGAAGGTATTTTAATATCGGGTAACTTTATGCCTATCGGCTTACATGTTGAAACACTAGACTTGTCAGCTACTTCCTTTCTCAATAAAAGTTTTGCGGAAGCTACAGCACAATAAAATTGATTTTCGAGACGATCTCTCTCTTCCAGCTGTTTTACAAGATCGAGATCTTCCGCTACCTCTTCTTCAATTTTAGTCTGTATTTCACTATACATCTCTATCAAACTCGAAGTACTCTCGACACGTAAATTTAATTCTAATGACTGTTGTTCAGTCAAGGGTAAAGTGAACTTTTTAACATAATTTTCAAACAGAGTTAATCGACCTTTTAAAACTCCTCTTTTCTTAATTAAATCTGACAATTTGGGCTCACTCATTTTGGGATTTAAGGAAATCAAGAGTACTTACAGTTGCCAATTTGTAGATGCGTGTGAACCAAGGTGGGTGTCGTTGCGCAGGTAGGTACCGCCACTTGAGCACTGGAAATGGGATATCAGCACGAAATCAACACCTATCGAAGGATGAGATGGGGAAACGGACGGGAAGTTCAGACCTGCCACTCCTGTCTGTCGATGCCTTAACGTTGCGGCTCTTCGCTCGATACGTGAATCCCCTCTTCGTATTTTGATGCGACGAATCTTCGGAGATTTCAAGCTTGAACTCCTTATTCGGCTCGATAGGACCACTTTTCGTACAGGAACGGGAGGCAGGTGCTCTTCAATGAAAATTTATTTATTGAACGTTTGTTGGTTATATTTAAGTCGTCTTATTGCTTACAGTGTGTATCAGGTAATAATCAAAATTTAAAACAGACAGATCTTATAACCAATTGCACGACGTGCTGTGATTGGTTGCCAACAATGACGAGCTCTGATTCGTAGATAAAAGTTTGGTGTTCCGATGCGTCGCTAGGCGGCGTTAGAAGTCGCGCCAACACATATAGTGATGACATATACAATGATGGACTTATCATAATTGAGGATAAGATTCATGAGATTTGCGATAAATCATTAACTGATTTTGGGCTTCCTGCAACAAAAAGAAATAACACACACCGTAATTTGGATCCTTTAGAAATAGCGTTGCGGAAGCCATACGATGTAAATGAATTAAATGAGTATATTACTGTAAATGAACCCAAGTTAGTTAATGACCAGGTGATGGCATACAATAGTGTTATGCACAGTGTTCGTTTCAATGAGGGAAAATCATTTTTTTTGGATGCTCCAGGCGGAACCGGTAAAACTTTCATTACTAATTTGATATTAGCAAAAGTAAGGTCTCAGGGAAAACTAGCTTTGGCAGTAGCGTCATCAGGAATCGCTGCAACTTTCTTAGCTAGTGGACGCACAGCTCATTCCACTTTTAAACTGCTCTTTCGTTACAGAAAGATAGCGTGTGCTCTATTCGTAAAAATGGCCCATAGGAAAAGTTTTGCAAGACGTCACTTTAATAATCTGGGATGAATGTACCATGATTCATAGAGCTCATGTAGAGGCTCTAGATAGGACTCTTAGAGATATTAGAAGCTGTGATAAAATCATGGGTTGGATTACTGTCATGTTTGCTGGGGATTTTCGGCAAACTTTACCAGTAGTAGTAAGAGGTACTGGAGCAGACATTGTAAAATCTTGCCTCAAAAGTTCTCCATTATGGAAATTTGTTCATACCTTAAAACTATCTACGAACATGAGAGCACATTTAGGGGGAGGTAGTACAAATTTTCCATTGAAGTTACTTTTAATTGGAGACGGAAAATACCTCATTTTGAAAATAAAATACCTATTGATCAAGATTTAGGAGAAAGAGTAACTAGCATTGAGAGTTTAATATCAAAAGTTTACCCAGATATCGTCGAAATAGAAAATAAAGATTATCAATGGATGTGTCAACGAGCAATATTGGCGGCGAGAAACAGTAGTGTTGACGAAATTAACGATTTAATTTTAACTAAACTTCCAGGATATATAGTCACCTACACTTCTATTGATAATGTAATGGATCAAGAAGATGCAGTCCATTATCCACAGGAATTTCTTAATTCTTTAAACCCGAGTGGCCTCCCCCCACATTCTCTCAAGTTAAAAATTGGTGTCCCAATTATTTTACTTAGAAATCTTAAGCCACCAAATTTATGTAACGGGACTTGACTTCAAGTTAAATTTCTTCGCAATAACGTGATTGTTGCAACAGTTTTGACTGGTCCAGCGGCTGGTCAAACAGTACTTATACCTCGGATCCCAATGATTCCAAATGATTTGCCTTTTCATTTTAAAAGAGTCCAATTCCCAATTAAATTATCTTTTGTCGTAACGATAAATAAATTACAGGGGCAAACATTTAAATATATAGGATTAGATTTACGGCAAGACTGTTTTTCGTACGGCCAACTATATGTCGCGTTGTCAAGATCAGGTTGCGGAAACAATCAATATATTCTTCTGCCACAAGAAAATAAAACGAAAAATATAATTTACTCAGAAGTACTTTAAAATAATATTTTAACCCGGTTTAAAGTGGACGGACACTCCCGCCTGTAGTCGTAATTCTTATGTGTCTGGCTGAATGTCGACAGCTATTGCCTGCGACTTATAAAATTTAACTTAATCTATATTTTTCTTGATATTATAAAGCTGAAAAGTTTGGTTGTTTGTTATGAACGCGGTTATCTCGGGAAATACTGATCTGATATGAAAACTGTTTAAATATTCAATAGTCCGTTTATTGAGGGAGGCTACAATATAGGCAACATTTTATCTCGATATTTCTACGGAAACGAGAAAAACGCGGGTGAAACCGCGGGGCACAGCTAGTGTATGTATATATGTATGTAGTATTCTATGGTCCTACCCCAGTCGGGCCGACCCATTCTTGCTACATCTGCAGCGCGGATCTACAACGTAACACTCAAATAAAGAGTGGTTTAATTTCATTAAAGGTTTTAAATAGAAAGATAGAAAATATAAAACTTGAAATTATATTTAAAGGGGCAGTTTTTTTTTCATTTACTCAATTGGTCATAAATCAAGAACCGTGAACAAATATAAGAGAAAAGCAAAAGACGTTACCGGTTAATCCAATTGTGTAGAGTGGCGGACAATCTTTAGAGATTACTCGTTCTCGTTCACTTGGTTCATGCAGTGTGTTACTTGAGCACAGAGCACTGAATCTGCGGTGGCCCGCGCAGCGATTCAATCCCATATAGTCAAGAAATATCAAATTCAATCCCATAAGTTAAAACGACTTGTATCTTCTTCATCCCGTAAACGTAACAGCGACATACATACTGAATATCACCAATTTTATCCCCGTGTTAAAAATCTTTCCGATGTCCAGTTTCCAACGGATGAGTTGTCCCTTTTACACAAAGGCCTAAAGTATAATTTAACACCTTCGGTCTCCCAAAGATCGTTAGAGACTGTAGCCGTTGACGCGGAGGTGGCTGTTGTGATCGGGAGGAAAGATAACATCGTTAAAAGTTTGTTAGCTAAAGAAATTCAGGAGGCACCCGCATCTTCCCATTACAATCCTGAGTTCCCCATTTTTATGTCACTAAAACATAGAATAAAAGACAATAACCTTATTGTTACTAAGGCCGACAAGGGAAATACTGTTGTCATTATGGAGAGTAGCGGGTATAGCCAGAAGGTTAACGATGTTATCCAAGGTGACGACTTTCAGCTGTTAGAGTCTGATCCAACCAAAAAGTTTACTTCGGATATTAAAGTATGTATACAAAAGTCGTCATATGTTTTTCCCGATCACAACTTGTCTCGGAGCAATCTTGTTCCAATGAATCCTCAAGCACCCACTTTATATGGGTTACCTAAATTACATAAAGAACATGTTCCTATTCGTCCAGTTGTCTCATATATAGGTGCACCAGCTTATCTCCTTGCTAAAAAATTAAACTTCCTCCTTCGGGAGAAATCTGGTTTCAACCCCACTTACAACCTTAAAAATAGTTTAGAACTTATTTCCAAAATAAAAGATATTCGTATTCCACCTAAATCTATGTTGTTGTCTTTAGACGTTGATAGTCTTTTCACAAACGTCCCATTCCCTGACTGTTTGCGTATACTCTCAAATCTCTTTAAAAAACGTCGTCTGCATCCCGGGGAAACAAATGATCTTAATTTAACCTCTCTCTGTATGAAACAAAATTATTTCCGGTTTAATAACCGTTTCTATCTACAAAAAGAAGGGTTAGCTATGGGGTCCCCTCTAAGTCCACTTATGGCGGACATTTTCATGGATGATTTCGAAAAACAACATATAATTGTTAACCAAAATATCTTATACTATTATCGATATGTAGACGACATAATTATTTGCTGGACAGGCACAAGGAGACAACTGGATGTTTTCCTTAATAAAATAAATAGAGTCCACGAAAAAATTAAATTTAAACTTGAATTGGAACAAGATGGCTCCCTTAATTTCCTTGATTTAACAATAACAAGAAAAGAGTCGTTACATGTTTTTCAAATTTATCGAAAGCCAACTCATACCGACACAGTAAATCGGTGTTTTTTGCTGGCATTTATGATCAATCAAATATGATGTAATGGCGAGGGTGACCTAAAAAATGTTTACAGACTGCAAACTTACCCGAGCGTCGTTGGTTCACGTCAGCTATAGTATGTTGTTTTACGTGGGTTTTTATTGATCTTAGTTTGTCGTATGCTATAGAGGCCACATTTACAATCATGCTTGTATTCTCGTATCTCCGTAAAGGGGTATTTCGTGTCGGCACACCACTTGCAACTACACTACAAGGCGCATATTCAACCTCACGTGGAATAGGTACTGTTCTCTTCTCCAGACCGGGTCAACCCAGTGATAGCTCCTTCCAGATAGAAAGCGTCCAGAGCAGAGCGGCTCGAATCGTTGACGACGGAGTCTTTTATGATTTGCTCAACTCACTGGCACTGCGAAGAGATGTTGAATTCCTCGCATATCGCATCTACAACGGGGAGTGCTCCGAGGAATTATTCGGTCTAATTCCAGCCGCTCAAATTCACTGTAGTAAATTGCGACGAAACTCGCAATATCATCCATACCATCTGGATTATTGGCGATCCACAACTGTGCGATTTACTAGAAATCTTCTTCCTCGCACAAGTTCCTTATATGTTCGACTACCACCCGCGATTTTACTGGACCGATACGATTTTGGGACCTTCAAAAAAAGAGCTTAATCTTGTTTTAAGTTGGTAACACACCTGCAATTCCCCTGGTGTAGTAGTTGTTTATTGGAGACGGTAGTCACTCACCATCAGGTGAGCATGCTCGTTCATCCCTCTTATATGAAAAATATTCTAGTTTAAAAATGAGATTAATTTTAAAGTGCTCTTTTTAATAAGACAGATACGGTTTAATTACAAATCGAGGTTTATTGACAGTCTCGGTTTTAAGTAAAGCTTTTGTTATGAAAGAAGTCCCTTATAAGATCTAGCGCCATACAGGCTTGGCAAAATACAAGATTTTCTTTTAAATTACATACATCTTCTTCTCATTTTAGCTTTTATACGTGGTAGAAC
Organism: Parnassius smintheus behrii; assembly: GCA_036936625.1. Classification (NCBI taxonomy): domain Eukaryota; kingdom Metazoa; phylum Arthropoda; class Insecta; order Lepidoptera; family Papilionidae; genus Parnassius; species Parnassius smintheus. The sequence continues at coordinate 38,399,803 of JAUPFT010000010.1, forward strand.
CATGCTGCACGATGCAACCTTAATTTAGATGTAGGAAGGAGAGAAGGACCACGCGCTCACAGAATACCAGCGTAAAATAACTGCTTAATGCTGCTGTGTATGTATATCGTATGTTGAGCGTGTATAAACAAAATTACGATATAACTTGTTATTGACATAAGTAGGCTAATTGATAGAATCAGGCGTTACTTTGCGGAAATCCATTATAATAAAAAATAAAAATATCAATTTCTTTGCAACTTTCCGCTAAACATATAAAATGATGTGTCTTACCTGGATTGAAGCGCACCTCCCGCCCTCCCTCAATTGCATACACTAACTCCGTCACCACTAGACCAAGCACCACTACTCTCAACACCACTATTCCAGGCAAGACACACCATCGACGATAATACGACACGTGTTTCGCCTCTACACGAGGCATCCTCAGGTAATATAGACTCTACGGCGGCTGACCGCTAAGTGAGCGGCGAGTCGAAACAGTTGCTATTTATACACGCTGACACAATCGCTCCCTACCAAAGTAGCGAGTGACCGCGTCGTGCGATAACAAACCTGTCAACAGTTATTATTATTGTTATGATTATTTTTAAATACTATTATTATTATTGTTTTGAGTGACCGCGCCGTGCGATAACAAATCTGCTACTAATTATTATTATTGTTATGATTAATATTTTAAATACTATTATTATTATTGTTTTATTGATATTATTATAATTATTTATTATTATTAATCTTAAAATTATTATTAAAGATTGGCCTTAAAGATGTTTAACAAAGGTGAATTAGAAACATTTGTTTGTTCATTCAGCAGTGTATAATTACCATTATTGCTTTTTAAAATCTCCAACTGCTCCAGCACACACAGTCGCAGCCCCTTATTACAGGTATGTAAGATTTCAAAGGAATGGTCGCTAGTTAGGTTGTGTCCAGTGTCCAAGAGATGTTTAGCAAAATGGGATTTATCAGGATTGCAATTTCTGTACGCGGCCATATGTTCTTTATAGCGCGTCCCGAAATTGCGACCAGTCTGACCCACGTAAACGGCGTGGCATTCGTCACAAACAAGTTTATAAACACCCGATTTTTGACTAATATTTAACTTATCTTTATTGTTACAAATATTCCTAAGCGAATTTTTTGTTTTGAATGCCACGTTAATGCCGTTTTTCTTAAGACTATTAGCTATTTTTTCCGATATGGGGCCTAAGTAGGTCAAACTACCCACATACCGCCGGACACTTTGAGATCGAACCGCGTACAAAGAATTGCGAACAACATGCTTTTGTTTCTTTTTAATAAGATTATCAATGAGACTTTTTGAAAAACCGTTAGAGACCGCAATTTGATAAATTATATTAAGTTCTTTTAAATAATTTTCTTTATTTAATGGAACAGTGGACAGACGGTTAATGTAACAATAAAAAGCGGCTAATTTATGTTGCCATGGATGACACGATGATGCGGGGATGACTGTGTCGGTATGAGTTGGCTTTCGATAAATTTGAAAAACATGTAACGACTCTTTTCTTGTTATTGTTAAATCAAGGAAATTAAGGGAGCCATCTTGTTCCAATTCAAGTTTAAATTTAATTTTTTCGTGGACTCTATTTATTTTATTAAGGAAAACATCCAGTTGTCTCCTTGTGCCTGTCCAGCAAATAATTATGTCGTCTACATATCGATAATAGTATAAGATATTTTGGTTAACAATTATATGTTGTTTTTCGAAATCATCCATGAAAATGTCCGCCATAAGTGGACTTAGAGGGGACCCCATAGCTAACCCTTCTTTTTGTAGATAGAAACGGTTATTAAACCGGAAATAATTTTGTTTCATACAGAGAGAGGTTAAATTAAGAAGATCATTTGTTTCCCCGGGATGCAGACGACGTTTTTTAAAGAGATTTGAGAGTATACACAAACAGTCAGGGAATTGGACGTTTGTGAAAAGACTATCAACGTCTAAAGACAACAACATAGATTTAGGTGGAATACGAATATCTTTTATTTTGGAAATAAGTTCTAAACTATTTTTAAGGTTGTAAGTGGGGTTGAAACCAGATTTCTCCCGAAGGAGGAAGTTTAATTTTTTAGCAAGGAGATAAGCTGGTGCACCTATATATGAGACAACTGGACGAATAGGAACATGTTCTTTATGTAATTTAGGTAACCCATATAAAGTGGGTGCTTGAGGATTCATTGGAACAAGATTGCTCCGAGACAAGTTGTGATCGGGAAAAACATATGACGACTTTTGTATACATACTTTAATATCCGAAGTAAACTTTTTGGTTGGATCAGACTCTAACAACTGAAAGTCGTCACCTTGGATAACATCGTTAACCTTCTGGCTATACCCGCTACTCTCCATCTCGATTTGTAATTAAACCGTATCTGTCTTATTAAAAAGAGCACTTTAAAATTAATCTCATTTTTAAACTAGAATATTTTTTATATAAGAGGGATGAACGAGCATGCTCACCTGATGGTGAGTGACTACCGTCTCCAATAAACAACTACTACACCAGGGGAATTGCAGGTGTGTTACCAACTTAAAACAAGATTAAGCTCTTTTTTTTGAAGGTCCCAAAATCGTATCGGTCCAGTAAAATCGCGGGTGGTAGTCGAACATATAAGGAACTTGTGCGAGGAAGAAGATTTCTAGTAAATTGCACAGTTGTGGATCGCCAATAATCCAGATGGTATGGATGATATTGCGAGTTTCGTCGCAATTTACTACAGTGAATTTGAGCGGCTGGAATGAGACCGAATAATTCCTCGGAGCACTCCCCGTTGTAGATGCGATATGCGAGGAATTCAACATCTCTTCGCAGTGCCAGTGAGTTGAGCAAATCATAAAAGACTCCGTCGTCAACGATTCGAGCCGCTCTGCTCTGGACGCTTTCTATCTGTAAGGAGCTATCACTGGGTTGACCCGGTCTGGAGAAGAGAACAGTACCTATTCCACGTGAGGTTGAATATGCGCCTTGTAGTGTAGTTGCAAGTGGTGTGCCGACACGAAATACCCCTTTACGGAGATACGAGAATACAAGCATGATTGTAAATGTGGCCTCTATAGCATACGACAAACTAAGATCAATAAAAACCCACGTAAAACAACATACTATAGCTGACGTGAACCAACGACGCTCGGGTAAGTTTGCAGTCTGTAAACATTTTTTAGGTCACCCTCGCCATTACATCATATTTGATTGATCATAAATGCCAGCAAAAAACACCGATTTCTATAAGAATGAATTGCAAGGCTGTCGAAATCTAAAACATCCCAAGTTCAATCGAGAAAATAGCGAGTGGCTACCATCGATTTGGGGTTCTATGAACAATAATCCTTATTTAGATTCAGCCCCTGCTACTATTCCTCGCGCTGCCGGCCATCAATATACCCGGCCAAATACCCGGCCAAATACACACTTCTCTGTGTATTTTATTTATTTATTTATTTAAGAAATTTATGATTACAAAGATGAATAGTTTTAGTGTAAACATAAACTCATTAGAGTTTTTCCGTACACCATTGCTGTCGACACATTATTCTAATTAATACTTTATAATACATTACATTACCAAAGTTACATTAATATTATTACCAACTTAAATTAGGTGCATTAAATGTTATGTTTCTCTAATTGACAAAACTATCTATGGGTACAAAAATACAAAATAGTCTTAGGCGATGAGCGTAAAATCACATGGTGAACTTATTACATTCTGTGAATAATCGTGACACAGGAACATATATTTTTATAAATTTATAATAAGATAATATGTTGGTAAAGTAAACCAATAATATAGAACGAGAAGTTGTTTAAAGTGTTACGAGTATTTAGTAAGAGTTAATTGTATATAAAAATTTTTAGTTTATATTTTATGTTTTTACGTGTAATGACGTCTTTCAAAGATTTAGGTAACTGATTGATTAGATTAGGTATAACATAGTTTAATGTTCTTTTTCCGTATAAGTTATTATATCTAGGTAATTGCAGTTTTAGATGATCAGTTCTGCGTGTGGAGTATAATAACTTATCTACCTTTTTAAAATTTTCAGTAAAGTAATTTTCGGTTAGTAATGTTAGTTCAACTTTGTCGTGAATAGGTATAATTTTACAAAATGCAAATAGTTTTCGATAATCATCTTTAAAATTAATTTTGAGATTATTAGGGACTATTTGTTTTAAAATGCGCAGCTGAAGTGAGTAAATTCGATCTAGATATGTTTTGTAGGTTCTACCATAGCTTGACAAGCCATATTATATAACAGATTCAGCTAAGGATTTATAGAGCATTAAAGAGGTTTTGTAAGGTATTTTTTGTTTGATTAATGTAAATTTCGCTAATATTCCTCTTAATATATCACAAACACGATTTACATGCTCTTTCCAGTTTAACCGATTGTCAATTATTAGACCAAGATAGGTGTGCTTATTTACAATTTCTATGGCATCGCAATTACAGGGTGTCGAATTGTTAGTATTTTGTATATGAAGGCAGTGATGTGTGTGCGCTATTAGTTTAGGTATAAAAGAACTTCTGTTGTGGCTTGTACTTATATACATAAGTTTAGTTTTGGCAGCATTGAGTACTAAACCGACGTCGTGTGACCACTTCGTCAGTGTGTCAAATTCTTTTTGAAGTTTCATTAGTACCTCCTGTATACTACGCCCAGCAGCTACTAAACAGGTATCATCTGCAAACTGATAGATCTCACACTGTTTAATTAAATTAGAAAGATTGTTTACGTAGGTGAGAAAGTGTAAAGGTCCAAGAACTGAGCCCTGTGCTGTGCCTTCAGTTACCTGGACAGGGAAACTAAGAGCATCACCAACTTTTACTCGATAAGATCTTTCATGGAGATAATTTTCACACCACGCTAGTAATTTTTCTCTAATTCCGCTATCATTTAAGCTTTCAATTAATTTGTTGTGTCTTAGCGTGTCAAAAGCTTTGCTATAATCAATGAAAACGACTAAAATGTGCTCTTTAGAGTCAATATGCGTGTACAAACTGTCTGAGAATGCAGAAAGTAGTTGTGAGGTATTCTTTTGAGGTTGGAAACCATATTGTTTGCTAGTTAATATATTATTACTTTCATAATACCTATGGATTTGTGCGCTTATATATTTTTCGACTATTTTGTCTATGGTGGGTAATATCGTTATTGGTCTATAATTCTCATACTCAGTCCTACTACCTTTTTTGTATATTGGTCGAACGATTCCATTTTTTAATAGGGGAGGATATTTGCCCGTAATAACGCTTGCATTTATTAATTTAGCAATAACTGTTTTGATTTTTCCGCACAGCAGCTTTATATCAATGGCTCTTATCCTGTCTGCCCCAGGGGCTTTGTTACTGCTTATTGATTTAATTATATTTTCCACAGCTTTAGAATCGGCAGGGATAAATCGCATGGTTACATTTGCAGTAGATTCATAAATTGATTTGTCAAGCAATAATTCCGAACATTGCGGAATTATTTGTTTCACACTATTGTTGAATGTACTAGCAAATTTGTTCGCAATGCCTTTACTAGTGCAGCCATTATTACCAAAATAATTAATAATAACATTCATACCTTTTTTATTTTATATTTGGCCGGGTATATTGATGGCAGACAGCGCGAGCGCTCAAGTGTGTATTTACATTCTGCCCTACCACTCACATCACTTTCGACTTTCGACTATGGCAGACGTCGAAATAATTACAGCGTCCGCTCTGTGTCTTCTTGTTAAAAATAAAAATAATATATTTTTAACAAGAAGTCACAGCGTATATAAAATTTAAAAAGGTATCAAATTCAAAAGAGGAAAATTCGTCGTCGTAGAAGTTGATGAATTATGGTTTTTACCGTTGAAATCCCATAGAGTTTTTTCTGATTTCAGCAGTTTTAGAAACTTGATTGTATTTCCGTTACTCCACTCGAAAGGAATTTTGGTAGATCGTACTTATTTAAAAACAAGACGGCACGCACGTCCGTTCATCCAGGCGCTTGGCGCGAAGTGAGCGACGGAGCAGAATGTGAATAGGAGGATAAATGTAGATGTCTATGGGCCACATCATCCACTTACCATCAGGCGGACTGCGTGCTCGTTTGTCACCCTTATTCTATAAAATAAAAAATAGTATTAAGAAAAAATATTGTTATACTAAGTAATATGAATATTATTAAGATTTATTTAGATTTACTAAATAACGTGGCTTTTTGTGGTCTTCCTTTATTTTATAGCATTATGTTTACCAGCGGTGTTTGATTCATATTATTGGCTCTATTGATTGGTACCGGTTCTGACAAGTACCTCTTCAAAATTCCATAAATATATATTACTTCTCATTTTTGTAAATAATAATAAACTTGTAAAATTTGCTCTTAAATATTTATGATACATTCGCCTGACTGAACGTTTGCTTATAATCCTGTGAACAATTAAAAACGTACCAGTCACAAAAAATATCTGTGTAATCAAAAACCAATCTCAATAATAATCTAAAGCTCAATAAATAAATATAAGCTATTTAATAGTCCCGTTAAAAAAGTGGTAGTAGTGGTAGGGCGTATTCTCATTAATGAGTGTGTTGTGCTAGAAAAGTGTCTGCTGCCCTGCCCCAATGCGGTGGTAGTTTTTACCAGTTTTTTCCTCGATACATTTTTGACTTCCCACTCATCCCCCAGGATTCCTCCGCTCCATTCAGTCGTCCATGATTCCTCACGATGATATAAATACAAAAAATAAATGGTGGGATTTGTACGTGGTATTAAAAGTGATCAAATAAAACTCATAATATGAGTATGGTAATTGTTATATCTTGCCATAACAGACTTGTACTGTCTTATAACTTGCACTTAATAGATTTTTAATGGTTAAGTATTTACACACTGGAACTGAAAAGAGGCATTTGCTCTCATATGGGTCACATCGTAGTAATTAAGCACTATGCCACGAACTTTTTTCCATGGTAGAGTCATGCTGCGGCTATATTATAGTTGTTGGGTCTTCCGGGGAAGGACCACGCTCTCACAGAATACCAGCCTAAAACGGCAGCTCAATGCTTTTGTGTTTCGTATGGCGAGTGTAGGAAACCGGAGATCCTGTTTACTGGAAACGAGACATTCCAGTTTAGTATTCAGGGTTGACAACGCATCTGAATTTTGTTTCTTAATCATGGATAGATGTTAATGGCTACGAGTTAGAGCATTCATTTACCATCAGGTGGAATGTGTGCTCGTTTGTCTCCAATATTCTATAAAAAAGAACTATATCTACGAATTTTTATCCCGCAGTGAATTTAATCTTCTGTTACCTGCATGGGATAACTCGATAGCAAAAAAGTTCGTGAATTACCATGCTAATAGACAATTTACATATTCAACTTAAAGACTTCTCTATGATTAATAAATTTGATAAACAGTATCTGGTTGTGTGGTCTCTAATATAATATTGCAAATTATTCTTTACAGAATAGATATGACGACAAAACATGCTACTGTTACTTCCTCGCCGTATAATGAAGGTGTAAGTAAATCCACTGTCATATGTCATCGCTTGGGTGTTGTCAGCATCTTCTTCATAGCAACTATGGCAACTATCATTCCTTAATCTACGGAGGTGGCCTATGCTTAGCAGTGGACTAATGAAATGAATATAACTGACATCCCAATAGTGGTCATCGTTCTGTATATTTTAACTCCGACAATGTTTTGTACGGTTATGTAATGTTTGAATTAGTATTTAGTAGTATTCTGTTAATTTGAATATATCAGATACGACGAAGTATTATTATATCAGATACGACGAATATTGATTGGTTCGAAATAAACAATGTTCCAACTTGAAAAATGATGATTTTTATACATAGCTGTGTTTAGTTACATTGATTTGTACCGACGAAAATATTGCTACATAAAAAGAAACATCACAATCGTCTTATTACTATTTTATACGTCTATTAAACGATGTTTTTTTGACAGTTTCGTATTTAATCTCGTGGTAAAAGAAGAGTCTATCTAAATACAGCCTTTTAAACAGAGAGCAATACAGGAGGGGAGAAGCCAAAGCGTTATTTTCCGATACGAAACTGTCTGTCATAATTTGGGTGGTGAAACCTGCGCCACGCACACTTTTTCAGACTCCCCACACAAAAATAATCGTCTATCACTACAAAATTCACACATTACAGTTAGAATATTACACTTACCATTTCATTAGCAGCCTTTGTTTAAAATAGTTTCAGTGACTTTATAGTTGTACCCAACTGTCACGTTCATTAACAAGTGTGGAGTAATGTAGTGTGACAAGCGGCAGGGCGCTGTGCAACTTAACGCTGTTGTTAATTTAATGTAGTGTTTCAGACTTATTTCTAAGGCTATAATAGACAAGTGCTCATGCCACTGAAACTTTCTTCAAGAATATTGAGCGGAAAATAATTCATGAGTCTAATGTCTAATTGAAAAAAAAAAAATAGATAATTTGACTTTTAAATAAATGCTTGTTTAAATTATTACATTTCGGCAAAAAACCTTTCAATTAAATACTTTGTTTTAAAAATGGCTAGTGGTCCCCTTTAGATTGTCACATAGGAGAGATATTTGCAGTATATACTACATAGTGGTACGAGTAGAGTATAAAACATGTTAACCTTTGCAAATGAAATTTTAATTTCTTATATAAAAAAATAAGAAGTATTTATTTCATTTCATTTCAGCTGCCACGCCTGCCATGCGGGTTGGCAACCGCATTTATTTATTTTATAGTAGTCATTATGAAGGCGCTGCTGACGCGCCCATCTCTTGGTTTATGCAGAAATGACTCTGCTCGTCCCACACATAGATATTATACTTGAACTCGATGTACATTGCTGATGATAGCTGAGATTTCAAGATGATTTTCTACCGAACACAGAAATAATTGCTTAAATAATATAGTCTATAGGAACGTTCTTGAAACTGCTATGTGTATCTGCTATGTGTACGTGGTAGAGCCATGGTGTAGGTTTATTAGCTACACCATGGCACTACCACGTACATGTTAGACCTAGATTGATTATATTTGATTTTTTAATTTGTGATTGTTGTGTCTTATGAGGTCTCCTTGATTACCTGGAATCTCAAAATTCACGATAACCTGTTACAGTTATTAAAATCTGAAACATACCGTTTTTCAGAACCTACACCACTTCTATGTGACTTCAAAACTTTATAATGTGTAGATCAAAGGACTTATATAAAAGATATCTGAAAACAAGAAAGCTATCAATATTTGATGTCAAAAACTAACGACAAAATTATTAGTGCGGCTAGTTCGAAGTACTTGAAACTAACTACATCGATAACTTGTCCGACATTAAAATAGGTAATATAACAATGAAACTTTAACGAAATGATAACTTTTGAAAGTCGTGTATTATTTAGATTAATAAAAATATAAAACTTTTGTCAAAAATAATTGTTTACATAATTTTGTATATCAAAATCCATTCACCAAATCTACCTAAAATATAAAGGTGAGAAAGGGGTCAAGTTCGCTAAAAACGATGTTCGTTAGTAGCGAACTTGTTTTAGGAATAAGAATGATAAATTACGCTGTCCTCCTAAAGGTAAGTTAATACTGTGACCGATAGACATCTACATTTATACTGCAATGTGTAACGCATCTGTTGTCACCCCTGAGGGCTAAGATGGAATACTTCGTATACAGTAAAAAGGATCTCTACACTCACTATACGAAATACACTAGCATTACGCTACTATTTTACCCTTGTATTCTGTGAGAGCGTGGTCCTTCCCCGGTCGAATCACCCTCTCGTGTTACAACCGTCCTAGTGAAATAGCTGCAGCGTGACTCTGCCATGTAACCGTCAAAACAGTAAGCTGAAGTTGCTATAGGTGGTTGTCATTTTATCAAGCTAATGGAAGGCCTATTGCAACTTCATGGAGAAGGAAGGTTCTAGAGGCGTTGACTCGTACCGGCAAGCCGAGTGTTTGCCAGCTCTCCAATAGACGGTAAAATACGCAGGAAGCCGATGAATGCAGGCTGCTCAGAACCGTACTTTTGCATTACTTGGAGGACACATATGTTTGGCAGTGAAAGAAAATAATGATGGTGAACTTTAGTTTTGGTAAAAGGAGCAGTAGCTGTGATCACAAAGCATGCGGTGTTTAGTGTATATATGTGTGAATGTACATTCTCAGTTTATGCAATATCAGTATAACATTTGTGCCAAATGAACAAATAAGTAAAAAATAACCACTTAAATGCACACATAAAAATAAACATGAAAAAAACAGAAAGTTGGGAAATAACGGTATTTTGTTATTAGCGATGCCGCCATGTTCACTATTTCTGCCACCGACTGGAGATAAGAGATAATAAACGTAAAAAACCTCAAAAAAATTAAATAAAAATTATTTGTTTTTTTCTTTTACATCTTTAAATTAAATCTAACCCTTAAATTTATAAACATTATTTCTAATACTAAAAACCTTAAAAATATATATTATAATAACTAAATTAAATTATTAAAAAAGAGGTCCTTTAGGCAAGGTTCCGAAGATACTGGCAGCGTTTCCCCGTTGAATAGCTAGACTAATTCTTTGTCCGAGGTAACTGCCAGCTCTTCGGTCTCCTGTGACGTCGATTAACCTTTTTGCTATTTCCTTAAAAAGGCTTATAGCGCTAAGACCCCACGGACCAAGGGTCTCGACACCGAAAGGGACAAAAATATATTCGGAGCCTAGACCCCTGAATTTGCAAACTTTAGCCTTTTCTGCCGCTTCACAAGCCGCACCAGCTCTGTTGTTGGTTCCACGTAGATGGGAAGGGGCCAGCGTGTCTGAACAGGTTGCATCCCATACCAGCACCCGGCCCATCCTCCATGGAATCAGACTCATACCGTCCGGTCTTTTGCCATCGTCTCTTGCAATACCAGACGGCTCAAGTAGACTTGGCACGTTGACGGTGGCAAGAGACCGGCGTATGATATCGTTAAGTGCTGCATGTCTCGAGAAGCGACCTGCACTTTTTTGGCATGATAGCCCGTGACATCCTAGCTTGTCGACGTCACTGCCACACGGACATTTATGAGGAGCGCAGACCGGAACCCCAAGCCGTAGACAGGTTGCGATTCGGAGCGTGTCAGGCTCAAGAAATGTTCCTGTATTTGACGAAGGATACGCGTGAAGCCAGTAGCCGGCCTCATGCGTACCCACGGCCAAAAGCCTAGCACGCGCCGAACCTGTACTAAAGCTCAAAAGATTGTCATAAGTTAATTTGCAGTTTATGTCGTCCCAGCTCCTCTGTGAATTTAGAGGAAATTGAAAATTTTGACCAGGGCATGTAATTAAGAAAGCGTTTCTAGCTTCTTCCAGGCCAGCAATCTCAAAGTTTGAAGGGGATGCCCTTAAAATTTTACTTATGAGATTTGCTGAACTATGGACAGAAGATAGGAAGGCTGGTAAAGAGACACTGGAAATTTTGCGAATTCCTAAACCACCATAACGGATGGGTAGGGATGCTTGGGTCCAAGATTGTTTGTTCATGTGTATATTAAGAATCGATTCTAAACTAATTTTGATTAAGTTGTCCACTTGTGTCAAAAGGTCTGGGTGATTCCAAAAGGAGCAGCAACGGAGCACATACGTAAATTTCGGGACAAAAAGGCAAGATTTTAAAATGCAAAGTGCATAATGTGGACTAATTTCAAGGAGACGGTCAGCATAATTTTGAAATTTAGCAATTGAATTATTAATATATTCAGAAATAGATTCGTTAAAAATTGGAGAACCTAAAAGGTAAAGGGAATTACTGTTAACTATTTTAATATTTGGTGCCAAAGTATTAAATTTGTGTTTTACGTCATTTAAATTTAAGTTGCAGTTATTTATAAAAAGTTCGCATTTGCTAAAGTTAAGCTCCAAACCAATGGCTTCAAATTTATTTTTGATTGAAAAAAGGTCAGAAAATACAGTTTCCATATCACCTCCTAAGGTTCCGTCATCCAGATACCAAATATTGAATTTAGAATTTAAACTTTTGATTATGGGATTAATAGCCAAACTAAAAATTGCTGGTCCAAGGGGATCACCTTGTTGACAACCTACTTCCGAGGATAATTCATTAGACCGATATAACAATTTTGTTGGGTCAGCGTAACTGAGAAGAAGATAATTGTATATTTCGGGTATATGTTGATTTATTTCAGTCAGTAGAGTCCCCCTATTTACCGAATTGAAAGCATTTTTGACATCAATTTTGAGCAACACGTCAGGATGTCCATATGTTAGGAAAGAACGTAGGGCATGGACGGCTGCCTCACACCCTCCTTTTACACCGAAGCCTAACTGTACGGGTTCAAATTCCGAATTTAATTTCTGTAAAATATGTCGAACAGCAATTTTGGAGGCCAGGCGTCGTAGTGTTGATCCAACAGCAATTGGTCTCACCCCTCCGTCCTTTTTGGTGAGAGCAATGAGGTTCGCGCCGAAAAGAATTGGAACAATTTCTGGATTGACATTACCGGAATACATAAAGTTAATTAATTTAGTGATCGAATTTACAAGTTGCTCACCTGCATCACCCACAGAATGCGATGTTAAGTCTTTCAAATGTTGCGGTGAGATTCCATCCAAACCTGCAGCCGAACCTGGTTTAAAAGATAAAATGGCATCCGATACTTCTTTGTTTTGAATTTGAAGGCATGCTTGCCCTACTGTTGGTCGGTCGAGAAAATATGGGTTTACTGGAGCTAGAGGATGTTTTGACCGTAAGGCCTGAAGGGTGTCAGGGGTATCTGGTGAAAGCACCTCGTTGGAGAACAAAAGGCGAGCGGCACCTTTGAGATCTCCGTCACAGATTTTGTTTTCGATTAGTTTGTTGCGATTACGAGAGGCATCATGTTTGATTAGAGGTGCGGGAGAAGGTGAGGAGCTGACAGTACAGTTATTTTTAATCTTTTGTGTCAAGGATAAATTTGGTTTATCAGTTTTTGTTATATGTAGTGTGCTGTATGAAAATAAAAATAGGTTCTGCCAGTCTTGAGTACAATTGCTTATGTAACATTTCTGGATTAATTGTGACAAATGTGTAGCAACGGTTATTCGAGCTCCTCGAGGGATTCTTTTAACTGTTGAATAAAACTAAATTTACGGATTTTATCGCGTTTATTTCACTACTTTTACTTATTTTTAATTCCCGACGTTTCGGGTGCTTTACAGCAACCATGGTCACGGGAGGGACTGAGATGTTTGACGTCCCAATGTCATAGTTAGTCCGGCTACCTTCAGTTTTTGAATATTAATTTTTGGTCCGATTTACGCAAAACGAGCTTATAGTATCATGAAGTCTTGCGGTGGTATGCTTAGGTTTGGGTTTAATTTTGTTAATTATAGGATCCCAAGCAGGTGGCAGCACCCATCCATCTTCTCTATTGAAATTTGGATGTTTTTTAATTTCAATAGCCTCGCGTATCATCCTTGGTAGGAATCGGTGTTCTTTTGCGAGAATTTGTGGTTTATCAAATCGAATGTAATGGTGGGGACGATCTTGAACATGTTCGCAGACTGCAGACTTCCCGGAGCGTCGGTGCTTCACGTCAGCTATATGTTCTTTCACGCGGGTTTTTATGGATCGTTTTGTTTGACCTATGTAAGAGAGACCACATTCACAATCTAACTTGTACACTCCTGCATCTTGTAGAGGGATATTACACTTGACGGATGGTAAAAATTGACTGATCTTCTTCGGCGGCTTGTAGTATGTTTTAATGGAAGCTCGCTTCAAGATGTAGCCAACCTTGTCTGTGACTCCTCTGACATATGGTAGTACAGCAGGTACACGCTCGACTGTGGCCGGCTTCACTCGGTCACTGTGACGTAGGCGCGGGACCCGAAGCTTGTTGTCTTGCAATACTTGCTTGACGTGCTGAAGTTCGGCGGCCAGATGCTTTCTGTCACAGATCCCTCGTGCTCTCTGAAACAAAGACTCTTTTAACTGTCTGTATACTATTTTTCAAATGGCTAAGATATGTGTGGAAAGGAGTTGGAAATTTGGCTGCAAAAGTAGGCGTATTTGGAATAAAAGGGTGTATGTCTAAAGGTGAACTGTTTTGGCTAATACATTTCCTGTGTGTTTTTGTAGTGTGTATGTTGAGGCCTTTTAAAGATTTGAATGACTTGTTGCACTGTGTACATATAAGTGTTGCGTTTGCCGTGTCATCACTAGATAGGGTTACGGACTGCATTCACAACAGTTAAATACAATAACAAAAAAGAATAACTTAAAACAAATTAAAAAACACAATAAAGTAACTTAACAATTACACTGAAGATATAAAAAAGTCAAAGTCGAAATATGAAGGCTGCTTGTTTTGGTAACAAGACGCATGCGTCGTTACGTAGGTGCGTCGCAGGACGGTTCTGCAATTGGAAGCTGCAGTGTAAGAGATCCACGGACGTATGGCGTCGCTAGAACAAACGATGGCGGCCTTAGCAACCGTCTCTTGAAGTTATCATACGCGGATAAGTTCTACTTTTCAAATACTGAACAGGTATCCCGACAAACTCTTATATGGCTTTGCGATACGATAGCTCTTCATCAGTCAATCAAATATATAATATTTCAGAAATCCTTTGTTGCGAATTGTTTTGTTACATTTGGCATATTATGTCACAATCTTGAAAAATTTTTATGTCTCGTAGTTAATTTCAGATATTATATAAACCACTGTTATACTATTTAAATCTATGACAACAATAAAAATTTCCTTTGTGCACTAAAATTTTACAATTAAAATGTATAGTTATTTTTATTAAAATATTTAGACAAAATAAACATAGTTGACACCTGTCTATTTTCTTCCTTTTTTTTAGATAGAGATAATTGTAGCCGAATTGGAATTTCATATTAGACGTCAGGACTATCCCCATCTGAGGTCATTGTCTGAAATTTCCATTGACTTTATACCATTAGGTAGACTTATACATTAGGTTTGCAATTCGTTTTTAAAATATAAGAGTGACTAACGACAGAGCAGTTAGTCACTCTTATATTTTAAAAAATATAAGCTATTTAATATAAGCAGTTTATCTCAGTCACCTCCTACCACAGAGTTATATAGTGTAGTTGATTCTATCAAGCTGCCCTACACGTCAATTTTTTTATTTCAATTAGTATATAATATTATGCAATGTTACACATATTAATCAGAAGTAGAAACTTAATTAGACAGTGCTTACGTGTTCTGAGAGTGCAAACAGATCACTTTTGATAATATCTAGAAGCTGTAGTACTGGTTGAAATTGATCTGGAAGATAGTACTTTTATTGAAATTTAATTCAAACAACTTTAGAGTTTTGTGTATTAAAATTTAGATACTAGCATATAGTTTGTACAAAGTCAACTTACAGTCACTACTACTGAGCACAGGCATCCTCTAATTTCTGATAGGGTTAGAGCAATAAATCGTTCACCGTTCTGCACCGGTGCGTATTGGCGCGCTTCACAAGTTCTAGAAATATTTTATTCTTCAGACAAAAGTTTATTTTATCTATCACAAATCACGGAAATCTCTTATTTTTGTAGAATTTACGACAACCAGTTAGGTCTTAAGATACAAACTTGCCAGTACGGAATAGAACCTAGAGTAGAATGTAAATTTACGGCAAGCGTTTAGTCCCAGTTATACCATACTCAATAGGGTGTAACTTGATGATACATTCAGTTATTCAATATCAAATTATGGTAACAATTCTGAAACAGTTTCTCTAAATTTTATTTTTCTCAATTCTCTATAGGCTTTTTAATTTAAGATAAAGTTTTAACAATGTCGAGACGTAAACCTCTCCACTTTACGGAATATCTAGAAATATTTGCAGCGCAAAGTGTGAAATAATAGTCTAGCGGTGTATTCCAAGAAAATATAACAATTCTTATTTATATTACAATTAAATCGTTAACAAGATTCTCGTATCTCAGTTTTGTGATAAGAAAATATTTTATAAAGAACATTTTTTGCGTCTGTATATTCAAAGCTATCATTTTTGTATTTCCATAAGGAATAGGGTATAATCATTATAAAGTTTATTTTTATATTATTATGAGATTGAATTATTACACATTGTAATTATTTAAATAATCGCCGAAAATTCTTGGCAAAAGCGCCAAAAGTCACTCAGACCCGCTAGTTGCAAACGCAGCTTGCGCTAACTTGCTACGAGTCATAGAATTGGAAATACCTGAACTGGTTGTGCCACACGATTTTATCGACTCCGACGTTATCTGTCAAACATCCAACGACACCTCGTCTACACTTTATACTAGTGTGGTTGGGCTATTCGTTTCCACAGAAACTGGACAGGATAACTTATCCGTAAAGGAAGCTGTCTCCCAACAGAAGTCTTGAAATCATACACTACTGTTCATCACCATACCTACCGTCATCTGTTATTATTTTTTTCCCAACAAAATAAAACATCAACGAAACAAGACGTAAGAAGTTCACTTCCAATTTTTAATTCCACTATTATATAGCCTTTGAAAATTATTTATCATTCAATTAACAATTCCTAACTGAGCATATTTATTGCGAAAAGTAAAGGAGTGAAGTGTTGCCAGCATGCCAGATTGGTTATTGTTATTCGGTATTAGTTCCTGTTTCCTTTTATTTTTCCGGGGTTTTCATCGTCTTTCTATGTCCGTCTTACGGCGCCTCGACACGTTGGCCAACACAGTGGCGAATGTAGTGGCCAGTGGCTTCCATTAAAACATACTACAAGCCGCCGAAGAAGATTAGTCAATTTTTACCATCCGTCAAGTGTAATATCCCTCTACAAGATGCATGAGTGTACAAGTTAGATTGTGAATGTGGTCTCTCTTACATAGGTCAAACAAAAAGATCCATAAATACCCGCGTGAAAGAACATATAGCTGACGTGAAGCACCGACGCTCCGGGAAGTCTGCAGTCTGTGAACATGTTCAAGATCGTCCTCACCATTACATCAGATTTGATAAACCACAAGTCCTCGCAAAAGAACACCGATTCCTACTAAGGATGATACGCGAGGCTATTGAAATTAAAAAAAACATCCTAATTTCAATAGAGAAGATGGTTGGGTGCTGCCATCTGCTTGGGATCCTATAATTAACAAAATTAAACCTAAACCCAAGCATACCACTGCAAGACTTCAAGATACTGTAAGTTCGTTTCGCGTAAATCGGACCAAAAATTAATATTCAAAAACTGAAGGTAGCCGGGCTAACAATGACATTTGGAAGTCAAACATCTCAGTCCCCCCCCCCCCCGTGACCATGGTTGCTGTAAAGCACCCGAAACCTCGGGAATTAAAAATAAGTAAAAGTAGTTAAATAAACGCGATAAAATCTGTAAATTTAGTTTTATTCAATGTGTAGTGTTCGCGTAAATGTAAGAAATCATTCCTCAAAAAATAATTAAATTACCAAATAAATTATAAGGTGTTTTTTATATACATCAAATGTCTGATAGAACAGCAAGTACATGTTTTGCTAAACTTTAAAATCAAAACCCAATTTTAAAACATAGACTAATCGATTATAACTCCTTTAACTTTAAAATAAGTTCTAATTAATGGTATTTATTCCAGTTTATAATGCATGTAAAGAATAAGCAAAGGTAATCGTAATATCTTTCCCTTAACCACTCGTGGTAAGCTTAAATTGCTTGTGTTTCGAGTGGTTCACGCCAGTAGTCGAATGGCGGATTCGAACCCACGACTTTTTTGAGTTCGCGGTCCGCGCCCTGTCATTAGGCTACTGTCGCTTCAAATTGCACAAGGAAACACATCCCAGACCCGAAACAACTATTTGTAGGACATACAAATACTTGGTCCGTGCGGGATTCAAACCCGCGGCCCCGGGCGCAGCCAAGCACTGCGCCACGAAGCCGTCGTCTAAAATAAAATAAATTCGTCCGCACATTGGCCTGAACCGAAGCAAACTGAACGACCTTCCAACGTGTGGATGCCGTCACAAACTCTTGGCCAATATCTTCGCCACCACATTCGCCACTGTGTTGGCCAACGTGTAGAGCCACCGTTAGATTACTTTAAGCAGGCAAACAGTTGTTTAGATCTAACTAAACTCATTTCTGAGAGATTATAAAGTAGTATAGACTTAACCTGCTGATTTAGGAGAAATTGGCAGACTTAGAGTAGAAGGAAATGTCAATTGTTAGGTATGCAAGTTTACTTCTACACTTTTCTTTCTAGGTAAAGCACATAGTTATAAGCCGGACAAATTGCTAGCTCGCGGGAACTTGGTCACACTAAATTAAGATGACATTCGTTAAAGTTGGGTTGGAAAAGTGAGCAAAAAATAGATATTTATTTAGTTTCGGGTCTCCTCCTCTGGTGTTGCATAATATGTTCATTACCAGCATTCGGTCAGTGTCATACTCATTTGCTGTAAAAAAGTCACTATTTATAAGTAATTTTAATTTTCAATGATGGGTATTCTCGTTATTTTTCAAATAGATGCAAACTGGTAGAAGGGTAGTGATTCAGTAACTGTACAAATGAATTAATCAATCAAACGTTGCAGCTATATTATGGTTGTAGCATGACTGGGTCGGCTCGTGGGGGTCGGACCACGCTTTCTCAGAATGCCAACGTAAAATAGCAGCTCAATGGTTCTGTGTTTAGTATATGATGTAGGGAACCGGAGACCCTTTTTACTAGAAACGAGGCATACCATCTTTGTCCTTAGGAATGACAACGTCTATGGGTCACAGCATCTACTTACCATCGGGTGGACCGTGTGCTCGTTTGTCATCCCTATTTTATAAAAAAAATCGTTGTTCTACCCTACATCGTCTCGTGAGTCTCTTGAGAGCCGATAAAAAAAACAAATCAGAAGTACAGAGTAGCGTATTCCTAACAAAAATAAAAAAAAAATGCGAAGGCCGATAATCCGCCGGCGAAGCGTGGCAACTATGGTGAAATTCCTTTTTTGATTCCATCTATCAGGAGTCTTATGTTCAGCAGTGGACTGTGACAGGCTGTAAGGAATGAATTGTATCGAAACCTAACGTTACTAATTTAGTCAAGTATTTTGGTCAGTCGAGCGCAATCTGAAATTATTTTTTTCCTTATAAATTTACATTAAGCTACGCAATATTAAGGATCATTTTATTTTTTATTCTTTTGAACCTTGTCCCTTTGTGTTGTTTTTCTACTCTATGTTATTAAAGATAGGTATGCTCAAAGTTCTTAGATAACAAACAAAGGAGCCTATCGATATAGTTTAAGAAAACACTGACCTAGATAAAAAAACAAAGAACAAAGTTTTACACATAAGCCTTTGAGTAAGGTAAGTTTTATGTTTTTAGACGTAACAACAGACTTAATTGGAGAGTAGACGTACCTACAAAAACAAACATGTTTTTATCATTGCATCAAAATTCTTTGTTTTCGAAAAAGACAATAGTTATTTAGATAACAGTTTTTGTTTACTTGATATTTAACGTAAAATAAAAGTAACATTCTCATACGACACGACTGTGGGAGTTTCAAGAAACTAACTTAATCCTTTTCAAAAGATCGGCAACGCACCTGAAATTTCAATTGTGTTGCAATTGTTCACAGGCAGCATGATCGTTTGCTTCCTCTGCTATAAAAAAATCAACCTACATACGTCTCAGTTCCGGGCACCGGTCTCCTTTCATATGTGAAAGGTTTTAGGGCAAGAAAGAGTTCACTATAGAGTTCTTATGCATGTTTACGGATTCAATATATTTGATTTCTTAAAATTGCAGGTTTTCTCACGAAATTTTCCGCCTAATTTATGGAAAATAAGACCTGAAAAATACAAATTACAGTTTAATTGTTGCCGGTGAAAATTCAGGGTTATATCCACCTAATTAGAATATCAGCATCCTGGGTGACGAGAATCAAAGATCATTTTTATTGATGATCAAGTCAATCGGCCAGTCTCATCTTAATTTTCAGTTCGCTTGCGGACACAGTCGTGCACTACTCGTATAGCTGTCCTGCGCAGGTGGATTGAGGCTGGCCGCAGTGACAAAAATAAATTTAATCTGGAGAACATTACCATTAACGTTAAAGTCTAGTTAAACCCATTGTTGGACATAGGCCTCCCCTATAGAATTTAAATAGTTGAATCGGTTAATTACGAAAGGGATTAAGTCAAGCATCCCTAATTTTACAGCAGAGATATTATTTTTAATTAAGGCAAGTAATATACTATTATACACAATTGATCTAAAATTAGACACTGTTTACCTTCTTTGGAATTTATTATGGTAACTAAAATTTGTTTTTCTCATCCATACACGACGATACTACGATACGAAAGAAGAATATCTTTAGGATACGAAAGAAGGCATACGAGTATAGCGTATCTTTCCGATCGACTGTCGATGGAATAAATAAGTTTACAAGTTCAATACGCATCTACACGCAAGCCTGACTGCAACGCACACAAAACTGTTTGTACCGGGAGCTAGTACAAACTACAGGCAAAATTCTTATTGAATTAGAGCGCGCAAGTGCTTCAACTACGTGGTAAAAATACACAGTGTTGACTTATTTAATACATCTAGCAGGCAACTTAAACCTTTACTAAGTAATAAGTTTTTTGTTAACTGGGAGAACTCGGGGAAACGAATCAGGAGATGGTCAGCAGCGTTTTCTTAATAACGACTAAAAATAAATATTTATGTGGTTGCGAACCCGCTTGCCAAGCGTGGTAACTATGGCAACGCGGGAGACCTTTTTTCAGCAGTAGATTTCAATAGGCTGTAACGGTAACTGATGTGTATAACATATGCCCACGTTATTGTTATTACTTCATATTACTCCTCAAATCATTTGTTTATTGTGTAGTTGTGTCTTCGTCGACGTTTCTTGTGTAATTTTTCTACGTACTTTTATTTGACCTTCAGTTTCCTTTTTTGTTGTTCATGAATTTGTTACTAGCTGTAAGTTCTCCTAAGTTATTACAAATAAATAAAAAATAAATAAGTAAAAATGTTATATTATCTCTCTAATTTTTAGTTACAAAAAATTTAATCGTTTTTAGTAAAAATACTGGTTTAAACAGCTTACTTTTACTTACACTTAATGTAATTTAAAATTGAAATGCTGAAATACTTTGATCATACATACATCATTTATAGGCAAATAAAATCCAAAGGAGCTTATAAAATTTAGTTCATTACGTGAAAAAATTAACTGAAACAGACGTGTTTACACAATAAAATTAAATATTTACACATAATGTATAGACATAATTGTTTCGAATGTATAGAAACTAGAGTCCGTTATCTAATTACATTAGGCTACTAAATGTAGTAACTAATTATAAAATATATCATGATTGCCGCGCAAGAGGATCCATCACGTTATTTCTTCCTGTGGGTGACGTAAGACGTGGTGAGACTATGGGATATGTTAAAAGTATCTTGTATGGCTTAATGTCAGATGGGTAGGTTTCCTTTCTGAAGACTACAGGTAAGGGTGCGGAGTAAGGCAGGGGGGCTGAGCTCGCCTACGCTCTTCAACCTATTTAGGAACCGATTAATTGATGAGTTCAGCAGCACAGGTGTCGATTGTCATATAGACGGTATCTGTGTAAATAATATTAGTTACGCAGACGATATGGTCACGGTAGTTTTATCTTATACGGTGCTGTTGAGTCCGTCGTGCGGTCAATAAGCAGTGCAACAATGTTCCAAAAATTACACACTGCGTTGAAAAAAGTTGAGCGTTTTAAGTATTTGGACCACTGGATCGAGGAGGACATGAAAGATGATTTTGACATTGAGAAGGAGCGTGGAGCACTTTCCCTTCGCTGTAATAGGTTGGCTCGCTGATTTGCACCATGATACTAAACAAGTTAAGTAAACTCTTTTTGGGCATTCTGTCAGTCCTTTTCCACGTGCAGTCTGTGGGTGAACTATACGCGGAGGGCCTACGGCGACCTGCGAGTCCTGTACAATAACGCGTTCCAGGTGATGTTGGGGCTGCCGCGTTATGGTAGCGCCTCCGCCATGTTCGCGGAGGCGTGTACAGACGGTTTCGCTGCCATCATGCGAAAGCGTTGCGCCTTCCTTTGCCGGAGAGAAACTGAGGTGCTGGCCCTCGAAATATGAAATTTAATTTAACATCTTTTTATGTTCTTCAGACTCTTTTATTATGTATGTACTAACAATAGCGCCAAGGTACTCTGTTACTAACAATTATGGATCTAGCTAGACGTCCGAAATAAATTATACATATTATTATTATTAGCATACGGTGGCGTAATTATCTCATTCATGCCAGACGTAAAATATCCAGACCGTTGTCGGGAAACAGCGTCAATATGGTGCAAAACGCCTGGTGTTGCGATAGTCAATCCTACTGCCGAGCGTGAGGATTAATGTGAATTCTCCCTGTAAAAGGAGAAGAACGTGAGCACTTTTATAGGCTGATGAAACGAGAGAGATAACATTTAAGAAGAACAAGTAAAATGAAGTAAAATATAATAACTACACTAAAATCAGGGCTTAAACAATAAAGTAATAAACTAATTAATGTTAAAAATGATTTACAGTAACTACTTTCGACTAGGTGGATTGTTAGTGTTAAAGTTAGTTTGTTCATTGCTCCAACATAATCATCATCATCATCATTATCATTACAATTCACTAGTTCATCTTGAACATAGGCTTCTGACAAGGAATACCACAAAGCACCTGCATTCATCGACTTGATACTCGACTTGACTTGAACTCGATTATATTATTTAAAATATTTACAAGGTACAATTTTGAAATAATCATTTGCGAATATCTTAGCTTGAGAAAACATGAAAATAAACAATTGAAAGCACTACAATCACCTCTCAGGAGAAAAATAAATATATTTGCAATCCCATTAATTGAATTCGTTCCTAATGCAAATTTTATAGTATCGGGGTTACGTTAGGGTTAAGGGAATGATACCTACCCAGAAGGACTCTTAGAAGAATAACCTTTGGTAATATTTTACCAAAGGTGAAATATAATAATATTTATATACTTGGGCTTTAATTAATTGGAGTATTAATATGCATAAGCAATTATGTGCTACTTAAAGACTATATAGTCCTCGTCGAAAATAGAGATTAAACGTAGGATTACGAATATATTTGTGAAATAATTAATATGCTATTTCGGAATATGTTCATGTTAAATCCCAAGGAAGAAAAGTCAATATGTTCATAGTAACTTATTTATTTATCATATGGACAACAAAACAGATAACAATCAAAATACATTAAAATTATATATATATATATATATATATATATATATATATATATATATATATATATATATATATATATATATATATATATATATATATATATTTTTTTTTTTTTTATTAGTCATTTTGGTTGAATTCGTTTATAAGTTGACGACAACGCCACCTATCGTATTGTTACGAGCTTAAGGTTCGTGACAATAAAAATTGCCGATAGAATTACCTAAATTAACACTTTAATTTTCTTTACACATATTAAAATTTAAAACATCATTTAACTGATTCACTTTATTTCGCTCCAAAGCTTCGCTTGTCTCGCCAAATTCAATACTTCTCCGATCGCACCTTGCAACGCCTATAAATACACATTTGTACCGAATCATCCAGAACATTCAAGTAAATACGCGCACCGATCGACAAAGCGCCGAAAGTTCGAGAGTCAACTTCCAGAAGCTTAGTTCTTCTGTTCGATACTAGATGGCGCTAGTGCCGTCGACTTCGGCGCGTAACAGTATTCTAGCTTAGCTATGTACTATCGTCTTGGCAAAATAAATGTTAAATTTATTTTATTCATTAAAATATTACATTTATATTAAATGGTATACGCAGATATCTTATTACATTTATATTAAATGGTATACCAGGTGGACTCCCAGACAGAAAAAGAGTGCTACAACCTAGTTATAGCAGTAGGTATTATATTCATATCGGATTTCAATTCAACATTCCCACCTGCTCAAATTATACCTACAACGGTCAGCCTGGTGGAAAACCGTTGAATGTTTTCCAGGAGGACCAAGGTGATTTCCTTCCATCTAGAAGCGAAGGAAACAAAATACCTATCCCAAAATTTTGTATATTGTAATCCCTTCATATTTCAACAAAGTTATGTACATATATATAAAATTATACCAAACTTCACCTTGCAGTAATATCGATTGAAGCTAAAATAGCTCGATGTCGTGCCGATGTGATATATTTGAATCGGAAGTAGCAAGACTGTATTAAATTGTCCTTCTCAACTTTTACGCTAGACAGTTGAAACGCATTCAAAAATTTATTATTTATATCCGTCATATTTATATGATTATTTACAACAAAAACCGTGGTAGCTCAGATGGTTAGCGCTCGCTGTTAATTTCACACAGTAGGCAAGAAAACCAGGTACGATTCCCGCCGGTACCAATTAAATTGTTAATTATAATTTTAAGTAGTTT
The DNA here is from genome assembly GCA_036936625.1 of Parnassius smintheus behrii. Classification (NCBI taxonomy): domain Eukaryota; kingdom Metazoa; phylum Arthropoda; class Insecta; order Lepidoptera; family Papilionidae; genus Parnassius; species Parnassius smintheus. The sequence goes on from JAUPFT010000010.1 coordinate 38,424,317, forward strand.
ACCACGTGCTCACCGGCGAAGGAAAACAGCGTGGGGAAACCTGCATGTCTGAAAAATAAGGAAAAAAAAATATTTCGAAGATATGTGAAGTTCGCCAACATGCATTGGGTCAGCGCGGCAACCAATTTCTTGCCATAAAACCCTCTCAAATGTGGGACATATACAGGCTGTAACTATAACTTATAACAAAAATATCAATCTACCCATCCTTTCGTGGGTGTTTCGTAGTTGCGACCATTGGGAATAGCAAAATGATTTTATGGTCTCATTCAAATGGATAGAAAATAAAAAGAAAGGATGTTGTGTTGAGATAACTTGTCTGTGAAATTTCTCTCGTCATGGGAGCTGGCAATATAGCCAGTGAAGGCAAGCAGGTCGAGGGCGAGTATATCACTCCCCTTCGATTCTGCCGACGATATAGTCCTTATAGCAAAATCTTACCTTAGCATAATGCTTAGGTCCTCCAGCGATTCTCTCAATGAAGTCGATAGTGTTTCCTAATCGTTGAAGAAGAAGAAGAAGAATTTCATTTATTTAAGCAACCAAGGCTCATATTTTGTTAGTATTACTTATAACTAATATTATAACTATGTTAGTATGCATAATATAATATACAAATATACAAAAAATAAATAAATTTATATTTATATGTGCCATTTTCTCTCCAGTCCACCCGATATGGCACTATAATGGCATAATAGTTGATGCTTCACGTCAGCTATGTGTTCTTTTACGCGGGTTCCAATTGATCTCTTTGTTTGCCCTATTTATGAGAGATCACAATCACAATCAAGCTTGTACACTCCAGCATCTTGTAGAGGAATATGACACTTGACGGATGGTAAGAACTGACTCATCTTCTTCGGCGGGTTGTAGAATGTTCTAATAAAGCTCACTTCAAGATGTAGCTAATCTTGTCTGTGAACCCTCTGACATATGATAGTACAGCAGGCACACGCTCGACAGTAGCCGGCTTCACTCGGTCACTGTGACGTAGGCGCGGTGCCCAAAGCTTGTTGTCGTGCAAAACCTGCTTGACGTGCTGAAGCTCAGCGGTCAGGTGTTTGCTGTCACAGATCCCTCGTGCTCTCTGTAACAAAGATTTGCCCACGGTAGCTAACTGTGAAGGATGATGGTGAGATTGACCATATAAATATTTGTTTGTGTGGGTCTTTCTTCTATACACAGTATCACCTATGGTTTTGTTCAGATTTTGGATGAGTAACACATCTAGGAAAGTCAAGGAATTATTTGCCTCTAACTGTTACTTTGTCTGATGGTAAAACGGTGAATGTATCGTCTATGTACTGCTAGTAGAACCTTGGGGTTAATGTCTTCCATAAAGGATTCTTCGCGGTGTAATTGCATAATTAAAACATCTTCCTAAAACTTTTACTGTAGCGTGGTCCAGAGTTTGTTTTGACAGGTTATAAACAACGAGTTGCTTATTATTCGTGTCTGTGGTCAACGATGTCGTTTCGTTCTTACGTTGCCATTGATCAAGCATCAACGTTCCGGGGGTTTGCAGTTTGTGATCATATCCTGGATGGTCCCAACCATTTCATCAGATTTGGTAGACTACAAATCCTTGCGAAAGAACATCGATTCCTACCAAGCTGCTTGTAATCCTTTAATTAATAAAATTAAAACTCAACCCAAGTATACCACTGCAAGACTTCAAAACACAGTTATTTCATTCTGCGTAGATCGAATCAAAGACAATAATTATAAAGCTGACGTCAGTTACCTCAGTCCCCCGTTACCTTTGAGTAGAGAGGAAAGAAAGGACATGACATAAACATCGTTAGTTGTAGGAATGTAACGAAATATCGGCGTCTCTTTTTAGCTTATGAGTATATTCGTATGTAAAAAAGGACAACAGTAGTTTTATCGTCACCGAATATGGCAACAGTTTTTTCGCTGTGGCCGGGCGCCATGTTTTGCTAAAGTCAATGACAACTATATCAGTTGTCACTGCGACTTTAGTCAGGTGAGTGTGTTATTTTCATATGTTTCTCTCGTGGAATTCGATTATTACGAAATTTCTGATTCCATTCCTCGGGATAAAAAGTATCCTGTATGTTAATTCAGGTAATAAACTATTTGTGTGCCAAATTATTACATTCAAGCTGGTCCGATACTTTTGGTGTGATTGAGGAACAAACAAACATTCAATCTTTTGCATTTATTATAGTTTGATTAGTAAAAGTTAAATTCTTCAATTAGTATTTCTTGTTCAGTAATTCCCGCGAAATAATTGTAATTTATTCATGTGCAATAAAGTGTAAATAAAGAAATAATAATAGTTTAAACTATAAAAACAAAAAACCGGCCAAGAGCGTGTCGGGCCACGCTTAGTGTAGGGTTCCGTAGTTTCCCGTCCGTCACAATAAGTGTTCACACTTATGAGTTTAAAGGTGGGTATCCATTATGCGCTCCAGCAGCGCTCCGCGCTCCTGTAACTGCTCCCGGTAGTGGGTACTGTTGTTTCCATCCAAGTTCAAAATGATTTTCCTAGAAAGTCCTTATAAAGTTCTACTTTTCAGATTTTTTCATATTTTCTAAACTTATGGTTCAAAAGTTAGAGGGGGGGGGGGGCACATTGTTTTTTTAATTTTGGAGCGAATATTTCCGAAATTATTGACATTATCAAAAAATGATTTTAATAAACCTCTATTCATTTTTAAATTCCTTTCCAACAATATATCACACGTTGGGGTTGAAATTAAAAAAAATCACTTCCCACTTTACATATAGGGGGGCTACCCTAATAAAACATTTTTTTCCAATTTTTATTTCACCACTTTGTCGGCGTGATTGATACACATATTGGTACCAAATTTCAGCTTTCTAACGCAAAACTATAAGGGTTCCTAGTTGACTACGGAACCCTAAAAAAGGACTGCTTAAAAACATAGGTATGTAACTTATATATATATATATATATATTTCAGTAGTCTCCTTTTAATTTCCTTTATTTTGATACACCTATCGATAGGTTGAGTAAAAAAAAATTAAGGACTTACATTTTGGCGCCAAAAAGAGTTACGTATTAAATGTATTTATCCACTTACAACGAAAAGGTAAGTAAATATGAGATGCAGGAAGTCAATGGACACAGTTGACTCAGCATCATGGTCATTCCTTGGGGCCTATGGTCAGAATAGACTTCTAGCAAAATATGGATATATCTATATTTTTTTATATACCGACACTATATATAGATGATTTAAAATATTAAGTATCGATAATGTATCAAATAAAAGCAACACTGTTGTTACCATTAAATTACATTCAATCATCATTCCCTTCACAAGTCCACTGCTGAACGTAGGCCTCCCCCAAGTAACGCCACAAAGCACGGTCCTGAGCCACCTGCATCCATCGACTTCCTGCATGTCTTACTAGGTCGTCACTCCATCTAGTGGGGGGTCGCCCTACACTACGCCTACCGGTACGAGGCTGCCACTCGAGAACCTTTCTTCCCCATCGGTTATCGGTTCTTCGAGCTATATTGCCGACCCATTGCCACTTCAGCTTACTAATCTTGGGCTGTATCGGTCACTCTGGTTTTACTGCGGATATCCTCCTTTCTGAGTCTATCACGCAGAAAAACTCCGAGCATAGCCCTCTTCATAGCTCGCTGAGCGACCTTGAGCGTCCTCATACGGCCAGCAGTGAAGAACCACGTCTCAGATCCGTAAGTCATCACTGGCAACACGCACTGGTTGTACACTTTAGTTTTCAGAGATTGAGGTATACCTGACGAGAAGATGTGTCGTAATTTCCCGAACGCTGCCCAGCCGAGTTGAATCCATCGATTGACCACTCGGTCGAAGTTGGACTTACCTAGTCGGACTATTTGTCCCAGGTAAACGTACTCGACAACAACTTCGAGCATAGTGCTCCCAACAACTACCGGCATAGGTGTGACATAAACATTAAACATTATCTTTGTTTTGTCCATGTTCATCTTAAGACCTATCCGTTGGGAGACACTATTGAGATCATTGAGCATAAGGTCCTCCAGCGATTCTGCCATAAGGACTATATCTTCGGCAAATCGAAGGTAAGTGATGTACTCGCCATTGATGTTAATACCGTATCCTTTCCAGTCCAGTAGCTTGAAAACGTCTTCCAACGTAGCGGTGAAGAGTTTCGGGCATATAACGTCACCCTGTCTTACACCTCTCTGCAGTTGGATAGGTTTCGAATTCTGGTTCTGTACTCGAATAGCCATCGTAGCCCTACTATACAAACACTTCGATATATCGACAGTCAACTTGGCACCCCTGAAGGGACTGTAGCACCGCCCAAATTTCGACGGAAACAAAGGCTTTCTCATAGTCCACATACGCCAGACAAAGTGGCAGATTGTACTATTCGGTCTTCTGTTCAATCTGCCGCAGGTTATGTATGTGGTCTGTGGTACTGAAGCCTATTCGGAAACCGCCTTGTTCGGGAAGCTGGAAGTCGTCGAGTCTGCGTGCAAGACGATTCGTAAAGACTCTAGAAAACAACACGTAGACGCGGCTCAGAAGGGAAATCGGTCTGTAGTTCTTCAAGAGAACGTTGTCGCTTTCTTAAATAACAAGACCACCGCACTTCTGCTCCACGCCTCCGGAGTAGTGCCACCATGGAGGACGGAATAGAAGAGCTTCTGAAGGACTTCAAGTACCGGTATTCCACCCGCTTCCAGAAGCTCCGCTGTAATTTCATCCTCGCCTGGGGTTCTGCCGTTTTTAAGGTGCTGGAGAGCCATTCTAATCTCGCTCAGACTGACGTCCGGGATATCATCGGAATTGTGTCGGGTAAGACAACAAGAGCAACTTGGATCGTTACTCACACTTGCGTGTGGCTCCAACGATGATGTGTACAGCTGCCCATAGAACCTCTCAATCTCACTCAAAATCTCAGATGTACCGGAAACGATGCTGCCATACTCAGTCTTCAGCTTTAACAGTTGGCTCTTTCTGGCAGACAGATCTCTGGCAAAGACTTTGGAGCCCTGGTTCCGCTCGATCGCTTCTTTAATACGAGCAGTATTAAAGTTGCTTAAGTCTCGCCGCATGCATTTGGAGATCTGTCTGTTCAGTTGCCTGTATGCTGTCCAATCTGTTGACGATTGCAGCCTCATGTCCCGTCTAACAGCCATGAGATTAAGAGTGTGATCGGAGAGTTTTTGTGTTCTTCTGCGGCGGGTCTTGCAGAACTCAGCTCCGACCGCATGGACAGTTTCCACGAGCTTGTCATTCATATCGTCCACTGCATTGCAATCTTATAGGCACTGAAAGCGGTTACGTAACTCGAGCTTAAAGGTTTCGGGATTCTGGATTAGAGCACGAGTGGGACGGAGCGTTGACTTCATTAGACGAGACCTCTCCAACTTAACGTTTAGTTTCAGTGTGCCTCTAACCATTCGGTAATCGCTGCCGGTTTTCACCCTTGCGACCACTGAGACATTACTGAACAGTTGGCGTTTGGTCGTCATAATGAAGTCAATCTCATTTTTTGTCGAACCGTCGGGGCTCGACCAGGTCCACTTCCTGTGGAGCCGCTTCTGGAAGAAAGAGTTCATCATAAATAGTCCCTCTTTCTCCATAAAGTCAGCTAGCTGCTGGCCTCTACGATTCCGTTGCCCTACTCTAAATTTCCCTAACTTCAGGTCAACCATTAACTTAATCTCCTAGAATTCAGATAATCCATTAAATTTTTTAACTGACTGCCGCCATTTTAGCAGAGTCCTTTCAGAAATAGCGATAAAGTATTTCGTACGTGCCACATCCTCAGTTTCATCTGAGAGATTGGCATCAGTTGTTAATCCTAGCATACGCAATAACAGAAGCGTAAGCAGTGTATGTATATTTATCTATGTTTTATCAATTTATAATTTTTCATTACTATGACCTGATTATTAGTAATGATGTTTCTAGCTTGATATTTATTGAAGTGAAACTACCACCAACGTAGTGGAGAAATTTTACATTTCATAATATTAAAACGACATACACAATAGTGATACTAAAAACGTTACGTTTTCTTGTAACGTTTCACCGCCCGGCCTGCATGAGTATACTATTATTTAACCTACTTATGTAAAATATAAAATAAAAGAAGGACAGTTGTGAAGAAGTTGCACTTCATACGTAATTATTTGATGAATAGTAATACTGATGGATATATTGAACTAGACTGGTTAAATCAAACGGAATAGAAATCCATAAAGAACAAATATTTTTTGAGAAGAACTGACAGGAGTTTTTTCTTTATATCGAAATCAATAGCGATACTTTTAAGCACTTCCTGTATCCCTACATCAGAACTGGGCCTGAGATGGGCTGTAATGATAATGGTGAGGATGATAAGGTAAATCAAAATTGAAGGACAAACGCAGTGAGGAATAATGTCACATACATCGGTCTACATAACGGTCGATTTTATAACTGCAAATGTAAGTTTGTAAATGCAAAAATATTTTTAAATTAACGTTTTTTTCTTTACTTGTGATTTTAGGTTTTAGGGAAGTATCCTGTCGGTTCTTATGAGTGAGCTTGCGAGTATCTAACATTAATGACCGTGTCTTGTGAATACTTGGATTTATAAGTTTATGACCTTTCACAGCTCAAGGAACCGTAGACTTTAGTTCGCGACGTTCCACGCATCTAATATGTTCTAATGATGTTCCCTTTTGCCGCTGGCAAAGCCCACGTGGGCTGGTGGGGCCGTAAATCGTAATCCCATACTAGCAACTGCGAATTCTTACCTACCTCACATTACTTCTTACATAACCATCTTATTTCAAATGAACATGTTCGTAAAATACAGAAATGAAAAATATATGATCTGTTCGTGTACTTATCATAAATTCCTTCATTAGACTGAAATTTGAGTTTTTTATTTTTTTTTAATGGATACGCTGATTAGATCGTTTTTTTAGCAGAGTGCCGCTATGCTGTTAAAGCTTTGAGAAGTTGTTTCTTCTCGTCACCGAAAAAATGTAGTCTTAAATAAGAATTATAATAATAATTTAAGTTTATATTTCAGTTTTGTAAGAAATAAATTTTTAGGAATAAATTTTTTTGCGTTATTATTCACCTACTTAATTCAGTCCCTTCGTGCCCATGGGTGTCTGTTCAATACTGAAATTTAAAATTTAACTCGTTAGTAGCGGATTAGAATAGCCAAAATTTATTTTAGACAAAACACACGTTTAACATTTCTAATTATGTTATTTACAATGTTAAATAATATCATTCCAAATGTAGAAAGAAAATTTTGAAATCATGATACATTAGAACTATCAATGGTAAATCTCCAACATTGCGTTAACGATATGAATTGAGACTAAATAACATCCGCGGAAATAACTAAAGCGGTAAAAGTACGGAAGTGAAATACCATTAACGACAAAGGGTACCAGATTCAAAGGTGCGAGACGTCTGGTACTACTCTGTGAAGCGTGACGATCAAAGCGAATGCCCCCTATACCGGCAGATACCCATGGCCAGCGCTGAACTTTAGAAAGGACTGATGAAGATAAAAAAAGGAGGAAATGATGTTCGAGGCCTTTTCTACGACTCTCTCGTGGACCGATGGGAGGCATTTTCACTAATAACGTCACTGCATGCGGATGTGTTAGTATAACACGCTATATTAGGATGATATTGTTAAAAGGAAACGTATCGCGCGGTACAAATACAAAAATTCCATTCACATTCCATCTCTTTCAACAAATAATAACAGTCCTATATATTTCCTTTCTAGGTAAGTTATACCCTCGTATAAGTTAACAAGCCTCGTGAATATTAGGAGTTCCGAAACGAGAAAATTCTTTATTTGACACGTATAATTTTTAATATATTTTTAAAAATCCCTGTATGGGTAAACAATTGAGGTGAAGTTTTTAATGCAACTACTTAGTTTCTAGTTTTAACTTTGGAACTTGGAGTGAACTTTTTGAGTGGTCTAAATAATGATATTCCTAATATTTGATATTGATTTTATTATTAACCCTTTTGAGTTAAAAAGTATGATTTGGCGTATGTACAGTAAGTTGGATGAAATGAGAGTGGCCGCGTAAACAAGCCGGCGGTAAAAGAATAAGTCTTATTACGAGGAGACATTTTAAAGTACGCATTGTGGGGGGGGGGGAGTGGAAATAAAATCCAAATTTATTTTTCCTTTTCAATATATTCACCTGTTACCTTGACACATTTTTCGGATCTTTCAATTAATTTATGTATACCCTCAAAAAAAAAAGTGATTTGTCTTGGTCTAAAAAATACGCCGAAACTGCTTCCTTCAACTCTTCATCACTTAAAATTTTTCCCACGAAGTTATTCATCATTGAGGGCCAGATTAGGACTATAGGGTGGGTGTGGCCAAAGTGGCAATTTCGAATCCCATATTCCGCACGGCAGCCATTGCAACATGGCACTTGTGAACAGGCGCGTTGTCATGCAGAACAAGGATTCCTTTGGTCAATTTTCCCCTTCTTTTCTCCTTTATGGCTTCCTTCAATTGTTATAGGATTGAAGCGTAGTAATTTCCGGTTATAGAGACACCTTTATCTTTATAATTAATCAATAGGATTCTTTTTGAGTTCCAAAAGACTGTCGCCATGATTTTCCCAGTCGATTGTGCCACCTTAAATTTCTTGGGTAGTGGTGTGCCTTTTTTGCGTGGTTGTATCTGATACTCCAACCATTTCTGCGAGCTGTTTTTCCTTTAGGCGAGTATCTTATAATATTAATTTTTCGACTTTTTGAATAATTTTGAAGTGGTCACCTCGATCGACCTTCCGGGCCGCGGGTTGTCTTAAAGTGACTGCCTTGTTTATAAAAGGTATGCCACTTGTAAACCATAGTATTACTTGGACAAGAGTCTCCATAAAGGGATGACATCTCTTCCAGAATAGTTTTAACTGATTTTCCGCGCTTCGTAAGGAACTTTATAGCGGCACGGAACTCTATTTTCTCCATATTTCACAATTTCTTTTTTGACGATAACTCAAAGACTAATGATCTTATTACAACAAAACCCGGTTTTTATACTAATAATGAGTTGCTCAATTAGCATGTAATTCAGCGACGTCCCCACTTATTACCTACCTATCCATTCCGCGAACTTAAAAACGCACCCTCGTATCTTGTTATACCGCGTGTTGTGTGGTGCCGTGTGACGTATTACATAAAAGCGGGAAGAAGTGGGCTTAATATTATACGTATGCAGTTTATTGTTCAAAATGTGGAATGATCGGCATTATAGACATCGATTTCAAAACTAAAATGAACAAAATTATTTCAACATAATATTATTATACTCAACATAATACTATATTTCAATAGCTTCTGAAGTCGGGGCTTCACTTCTTCTATACACTATATCTTGACATCGACTTCGAAGCTATTGTATGGTATGGTGTGTAATTTATTCTCAGTTATTGAAGTCGGTTTTAACTATTTATAAAAAAGTGTTATTTTCGTATGCTACATTTTTATTTATCCATTTATGCGTCTCAATAATTAGTATTGTTTCTGGTGTTTAATACAGTTAACAGTGTTCTCCTTAAAAAGTATTTCTAAGTAATATTTATGAAAATATAATTTCATTAATATCATGTTAAATAAAATGATATCACATTAGTTTTTATTATAAACTAATAATAATATAACAATAATAATAAATATTTGTTTATTCACTCCACTAATTTTACATAATTACTTACACTATTTAAATAAAAAAGTTCCATTCATTACATTGAGAGGTTAACGTCGGCAGCCGTACTAGTATAAACTGTGCCACGGCTGCCTGCGCCTTCCACTCTGGGTGTTCAAATGTTATTACATAATAGGTAAGTTCTTATACAAAAATTTTTGCAGACAATATTTAAAAATCATTACAATCAAAAGTTAAATTTAAAACATGCAGGTAGATACAAATCAAATAAAAATATATGCAAGATTACCACGAGGTGTGTTTGGTGTATGGTATAATTATAAGCAAGAAGCGTAGTTGCATGAGGGATAGTATGTTTGTAAGATTGGTTGGGTGTGTGTTACGAGTATTAGAATATGTGGGTTATGTAAATGTGTGTGTGTGTGTGTGTGTGTGTGTGTGTGTGTGTGTGTATGTGTGTGTGTGTGTGTGTTTTTTGTGAGTGTTAACTGATGTATGTAATTGTGGTTTGCTATTTAAGGTTTTTGACCTGTATAATATTTTCAATATCATTAAACTCTAGGTTCAGTAACCAATCCCGGGTAGCGAATTTACATTGATTTAGGATTAAAGGATATTAAAGGTATTCAGAGCTTTTTTGCGATGTTATAGAGATGGGAACTTATAACAGTGTAATGCCGTTTTGCCAAAGTGGTTTTGTGTGAAGGTGTTTTGCAGACTTTGGTCTTATTACGTTTTTGAGATGGAACGTATGGCAGTCCCTTATGCTTACGAAGTATTGTGTGTATGATAAACAGTTTTCTTACCGTAAGAACTGAACATTCACGGTAGAGTAGTGTTGTGCTATACCTACGCGGTTATTATTATTATTTATTATTATTACATTAGTGTGTCGCGGTCAGCAGATTTCCTCAGTTTGTAAAATATAGGAATTAATTTTCTAATTCGGGCTGTTAGTGATTGAATGTGTAATGACTAATTAAGATGATTATCTAAAATTAGGCCTAGGTATCTTAAGCTACGTGTTGATGATAATTGAGGACAGTCAAAGCTGTTATTAAATCTATCACACGTGTGTGCCCTTATACAAAAGTTAATGGAAGGTTGAGTAACAGCCCGAGGGGAGGATGTTATGTACTTCGTCTTTTCTAAATTTAGAGTAAGCAAATTGTCGTCCAAACATCTCATTACCTCGCTGAGGGCACATTCAGCGTAGTGTTGAGCCCGACCCCAATCCTCACTATAAGCAATCAACGCCGTGTCAACTGCATAAGTGACAATTTTGCAGTTTGGTAATAAAAGCTTACACAAGTTGTTGATGTATACTAGGAAGAGAGTTGGGCCCAGAACGCTGCCCTGTGGTACTCCATAAGAGAGACTGCAATCCAGACTTTGGTAGTTACCTAATTTGACACATTGTGAGCGGTTTGGGAGGTAGTCGCTAAAGATATCCAAGGCAATTCCACGTATACCAATTAATTCAAGTTTTTTCAATAGTAATGGTACAGATACAGTGTCGAATGCCTTCGACAAATCCAGGAAAACTCCTACAACTTTGTGACCTACATCAAGGTGCGTAACAATAGTCTCTGTAAGATTCAAAGTAGCGTCGTCAGTAGATTTTCCTTTTAAGAATACATACTGATTTTGGGCTATTGCGTTTGTCTTTTCTAAAAACTTTATATGTCTGGAATTTAAAGCCTTTTCCAAAATTTTGGATACAATAGTCAGCAACGAGATGAGTCTGTAGTTCCCTATCATACCTCTATCTCCGTTTTTATAGATAGGATGTACAAGAGCTCTCTTGAGAATGTGTGGAAAAACTCCTGAAGCAAAACATTGATTTATCAAGTGGGTCAAAGGTGGAATAAGGCTACTTCTTGCATTCTTAAAAACTTGAGTAGGAATGTTGTCAACACCTGTAGCGCAATTATTTTTAAAATTCATAATGATATTTTCAACTTCATTATAATCCACATCAGGTAAAACCATTGAATCTCTCTGTGAATCAATATGAGGGATGTTTACAAAACTAGTACCTCTTCTAATTTGTATTTTATTAGCAAGGGACTGACCTATACTCGCAAAGTATTCATTTATTAGGCTAACTGATTCATGTGGGTCTTCGGCGAGGTTTAACAATTCGGTGGAGTGTAGAGTTGGTTTCTTTAGACTAGCAACTTTATTAAGAGTGTTCCACATTTCCTTGGGATTATCTTTATTCTTTTTGAACTAGTTTTTTTCATATTCAGTTTTTAGCTTTTTTAAAAGATTATTGCAGAAATTACGATACCTAGAGTAGGTTAGTTGTAATATGGCATTGTTAGGATCTATCTTTGCTTTTTTATGTAACATCCAGGGCTTAATAGCTCGTTTTCGATGCGGAACGTAGGCCAATGTGGAGTGGGACGAAATTGCTTTAGATATTATATCAATTAGAGAAACTGCTGCTAAATTTGCGTTTGCAGCGTTATATACGGCGTTAAAGTTTGTAACAGATAATTTCTGGACTAAACCTGAGTAATCAATTTTCCTGATGGTAGCTTTGGCTTGATTTCTTTTAATTTTACTCTCTAGCACAAGTATAGTCGGTGCATGATCAGTTATGAGTGAATCAAGAATAAGCGTTTAAGAGCATCGATTTGATCTTAGCATCACGTGATCAAGACAACTAGTTTTACGCGTCGGAATGACATGCGTTGGAAGTAGACCATGAGATGCCATTAAGTCAATGTAGCTGTTACGATTTGGATCAGAACTATCTGACGCTATATTTATATTAATATCTCCTATTAGTATAACTGATTTAACAGACACTAATGAATTCAAGCAACTTTCGAGACCATCACAAAAGTTATCAATATTGTTACATGATGGTGATCTGTACATAGCTATAATCGCAATTTCATCCCCTAAACTTAAAGTAAGATTATTACAGTCATTTAATTTGGTCTCCAGCGAAGTTCTATGCTTAATTTCGGACTTAACATAAATTACAACTCCATCGTTCTGGTTACGCTGGCCTGAGGCATAAGATATATATCCAGGTATTTCTGGAACACTTAGCAGTTTACTCAGCCAGCATTCTGTTAAAACGAGGACGTCACATGGGAAAGAGATTCTCTCTAATAAAACATTAAATGCGTCAAAGTTACATGATATACTCCGTATATTCATGTGCATAACTGAAATGGATCCTTGTAATGTATCTATGTAATTAATAATAGATTCGGGACTACACACAATGAATTCGGATATTTCAAGAAGATCAATGTCATCAGAGATATTCGTTATAGGATCACCTTTTAGAAGTACTAGTAATCAGTTGTGTTGATCCGAAACCATAATAGCTCCCCCCATTTAAGTATGAATGTTTCTAAGACAAGTATAGATTGTATAAATACCGTATTTATTTTGTATAATGTGTATGTGGTAGCCTTTTTCACAAAGAGCATTACTATTCGTGCCAATAAATTATAATTGTACTTACAATAAGAAAATGAAAATATATAAAACACTAAGTAAATATACAAAAAATGCAAAAAAATGTAAAACAGTATTTTCAAATATAAATAGTTACCAAAAAGAAATTGAAGCAGTAAATTTTGAGAGGCAGGTAGTCATTTACCGTGAATTTGGGACAGTTTCTGTAAATCAGTCTCCTTGTCAATGCGACGGCATGGAGCACCCTCCTTTTCACGTAAGTAGTATACTTTTCACGTAAATAGTAATACCTTCCCATGCGCAGTCCAGCAGTAAGCATAGTCATGGTTTTTACTGAATTCTCGCGCCATGAAGTAAAGTTTTCTAGCAGACTGGGTCAGACTTTCAGATATAAAAACTGGTTTGGTTTTTCCAACTATTTTAAGGTCACCAGTATTTAGTTTGTTTTCCTTGTTTGCCTTGTTATAATCCTAAGCTGAAGTTAATATTGTTACGAGCTTGAGGTTCGTGACAATAAAAATTGCCGATAAAATTAACACTTTAATTTACTTTACAAAAATTAAAGTTAAAAACACTAATAATTAAACACACTAATTCACTTTATTCCGCTCCGAAGCTTCGCTCGTATCGCCAATTCAATACTACCTCGATCGCATCTTGCAGCGCCTATTTATATAAATTAGCAAAATATCCAGAATGTTCAAGTAAACACGCGCAAGGTACCGAGAGTTCGAGTTTTAAACTTCAAGAAGTTTAGTTCTTCGGTTCGAGACTAGATGGCGCTAGTGCGCCGATTTGAGCGCGTAACAATATATTCTCTTTTAGTGTAACTGTGGTAAAGTCCACAATTATTGGCTGATTATGTTCTTAATGATTTCTTATATTTACGCGAACACTACACATGATTAAAACTACTTTTACGGATTTTATCGCGTTTATTTTTACTTTTTATTTTTAATTCCCGACGATTCGGGCGCTTTCCAGCACCCATGGTCACGGGGGACTGAGATGACTGACGTCCCGATGTCATTGTTAAACCCGGAGTACCTTCAGCTTTTTTAATTATTGTTTATGGTCCGATCTATGCAAAATGAACTAACTCTGTCTTGAGGTCTTGCAGTGGTATGCTTGGGTTTAGTTTTAATTTTATTGATTATAGGATCCCAAGCAGGTGGTAGTACCCAGCCTCCTTCTCTATTGAAATTAGGATGTTTTTTAATTTCAATAGCCTCACGTATCATCCTTGGTAGGAATCGGTGTTCTTTCGCGAGGATTTGTGGTCTATCAAATCTGATGTAATGGTTGGGGCCGTCTAGGATATGATCACAAACTGCAGACTTCCCGGAACGTTGATGCTTCACATCAGCTATATGTTCTTTTACGCGGGTCCTAATTGATCTTTTGGTTTGTCCTATATAAGAGAGACCACATTCACAATCAAGCTTGTACACTCCTGCATCTTGTAGAGGAATATGACACTTGACGGATGGTAGGAACTGACTAATCTTCTTCGGCGGCTTGTAGAATGTTCTAATAGAAGCTCGCTTCAAGATATAGCCAATCTTGTCTGTGACACCTCTGACATATGGTAGTACAGCAGGCACACGCTCGACTGTGGCTGGCTTCACTCGGTCACTGTGACGTAGGTGCGGGACCCGAAGCTTGTTGTCGTGCAGAACTTGCTTGACGTGCTGAAGCTCGGCGGCCAGGTGTTTGCTGTCACAGATCCCTCGTGCTCTCTGTAACAAAGATTTGCCCACGGTAGCTAACTGTGAAGGATGGTGGTGAGATTCACCGTTTAAATATCGGTTTGTATGGGTCTTTTTCCTATACACAGTGTGACCAATGGTGTTATTAGGATTTCTGATGACTAACACATCTAGGAAAGGTAAGGAATTATTTGCCTCTAACTCCATAGTAAATTGAATTTTAGAGTTTATGGAATTAAGATGTTCTAAAAATGCAGTTACTTTGTCTGATGGTAAAATTGTGAAAGTATCGTCTACGTACCGCTTGTAGATCCTTGGTGTAACAGGTGCAGTAAGGAGGGCTTTCTCCTCAAAGTCTTCCATGAATATATCCGCAACAATGGGAGATACAGGTGAGCCCATCGCCACACCATCTACTTGCTTGTAAAACTCTTCCTTCCACAATAGATAGCCAGATGTAAGGCAATGTCTTAGTAAAACTGCATATTCTGCTGGCATGTTATTTTCCTCTAGTTTCCTAGTTATAATTGAGATGCAGTCTTCAACAGGTAGGGATGTAAATAGAGACTGAACATCAAAACTGACCATGGTTTCATTGTCAGTAAGATGTAGGTCTTTTATCTCACTGACAAAATGGTATGAATCCTTAATGTGTGCTCTTGTGTGTCCTCTGAGTGGTGATAATATTTTAGCTAAGTATTGAGCCAATCTGTAAGTTGGCGAATCAATCTGACTCACTATTGGATGTAAAGGAGCATTCGGTTTGTGTATCTTTGGTAACCCATACAACTTCGGTGGTTTGGCACATGAAGGTATTATCGAATTAACGTCCAGATTCAATTTTTCGGAGTATTTCTTAATTAGATCGCTAGTTGTTTTAAGCGTATTAGTTGTAGGGTCTGTTTTGACCTTTCGATAAGTAGTTTCATCCGACAAAAGTTGTTGTATTTTAAAATTGTAATCTGACGTATCCATTATAACCGTAGAATTACCTTTATCTGCGCGGAGAATCGTAAGCTCTGGTCTGTTGCGTAAGTTTTTCAACGCGTTAAATTCATTTTTGGGGAGATTTAATTTCGGCGCTGAACTTCGACGTAACATAGACGAGATGTCTTGACGTATAGCCTCTAAATCTTCATTACCAATATTATTTTTATACAGACAGTCCTCAACACTACAGATAATGTCCTCATACGGTATTTTTCGCGGTGTAATTGCGAAATGAATACCTTTTTCTAAAACTTTTATTGTGGCGTCGTCCAGTGTTTGTTTTGATAAGTTGTAGACAGCGCGTTGTTTATGATTCGTGTCTGTGGTCAACGATTTCGTATGTTGGACATTTGATTTAGTTGTTAATTTATGGTATTTATCAATATGTTTATTTTTGCATTCATTGTATTTAGTTGTTTCGCGTTTGTCTAAAGTTTCCATGCAATTTTTATAATCAAATGTCGATAAAACTGTCTTTAATTCACTGGACGAATTGTCTATGGTTTTGTTTATGAAATATAGATCGGTACGTTTTTGCTGAATCACCGTTATTAACAACTTTTTACTAGCCTGATTTAAGATCTTAGCGCTTCCTCGAATGTCTTTTTTAGTGGATATCTTGACACACGTAGGAATGAGATTATGATCTCTGCATCTCTTCAAGAAATTTAAAGCTGTTATGTATCTTGCGCGCTTGGTCTTTAGATCTTCTAATCGGCGTATTTTATTTGCTATTTTCAGTCCGTACTGGTTAACATAATGATTTCTTATATTTACGCGAACACTACACATGATTAAAACTACTTTTACGGATTTTATCGCGTTCATTTTTACTTTTTATTTTTAATTCCCGACGTTTCGGGCGCTTTCCAGCACCCATGGTCACGGGGGACTGAGATGACTGACGTCCCGATGTCATTGTTAAACCCGGAGTACCTTCAGCTTTTTTAATTGTCCGATCTATGCAAAATGAACTAACTCTGTCTTGAGGTCTTGCAGTGGTATGCTTGGGTTTAGTTTTAATTTTATTGATTATAGGATCCCAAGCAGGTGGTAGTACCCAGCCTCCTTCTCTATTGAAATTAGGATGTTTTTTAATTTCAATAGCCTCACGTATCATCCTTAGTAGGAATCGGTGTTCTTTCGCGAGGATTTGTGGTCTATCAAATCTGATGTAATGGTTGGGGCCGTCTAGGATATGATCACAAACTGCAGACTTCCCGGAACGTTGATGCTTCACATCAGCTATATGTTCTTTTACGCGGGTCCTAATTGATCTTTTGGTTTGTCCTATATAAGAGAGACCACATTCACAATCAAGCTTGTACACTCCTGCATCTTGTAGAGGAATATGACACTTGACGGATGGTAGGAACTGACTAATCTTCTTCGGCGGCTTGTAGAATGTTCTAATAGAAGCTCGCTTCAAGATATAGCCAATCTTGTCTGTGACACCTCTGACATATGGTAGTATAGCAGGCACACGCTCGACTGTGGCTGGCTTCACTCGGTCACTGTGACGTAGGCGCGGGACCCGAAGCTTGTTGTCGTGCAGAACTTGCTTGACGTGCTGAAGCTCGGCGGCCAGGTGTTTGCTGTCACAGATCCCTCGTGATCTCTGTAACAAAGATTTGCCCACGGTAGCTAACTGTGAAGGATGGTGGTGAGATTCACCGTTTAAATATCGGTTTGTATGGGTCTTTTTCCTATACACAGTGTGACCAATGGTGTTATTAGGATTTCTGATGACTAACACATCTAGGAAAGGTAAGGAATTATTTGCCTCTAACTCCATAGTAAATTGAATTTTAGAGTTTATGGAATTAAGATGTTCTAAAAATGCAGTTACTTTGTCTGATGGTAAAATTGTGAAAGTATCGTCTACGTACCGCTTGTAGATCCTTGGTGTAACAGGTGCAGTAAGGAGGGCTTTCTCCTCAAAGTCTTCCATGAATATATCCGCAACAATGGGAGATACAGGTGAGCCCATCGCCACACCATCCACTTGCTTGTAAAACTCTTCCTTCCACAATAGATAGCCAGATGTAAGGCAATGTCTTAGTAAAACTGCATATTCTGCTGGTATGTTATTTTCCTCTAGTTTCCTAGTTATAATTGAGATGCAGTCTTCAACAGGTAGGGATGTAAATAGAGACTGAACATCAAAACTGACCATGGTTATTGATTATGTTCTTTTTTGGTTTTAAGACGAAAGATGTCCCGTATCTGAGATTCTTCTACACATACATTCATTATTTCTCCAACTTTTTTTATTAGTTGCACCAGATCTTGCTTTGATTCTTTTTTATGTAGAGGAATGTTTCTGATCTCAATACTGGCTTGCCTTTGTGACCTTTCCAAATTCTCTACCTTTTGTTCAAGACCCTGAATATAGGCTAAATGAGATTTCCTTTCTAATTCCAGTTTGGCCAATTTGTTTTTCATATCTTCATATTGCTTTGATATGAAATCCATTGAATCTTTGATGTCAGTGTTTTGCTGTTTAATATCTTTAATGCTTTCTTGTATTGTGTCTTGCTGCTTGGTTAAAATTGCAATGGATTTCCTTATTTCCACCATGAAAGAAGTTAGGTCGTCGTCATGCTGACGTTTACGGAGTCGATTTCTATTCCGATTGTTCACATTGGAGCTTTCATTATCAGTATCAGTGGGCGGGGCAGAACTTTGATTTACATCAGATTCAAGGACCTGCAACAAGGACTTTTCCTGTTGAGGAGTGGACGGTGGAGTTCTTTTTAGTGGCATTTTCTTCTATAAATCGCTTCCGCTTATGAATTAGGGCAAGCGACTCTTGTAACGTATTAGCACGAAGTTGGAGTGACGTCAGTGAAGCGAAACTGGATAGTTATGCTCACTGGTGTCTCTTTCATACGCATTCGTCCACTCCGTCTCTTATCACTCAAAGGTTATGCAGTCCTAGTACTTTGACGAGAATAACTCGTTGTTATTTGAATTTAATTTATATATATAATAATGATGTGTTTTTGCCAAAAATCGATAATACGGGGAGCACGTCAAGGGCTTTCGCGGTCCAGTGGGAAGCCCATAAGCAGTTTATTGTTCAAAATGTGGAATGATTGGCATTATAGACACCGATTTCAAAACTAAAATGAACAAAATTATTTCAACATAATATTATACTCAACATAATACTATATTTCAATAGCTTGTGAAGTCGGGGCTTCACTTCTTCTATACACTATATCTTGACATCGACTTCGAAGCTATTGTATGGTATGGTGTGTAATTTATTTTCAGTTATTGGAGTCGGTTTTAACTATTTATATAAAAGTGTTATTTTCATATGCTACATTTTAATTTATCCATTTATGCGTCTCAATAATTAGTATTATTTCTGGTGTTTAATACAGTTAACAGTGTTCTCCTTAAAAAGTATTTCTAAGTAATATTTATGAAAATATAATTTTATTAATATTATGTTAAATAAAATGATATCACATTAGTTTTTATTATAAACTATTTCATGATTAAAACTACTTTTATGGATTTTATCGCGTTTATTTTAGCTTTTATTTACATTTATATTTTAATTCCCGACGTTTCGGATATATATCATAAGATCGGACCATAAAAACAATTAAAAAAGCTGAAGGTACTCCGGGTTTAATAGTGACATCGGGACGTCAGTGTTCTCAGTCCCCCGTGACCATGGGTGCTGGAAAGCGCCCGAAACGTGGGGAATTAAAAAAATAAATGTAATTAAAAGCAAAACTAAACGCGATAAAATCCGCAAAAGTAGTTTTAATCATGTGTAGTGTTCGCGTAAATATAAGAAATCAATATAAACTATTTCGTTGTGCCAAGCGATCACTTGTGCAGATGCAGATTTTTCCTTATATGTTCTTACGTGTAGTGGCGGTGTAAGAACATCGCCTTCCCCTTATTATCCCGTGGGTGTCGTGATAGGCGACAGAGTGAAACAAGGAGATGGAGAGCAACACCTTCCTAACAACGACTAAAAATAAAAAACTGCGTCAAGCGCGGCAACTATGACGAATATTCCCCCTATGATGCTATTTATGCAGGAGGCCTATGTTTGTAAGTAGACTTAAATAGGCTGTAACGGTAACGGTCCTCTTGCTTCCTGCCATCTTAAGAGAGAAACGAGCACATAGCCCACCCCTATTTAAGTGAATGATGTCCTTGATTACAAATTTAAATGCAGATATTTGTCACCTCTGTGTACAAATAAAATTTCTTATTACAAACCAGTGAGAATGGTATCTGGTTGCGTTCCGTTTAAGAGCCACTATACGAGCTGGCGATAACGTACGTAACTGCTACGGACTCGTAGGCAGGAGCCCTTCTTATTATACCTACCACAAATAACGAAAAAAGAAAAATCTAAAAGCCCAAAGGAATTAACTAAGAAGTCAATAAAATTGCTAACACTAAAGTTTGAAAAAGTAATAAATAGAACAATTTTTTTGGCTCCGATAGTATAGAAACAATCTGATTCAGATTTCTCGTTACTGAACTGAAAGTATTACAATTGTTTTATTTTATATTCTGATTTTATATTTTCTGTGATTTGGTTATTTAAATTTTTAACATGAAATACACTACGCGGATGCTATAATATACGAAATGATATATTCATTCGAAATTCTTCAAACTTACTAAATGTGTTTTTTGGAGCGGATTGTTTGTACAGAGTGTTACCTACAATGAGTTAGCGTACGTTTCTTCCAGATTTGCTAGACAGCTCGACAGAATAAGTTTCAGATTTTGATTTTAATTCACCCTTTCATTTTCACTTATTAAACTGCAAATAATTTGAATAGAACATCACATAAAGCTTACAAAGGACCAAGTCGAATTTAATCGCATTTTATCAGCAACGGTCCTGTATTTATCTGCAGGTAAAATCTTATGCCATATTTGTATGTGTGCAGATGTTGTCTGATATATTTGTATGAGCAAATAATATTGTCACCATCTTTCGATCTTTCGATATAGGTCGGTGCTTACAAACACTGACGATAAAATAGAAATTATCTGCGCAGTGTATGTTAGTTCATTGAATTTCATAGAGAGCGATATTGAAAGATAGGCGCTCAGATTCAGATATCTTATCGTATCTAATAATGTGTACGGGCAACGGACGGCTGCTTATCTGATACCGCATTTAATAAATAACTTACCTTTCGATATACGCGAAAAAGTATCACAACAAAACATTAAAACTAAACTCAAAAGCTTTTTCCAATCTAAATTATAATTACATACTACATATATCTACTTAATAATAATGTACTACCTGCCTAGCTCTTACTTTTACTTTTACCTTTTACCTTGCTACTTCTGACTTTAACTAAGTTGTTAACTTGTCTTTTTAGTCTTTATATTCTTGTTACACCTTCTACCTACTCATATACCTAACTATTGAATTAGACTGTGTTTTGTACATAATTCGCTTACCTAAATTTAATTATTTAGCATCAAGGTAAACCTCTGTGGTTTTTAGATGTTAATTAAGCCTATATTGGAATGTAATTTTTGTTTGATCTGATAAATAAATTGAAAAAAAAAACCTGCGTAGTGTGTGACTCGCTTTAATGAATATTTCCTTTATTAATACTTTTTTAAGGTTTACAATTTAAAAGCGTCTCACTGCTCATCACCGACAGGGCTCTTCTCATTTCTGAGGGAATTTGAAGTAATTAGTCTACAGCACTGGCCTAGTGCGTATTGTCGGACTTCACATATCCTCGAATCAGATAATTTCTTGAACCTACAGGTTTCTTCACGATATTTTCTTTGACCGCACTTCCACACAATTTCAGTTGTGTTTGCGTGGATCTAACTATGGAATTAAATTATTTTTAGAAAATAAAACCGCTGGTATAAGGTAACCAGGACCTTTGCTCTATTTTTCTATTCCTAGTTACTTATAACTCTAAAGTAAAGCCTTCCCATTTGATATTCATGTCGCATTTTTCGTTTCATAATTGGGATAGGGTCAATATATACGATTACATTTCTTGGAACTCAAACAAACTTTTATGAGAATTTCAGACATTGTGTTTTTTCTTATGTGACAGACGGTGCATAATTAATTCCAATTCATAGCTAGCCTACATCTTATTTGGAATTAAAATGGTTTTGTATTAAAAATAAGAAACACATCATTTAATAACTTTTACTCACAAACTTGTCTCTTTGTGCAAACGTATTATTGTCATATATTCTTGATTTTATTGCTATCTCTCTTCTATATTTTAATACATAAACAGTTTACATCGCCTAGCTCTTCGTGACTCGAGTGAATTTCGTTACCCCGTCTTTTTATTATAAACGAATAACATTAATTAAATTTTTTTAATTAAAAATAACATTTTTAATATTATTAGTTTATTACGAATAGTTTTAAAAACGCCGTTTGTTTCTTCGGATGTAATTTGTTCATAAAAATAACATTTACAAATAGTTTTATAAAAACACAAGTAAAAACTAGGCTAGTTTGGAGTAAGTTTTATAATTCGTATACAAAGAAGGATTAAACATAGACTAAAACTGAAAAATTAGGCATGTAATATCTACAACATTTGTTTAATAACTTTCGTATTTTTAAAACCATTTCTATTAAGACTAAAGGTTATCTAAGGAGAGAAAGTTTTGTATCAGTAGATATTAGCTGGCTTTTGGAGTGAATTTCACTCCAAGGGAAATAAGTAATTATAACATTATCCTCTCCAAATAAACTCCGTATCCACATCGCATTTACTTTAGTCTGAACGCACTTTGACTCCTTAAATATTTTACAGTGTTTATAAAAATATTTATAACTCGTCCAATAAGCCATCTTTTAGGTCTAGATTTTGTGATTTTCTTTTTTGGCACTAAACCAACATATTATATTGAGGTCGTGAGTCATTTTGGTAGAATTTGTTTATACGTTGACTACAACGCCACCTATTGGGTTCTAGCTTAGCTATGTACGATCATCTTGGCAAAATAAAAATTAAATTTGTATTATTTATTAAAATTGCCCTAACGCGTATTGGCGGACTTCACTTGTCTTCGAAATATTTGTTTCTCTTATTTCTCAAACATGCAGGTTTTCTCAAGATGATGTTTTTCTTCCCGGGCACGTGGTAAATCTGCATTTAAAATTGCAATCGACAATGTCATTGTTGCCGGCGGGGATCGAATCTAAGTTGCTCGCGTACTATGAAATTGACTGCGAGCGCGGCGTGACACGGTAATATATCGCCAACAGTCGCGCTTATCACCTCAAGAGCTCAAGACCAACGAGGCAGTTAAATATAAATTAAATAGAATAAGTAAGTACCTAGTTTATAAATTGTAAATTTGGGTAAACTATAGTGCTATTTTTCACAGCGGTATAAAATCCATAAATTTGTCTTTTTGGGAAGATGGTTGAAGATGGATCAAGTGACTTAATTGTTACCTTGATTTGGTATTTATCAAACCGCTTAGCCTCGAACAATGTCGTAAGGTGGTCAGTCTCTCAGTGTTCTGTAGAATAAATTTTAGTATCAAATGAAAGATTGTATATATTTAATTCCAAATGCATTACCTATGAAGCTGCCGTTGTGTATAATTATTAACATTACATCCCATCATAAGTCCAATGATGAACAAGGGTTATCCGCGATACCATTTGGATGATTGGTAATCCACTCCGTTATTTTCTTCCTTGCAGAACTTCTTTGTGGAATCGGCTATCACCAATGATTTTTCAGGATCGATGCGAATTATACACTTAACAGACAAGTAAAGAGCCTCCTCTTTTATTTAAAACCATAAACATAAAATTCTCCTGGTTTTAACACCCACTACCTTCAGGAGAGCCGCGTGCTCATTTGTCTCCTCTTCTATAAAAGACTAAACAATTTGATGACCGTTCAGTATTTTTGATACTCATTTATAGCACTAAATTAACATTAAATGCGAACCCTTACAGTAAGCAAAATTTAAATTAGATCTGAGCAATTAAGGTTAACATCGGCCTATTTTCGTAGGTAAAACACCTTATCTAAGACGGCACTCATGCCATTACCAGAGGTGATTTTATGAATTGTACAAAGAGAACAGCTAAAATTCAAAATTTGGATACGTTTAAGATTTTTGTGAAATTTGTAACAATTAAAAGAAAAAAAAGAAATAAAATAAAATGTCCTTTATGATAAAAGATTTATTTATTTGGAAATTGCAGAACGAAATCAACGCCAATATTTTTAAAAGCACGTTTGATTTACAATATTAATTCTGATTTATAATATTGACGCCTATTACCTGAAAATATTGTGATTAATATTTAACGCAAACCATTAAAGATTATTTTGTCGCGACTGCCATAACAAAAGGGTAATTTTCCCAGTAAATACCCCATATCTATGTTTATTTAAATTGTGCAATCGAATATATTTATCTATATCTTTCTGATCTCCAATTACTAAACCATTTACAGGTATACATTTATAGTTTAGCATCTTCTCGTCAAGTATACCTCAAAACCTGAAAACTAAGTTGTACAACCAGTGCGTGTTGCCAGTGATGACATATGGAACTGAGACGTGATCCTTCACTGCTGGTCGTATGAGGACGCTCAAAGTCGCTCAGCGAGCTATGGAGAGGGCTATGCTCGGAGTTTCTCTGCGTGATAAACTTAGAAATGAGGATATCCGCAGTAGAACCAGAGTGACCGACATAGCCCAACGGATTAGTAAGCTGAAGTGGCAATGGGCCGGCCATATAGCTCGAAGAACTGACAACCGATGGGGAAAAAAGGTTCTCGAGTGGCAGCCTCGTACCGGTAGACGAAGTGTAGGGCGACCCCCCACTAGATGGAGTGACGCCTGGTAAGACATGCAGGAAGTCGATTGATGCAGGTGGCTCCGGACCGTGCTTTGTGGCATACCTTGGAGGAGGCCTATGTTCAGCAGTGGACTTGTAAAGGGCTGTAATGGTGATGATGATGATGATTTATAGTTTATAGAAGACTTTGGTTTTCATTGTACAACATAACATTGTGTTACTAAACAAAGATATAAAAACCAAGCGAAAACGCAACGTTTTTACAGAATAAGGCTGACAAACGAACAAACAGTTCACTTGATTGTAAATATATGCTGTGGACATTGGTCATCAACATCTATCCTCGATTAAGGATTAAAATGCTGATGCGACCTCTGGGGACTATTATTTTGAACTTGTTTGGACTAGTTTCTCCTGTTGGAGGAAGGACTGAAATTAGCACGCGGATAGACTATCGCAGCACAGAGTAAGGAGTAGTCGATTTCTTTACTCATGTGATCGCTGTAGCAGACGTCTCGCTCCTTTGACACTGCTGATTGTCGCCGGCCTGCATTTTCGCATCTGTCGAAAAGAGACAGCTTCTTTTCTTTCACTTTTATAAAAGGGATAGCTATATCGCCATCTATCGTATGCCATAGAACTTTCTGGCTCTTTTCATAGTCGCCTCTTACGACCGCAATGGTACGAAAGGGGGCGATACTTAAACCGTCAGCAAACGATAAATATATTCCGAACTTTGATAACCTATTTTATGTAATCGGCATTTTTTTATTAGTTGTTGTTATAGAAGATGAAATTTATACCATTATAAATTTCACAAAATGCGAGCAACCCAGATTTGACCCCACCGGCACCAATGAAATTGTAAATTGCTAATTTTATTCACGCAACACATTTAAGAAACATACATGTCTGAGGAATTAAGAAAATATTTCGATGACATGTACAGTCCGCTAACACGTATTGAGAGAGCACGGTGGAAGCTTCCTTGGCCTAAAACCCTTTTAGAAATGGAAGGAGGACTGTGCAAGTATTGGGACGTGCACGGGAGGTCCCGCGCAAATTGGGACACCTGGAAATACTATAGATATATAGAAATATAGAGACCCACACAGATCAAAAGTTATTTTAAAAATTTGTTTGGATTTTGTACGTACGTAATTTAAAAATAGAGAAACAAAAATAATCCAAAATTTCAATTTATTGATTACAGAAATATAAATATTTAAATATACACACACTTCTCTCCGTTTGTCCCCGACATACTTCCGTTTATTGGATAATAACGGTCGCCATTGTAGGTTGGTACAAATTCATGTATTCCCCGAGTTCTATAAATATTTAATTGATAAATTCACTTGCCATATTTTTCTGTGTGTGGTGGATTCGGGCATTAATTTTCTGTGAACAATTTCAGAGGTGCCGGCGAAGATAAGAACTTATGTATATAAAGGTTAAAATCGAACCAGCAAATAACGCACTTAAAACAACTGGTGATCGAATAAGGAAATACTTCGAAAAATAAAATCTGGACGTAAAATAAATAATACCTACGTATGCCAAACCACCGAAGTTGTATGGGTTAACAAAAATACACAAGCCCAATGCATCACTACGTACCATGGCGAGCCAAATCGATTGACCAACTTAAAGATTGGCTCAACACTTAGCGAATATAATCTTACCGTTTAAGGAACAAACAAGAGCACACACTAATGTTTCCCACCATTTTGTCGGCGAGATTAAAGACTTATATCTGGACGACAATGAAACAATGGTCAGTTTTGATGTGCAGTCATTGTTTACTTGCTTACCTGTTGAAGACTGCACTCAATTATTACTAGAAGGCTGGATGGGAGTAAACAAAATGCCTGTAGAATCTGGGTAATACTGCAAACGACCGGATAATCCAAGATTCTACAAGTGGTACGTAGACGTGACTTCCACTATTCTACATTTAGATCATTGAGTTATACAAGACTAGAGGAGCAAACCACATTACCGCGCGTCGAAAAAAGTGTAACCACTATCCAAACGCGACGACGTAGCTTTGAAACTAATAACAATTTTAAGTAAACATATATCTATCTCACTTACACAAGTTGCGAAAACAATATCGTCGTCGTAAGATTAGAAAAAGATAGACACACAAACATGCAATGGCGGGTTGGTGTGGCTTACTATATGAAATTTTACCTAAAATACGCAATAAAAATGAGTTTTTTTTAAGCTGCAGTTAATTGTTTTTATATTAAAAAAGTATATTTTATTTTAAAATCTTTATTACGTCCCCTTAGAAAAAAAGGGATACAAAGCTTATCAGATAAATAGAAGTAAACATAATGATGAAATAAAACGTATTTTTATGGTTCTAATAAATCAAACAGTAAAAATAGGTATCTAATAAAATATAATTAATATAAAATGTATACGAAATTATAAATAATATAAAATTATTAATATAAAATAGGTAATAAAATATATTTAAAAGATAATTCAAGAATAAACTAAAATAAGAATAATTAATTATATTGTATGAAAGTTAAAACGTAGTTTTTATTATAATTTCCAAAATATTTAAAATCGGAGGTAACAAATTAACTTACTCCATTAATTATATAGTCTCCCATTAATGTAGGATAATCACAAATGCGGAAAAGTGGCAACATTGAACCTAAATGGCAATATTCGATATTTTATTTAATTTTTTAGTGTTTTAAACGTTAATATGAATATATAAATTAAAACTTACGTATGGAAAGTGATTCCGCTTGATTTATTATGTTTTTGTGACCTTGAAACGCATTCTTTCACTACGCATTTACCCATTTTTTGTTGTGAATCGTTCGGCTTAACTCGGACGGCGTCACCTTGAACACTGAACCGACGTTCGCTGAGTATAAGGCTGTGGCCTTATGTGAAGTGACAACGCTTTGGCGCGGAAATTACTTATCTAGTGTAACATATAAATCAATGATTTAGATAAAGTAACTGCATTTTCAGTTCTCAATGAAGTTATAGGCAAACAATTCTTTAGCTTTTCTAGATTTGACAGTAATTCAAAATCGCGAAAATACTTTAAGCAACTCTGAGTATAGAAAAAAGCCATACAGATAGATATTAAAATCATGATTCTCAGCACCGTCCTTCACAGTTAGTTACCGTAGATATACCTTTGTTTTAGAGAGCACAAGGGCACTGGCACTGTAAGCACCTGGCCGCCGAGCTCCAACACGTCAAGAAAGTTTTGCATAACAATAAGCTTCGGGTACTGCGTCCACGTCACAGTGGCGGCCAAAGTCCAGTTTAAGCCTGCTGTACTGCATTATGCCAAAATGACTGGGTGCTACTATGTGCTTTAAATCCTATAATTAATAAAATTAAATCCCAACCCAAGCATACAACTGCAAGACTTCCAGATACTGTAGTTTCATACTGCGTGGATCGGAAAAAATTATTAGTTTTAATCTGGAGGTAGCCGTGGTAAACTAAACATTAGGATGTCGACCATCTCAGTCTCCTCTCCTGACCACCAGTGCTCTAAAGTGTTCTAAACGTCGGGAATATAAAATAAGTAAATATACGCGATAAAAATAATAAAGAATAATTTTATTTAAATATGTTCGCGTAAACATAAAAAATTACTATGGACAGCCAACTTCAAACAAAGAAGGCTACAGATGAGTTATTACTAATGACGACAATGGTGACTTCTTATATAGATAAGTGATTTCTTATATTTACATAAGAAATCACTATGGACATCTGCAGCCAACTTCAAACAAAGAAGGCTGCAGATGAGTAGTTACCAATGTAGATAATGGTGACATATATAAAAGAAATCACTATGAACATCTGCATCTCGCTCTCGATCTCATACAGCGTACTATCAGATGGCCAGAGCCCTCCGCATAGACGCTATCACCCACACTCCCCCTCTCTTCCGTACCGACGGCACGGTTGCCTTCGAGGACGAGGAAAAGGCTGAGTGCTTTGCAGACAGCATTGCCGCTCAATGCTCGCCTAGCTCTCAACCCGTCGACCCCTCACACGTCCAGGCAGTGGAGGATGAGGTGCGCCGCCGGAACTCACCCCCTACGGCCTCCGAACCTATCTCTGTGTCCAATGATGAGATTTCATCCCTCATCAAAGGACTTAAGCCTAAGAAGGCTCCGGGCGCGGATGGCATCTCCAACCAAGCCCTAAAACACTTTCCTGAGCAGGTGTTAACCTTTTTATCTATTATCTTCAACGCCTGCTTCAACCTTAGTTATTTTCCCACTACGTGGAAAGAGGCAACTGTGATTGGAATTCCCAAGCCAGGCAAGCCTCTCAACCTCCCCTCCAGTCATCGCCCCATTAGCCTCCTCAAGGCAATGGGCAAGCTCTTCGAAAGAGTCATCCAAACGCGTATGAGGCGCTATCTGTTTCCCACAGACGGCGACCCTCTTATCATTCCCCATCAATTCGGTTTCCGAGCCAAACACTCATGTCCCCAACAAGTTCACCGCATTGTGGAATATATCCTCAGCGGTTTCTATCCTCGTCGTCATAAGACCATCGCGGTCTTCTTCGATATAGCCAAAGCTTTCGATAGAGTCTGGCACACAGGCCTCATCTACAAGCTCTACAAAATAGGTCTCCCCGATCGTCTAGTTCGTCTCGTGGCCTCCTATTTGAAACATCGTATCTTTCGTTTTAGACACGAAGGCACACCATCTTCACAGCGAACTATCAAGGCTGGTGTCCCGCAGGGCTCAGTACTTGCTCCTCTGCTGTACATCCTGTTCACCAACGACATTCCTATCCCGTCGAAAGGTGTTCAACTCTCCCTCTTCGCAGACGACACTGCCATCTACTGTAAAGGTGTCTCACTACCCTTCATTCAGAACAAGATCCAAAAGTCAGTTGATGACCTAGGAGCTTGGTTCAAAAAATGGCGCATCGATGTGAACCCGGAGAAGAGCTCCGCCATTCACTTCGATTATAAACGACGCCGTCTCAAAAACACTCCACCAATACGTGTGCTAGGGACACCTGTCCCCTGGCATACGTCCGCCAAATATTCAGGTGTCACTCTAGACACAGGGCTCACTTTTAGGCCCCACGTCAAACGAGTCACCCGTCACGCACGGTTTTATCTGAGTAGGCTCAACAGTATGTTGGGCAGACACAGTAAAATGTCCCTTCGAAACAAGCGTACCCTTTATAAGGTCTGTATACGACCAGTCATGTCCTACGCGGGCCCCGTCTTTGCCCACGCAAACCCCAAAATTATTAATGAACTCCAAATAGTTCAAAACCTTTTCTGTCGTCGAGCTGCGAACGCACCTTGGTACGTCCGTAATGCCGACCTTCATCGGGACCTAGAGCTCCCAACAATTCAACAATTTCTCAAAAAACTCTCTGAGAACTTCTTCAAAGCCTCAGAGTCGCATCCAAACCATTTAATTCGTGAGGCAGCTACTTATGCAGCCCCACCCCCCTCTCGCTATCGAGTCCGCAGGCCGAGAAACTCTCTCTCGGACCCGCCTAATAAACTGACAAACGACCTGAACTGCCTCCTGGCGGCTCAGGCCAATTCTAATTAAATTAATTATTATTATATTAACTAATATCATTTTGCCTTCGTAGGCACTCCCTCAGCGGCTCTTAGCCGCCTGCGCCCTCTTTTCCCAAAAGAGGGTCGCTCTTGATAAGGCACAATACAGCTTAATCAGCCAGTTGCCTGTCCCCAAAGGCGGTTTTTAGAGGGTATCACTTAGGGTCCCCGATAGGACAGTGAGTCCCTCATAACCACGATAGACCGGCTATCGTGGTATGCGTAATGCATTTTCCGCCTCCCTACGTATAGGGTAGCCCTTTAATTGCTTCGGGCGCAAAAAAAAAAACATCTGCAGCCAAATTCAATCATAGAAGGCTACAGATGGGTTGTTGTTAATGACGATAATGGTGACGTAAATATAAGAAATCACTATGGACATCTGCAGCCAACTTCAAACAAAGAAGGCTACAGATGAGTTGTTACCAATGTAGATAATGGTGACATAAATAAAAGAAATCACTATGGACATCTGCAGCCAACTTCAAACAAAGAAGGCTACAGATGAGTTGTTACCAATGTAGATAATGGTGATGTAAATGCGTAAAATATGTAACGCAATGATTTCTTAAGAGTTAAATTATTCTAACATAATCATTTACTCGTTCGTGTTGTTTTCATAAAATTAATTAATAAATCAACTCAATTTAACTAAGAAAATAAGCCGATATTTGAAACCCTCATAGCCGGGAGCAAGTTAAAGTTATGTTTATTTAGAGTAGGTAGCTAATGTTTTGTTGGGTGGTTATTGATATTAGTATTATATAAATTAGTAAATTACCGATATGAATTTCATAAAATTAATTGTTTGCGTTACAAATGGATACCATCACTGATAACGCACAGTGTGTGCATAATGCTTATTGTGATTGGTTGCGCGGAAAAAAACCATTGGATTATTATATTTGACGGTAGAGGTGTCAAGCCGCTTGTTCCTTTCCGACAAAACGATATCATTCATACCCTCCTCGATCCTCCATCGACACATCGGGGTGGTGGGGTGGGAGGGGCAAGAAGATGATTCTAGAATGTCACGTAATCATCGGGGCCGAGGACATATAAGGCACGCGCGACCGTTGCGCGGCCTCTTTCCTACCGCGCCAGTCATTGGAACAACAGCTCTTTCCACCGCAGTCGTCGCTGAAACCACAACGCTTCTCTCCCGACGCACCCCTGGGGCCCCAGAGTGTCTGCCTAGAAGAAGTTCCCTCACCTCGTGTGAGATATAGTCGCGCACCGCCTCTCTCCGGAGTGTTCCAGAAGAAGTTCCAGAAGTTGCAGCTATAGTGCTCAACAGGATAGAAGAAACCCCGGTGAGTCAACATTCCTTAATTTAGCTCCTGCCTTACATAGTTTAACCCGCTCCAATTTTGTTGTTCTCCTAATAAGGCAGGATTCCTTTTCAGCGATTTGGCACAATAATAGTTTAGTTTTAGGGAAGAGCGAGTGCATTATACCGCATGCTATAGTAGTCGCCTTTACGTAAGCGTAGAAGCAACCGCATATACAGTCCACTTTAGTTAATATCTCGCGTAATAGGTTTAAGGTTCGACCGGGGAACTAGACTTCGGCAGCCTTAAACACGTGGCTCCACCAGTGATGACGATGTTTTTTTTATCTTTGCGTTTGCTTTTTTTACAGCTTACTGGCAACGGCGTGACCTATATATAAAATAAAGTAACCTACTTTCAACATAAATTTACCTTTATTTTAAGCTTTCCTTAGTTATTTATGTGTGTGTGAGTGAGTTAGGCCCGTAAAAGGCAAAAAGGAGGAAACAAAATTTCTTTCTTTCCTTTTTCAAATTACAAATAACCGATTTTTTTTTAATTTAACCTCTAACATTCCATTGCTAGACAAGGACCTCCCCCAAGGCGAGCCACTTAGCCCAGTCTTCGGCTACACGCATTCAGCTCCTCCTAGTAACCTTGAGTAGATCGTCACTTTATCGAGTTAGAGAGCGTTCTACATTATGACTGCTTAGAAACGGTCTCCATTTAATCGTTAATGTTCGGTATGTCCTGGAATGATGCTGCTTGCATTTAACTAAGACAGCAAACTGAAATCGAAAACTGATACTAAAAGACATTAATTTGTAACGTTTGCAGCGGATAAAATGTCAGTTGTATAATAACGTCGTCCGATGTTCAAGATAACTTGTTTGAAAGTTAACACTTTTTCCCGTTCCTCTTATGTTACTTTTTAGCTGATTTAATTTTGGTTGAAGTATATCTGTATAATTCTACTAAATAAATGTTTCAACACTAAAAATAGAATATTACAATCTCGTGGTTTTACCGTCTAAGTTCGACGCATCAACAGTGTGCATGATGTCCTTCAGACCGTGTTTCGGTCTTCGCAGCCAGTCTCAATTGAGACTACCTCAAGTGTATACGCAGGCACAGGTGCACTGTCTATTCCCTCACTCTCATAGTCCGATGGGACGGAAATGCAATTCGCCCGGAGAAAGGTACAGTACAGTATAAATGGCTTTACGTTTTTCGAGGCATGTGGGTGAAACACCGGCAACTTTTGAGAATTTTTCGATAGCAAAACTCAATAATACCGGGTTCCTACCCCGGGACCTCATGATCAGGATGTTTGCGACCACAAGACCAATGACGAGTCATTACTTTTATGAAATATCAATTAAGACATGCTGAAGGAACTCTACTAGACTATGTTTATTTGCTCCACAAAATACCATAATATCATTTTTCAATATAACGGAGACCATAAGTCGTGGCCTATCTCTTAGTAACGCCAATATAATGTGAGTTACTCATCAGCACCATATAATCTGCATAAATTACACTGTTTGTAATTATTAATAGTTAATGAATATTTCGTAATTAAATGGATTACACACACACACACACACACACACACACACATATATATATATATATATATATATATATATATATATATATATATATATATATATATATAAAACATTCGAAAGACACGTTGAAAAGCTAATAGCTTATGCTATAATCTTTTCAAAGTGTATTCCGAATTTTCTGGTGTGTATTCTGAAGGAAATGCTTACTTAGTTAAAATTCACGTAGCTTTCATATGTAAAACAACGTGCTTTAAACTTTGATTGTATTGCTTCGTATGAAAATGAAACTATACTCCATTTAATTTAGAATTTAAAACATTAAGCTCTAAAATATTTCCAAAACTATTATTTTAGTGTGATTAATTTTAAGACTTTATGTAGCTCTAAAAATACATTCTAATGTTATTTATTAATGTTAGTGTTATTTAAGTAACTTTATTGTAATAAGCATATAAGTAAGCATTTATTTATAGTCGTATATTAAATATTTTTTTAAATTAATTGTCAATTATTTTCGAAGTTGTGCTACTGTGGCCCCAATTTCTGGAAGCATAAAGTTATAGATATCGCCATGCGTACGCGTGTGTATGTGCGTGAGTGTACTGGCGTGCATTTGTGTGTGTGTGTATGTGCGTGTGTGTGCGTGTGCGTGTAAGTGAGCGTGTGCGTGCGTGCGTGCGTGTGCGTGTGTTTGTGTGTGTGCCTGCGTGCGTGTGTGTCTGCATGCGTGCTGGTTTGTGTGTAAATGTGTATGTATGTGGGTGACTCTAAAATCATTTCACCTTAAATTGAATTGGTATAATATTACTAAGTTCTTATATACATACATACCATTTAATAGTTTTCATTACAAAAAACTTTACTGCAAATTGTAAATAGTCACCAAGTAGCCGCTTTGTTGCGGATAGACTAATCGCGCCACACCCATGTTTTTAACATACAGTTGCCTGTAAGTGGATTCTGAAGTCTTTTTACACCTGTCCTCTATTTAGATTCAAAATACAATAACTATATTATCAATCCTGAGAACTAAAACGTAATATTGTTTACGCATAACAACAAAGCATATTTATAGTTCTCATGACTTACAAAACGGAACACTGGCGCATTATATTGCTTTTTTAATATATTTATCTGGTGGTTTGTGCAAGCGTGATCCTTCCTTGTAAACTAAACATTAGGATGTCGACCATCTCAGTCTCCTCTCCTGACCACCAGTGCTCTAAAGTGTTCTAAACGTCGGGAATATAAAATAAGTAAATATACGCGATAAAAATAATAAAGAATAATTTTATTTAAATATGTTCGCGTAAACATAAAAAATTACTATGGACAGCCAACTTCAAACAAAGAAGGCTACAGATGAGTTATTACTAATGACGACAATGGTGACTTCTTATATAGATAAGTGATTTCTTATATTTACATAAGAAATCACTATGGACATCTGCAGCCAACTTCAAACAAAGAAGGCTGCAGATGAGTAGTTACCAATGTAGATAATGGTGACATATATAAAAGAAATCACTATGAACATCTGCATCTCGCTCTCGATCTCATACAGCGTACTATCAGATGGCCAGAGCCCTCCGCATAGACGCTATCACCCACACTCCCCCTCTCTTCCGTACCGACGGCACGGTTGCCTTCGAGGACGAGGAAAAGGCTGAGTGCTTTGCAGACAGCATTGCCGCTCAATGCTCGCCTAGCTCTCAACCCGTCGACCCCTCACACGTCCAGGCAGTGGAGGATGAGGTGCGCCGCCGGAACTCACCCCCTACGGCCTCCGAACCTATCTCTGTGTCCAATGATGAGATTTCATCCCTCATCAAAGGACTTAAGCCTAAGAAGGCTCCGGGCGCGGATGGCATCTCCAACCAAGCCCTAAAACACTTTCCTGAGCAGGTGTTAACCTTTTTATCTATTATCTTCAACGCCTGCTTCAACCTTAGTTATTTTCCCACTACGTGGAAAGAGGCAACTGTGATTGGAATTCCCAAGCCAGGCAAGCCTCTCAACCTCCCCTCCAGTCATCGCCCCATTAGCCTCCTCAAGGCAATGGGCAAGCTCTTCGAAAGAGTCATCCAAACGCGTATGAGGCGCTATCTGTTTCCCACAGACGGCGACCCTCTTATCATTCCCCATCAATTCGGTTTCCGAGCCAAACACTCATGTCCCCAACAAGTTCACCGCATTGTGGAATATATCCTCAGCGGTTTCTATCCTCGTCGTCATAAGACCATCGCGGTCTTCTTCGATATAGCCAAAGCTTTCGATAGAGTCTGGCACACAGGCCTCATCTACAAGCTCTACAAAATAGGTCTCCCCGATCGTCTAGTTCGTCTCGTGGCCTCCTATTTGAAACATCGTATCTTTCGTTTTAGACACGAAGGCACACCATCTTCACAGCGAACTATCAAGGCTGGTGTCCCGCAGGGCTCAGTACTTGCTCCTCTGCTGTACATCCTGTTCACCAACGACATTCCTATCCCGTCGAAAGGTGTTCAACTCTCCCTCTTCGCAGACGACACTGCCATCTACTGTAAAGGTGTCTCACTACCCTTCATTCAGAACAAGATCCAAAAGTCAGTTGATGACCTAGGAGCTTGGTTCAAAAAATGGCGCATCGATGTGAACCCGGAGAAGAGCTCCGCCATTCACTTCGATTATAAACGACGCCGTCTCAAAAACACTCCACCAATACGTGTGCTAGGGACACCTGTCCCCTGGCATACGTCCGCCAAATATTCAGGTGTCACTCTAGACACAGGGCTCACTTTTAGGCCCCACGTCAAACGAGTCACCCGTCACGCACGGTTTTATCTGAGTAGGCTCAACAGTATGTTGGGCAGACACAGTAAAATGTCCCTTCGAAACAAGCGTACCCTTTATAAGGTCTGTATACGACCAGTCATGTCCTACGCGGGCCCCGTCTTTGCCCACGCAAACCCCAAAATTATTAATGAACTCCAAATAGTTCAAAACCTTTTCTGTCGTCGAGCTGCGAACGCACCTTGGTACGTCCGTAATGCCGACCTTCATCGGGACCTAGAGCTCCCAACAATTCAACAATTTCTCAAAAAACTCTCTGAGAACTTCTTCAAAGCCTCAGAGTCGCATCCAAACCATTTAATTCGTGAGGCAGCTACTTATGCAGCCCCACCCCCCTCTCGCTATCGAGTCCGCAGGCCGAGAAACTCTCTCTCGGACCCGCCTAATAAACTGACAAACGACCTGAACTGCCTCCTGGCGGCTCAGGCCAATTCTAATTAAATTAATTATTATTATATTAACTAATATCATTTTGCCTTCGTAGGCACTCCCTCAGCGGCTCTTAGCCGCCTGCGCCCTCTTTTCCCAAAAGAGGGTCGCTCTTGATAAGGCACAATACAGCTTAATCAGCCAGTTGCCTGTCCCCAAAGGCGGTTTTTAGAGGGTATCACTTAGGGTCCCCGATAGGACAGTGAGTCCCTCATAACCACGATAGACCGGCTATCGTGGTATGCGTAATGCATTTTCCGCCTCCCTACGTATAGGGTAGCCCTTTAATTGCTTCGGGCGCAAAAAAAAAAACATCTGCAGCCAAATTCAATCATAGAAGGCTACAGATGGGTTGTTGTTAATGACGATAATGGTGACGTAAATATAAGAAATCACTATGGACATCTGCAGCCAACTTCAAACAAAGAAGGCTACAGATGAGTTGTTACCAATGTAGATAATGGTGACATAAATAAAAGAAATCACTATGGACATCTGCAGCCAACTTCAAACAAAGAAGGCTACAGATGAGTTGTTA
Organism: Parnassius smintheus behrii; assembly: GCA_036936625.1. Classification (NCBI taxonomy): domain Eukaryota; kingdom Metazoa; phylum Arthropoda; class Insecta; order Lepidoptera; family Papilionidae; genus Parnassius; species Parnassius smintheus. The sequence goes on from JAUPFT010000010.1 coordinate 38,461,210, forward strand.
CCAATGTAGATAATGGTGATGTAAATGCGTAAAATATGTAACGCAATGATTTCTTAAGAGTTAAATTATTCTAACATAATCATTTACTCGTTCGTGTTGTTTTCATAAAATTAATTAATAAATCAACTCAATTTAACTAAGAAAATAAGCCGATATTTGAAACCCTCATAGCCGGGAGCAAGTTAAAGTTATGTTTATTTAGAGTAGGTAGCTAATGTTTTGTTGGGTGGTTATTGATATTAGTATTATATAAATTAGTAAATTACCGATATGAATTTCATAAAATTAATTGTTTGCGTTACAAATGGATACCATCACTGATAACGCACAGTGTGTGCATAATGCTTATTGTGATTGGTTGCGCGGAAAAAAACCATTGGATTATTATATTTGACGGTAGAGGTGTCAAGCCGCTTGTTCCTTTCCGACAAAACGATATCATTCATACCCTCCTCGATCCTCCATCGACACATCGGGGTGGTGGGGTGGGAGGGGCAAGAAGATGATTCTAGAATGTCACGTAATCATCGGGGCCGAGGACATATAAGGCACGCGCGACCGTTGCGCGGCCTCTTTCCTACCGCGCCAGTCATTGGAACAACAGCTCTTTCCACCGCAGTCGTCGCTGAAACCACAACGCTTCTCTCCCGACGCACCCCTGGGGCCCCAGAGTGTCTGCCTAGAAGAAGTTCCCTCACCTCGTGTGAGATATAGTCGCGCACCGCCTCTCTCCGGAGTGTTCCAGAAGAAGTTCCAGAAGTTGCAGCTATAGTGCTCAACAGGATAGAAGAAACCCCGGTGAGTCAACATTCCTTAATTTAGCTCCTGCCTTACATAGTTTAACCCGCTCCAATTTTGTTGTTCTCCTAATAAGGCAGGATTCCTTTTCAGCGATTTGGCACAATAATAGTTTAGTTTTAGGGAAGAGCGAGTGCATTATACCGCATGCTATAGTAGTCGCCTTTACGTAAGCGTAGAAGCAACCGCATATACAGTCCACTTTAGTTAATATCTCGCGTAATAGGTTTAAGGTTCGACCGGGGAACTAGACTTCGGCAGCCTTAAACACGTGGCTCCACCAGTGATGACGATGTTTTTTTTATCTTTGCGTTTGCTTTTTTTACAGCTTACTGGCAACGGCGTGACCTATATATAAAATAAAGTAACCTACTTTCAACATAAATTTACCTTTATTTTAAGCTTTCCTTAGTTATTTATGTGTGTGTGAGTGAGTTAGGCCCGTAAAAGGCAAAAAGGAGGAAACAAAATTTCTTTCTTTCCTTTTTCAAATTACAAATAACCGATTTTTTTTTAATTTAACCTCTAACATTCCATTGCTAGACAAGGACCTCCCCCAAGGCGAGCCACTTAGCCCAGTCTTCGGCTACACGCATTCAGCTCCTCCTAGTAACCTTGAGTAGATCGTCACTTTATCGAGTTAGAGAGCGTTCTACATTATGACTGCTTAGAAACGGTCTCCATTTAATCGTTAATGTTCGGTATGTCCTGGAATGATGCTGCTTGCATTTAACTAAGACAGCAAACTGAAATCGAAAACTGATACTAAAAGACATTAATTTGTAACGTTTGCAGCGGATAAAATGTCAGTTGTATAATAACGTCGTCCGATGTTCAAGATAACTTGTTTGAAAGTTAACACTTTTTCCCGTTCCTCTTATGTTACTTTTTAGCTGATTTAATTTTGGTTGAAGTATATCTGTATAATTCTACTAAATAAATGTTTCAACACTAAAAATAGAATATTACAATCTCGTGGTTTTACCGTCTAAGTTCGACGCATCAACAGTGTGCATGATGTCCTTCAGACCGTGTTTCGGTCTTCGCAGCCAGTCTCAATTGAGACTACCTCAAGTGTATACGCAGGCACAGGTGCACTGTCTATTCCCTCACTCTCATAGTCCGATGGGACGGAAATGCAATTCGCCCGGAGAAAGGTACAGTACAGTATAAATGGCTTTACGTTTTTCGAGGCATGTGGGTGAAACACCGGCAACTTTTGAGAATTTTTCGATAGCAAAACTCAATAATACCGGGTTCCTACCCCGGGACCTCATGATCAGGATGTTTGCGACCACAAGACCAATGACGAGTCATTACTTTTATGAAATATCAATTAAGACATGCTGAAGGAACTCTACTAGACTATGTTTATTTGCTCCACAAAATACCATAATATCATTTTTCAATATAACGGAGACCATAAGTCGTGGCCTATCTCTTAGTAACGCCAATATAATGTGAGTTACTCATCAGCACCATATAATCTGCATAAATTACACTGTTTGTAATTATTAATAGTTAATGAATATTTCGTAATTAAATGGATTACACACACACACACACACACACACACACACATATATATATATATATATATATATATATATATATATATATATATATATATATATAAAACATTCGAAAGACACGTTGAAAAGCTAATAGCTTATGCTATAATCTTTTCAAAGTGTATTCCGAATTTTCTGGTGTGTATTCTGAAGGAAATGCTTACTTAGTTAAAATTCACGTAGCTTTCATATGTAAAACAACGTGCTTTAAACTTTGATTGTATTGCTTCGTATGAAAATGAAACTATACTCCATTTAATTTAGAATTTAAAACATTAAGCTCTAAAATATTTCCAAAACTATTATTTTAGTGTGATTAATTTTAAGACTTTATGTAGCTCTAAAAATACATTCTAATGTTATTTATTAATGTTAGTGTTATTTAAGTAACTTTATTGTAATAAGCATATAAGTAAGCATTTATTTATAGTCGTATATTAAATATTTTTTTAAATTAATTGTCAATTATTTTCGAAGTTGTGCTACTGTGGCCCCAATTTCTGGAAGCATAAAGTTATAGATATCGCCATGCGTACGCGTGTGTATGTGCGTGAGTGTACTGGCGTGCATTTGTGTGTGTGTGTATGTGCGTGTGTGTGCGTGTGCGTGTAAGTGAGCGTGTGCGTGCGTGCGTGCGTGTGCGTGTGTTTGTGTGTGTGCCTGCGTGCGTGTGTGTCTGCATGCGTGCTGGTTTGTGTGTAAATGTGTATGTATGTGGGTGACTCTAAAATCATTTCACCTTAAATTGAATTGGTATAATATTACTAAGTTCTTATATACATACATACCATTTAATAGTTTTCATTACAAAAAACTTTACTGCAAATTGTAAATAGTCACCAAGTAGCCGCTTTGTTGCGGATAGACTAATCGCGCCACACCCATGTTTTTAACATACAGTTGCCTGTAAGTGGATTCTGAAGTCTTTTTACACCTGTCCTCTATTTAGATTCAAAATACAATAACTATATTATCAATCCTGAGAACTAAAACGTAATATTGTTTACGCATAACAACAAAGCATATTTATAGTTCTCATGACTTACAAAACGGAACACTGGCGCATTATATTGCTTTTTTAATATATTTATCTGGTGGTTTGTGCAAGCGTGATCCTTCCTTGGTCGAGTCGGATCTTCCGTGTTGAATCCATAATTAATTAAAGTGTGCCTCTATCAAGCTTCCAAAAGGAAACTTCTCAGAAAATACTAGAAATAGCAAAATATTTTGTATTTAACCAAAATTCAGATAATATAAGCTTATGTGGATGTAAGTAAAGAAAAACATCCTGGCGTCAGTTCTTTTTTTTTATAATATAAGTAATATTTCTAACAAAGATTAGAGAATATTTTGATTGCATGCTCAGGGGATGATTTTACGAGTATCTATAATTTCATATTACGCGACCAAACCCAGTTTTTTTCCCGGCATAACCACTGAAAATTTTAATTGTAACTTTTATTTATTTGCCGCGTCATCAGGTATTCTGCAGCGGTAAAGTATCAAACTTGAAGAAAACTGCATATTGGACTAAACCCAAAAATGAGATGATATTATGAGTGCAGCACGAATGGGTTGGATCGACTAGAGTAGACCACGCCCGCACAGAATACCAGCGTAAAATAGCAGCTTGATGCTGCTGTGTTTAATGTGTAGAGAACCGTACACCCTTTTTACTAGAAACAAGGTATCTCTTCTTAGTCCCCAGGGGTGACAACGCATCTGCATTTTGAATCTTAATCAAGGATAAATGTAGATAGACATCTATGGCCTCAACATCCACTTACCACCAGGTGGACTGTGTGCTCGTTTGTCACCCATATCCATAAAGTATTGGAGAAGTGGGCAATATTATTTTCTGATTTTTTTATTAACCTTTAATAACTTTTTTATTTTGTTCTCTATTTAATTACTTAATATTTTATACAGTAAAAGCTCTTTCTTTGCGGGGTATAATATCTTCTGTAAATATGCCGCGAATATAGAAACCGTGAATATGGAATGGTAATTATATATATATATATATATATATATATATATATATATATATATATATATATATATATATATATATATATATATATAATTAAATAATTAATTAATAAAATTCCTAGGTGACAAAATGAAAAAACAAATATATAGAATAAAATTAATTTCATTGAAGTTTTTGACCATATTGATTAATTATTACCTTCAGGTTTAGGCAATGTATTAAAAAAATGTATTTTTCTTGTTTGGCAGTTTTTTAAAGCTCCTTCAGTTCAGACTGATATTCAGCAGTGGCAGTTAAAAATAAATATTCCTTCTATGGATGGATCAATTTTATAAATACTCGTAAATAACAAAGCTCATTTGCCATTCCTAAACGTTCACTAATATTTTTCAAATTAAATATCATGTTTCCAGTGTTTGTTTTAGCATCTTATTCAATAAATTAGATTAGTAAATTTAACATCTCCTCCGAGTCGATTTTAGTTAAATCGTCACTTGTGATTCAAGTTACACCTGAATGTCACTTGATTCGATACCTATTGGAATAATTTTTTTAATATGTATGTACCGATGTACTGATTAGATCCGCGAATAAAGAAATCTTTAGCCGCGAGTATAGGAATTGGGTCACATTTTTTTAACTCGCGAATAGTGAAAACGCGAATGAAGGAAGCGCGAATAAGGAGCTTTTACTGTACTTATTATAAGCTACTGCTTGACCCAAAGATTTAAATAATTAGATGTGCCTTCACCTAGAAAACTGTGGCATTATTTTTGGATTTGTTCGTTTGCAAGACGCATACGCGCGCACACTAATGCAATAGTGTCATCTCTTATTATCTTACAGAAATTGTGTATTTTACTTTCTCCGTCGCACAAATGAGCACTGATTGCGAATGAGTGAGCTCACTCATTTGAGAATGGACACATTCCGGAGTGGTCATACTATGGTAAGTGCGCATCTAACTATTTAAATTTTTGGCTTGACCACAATTCCATCTGATGTTAAGTTGTGATGAAGACCTAGATAGTAAATTAGACTGTCTTAGCGTGACGAAAGCCTATGCACTCTTGTCTTGAATTTTTTGTCTTGAAGAGGTTCTCATGCGTGGAATATCAAAGGATACAAGACCGACGGCCACCTGAAATTTCATGTTGGAAAGGAGTGGTATGAATTCCTATACCGTGAAGCTGGCTACGCTGTGTCCGTGCTCAAGGCTGAGAAGTTTGGTTTCAATTAATTATTATTACTAATAATTTAACAAAAATATTCTCCTATCGCTAATGACACGACCAACTTATTTTCTACATTTATATTCTAAATTGTGTTAACATGGGCTTTAAGAAGCATACACGATTGCATTATAATATCTCTTTCAGCGACAGATTTTAGTAAATTCTTAGTCGAACTAAAACTCTTGTATGCTTCATGTATTCGAAAGACGTCGCCGTGGTCGAGATTAGAATATTAAATCTTTTATTTTGTATTAAAACTGTGTTTTTTTCTTCGTAATTTCATTAAAATCTGCTGCTGGACAGGCCTATTTTTCTGTCGTAATGAGGGCTAATATACTTACGATCATCATATGTCGCCGGTTGACATTGAGGTGAAGGTTTAGTAAGATAGTTTTAAATAAATGTTTCTACGATCTTAATACATATATAAAACAATGCCTCAGTGGCTTGTTCTTTAATTTTTTGCTTGTTTTTAACTCTTTTTTTTATTCGCCTACTTTTATGAATATATGTTATATATGGTATTCTTTATTTAAATTTTATTCTTATAAGTGTAAAATACATATTATTCTTATAAACATAACTCACAGTAAAGAAAGAAGCATTAACCTTTACATTTTTCGAACAAATTAGTTTGCCAGCTATGAAATCGGTCAAACATAACAACTCATTGTTAAATGATGCCGCTGTGGCGGCAGAAAAAGTCGTGGATCACTAGCACACAAGCGACGGCACGTACCTTGGTTACCAGAGCAACAAACGATTCGCACCTTCAAAAATTTACCTCATCGCGAATTAATTTTAAAATACATTTTCGACTCTTCGACTATGGGAAACGCTAGAAATACGTCGTGGCTTTCGATATATGATATTTAAAACAATCCCGTTTATGCCAGCCATAAAATGCATGGTTTAATCATCATCTGTTGGGAGCCTGATATCTTTCTTGCGTGTCCTATAGTCGACTATTACGACATTATTTCTCTTTAAGTTACTTTACGCTAATCCACACAAGGGCAAACATCCAGATTCATTATTTGCGGTCCATATAAATATCCCTTAGCAAATCAATGCTAAACCACTACGCCACGGAGCCGCATTTCACGTTCACAGTGCTATAGCCCCCACAGCACAGTGTGACGCTTTTCAAGTACTAATTTATCAAATTAAAAAGTATTTTAATTTTAATCAATAAAAAATATTGGTACGCGACCCGCCTCTACATTTTTGCTGCGATATTAATTTTTTTGCGCAAACACATTCTTAATAAATTTTATTATATCGCGAAATAATCTGTGGTATTACAAAATTATATGGTATTATTAATTATTTTATTTTTATGTATTTGGTGTTTGTGTATTTTGTTCCAAGTCCTCACTGTCGCCTCTTACGACGCCCACGTAGTATATTGGATTCTCTTACGTCACCACACGGTGAATAGAAAGGAGTATTACAGGATTGTGAAAAAAAAATGGGCCGGATTTTAAAAGCAATCCTAAAAATAGAAAAACCATTTTTATCTTAAATTTAGACTATTAGTTTATGAACTCGGTTAAAAATGTAAATTGCTAAAAACTTTGAACTATAAAAAATCCATATAAAAATGTAATTATGTTAAGTTCACAAATTGTTATTAATTATGACATTAGCGTGACATTAAAATAAACAATATTTATAACTTATTACAATAAACAAAAAGTAAAACCAAAAAAGTAAAAATAGTGACAGTTCCTCTACCTGGGATATAGTGCCAAGAAATCTGGCTGTGTTTTATCGTTGAAAGGTTATACTTAGCCTTCAGGCGACAATAAGTCAAAGATACAGTTTTAGGAACTTCACCACACGTGTTCTTTTTTTCAAATATTTCTTCCTTATTGCCCATTAATAGTTTGAACCAGTGGTCAAAGAAAAATTGACTCAGTAAAAATTAATTATATTGTATATTGAATGGAAATTATTCTATCATCTTCTATTCTAATATAAATTAAATACTTGACTTGAGTGGTATCTTGCCTCCAACGCAATGTCGGGAATTTGCATTTAGAAAAAGCCAAAATCAAGCGCTTTAGGTGCTAATTAGATGCCATGTTTAAAGATTGCTCTAAATTTTCACTGAAACTAGTTGTTAGCATTTGGGTTGCTGACAAAACGTCATACGTCATGTTAATATATATACACGATAAATATTAATAGCAAGGAATCAAGTGCTAATTAAATGCTGCAAGTATAGGCAATGACTGGGCGCCTCTAATAAAAATAAAGTCGTTATTCAGAACAAAGTGGATGCAAAATCAGGTCTTCTGAAAATCAGTATAGAATCAAAATCAGGTATCGAATTAATTTGATAATTAATTACTAATTAAGTGCTTTCAAAAATACAAGTCACTTTTTTACACAGGAATATTGACATAATTCTTGGCTTGTGTTTAAAAAACCAATGTAACATGACAAGCAACTTTGTCGGTAGTCCTTGTCGCCTGTCTTTGTATCTTACATCTGATGTGCCTGCTGATGCCGGTGGAATCCAATCCATAGTCATCTCTGACGGTACCCGTGGAACAAAGGGAGTGATACCCCAATGCGACGTGCCGCACACCAGAAGTCAGAATATTGCCTGAAGAAATGATAAATAAACAAATTTATGTTTATGATAAATTAATTAATATATTATCTCACTGTATGTCATAATTTGAACTAAATTGGTACATTTATATTTTTTTAAAGAAAATAACGATGAGAAACGAGCACATAGTTTTGTCAATAAACATTTTACATCTATCATTGATTAAGATGTATAAATGCAGGTGCGTTATCACCACTGAGGTCTGATATGAAAGACCTTGTTACCAGTAAAAGAGGTCTCCGATTTTCTACACTTACCATACGAAAAATAGCAGCATTATTCAGCGTGTTCCCAGTCGAGCCGTTCGATTCTACTCTTTATCTCTCTCTATCTATACCACGTAACATACAAATAAAGAATATATTTATTTCATTAAAGGTTTTAAATAGATGAAAAGAAATTGCTGAAAAATAGAAAGTGTAATTAAAAGAGCACTCATTTTTATTTACTCAATTGGTCATAAATCAAGAACCGTGAGTAAATATAACAGAAAAGCGAACGACGTTGGCGGTTAATCCAATTGCGTAGAGTGGCGGCCAATCTTTAGAGATTACTCATTCTCGTTCACTTTGTTCATGCCGTGTGTTGATTGAGCACAGAGCACTGAATCTGCGGTGGTCCGACGTAGTGATTCAGTGCTCTGTGTGTGTATATTACTTTACTATATCATGGAGTTTTGGCTGGAACTTGGCCGTAGACGGATTGTCGCTCCTGTTTTGTCGCTTGAATAATGGTTTGAAGTGAATTTTGATTCGTAAAAGTGATGCCATTTTGTGAATTAAGTGTCCGCGCGTGTGAACTATTAGCGAAAACGACGAAACAAGTGCTTTGATGTCGATGTAAACCTCAAGTTATTTTGATCGCTTGGGCGCCTTATGAACTTGAGTGGCTGTCGTCAACTGTACGCTAGGTTGAGCTGTCGTTAAAATCTCCCAAGGGCTTCGCAATGTGACGCATCAGCATATTGTGAAGAAAAAGAACATAAAATGAAGATTCCAAAAGAAAGGATAGGCTCAGAAGGTCTAGAAACCAGAGCCGTAAAGCCAGTTAATAAAGAAAGAATTACTATTTCATATGTCAACAGTAAAAACATTTTTAAAAACAAGCATTTATTGGAATGCTTTAAAAAGAAGAAAATGAAATTTTAATTAAATCAAACCCATCAATTTATTACAATACACAATTTATTCACAATAAAAAAAGGTTATCGCGTGATTTGTCTGTTTTATAAAAGCATTGTTTTTATCTTAGAATTTCCTACTTATGTCAATATCAAGTTACATGTCGTATTCTTGTTTATGTACACTCACCATACGATACACATACACAGTAGCATTAAGAAGCTATTTTAAGGATTTAAGCTCGTATTCTGTGACAGCGTGGTCTTTCCCTTCCTTCCTACATCTAAATTGAGGATGCATCATGCAGCATAGCTCTACCACATATAAAACCTAAAACATGAAGTATGTAATTTAAAAGCATATTTCATATTTCGCCAGGCCTGTGAGATGCAACGTCTAATGAGGGACTTCTTACTACTTAAAGCCGAGACGTTCAATAAACCCCGTTTTGTAATTAAAAATATCCATCTTATTACAAGGAGCACTTAATATATAATTTAAGTTTTAAACTAGAATTATCAATTTATATAGGAGAGACAAACGAGTATGCGGCTCAGTTGATTATCGGTTATTCGAGCTATATGGCCGGCCAATTGCCACATGGAGAGGGCTATTCTCGGGGTTTCTCAACGTGGTAAACTCAGAAATGAGGATATTCGCAGTAGAACCAGAGTGACCGACATAGCCCAACGGATTAGTAAACTTCTTTTGCTTAGATCAATTTGAAAGTTATAAAAACAAGAAATTAAAATTAAACAGCTTGGTACCCCCATGACCTTGGATGCTGAAAAGTGCTAGAAACAACGGAAATAAAAAATACGTTTATTGAATTTGATAAAATCCGTAAAAAAAGTTGCTTTCAATGTTTAAGGAGAAGGCTTTAACATCGTTGGTTTTTTTTTTAACTATTCGTTACCATATATATTATTAACAATGATATAGTATAATATTTTTTTAAATATTTCGAAAATGTCATTATTTTGTGTTTTATTTTTATTTCACATATTTAAAAATTTGTGTCATTGTTCATGGGGGGTATATAGCCATAGTTGCCACGCTTGGCGAGCGGGTTGGCAACCGCAGTTTTTTTGTGTAATTGTTGTTATCAGGAAGATGCTGCTGCCCATCTCCTGCCTGTTTCCCTCTGTCGCCTTTTACGACACCCACGGGAAGATATGGGGTAGTGGATATTCTTAACCGCCACTACACGGCAGTATTACGACATATCTTCTCGTCAGGTATACCTCAATCTCTAAAAACTAGATTGTACAACCAGTGCGTGTTGCCAGTGATGACTTACGGATCTGAGACGTGGTCCTTCACTGCTGGCCGTATGAGGACGCTCAAGGTGGCTCAGCGAGCTATGGAGAGGGCTATGCTCGGAGTTTCTCTGCGTGACAGACTCAGAAATGAGGATATCCGCAGTAAAACCAGAGTGACCGACATAGCCCAACGGATTAGTAAGCTGAAGTGGCAATGGGCCGGCCATATAGCTCGAAGAACCGATAACCGATGGGGAAGAAAGGTTCTCGAGTGGCAGCCTCGTAGCGGTAGGCATAGTGTAGGGCGACCCCCCACTAGATGGAGTGACGACCTGGTAAGATATGCAGGAAGTCGATGGATGCAGGTGGCTCAGGACCGTGCTTTGTGGCATTACTTGGGGGAGGCCTATGTTCAGCAGTGGACTTGTGAAGGGCTGTAATGATGATGATGATGATGATGATATTTAAAAATAATTCTTTCAAATTGCAGCCCTACCAATAAAAGTATCAATAAAAATTATGTTTTTCTTTTTTAACTAAAGATATAAAAAAGTATAATGAGAATATATTGCTACTAAGTAATATGAATATTATTGAGATTTATTTATTTTTAGTAAATAAATCTACGGTAACGGTATTAACATCAATGGCGAGTACATCACTCACCTTCGATTTGCCGACGATATAGTACTTATGGCAGAATCGCTGGAGGACTTAAGCACTATGCTCAATGACCTCAATAGTGTCCCAACGGATAGGTCTTAAGATGAACATGGACAAAACAAAGATCATGTTTAATGTCCATGTCACACCTATGCCGGTAGTTGTTGGGAGCACTAAGCTCGAAGTTGTTGACGAGTACGTTTACCTGGGGAAAATAGTCCGGCTAGGTAAGTCCGACTTCGACCGAGAGGTCAATCGACGGATTCGTCTCGGCTGGGCAGCGTTCGGGAAATTACAACGCATCTTCTCGTCAGGTATACCTCAAAACCTGAAAACTAAGTTGTACAACCAGTGCGTGTTGCCAGTGATGACATATGGAACTGAGACGTGGTCCTTCACTGCTGGCCGTAGGAGGACGCTCAAAGTCGCTCAGCGAGCTATGGAGAGGGCTATGCTCGGAGTTTCTCTGCGTGATAAACTTAGAAATGAGGATATCCGCAGTAGAACCAGAGTGACTGACATAGCCCAACGGATTAGTAAGCTGAAGTGGCAATGCGCCGGCCATATAGCTCGAAGAACCGACAACCGTTGGGGAAAAAAGGTTCTCGAGTGGCAGCCTCGTACCGGTAGATGAAGTGTAGGGCGACCCCCCACTAGATGGAGTGACGACCTGGTAAGACATGCAGGAAGTCGATGGATGCAGGTGGCTCAGGACCGTGCTTTGTGGCATACCTTGGGGTAGGCCTATGTTCAGCAGTGGACTTGTAAAGGGCTGTAATGATGATGATGATGATGATGAATAAATAATGTGGCTTTTTGTTCCTTTATTTTCGGCATAACATTTTACCAGCGATGTTTGATTCATATCATTGGCTCTATTGATAAATCCCGGTTCTGACAAGTACCTTTTCAAAATTCCATGAATATACTTTACTTCTTATCTTCTAAAAGGCTTTTCAATGATTTATAAATTTGATAAACAGTATCTGATTGTGTGATCTCTAATATTATATTGCAAATTATTCTAAAAAATGTTTTATTAACAGAAAAATTATACGATAGGTAATATCTGTTGGAAGTGTTCTTCGTCGCCGTGTGCTGAAGGTGATAGAAAATCTACTGTCCTATGTCATCGCCTTGGTGTTATGAGAGGCGATAAAAAGAAACAAGAATAGGGCAGCGGTATCTTCCTCATAGCAGCTCAATAAAAAATGAACACGGTTTCCAACTCCATGCGTGGCAACTATGGTAAATATCCTCACTTAGTCTAGAGAGGTGGCCTATGTCTAGCAGTGGACTAATGAAACGAATGCAACTGATATCCCAAAAGTGGTCACCGGTCCGAATATTTTAAGTTTGACAATGTATTAAACAGTAGTTTAAGCTTCAATAAGTATTCAGTAGTATTGTATTTATTATTCAAGTAATGTAATGTAATCAGATCCGACGAAATATTTGGTTCGAAGAAATCAACAACGTTCCAACTTGAAAAATTATGATTTTTATATATAGCTACTAGTATACTAATACTACTAGTATAATAATTTCTTATATCTACGCGACATACAAGAGCACACATAAAGGATTCCTACTATTTTGCCAGCAAGATTAAAGACCTACATCTGGCAGACAATGAAACTATGGTCAGTTTTGATGTGCAGTCATTGTTTACATGCTTACCTGTTGAAGACTGCATCTCAATTGTAACTAGAAAGCTAGAAGAAAACAACATGCCCGTAGAATATGCAGTATTACTTAGACACTGCCTTACATCTAGCTACCTATTGCGGAAGGAGGAGTTCTACAAGCAAGTAGATGGTGTAGTGATGGGCGCACCTGTATCTCCCATTATCGCCGAGATATTCATGGAAGACTTTGAGGAGAAAGCCCTGCTTACTTCTCACATAAATCCAAGATTCTACAAGCGGTACCTAGACGACACTGTCACAATTCTACCGTTATATAATGTAACTGCATTTTTAGACCATCTTAATTCCATAAATTCTAAAATTCATTTAAAAATGCAGTTAGAGGCAAACTATTGAGCTAAAGGATGACAAATATTCACATAGTCCACCAGTCCATTAGTGGTTGCTGTGACCTACAGACCTATACATCTATCCTCGATTAAGGATCAAAATAAAAATACCTCGCCAGAGTGCTAAGACGGAATGCCTCGTTTCCAGGAAAAAGTGTCTCTGGTTTTTTTGCACTCACCATAAGGAAGGCAGTAGCAATAAGCTACTGTTATATCCTGTTAATATGTGAGAGTGTGGTCCTTCCCCGGTCGAGCTACCTACTCGTTTTACAAGTATACCAGTAAAATCGTTGCAGCATGGCTCTACCATGTAACCGTTAAGTTCAACGGATCAGTAAGCTGAAGTGGCAATAGATCGTAAAGCAGCATTAAGCTGCTGTTTTGCTGTAAGAGCGTGCTCCTTTCCTAGTCGATCCGACCCATTGGTTCTACAACTATATTAGAATGTACAACGTATCTCTACCACGTATATTGATCTTCAATAACTTTGACATTGATCAAAGATTTGTCCTTCACCGCTGGACGTATGAGGAGTTTCTATGCGTGTTGGCGACGCGCCTATAAGAATATTTCAATTTATTAGTTAACCGATTACGAATAGCTTCTAAAAAGCAAATTATCAAGCAACAATGTTCCGATAAGAAAATGCTTAGTTGAATCTTAAAGAAATATCGAATTAATGATATGAAAGTCTTGGGTTCGACTCCCAGGCCGGAATAGTTTATCGTTTTCTTAGTAATATTTTCTCAATAAATTCATATAGGAAATTTTTAAGATATAAATTATGTTACCGGATTTGTTCCCCGGTTGAAATCATATTAATTTAAAGAAATATTAAAATAAAGTTAGAGACCGGATTTGTTCCCCGGTCGAGATAATCGCTGTGCATAAGTAGAATTAATGGAAATTGATTGCATAAGTATTGTCTTATGTGAGTTTGATATGTTTTGTATGAAAACAAATGCCTATTTTCAATGTATTGATTCATGAAATATTTTGTCTATGTTATCTGATAAGAGACATGATAACTGATAAGAATCTGATTAGAAATAGTTTCCTACAGTTTGAGAATTGTGTAGAAGCATTTATTCACCTATTACTGTTGATATTAGACTTTCCATTTTTACTGATAGTCGATAGCCGTGCAAAAGTTAGTTGTTCAAATAGTGTAAAATCATAGACGCACGCTAGCCACGTACTTAGGAGGCCAAATATGTAGAAATTTAGATATTTGCAATTTCAGCGATTTATGTATGTAATGACTTGTAAAACATTTCAGATTGATTGTACGTGTAAAAAAGGTGAATTATGTGTTATTTTTATGTGAAAATTCCTGTGAATCAGTGAAATAATGACAGTTTTGTATAAGAAATTTAAAAGTGTTTTTATAGTGAAATGAATAGAGCAAATGTAAATTAAACTATTGTATTAGTTAAGATATGTATAATTTCAAGTGGAAAATATTGTTTTGACTTTCTATGTTAAATATTTAAGAAATTTCAACTTTGAACATGTGAGTAAAATAGGCATATTTTGTTAAATAAATAAAAGGTTTTTTGTGATATTAAAATGTAACGTATATCGTAGTAAAGATATTTTTTTGTGCTATCTTTATAAGTAAATTGTATAAATGTATGTCTTATACGAAATAAATTATTGGAAAAACCGTGAGAGAGTGATAGTACAAATTGATGTAATTGAGTTGCGCAGGCGAACAAATGGCGCTGCTCACTTTCGCGTATAGCTCAGGGGTAGCTCAGTAAACGAGTTTTCTTGCAATTCGTTCGCGAATCCTTCGGGATTAGTTCGGGAAAAAGTGCAAGACCAGCAGTCAATAAGAAGAAAAAGTGTAGGGAAGTGATAGGGAAAAGTGATTACTCTCTCACGGAACGGTTTGAAGATAATTGCTGTTTTATTCCCAAGAAATTCATCCCTCAAAATTATACAGTCCACATCGAAGAATTAAGGCGTTGGGACCGGGACGACCCGTAATCCTCGCCTGAACCTATTTTCTGAAAAGGAAGAGGTTATCGCCCTTGTGTGTTACTCCGTTGCGGAGATCACATACGTTGTTCCCGAACCCAACGTAGGCGTGATAGGAGGCCGGATCGAGAGAAGCCTCGATTCCTCCCTTCTGTTTCTTAGTTGAACGTTTAAGCCTGACTGGGTTCCTTTTCAATTGGTCCTTCGAGCAGGATCAAGAAGACCTTCCGAGCCAGGATTCCTTTTCAATTGGTCCTCCGCAGCCAGGATCAAGGAACCAGCAGTGGACTGCTGTTTGTGGAGAAAGAAGACCTTCGGAGCCGAGTGAAGATCAGCAACCAAAGGAGTTTGAGCTGAAGCAACAGGACCAAAGGCCAGAAGATCAGGTCAGCGCAGTAGGACTGGACCTGGAACTACCGGAAGAAAGAAAACCGGGATTACGGCTTGGGGCGTGTGCTCGCATGGGGCACGTATCGCAGCCAGGCGCAGGTGTCTTGTGAAGGCACTCATCGTGGCCAAGCAGGGCTTGGCATTTTTCCTGTCGGGCAAGCGTGCTCGGCATTTTCCTGTCGGACGATCCGTGTCCGGCATTTCCTGTCGCACGACCGTGTCCGGCATTTCCTGTCGGGTCATCAGAGGGTGCAAGAAGAAGAAGCATCCAAAGCTGCTGCTGCCATGCGAGGGTGCTCGTGGGCACCTGACTGCATCGCGGCCGGAGGAGGGCGCTTGGACGAGGCGTCACCGGCAACTGGGCGAGGAAGCGCAGCATACATCCCGACCACCTAACGGTGCCAAACGGTCGGGCTCTGGCACAACACCTTCGGGTGGAGCAGTACTCTCGAGCGAGATTGTGCTTGCACTACCGCTCGACTGTTTCGTCATATTCCTTGGCGGGACAGTTCCTAAACCTTTCCTCCATTCCATTCCTGCACGACTCTATCCCTGGACGGCTCACCTCAGTAGGCCCCGTTCAGGATTGATAGGGCTGATAGGGCTGTTAGGGTGGTAGTATGGTTGTAGGGTTGGGAGATAAAGGGGGGGGGAGGGGTAGTGGGGTTAGGTTGGGGTGTAGAAGGGTTGTAGGTAAGGGGTTGTAGGGACAGTTAGGGGCTGGAGGCCAACAATCACCTTCCTGCAAGATAAAGAAGGCACAAGACCAGACAGGGAGAAGCGAAGGAAGAAAAGCTAAAGAGGCGGAATCATCTGGAGCGACCACAGCTACTGCTTCGAGTGGGGCAACTCTTTCAAGTGGAGCCACCACCGACACGTCCACATGCACGTGGGACTCAGGAACGTCCGTGGCAACGACAAGCAACAGGACGGACACCAGTGGTACGCAGGCCAGCACCGCACATCAATCCGTTATATTCAGGAGTGAAACGATAGTCGAAAAAGTAGGTCAAAGGACCGAAGAAGCGGCATCGTCAAGGACAGTAATCGGGAACACTAGTGACAAAGGGTCACAGAGAGGTAGTAGGTCATCGCGATCGGCGAGGCTGAAAGCCGAATTAGAAGCGCGGATTAAATTCGAACGCTCAGAGCTCGAACGAGCACAGGCAGCTGCTACCTTAGCCAAGTCTCAATTGGAGTTGGCACGACTCAACCGAGAAGAGGAGATCGACTCGAGTGAGGATGATGAAGAGCGGAATACTCAAGTGGAACCTTTCGTAAGGAGTTGGGTTCAACAGACCATAATGAGTGCGCCGGTTAGTGTAACGCAACCCGATATTACTGATAAGGAAGCGTGTAAAGGATCACGCCGCAAAGGGGCGGAGATCGAGCGCAAACAAGGAAATGCACAGAAAACACACGCGAGTGAGGTGTCAGAATTGACCGAAGCGATTGTGAGTGCAATAAAGATAGCGGGAAAAGATAAGTCTTCCCAGCTTCATTTCCATTTACCGGTGTTCGATGGAGACCGGGGTGAATGGATAATTTTCAAAACGGTGTTTGAAGACACACGAAGCCAATTTTCAGGGGTGCAGAATGTCGCACGCCTTAGGAGGGCATTAAAGGGCACCGCTAAGGAAGCGGTTAAGTCGTTGTTGTTTACTTTGTGTGAACCTGAAGAAATAATGAACGCTCTCGAAAGAAGATTCGGTAGGGTTGAGATGCTCATTTTAGCCGAAATCGAGAATGTAAGACGTATGCCAAGATTGGCAGAAGATTGCCGGAATATAGGATCTTTTGCAAGTCGCATTACGAACGTGGTTGCCACAATACAAGCGTTGAATCAACCACGGTATTTATACTGACCGGAGTTAGTAAGCCGCATAGTGGAGAAACTCGGAACTATGATTAAAGGGGGATGCCCATATTAGGCCATCGAACGCCCAACAATGTGCATTTGTTAAAAAAATATATCTTTATTTATGGTTATTAATCGCGGTATTCATTTATCCTAAAACAATGGGAATATTTTTGCACAAATTAAAAGTACCGAAAAGATAAAAATAAAATTAGGTAAATACGTAATTCATTAGTCAGTGAATAAAATAAAAAATGTTGCCAATCACAAAAATCATTAAAAAATCGATTCCCCTTTTCAATCGATTACTTATGGTGTCATTATTACAATGCTTATATGATCTTTCGATAATTATTACGATGTTAGGATATAGGTTTAAAATAACCGTTGACAATGGATATTTATCCAAAGCAGTCGATACGCAACCGTTATTAACCAAATGTTTACCGACTACAGACGAAAAAGGATGGTTATGTTTTTACTGTGTGTGCGGATTAGGCTATGTTGAATCGTTTTTTGCTATGGTGCTTAAAACGTAGGATGCATTTTATTATTGAGGGAGCTACTATCAAAGAATATTTTATTCGCTTAACTCGTAAAGTACTTGACCAACTTTAAGAATTCTTTCACCACTAGATTGTTATGTATAATTTTAGATATCTAATATAGGGTTAATTTTATTATTGAGGGCGCTACTTTCAATGAATACGTTTTTTGGCTAATCTCAAAAATTACTAGACCGATTTTGAAAATTCTTTCACCATTACATTGCTAATGAGGGCGTTAGCTGTGTGATAAATTATATTATTACAATAAATAATTGCGAGATTAATATTTTCTAAATAAATAAAACTAAATACCTACCTAAGATGTTCAAATCCAATTATTATTTTTACAATTTAAGAATCGTATTTACACACTGTACTTACTCAGATTGATTATTGTAGATAAAGAGGTAATAAACCTAAAGTAAAAGAGCTCCGCTTAAACGAAAAAACTATTTATTAGAATAAAACTAAATGTTGAAAAAAAGTGGTTCAGTGCGAGTCGGACTCGCAGGCCCATGAAGAGTTCAGTAGTAACAAGCATATATTTTAAATCGAGTCAAAATACCACTGTCATTATCGCCAGCAACAAATTATTTTGTTTTTCATAGTGTTTGTATAAATAACAAAGTTGTTTTTGCGGTTCCTTAAAATGTGCTACTTGTATCAAAAAAAGGACTATTATACATTAAAGGGGTTTCTGTGGTTTATTCATTACCAAAGAGAAAAAACTTATTGCGCAAAATAGGTTTTTATTAATTTCAAGTCATCAAAAGCGGCAGTCAACCATTAAAAACTAAAACAACCGTTGTTATAGGCTCGGTTGAATTCATTGACAACCTTCACATTTATAGTTATGATAATTAAACAAGCGAATTACTAGCTGATTTACCAAGAATTCTTTAGAGTATAACAAAACGCTACTGCACAAGTTAACTGTTATTCTTATCTGTTTTTAACATAACATTTAAAATGGAATCATGTTATGATAATTCAAGAAGTTAATTTCCAGCTGATTTACCACGAATTCTCTAAAGCATAACAAAACAATACAGCACAAGCTAACTGTTCTTAAAAATACATTTGAAATAGAGTTTCAATAAATAAAGGAAATTATATTTTAAAAAGCGTGCAGAACTTAAAACGCGTCAAAGATTATTCTTTTTATGATATTATTAATCGAATAAAAATCGATATCATTCCATAGATTTTATGACCGTTAAGTGGCAACATCGTATCCGACAGGTAGGCCGCTGTCACTGTTATGTCACAAGAATTAAATTACGTGTTGTTATCATGTTATTGTTTTGTTATAAAAGTAAAATGCAATTGTTGATCTCTCAACAATTGGTTCGAACACAGCAGGTAAATAGTTGGTACATATCACGATGTGGTATGTCTTCCTCTAAGAAATGCTTTATAACTGAGTTTACTTGAATAATATCAATATAATAATTGTAGCTTCTTTATTAGGTACAAGTTTCGAGTACAGTGAACGTGTAGTGTGGCACTCGCAAAATGCACCAATAGTTCGTCTTGAACATCTATACATCAGCTGTGGCACTGACACTTATGAGAATAAGATCACACACATTGTTTGTCTTCGATTTTCCACGTGAGGAATTATTTGCGCTACGTGAGGTAAGTGTTTAACATGTTTAACATTTCAATTTATTAAATGTGATCCATATATCTGATAATTATACATGTTTTTACACTGATTGTATATCAACTCAAGAACTTGTTTTATTTTTTCACATCTGCCCTAGCTGTATCTGACAAACATACTAGCTTATTTATGAGATTAACCAGTTTTATCAACTACCAAGAAAGGAGACAGTTGATTTTTCATTGTTTTTGGACTGCTGGTAGTCTGTCAGTCCTTAATTATTAAATAATATAGGGCATTAAATCCGTCCTTGTGCAGTAACATTTAACTTGATAAATATTTTATTTATATTTGAGTTTGAAATAAATCTATTTTATTTTTATTTTTTCACTTTGACTTCATTTTTTGTATTTTACATTATTTCAGTTGTCATGCCGTGTATATCATAATTGCTGGCAATGAACTGATAGAACAGCATCATGTTCAACTGCAGAACGGGAACCATCTGAATCATCTAGTCCATCCTCGTTGCAATCTGAAGTGAGTAATGTATTGCACCCAGAACAACAAAGCTTAGATCATACATCACACAGTGTACTGCTAACTAATTATATAAAAGCACAATGTTTTTTACCATGTTGTAACAGTTCCATCAGCATTGCAAGTATGTCTCTTTTGTGATTAACTACATTTTGCGATAACAAACATACATAGTGACAAGTACTATGTATGTGTGTTATACTTGGTAGAGCCATGCTGCAGTTATATTAGAAGTATAGTTGTAGCATGAATGGGTCGGCTCGACCGGGGAAGGAGCACCCTCTCACAGAATACCAGCGTGAAATAGTAGCTTAATGCTGCTGTGTTTTGTATGGTGAGTGTAGAGAACCGGAGACCCTTTTTACTGGAAACGAGAAAATGATTTAGTCCTCACGGGTGACAACGCATCTGCATTTTGATTTGTAATCGAGGATAGATGTGGATGTCTAAGGGTCGCAGAAATGTCTCCAGCAGATGGTGAATTTCAGTTAATGACAAGATATGCTAATAAATCCAGAGCCGTGACTATGTGTCGATATGGGTAGTAGAGGTGGTGAATGGCATTTTTAAAACTGAATTTAAAATATTTCATCAAAATTACTTTAACAGGGCTTCTACACATTTGATGATAGACTGCTGTGGCTTCTGCTATAGTTAATAAATTCCACACAAAAATAAGGGACAGGGATGATGCGGCTCAAATACTTGAAATAGTTCATCAAAATATGGAGACAAATAATGATTTTTCTGAGTATGCTAGGGAAAACAATCTAAATAGAGCTAGGGCAGGCAGACTTTAGAAATATAAATGTAGACTTTAAAATGTTAGGGAATTTCCTGTTTTAACTTACAGCGACTTAATATTAATTGCTTGTGTCACATACCAATTAAAGCAAGCTCGCTACTATTATGGTGAGCATATAAGATTTAATGGTTGCTACCGGATAGAACTCTGTAATAACCAGAGGAGCAGCATTATGGAAGGAATAAAGTTAAGCCCTAGCTGATCTTTACTTAGGGCTAGAATTGCAAGTCATCACTATTAGTCGTAAAGTGTATTTTATTATATAAATTCTATATAATATCTAATATATAAATTCTTTTTTAGGAAGGATGCTTGCTACTACCACCTGCTTAGGACCCTGGTAATTAATGAAATTAAAAACCCAAGCATACCACTGCAAGACTTCTAGACACAGTAAGTTCATTCTGTAGATCGGACAATAAATAAAAATTAAAAATCTGAAGGTACTCCGGGTTAACACTGACATTGGGACGTCGGTCACCTCAGTCTGCCGTAACCATGGGTGCTGGAAAGCACCCGAAATGTCTGGAATTAAAAATCAAAGAAATAAAACGCGATAAAATCGATAAAAATAGTTGTTAAAAAAACTGCATTTGTGAAAATAAAAACTTCAAATATTTTCAGAACCCCGACTTTTTTTAAAGCAATTCCTTTACCATTTCATTGTTTTAATTGCATATTATCATATCTATATGCTTTTATATGTGGGCACTCATGGCCGAAGTGTCTATGAAGACTGGGCATGCCCCTTTAAATGGTTTGAATATCTAGCTCAGCATCCTTTGGAGCCAGAGTTACAGATGATGGCCAAGTTTTTGAATTTATTGAGTGAACAATTTGGAACGTCCTTAAGCAATGAAAATGTGCCTGAAAAACGGAAGTGTCCTGAATTCAGGAAGCAAACTGTACGCACTGCAAAGGGGTATGTACGCAACCGTGTCAAGAGCGAGCGCTATGAGCGCCGAAGTAATACGAGCGAGCGTCTAGAACGCCGAAATAATAAAGGGCACAACCGACAAGTGGTTATGATAACCCAGGACAAGCCTGTAAGTCGGGTAACACATAAGTGTGTTATATGCAACAAGGAACACTCTATAGTGAGTTGTTACAAGTTTAAGGATATGAATAATCGCGAGAAATGGGACGCGGTTAAAAAAGCGAAAGTATGTTTTCAATGTTTGTCACCTAACCATAGGAGGTTAGAGTGCAGAGCGAAAAAATGTGGTGTAGAGGGATGTAGAATGTCACATCATCGGATGCTACACCGATACCCCAATGAAAATACCTCGCCGCAAGGGGACGAGGGGGGTAAAGAGGCTCAAATTACATCTGTTAGTACAGTAAATGCACTAGCATGTGCATACTTAAAGATTATAACGGTCGAGTTGTATGGACCTAAAGGAAAGGTCAAGACAACAGCTCTTCTGGATGAGGGATCGACCATGACACTCATAGA
Organism: Parnassius smintheus behrii; assembly: GCA_036936625.1. Classification (NCBI taxonomy): domain Eukaryota; kingdom Metazoa; phylum Arthropoda; class Insecta; order Lepidoptera; family Papilionidae; genus Parnassius; species Parnassius smintheus. The sequence goes on from JAUPFT010000010.1 coordinate 38,483,700, forward strand.
GGAGTGGATGGCTTAGAAGTTAGCGCCTCGCGGACGTAAAGAAGAATTACGTATTGAAGCCGTGGGAGGTAAGCGAATTAACGACGACAGTTCGTATCGCTTAAACGTTAAGATAAAAGGCATTTACTCGAACGACTTAGAGGAGGTAAGTGTACAAACAATTAAGTCACTTAACCTTTCTCCGCAGTCAGTGAGCCGAGAATTATTGCAACGGTGTTCTCATTTGACACTGAAAAGGACCCAAACGGAACTCGACTTTCGATTAAGAAACAGAAGGGAGGAATCGAGGCTTCTCTCGATCCGGCCTCCTGCAACGCCTACGTTGGGTTCGGGAACAACGTATGTGATCTCCGCAACGGAGTAACACACTAGGGCGATAACCTCGTTCCTTTTCAGCAAGTAGGTTCAGACGGGGATTACGGGTCTTCCGAAGTCGTCCCGGTCCCGACGCCTTAATTCTTCGATGTGGACTGTATAACTTAAGGGATCTTGGGAATGAAACAGCAATTATCTTCAAACCGTTCCGTGAGAGAGTAATCACTTTTCCCTATCACTTCCCTACACTTTTTCTTCTTGACTGCTGGTTTTATTCCCGAACGAATTGCAATAAAACCCGTTCACTAAGCTACCCCCAGAGCTATACGCGAAAGTGAGCCGCGCCATTCGCGTGCCTGCGCAACTTAATAACATGAATTTGTACTATTACTCTCTCACGTTTCACTTAATTTCTTTATTCACATAAATCATACATAAATACAAGTTATCTATTTAGATAGCACAAAACAATATCTACACCATGATATACATTATTTTTCCGTATTACAAAAATCCTTTAATTTATAATACAAAATATGCCTACTTTACTCACAAATCCAAAATCCAAACTTCTTAAATATTTAACACAGAAAGTTAAAACAATGTTTCCCACTTAAATTTATACATATGTTAACTAATACAATAGTTTAATTTACATTTTCTCTATTTATTTCACTATTTAAAACACTTTTAAATTTCTTATACAAAACTATCATTATTTCACTTATGCACAGGAATTTTCACATAAAAATAACACAGAATTCACCTTTTTAGCACGTACAATCAACCTGAAATGTTTTACAAGTCATTTTTACATAAATTGCTGAAATTACAAACATTTTAAATTTTTACATATTCGGCCTCCTAAGGGCGTGGCCAGCGTGCTTCCGTGAACTCACACTATTTGAACAACTAACTTTGCACGGCTCTCGACTATCAGAAAAATGAAAGTCTGAAATACACTTAATTTTAACAATATTAAATAAACGAGTGCTTCTACATAATTTTCAAACAGTAGGAAACTATTTCTGATAAGACTCTTATTCGTTATCATGCTTCTTATCAGATAACAATACAAGTGAATGTTCTCATTAATCAATCATAACAAATAGGCATTTGTTTTCGTACAAAACATATCATACTTATACAAGACAATACTTATGCAATTAACTTCCGTTAATTCTGTTTATGCACAGAGTGATCATCTCGACCGGGGAACCAATCCGATCTCTAACTTCACTTTAATATTCCTTTGAATTTACATCATTGGAAAGATGATTTCAACCGGGGAACAAATCCGGTAACATAATTTATAACATAAAATTCCTTATGAATTTATTAAGCGATATTACTTAGGAAAACGAACAAACTAGTCTGGCCTGGGAGTCGAACCCAAGACCTTCTTATCATTAATTCGACATTTCTTTAAGATTTAACTAAGCATTTTCTTATCAGAGCGTCGTGGCTCGATAATTTGCTTTTTATAACTATGCGTCATCGGTTGATTTAATAAACTGAAACATTCTTATAGGCGCGTCGCCAACAATCTCCCCCCCGTGCGTTAGCACCATCATTTGGGAGGCGTCGCGGGTACCAGGACTATTATTCTGGATGTAGGTCTCCTCAAGATACCTGTGCTAGTAATGACGTCAACCACTCTGGTGTGACCGTCTGGTCCCGGTAACGTTCTACTAATTTTGCCTTTCGGCCACGTATTTCGTGGCAACGAATGATCTATTATGAAAACAATATCGCCTTCTTTAGGTTCCATGAACTTTCCGTTATTACCTGTTCGCGGTATTAAGGTAGGCATGTATTCCTTCAGCCACCTTGTCCAAAAATGGTCGGCTAACCTCTGTGCAGGTTTCCAATTGAGTTGACCCGTCAGATGCCGCTCTAGAAATAATCCAGGTGGTCGATCACCACATGAGCGTCCCAGAAGAAAATGATTGGGTGTCAAACCCTCTTCAGGACTATCCATACTGAATGTTACCAGAGGCCTGGAATTCACTGTGCGCTCTGCTTCTAAAAGTAACGTATGTAGAACCTCCTCTCGTGGGCTCTTTTCTCTGAGCGTAGCGGTCAACGCAATTTTAATCGACCTTACTAACCTCTCCCAGGCGCCACCCATGTGCGGTGCTCCCGGAGGTATAAATTTCCATTTAATATATTTCTTAAATGACTCATTTTTCATGCCCTCATGGCATTCTTCGCATGCTTTCAATAATTCCTTATTCGCAGCTTTGAAATTTGTCCCGTTATCGCTGTATATAACGTCCGGTTTTCCTCTTCTGGCGATAAATCGCCTCAACGCCATTATCATTGACGCTGGTGTCAATGAGGCTGCTAATTCCAGATGTACTGCTCTGGTAGTCAGACACGTGAATAAAACACCCCAACGTTTTTCGTGTCGCCTTCCTATAGTTACACTCATAGGACCGAAATAATACACAGCTGAGCATGTAAAAGGTGGTTCATGATGAGCTATTCTCTCCAGAGGAATATTTCCTTGTGGCACGTTCTGCGGTTTGGATCTGTATGTCCTGCACCACTGACAATGATGTGACACACTTCGTACTACATTACGTAAGTTCAAGACATAAAATTTCTGGTTCACCTCATTCATCACCGTCTGGTGATTGGCATGTCCAAAATGATGATGAACTTCTCTAATCATCATTTTAACGATTTCGTGTTTACCGTCCAATATGACAGGTTTTCTACTTTCCTCGGTCAAATTAGACTTGAAAGGTAAACGTCCATTTAAACGGAGTAAGTTATCTTCTCCTATTTCCATAGATAATTTACTTAAGCGTGAACTTCTTTCAACACTTTTGCCTGCTTTCAAGCATTTTATTTCCGAATAAAAACACTCGTCTTGAACGAACTTCCAAATTAATAATTCCGCTTTTTTCAAGAGCGCTATGTCCAACGCGCCATCGGGTCCTTTAACCGACTTTGCTAAAACTTTGTTGGAACACATAACCGACTTTTCGGCTGCGTCGTCGGGTCCTTTAACCGACTTTCTTAAACTCTTGAATTTTTCTACCGCTTGCAAGGTGCGTGCAGTTGCCCCAAGGAATTTCTTAAAGCTGCTAAATCGTCCGTAGTCGGGTAGACTTAACGGTTCTTGCTTTCTTAACGCATTTACGCCTTTAACGATGAGATTTTCAATTTGCTTCTCATATTCCTTTTTCAACTCGCTATTTTTGTCGAGCTTTTTTTCAATATTCAACAGGCGACTTTCAACCTGCGCTCTATTCGACGGCATGCACTCATTGTCTGTGCGCCATAACAAAGCAGTCTCGTACCTATTATTAGGTATACGACGTACCGTTTTGTTCAAAATACTTAAAGCTCGTTCTTCTGGGTCGTTCACGGGCTTTCTAGCCGACACTCCCAGAGATTCCAAACTAAAATAATCCTTGATCAATTTATCCATATCTTCCTCCTTCTTGGTGGAAATGTGGTTAACGATCTTGATCGGTTTAATACCACCCGATATGTGACCATGTAAAACCCATCCAAGTTTGGTGAGCGATGCTACAGGTAGGTTCTTACCTCCTGAAATTAATTCACGAGTAACTATGAGATGCCAATTGTCCTGACCAATTAATATGGTAGGTTTGGACCTCTCATACATCAACTCATCCTTAATCGGTGTCAAATGAGAACACCGTTGCAATAATTCTCGGCTTACCGACTGCGGAGAAAGGTTAAGTGACTTAATTGTTTGTACACTTATCTCTTCTAAGTCGCTCGAGTAAATGCCTTTTATCTTAATGTTTAAGCGATACGAACTGTCGTCGTTAATTCGCTTACCTCCCACGGCTTCGATACGTAATCCCTCTTTACGTCCGCGAGGCGCTAATTTCTGAGCCATACACTCCTCTATGAGTGTCATGGTCGATCCCTCATCCAGAAGAGCTGTTGTCTTGACCTTTCCTCTAGGTCCATACAACTCGACCGGTATAATCTTTAAGTATGCACATGCCAGTGCATTCACTGTACTAACAGTTGTAATCTGAGCATCCTTACCCCCCTCGTCCCCTTGTGGCGAGGTTTTTTCTTTGGGGTATCGGTGTAGCATTCGATGATGTGACATTCTACATCCCTCTACACCACATTTTTTCGCTTTGCACTCTAACCTCCTATGGTTAGGTGACAAACATTGGAAACATACTTTCGCCTTTTTGACCGCTTCCCATTTCTCGTGAATATTCATGTCCTTAAACTTGTAACAACTCACTATAGAGTGTTCCTTGTTGCATATAACACACTTATGTGTTACCCGACTTACAGGCTTATCCTGGGTTGTCATAACCACCTGTCGGTTGTGCCCTTTACTATTTCGGCGTTCTAGACGCTCGCTCGACTTACTTCGGCGCATATAGCGCTCGCTCACGGCACATCTGCGTACACCTCCCTTTGCAGTGTGTACAGTTTGCTTCCTGAATTCAGGACGCTTCCTTTTTTCAGGCGCATTTTCATTGTTTAAGGACGCTCCAAGTTGTTCACTCAATAAATTTAAAAACTTGGCCATCTTCTGTAATTCTGGCTCCAAAGGATACTGAGCTCGATATTCAAACCATTTAAATTTAATCATAGTTCCGAGCTTCTCCACTATGCGGCTCACTAACTCCGGTGAGTACAGATACTGTGGTTGATTCAACGCTTGTATCGTGGCAACCACGTTCGTAATACGACTTGCAAAAGATCCTATATTCCGGCAATCTTCTGCCAATCTTGGCATACGCTTTACATTCTCGATTTCGGCTAGAATGAGCATCTCAACCCTACCGAATCTTCTTTCGAGAGCGTTCATTATTTCTTCCGGTTCACACAAAGTAAACAACAACGACTTAACCGCTTCCTTAGCGGTGCCCTTTAATGCCCTCCTAAGGCGTGCGACATTTTGCACCCCTGAAAATTGGCTTCTCGTGTCTTCAAACACCGTTTTGAAAATTATCCATTCATCCGGGTCTCCATCGAACACCGGTAATTCCTGGAGGAAATGAAGCTGGGAAGACTTATCTTTACCAGCTATTTTTATTGCACTCACAATCGCTTCGGTAAATTCTGACACCTCACTCGCGTGTGTTTTCTGTGCATTTCCTTGGTTGCGCTCGATCTCCGCCCCTTTGCGGCGTGATCCTTTACACGCTTCCTTATCAGTAACATCGGGTTGTGCTACACTAACCGGCGCGCTCATTATGGTCTGCTGAACCCAACTCCTTACGAAAGGTTCCACCTGAGTATTCCGCTCTTCATCATCCTCACTCGAGTCGATCTCCTCTTCTCGGTTGAGTCGTGCCAACTCCAATTGAGACTTGGCCAAGGCAGCAGCTGCCTGTGCTCGTTCGAGCTCTGAGCGTTCGAATTTAATCCGCGCCTCTAATTCGGCTTTCAGCCTCGCCGATCGCGATGACCTACTACCTCTTTGTGACCCTTTATCACTAGCGTGCCCGATTACTGTCCTTGACGATGCCGCTTCTTCGGTCCTTTGACCTACTTTTTCGACCACCGTTTCACTCCTGGATATAACGGATTGTTGTGCGGTACTGGCCTGCGTACCACTGGTGTCCGTCCTGTTGCTTGTCGTTGCCACGGACGTCCCTGTGTCCCACGTGCATGTGGATGTGTCGGTGGTGGCTCCACTTGAAGGAGTTGCTCCATTTGACGCAGTAGCTGTGGTCGCTCCAGATGGTTCCGCTTCTTTAGCTTTTCTTGAGAGCCCTGTCCTTGTCCTGCTCCCTTCGCTTCTCCCTGTCTGGTCTTGTGCCTTCTTCATCTTGCAGGAAGGTGATTGTTGGCCTACGGTCCCTAACTGTCCCTACGGTCCCTACAACCCCTTACCTACAACCCTTCTACACCCCAACCTAACACCACTACCCCTCCCCCCCCTTTATCTCCCAACCTACAACCCTACTACCACCCTAACAGCCCTATCAGCCCTATCAATCCTGGACGGGGCCTACCGAGGTGAGCCGTCCAGGGATGGAGTCGTGCAGGAATGGAATGGAGGAAAGGTTTAGGAACTGTCCCGCCAAGGAATATGACGAAACAGTCGAGCGGTAGTGCAAGCGCAGTCTCGCTCGAGAGAACTGCTCCACCCGAAGGTGTTGTGCCAGAGCCCAACCGTTTGGCACCGTTAGGTGGTCGGGATGTATGCTGTGCTCGCCGCCCAGTTGCCGGTGACGCCTCGTCCAAGCGCCCTCCTCCGGCCGCGATGCAGTTAGGTGCCCACGCGCACCCTCGCCCGGCAGCAGCAGCGGTGGATGCTTCGTCCAGCACCCTGATGATCCGACAGGAAAATGCCGGACACGGTCGTCCGACAGGAAAAATGCCAAGCCCTGCTTGGCCACGATGAGTGCCTTCACAAGACACCTGCGCCCGGCTGCGATACGTGCCCCATGCGAGCACACGCCCCCGGCCGCAATCCCGGTTTTCTTTCTTCCGGTAGTTCCAGGTCCCGTCCTTCAGCGCTGACGTCCTGGTCTTCTGGCCTTTGGTCCTATTGCTTCAGCTCAAACCTCCGGCTTCCTTCGGTTGCTGATCTTCACTCGGCTCCGAAGGTCTTCTTTTTTCCACAACCAGCAGTCCACAGCTGGTTCCTTGATCCAGCTGGCGGGGTTCGGGTGGTCTTTAATCCGGCTCCGAAGGTCCAATTGAAAAGGACCCAAACGGAACTCGACTTTCGATTAAGAAACAGAAGGGAGGAATCGAGGCTTCTCTCGATCCGGCCTCCTGCAACGCCTACGTTGGGTTCGGGAACAACGTATGTGATCTCCGCAACGGAGTAACACACTAGGGCGATAACCTCGTTTCTTTTCAGGAAGTAGGTTCAGACGGGGATTACGGGTCTTCCGAAGTCGTCCCGGTCCCGACGCCTTAATTCTTCGATGTGGACTGTATAACTTAAGGGATCTTGGGAATGAAACAGCAATTATCTTCAAACCGTTCCGTGAGAGAGTAATCACTTTTCCCTATCACTTCCCTACACTTTTTCTTCTTGACTGCTGGTTTTATTCCCGAACGAATTGCAATATACCGATACGATGTCGTCTTCACGCACTAGTGTACGTGCAGGTATCGGGCCTCGGGGTGACCCCCATTGCCCGGGTGTCCTCATATCCCATTACTATGGGACAGTCCTTAGGCCTATTTTAGGCTTGATAGCATACACGGGTTTCTTCGTGGTATAATGGTAGTAATTTCCGCAGTTATCCAACTACGGAAAAGGAGGTTATCTGATTGAGTCAAAGTTGGCCTTTCAGCGGCATTGTGGGTTGTTACTCAACTCTCTAATCACATATAGAGAGGAGTTCTCTTGGAAGAGGTCGCCCGTCCAGTGGCCGGGTATGCAACGGCGCAAAGCCGTTGAGGTGTTCGTGTGGCCCGTTATCGGCACGGTCAAACATGCCGCGCGCTAATCGGGCCACAAAGTCGTGGATACTCTCGACCTTCAAGTCGGCCGCTATCACGTCATTCCGGACGTAGCGACCTGCTCCGACGATCGTTCTTAGAGTCAGATTCTGCTGAGCCTGTAGTCGCCGCCTCAGAGGATCGCTGAGGAGTGCGTACCAGGCCGGTGCAGCGTAGGTGATGATGGTCCGGATATACATCTTGTATATCCGGAGCTTGGTTCTTGTTGGCAGCTTGGATGCCAGGACCGGCAATAGCGTCGCCCGCGCACATCGGGCCCGGCGGACGACGAAGTCGACGTGCGCGGTCATGCGCAGCGTCCTGTCGATCCTGCACCCAAGGTATGTTACAGCCTTCTGGTACACAATCTCCTGGCCGTTGAGGGTCAGCGGAGGTGGAAAATTCCTGAGACGGCGAGTGAGCAGAGCGGTCGTCTTACCAACGTTGACGACCATCCTCCACTCATCCAGCCATGGTGGCAGCAGGTCCAGCAGACGCTGCATCTTGGCAGTGGCTATGTGGGCTCTTCTGGACGAGGTGAAATAGGCGCTATCGTCCGCGAATAGCGCCAGCTCAACGTCGTCCTCCCACTCTTGAAGCCTGCCTGCCAGTGTAGGTATGTCGTTGGTGTAAGCCGCGTACAGGACTGGAGACAAACAGCTGCCCTGTGGGACGCCGGCTTTGATGGATCTTGTTGCGGATTCGGCGTCCTCTACGCAGACGTAGAACTTCCTGTCTTCCAGGAATGACGCTATTAGCCGCAATATAGCAGGAGGGACACTGGTCTGTTGTTCCAGCTTAAATAATAGTCCTACGTGCCACACCCGGTCGAACGCCTTCTCAATATCGAGAAAGACGCCCAACGATATGCGGCCACGATTATACTCTGCCGCAAGCAGGTGCAGCACTCTTGTCAGTTGTGTAACTGTGGAGTGACCCCTCCTGAATCCGTGCTGCTCCGCCCGAAGTTGGATGCACGGACGGAGACGTCTTAGCAGCAATCTTTCGAACAGTTTAGCTATATGTGGTAATAGCGTGATCGGCCTGTAGTTGGCAGCTCTACGCCTGTCCTTCCCGGGTTTCGGCAAGACGATAATTTTGCCTTTTTTCCAGTCCTCCGGGAAGTGGGATGTCCGCAATATCCCATTGTAGAGTCGACCAAGCTCTACTATGACTCTATTGGGCAACTGTCGGAGTGCAGCGTTGGTAATCCCGTCGTGCCCCGGCGCCTTCCTCGGTTGCAGGCAGGTTACTGTCCTCCGCAATTCTGCGGGGGAGATGAACCAATCTCCTGCAAGAGGTGGCGCGGGCGACGACAGGAACTCCCGTACGCGACTTTCCTTCCGGGCATGAAGCTCCATGAACTCCGCACTTGCTGTGTTCGGCATAAATTGCTCCTCGAAGTGCTCGACTAGGATATCCGCTCTGCCCTTGGCATCGTAGCATCGTTTGCCCGTATTATCAGTTAGCGGGCAAACGGGAGGTTTTGATTTAGTCAGCTGTCGGTTTAGTCTGTAAAGTGACGCATCTTGCTCTTCCGCCTTCTCGATGCGCCGATCCCAGGCTTCGCCTCTGAAGGCCTGGACTGAAACCGACAGTTCCTCCGTTAGGGTGTTTAGCTGCGTTTTGATCCTGGGACAGCGAGTACGCGCCCAGAGCTTTCTCAGCGCTCTTTTGCGCTTGATCTGCACGCATATCTCACGCGGCAGATCGTCTCGCCTTGCTGTAATCGGGACGACCGTAGAAGCCGCGTGGAGGGCTTCCTTGATGTTATTTGTGATTCTAGTCGCAGCGGCCTCTACGTCGTCCGCTGTGCATATAGGTTGGTGTGCTGGAGGTCTATGCTGAAGGTGTTGGCAGTAGAGCCTCCAGTCGACACGGGTTTTGAAAGCTCTGGGTGGCGTAGTCACTGCCTTTAGGCCAAGGGTTATCAGTAACGGGAGGTGCTGTGAAGGGAGGTCGTACAGCACTTCTACCACTATCGGATAGTTGACGTTCCTAGTGAGCACGATGTCTAATACATCCGGGTGCCTCCTTGGGTCGGTAGGAACGTGTGTTGGTTCCTCGGGACCTAGAACGTCGTACTGGTTCTTTTCAGCATCTTCGTAAAGCTCACGACCCGGCGGGGTGATCACTCTGGACCCCCACGCCGGGTGTTTGGCGTTCAGGTCCCCGGCGATGATTACTGGTGCATCGCCTTCCATTACCGTCCGGATGTCTGAGGAGCAGAATGGAGTCCCTGGCGGGCGGTAAGCTGCATAGATCCTTAGTTCCTCGCCCGCCGCCTCCATTCTTATGCCGATTGAGCGCATTGTCTGGAAGGGTGGTAGATCCAGCTCTTGGTGGACGATGTCCCTCCTCACTAGAACCGCCGTGCCTCTATAGGCGGCCCCTCGAGAGGTGACCTCGTCCCTTCTATAAATGTGGAAGTTTGGCAGCTTTATGCGCGTTTTGGGATTTAATATTGTTTCGCCCAGCAGTATAATATGTATGTCCTGTTGCTGGGCGACAGTGCGGAGTTCCTGCAGCTTCTGCTGTATTCCGTCCGGGTTCCAGTACATTAGGCGCAGGTTATTATCCTCCATAGTGTCTGGCCAGGAGGTTTGCCAGCGCCTTCATGATCGCTGTTATGGGATCAGTCCCGGCTCTGATGTCGGCCAGGACTTGTGTGCCGACCTCGATGGCAATTCCAACTAGGCGCTGGATTGCATCAGCTGTTTCGAGGCCGGCCGACGGCGTTCTCCTATCTGAAGGCGTTGGTGCTGGTCTCGGGCGTTGGGTTTCTTGATTTTGGGTAGAGCGCGCTCTGTGTGCAGTTCGGGCTCTCTCTTCGGGTGGAGCCCTCTCCTGCACTCTACCCACTCCCTTCTTGGTGGTCTCCTTAATAACCTGCGCCTGAGGGGCTATTGGTCCAGGTGTCGGGGTAGAGGTAACAGCCCGAGGAGGCTGCGACTTCTTCCTGCTTCTCTCCCGCCTCCTCTTCTTTGAGGGCTGCCGTTCTGTGGCAGGGTTGGCGGGAGGTTGCAGAGTCGCCCCGGTGGTTGCCCTTTCTTGTACGGGTTCTACCGTTTCCTTGTGTGGTACGGGTGGGGGGGGGGGGGTGGTTGTCTGCCCTTCCCCGTGACAGTAGCCCACCCATCATTCTGAATGGTAATGGCTTTGGGGCGACTCTGGGGGATCCTTTTCTGGTCCTCCGGGAGTAGTCCCGGTAAGGTTATCCCCTGCCTCCTTGCAGTCCTCCTCAGGACTGGGCAGCGGCGGTCGTTAGCTGTATGATTCTTGCCACAGTTGGCACATGTGGGTTCCTCCTCTCTACCCCGAGGGCAAAGGCTCGCTATATGCTCCCCGGCGCAGCGTACGCACTTCACCGGCCTGAAGCAATTGGCTGAGGCGTGTCCAAAGGCCTGGCAGCGGTGGCATTGGGCCGGTCCTGCTTTCCTTTGCCAGGCCTCAATAACTACTCCCCTCATATAGAGTAGTTCGTCTACTTCATACAGTCTCTTAAGTTGCTCCAGGCTAAGGTGGTCGAACTGGGCAAAGTAGACGCATCCTGGTCTGCCCCTTCGCGGTGGAATCGCTTTAACGTATTTCACCGGGAAGCCCTTTGCCTTTATAGCCTCCTCAATGGTACTGGTATCGGTACCCATTGGTAGGCCCCGGATGCCCACTTTGGTGGGCTTGTCCTCATCCGGGGTATAGCAGTACCACGACATGTTGGGTGTTGCCTTGGAAAGTTCAACCATGTAGCGTTGAACAGTCCTAAATTCCGTGGCGCTTTGCGGTGTGAATCGAACCCCCTTCCCGAATGGACGGGCATTCAACGGGTGGCCCAACATTCTGTTGAGCTCCTTGAAATGTCTCGTCCAATCCGGGAGGCATTCGGCCACTATGGGCGGATATCTCGTTTTCAATTCCTGGTCGGCAGGCTTATCAGAAGTCGCTGCCGCCGGTTGGGGTCGTGGTACTGCTGGCGCAGCTACCATATGGGCGTAGCTAGTAGATGGTCGTTGGCCATCATCCAGCGGACGCCCGGACGGATTTTCGGTAGTCTTCTTCGGTGACGTGGACAGCGAGTGTCCGACCGATGTGTTGGGGGCTAAGGTCGCGTAGGTCGTAGCGCTCCACCCGTACGACCCTTCTCCTCCCTGCTCTAGATCCACAGCTTCTATGCTGGAGTGGTGTTCCTCTGATCTAGAGGAGGTGGGTTTGTTCGGTGATGGCGATTTTGGTGGCGATCTCCTAATGGGTCTGTGGTCTTGGTCTTCCTCGGAGCTTGTGTAATCCGAGGAGTTTGAGGATCCAAGGCATTGCCTCTTCTCCTGAAGCGATGCTGCAGTCTCGGGTGGAGTATGCCTTCTCCACGACTTCTTAGCCCGCTGTTGTAAGGGTACCGGTTCTAGCCCAGTCGTACCTTCAGGTACGATGGGTGAGAGCGCGGTCCTCGGTGCGGGTCCTTTCCCTGGAGATAGTGGCTTCCTGGTCGGGATCTGCGAGTAGGAAGACACTACTCGAGTCCTTTCCGGATGAAAGATGTCCCGGTATGCTATCGGTCGATCTAGTATGGATGTACGGTCCGGTGGTTTTCTAATCCTAGGCGGCGGCTCCCCCTTGTCGTTATCCTTGTCGGACATGGTGAAACCCTACCTAAGAGTCAGTAGTCTAATTTGCCCTGTCTAAGTTCCAGCCGTTCGGCTAATGCGCGACGCGGATGGATGGGTATAAGCTTCTTTGGTATAATCACATGGGGCACTGCCTACCCCTTTTACAATGAAAAGGGTTAAGGTAAGTGCTAATGTGGCACTTTATAACGCGACTAGGCACTAGATGCACGCAACGCATAAAGTGCCAAGAATCACCTAGGGGCCGGTGACCTCAACGCCTCACGGAATCGCGGGACTCAACGTGGGCGGAGTTTGTCGTACCGGCGGTTATTTGCAGCCACTGTATACTGCAAGCAACACACACCTAGGAGATCCTTAATTGGAATAAAACCCGTTCACTAAGCTACCCCCAGAGCTATACGCGAAAGTGAGCCGCGCCATTCGCGTGCCTGCGCAACTTAATAACATGAATTTGTGCTATTACTCTCTCACGTTTCACTTAATTTCTTTATTCACATAAATCATACATAAATACAAGTTATCTATTTAGATAGCACAAAACAATATCTACACCATGATATACATTATTTTTCCGTATTACAAAAATCCTTTAATTTATAATACAAAATATGCCTACTTTACTCACAAATCCAAAATCCAAACTTCTTAAATATTTAACACAGAAAGTTAAAACAATGTTTCCCACTTGAATTTATACATATGTTAACTAATACAATAGTTTAATTTACATTTTCTCTATTTATTTCACTATTTAAAACACTTTTAAATTTCTTATACAAAACTATCATTATTTCACTTATGCACAGGAATTTTCACATAAAAATAACACAGAATTCACCTTTTTAGCACGTACAATCAACCTGAAATGTTTTACAAGTCATTTTTACATAAATTGCTGAAATTACAAACATTTTAAATTTTTACATATTCGGCCTCCTAAGGGCGTGGCCAGCGTGCTTCCGTGAACTCACACTATTTGAACAACTAACTTTGCACGGCTCTCGACTATCAGAAAAATGAAAGTTTGAAATACACTTAATTTTAACAATATTAAATAAACGAGTGCTTCTACATAATTTTCAAACAGTAGGAAACTATTTCTGATAAGACTCTTATTCGTTATCATGCTTCTTATCAGATAACAATACAAGTGAATGTTCTCATTAATCAATCATAACAAATAGGCATTTGTTTTCGTACAAAACATATCATACTTATACAAGACAATACTTATGCAATTAACTTCCGTTAATTCTGTTTATGCACAGAGTGATCATCTCGACCGGGGAACCAATCCGATCTCTAACTTCACTTTAATATTCCTTTGAATTTACATCATTGGAAAGATGATTTCAACCGGGGAACAAATCCGGTAACATAATTTATAACATAAAATTCCTTATGAATTTATTAAGCGATATTACTTAGGAAAACGAACAAACTAGTCTGGCCTGGGAGTCGAACCCAAGACCTTCTTATCATTAATTCGACATTTCTTTAAGATTTAACTAAGCATTTTCTTATCAGAGCGTCGTGGCTCGATAATTTGCTTTTTATAACTATGCGTCATCGGTTGATTTAATAAACTGAAACATTCTTATAGGCGCGTCGCCAACAGACACCGATTAAGGACGAGTTGATGTATGTGAGGTCCAGACCTACCATATTAATTGGCCAGGACAATTGGCATCTCATAGTTACTCGTGAATTAATTTCAGGAGGTATGAACCTACCTGTAGCATCGCTCACCAAACTTGGATGGGTTTTACATGGTCACATATCGGGTGGCATCAAACCAATCAAGATTGTTAACCACATTTCCACCAAGAAGGAGGAGGACATGGAGAAGTTGATCAAGGATTATTTTAGTTTGGAATCTCTGGGAGTGTCTGCGCGAAAGCCCGCGAACGACCCAGAAGAACGAGCTTTAAATATTTTGAGCAAAACGGTACGTCGTATACCTAATAATAGGTACGAGACTGCTTTGTTATGGCGCACAGACAATGAGTGCATGCCGTCGAATAGAGCGCAGGTTGAAAGTCGCCTGTTTAATATCGAAAAGAAGCTCGATAAAAATAGCGAGTTGAAAAAGGAATATGAGAAGCAAATTGAAAATCTCATCGTTAACGGTTACGCAGAGAAAGCGAACCATATTTCCATTTCCCCACGCACGTGGTATCTTCCTCACTTCGCAGTGACTCACCCACAGAAAAAGAAAATAAGGATAGTTTTCGACGCCGCCGCTAGGACGGGCGGACGTTGTCTCAATGATGCATTGTTAACCGGACTGAACTTATTGAAGTCGTTGTTTTGAGTTCTGCTATGATTCAGAGAAGGAAGCGTGGCAGTGATGGCAGACATTAAAGAAATGTTCCTGCAAGTGAAAATCCGGGAAGAAGACAGGGATAGCCTTCGATATTTATGGCGGCACAAGCGTGACGCGCCACCGGAAGAGTATAGAATGACGTCACAAAACGTGGCAGACGACGCCACTAGAAATTTTCCTTCCACCTTCGATGTAAGTCATCGCTGGTTTCAAGGACCTGAATTCCTCAGGAAAAGTCCTGATTTATGGCCCAAACAAGTGGACACCATAAATAGCTTAATAGCGTAAATGCGCTGAGAAAGCAAGAACCGTTAAGTCTACCCGACTACGGACGATTTAGCAGCTTTTATAAATTCCTTGGGGCAACTACACGCACCTTACAAGCGGTAGAAAAATTCAAGAGTTTATGAAAGTCGGTTAAAGGACCCGACAACGCAGCCGAAAAGTCGGTTATGTGTTCCAACGAAGTTTTAGCAAAGTCGGTTAAAGGACCCGATAGCGCGTTGGACATAGCGCTCTTGAAAAAAGCTGAATTATTAATTTGGAAGTTCGTTCAAGACGAGTGTTTTCATTTGGAAATAAAATGCTTGAAAGCAGGAAAAAGCGTTGAAAGAAGTTCACGCTTAAGTAAATTATCTATGGAAATAGGAGAAGATAACTTACTCCGTTTAAATGGGCGTTTACCTTTTAAATTTAATTTGACTGAGGAAAGTAGAAAACCTGTCGTATTAGACGGTAAACACAAAATTGTTAAAATGATGATTAGAGAACTTCATCATCATTTTGGACATGCCAATCACCAGACGGTGATGAATGAGGTGAACCAAAAATTTTATGTCTTGAACTTGCGTAATGTAGTACGAAGTGTGTCACATAATTGTCAGTGGTGCAGGACATACAGGTCAAAGCCGCAGAACGTGCCACAAGGAAATATTCCTCTGGAGAGAATAGCTCATCATGAACCACCTTTTACATGCTCAGCCGTAGATTATTTCGGACCTATGAGTATGACTATAGGAAGGCGACACGAAAAACGTTGGGGCGTTTTATTTACGTGTCTGACCATCAGAGCAGTACACCTAGAATTAGCAGCCTCATTGACACCAGCGTCAATGATAATGGCATTGAGGCGATTTATCGCCAGAAGAGGAAAACCAGCCGTTATATACAGCGATAACGGGACGAATTTCAAAACTGCGAATAAAGATTTATTGAAAGCATGCGAGGAATGCTATGAGGGCATGAAAAATGAGTCATTTAAAAAATATATTAAATGGAAATTTATACCTCCGGGAGCACCGCACATGGGTGGCGCCTGGGAAAGGTTAGTAAGATCGATTAAAATTGCGTTGACCGCTACGCTCAAAGAAAGGAGCCCGCGAGAGGAGGTTCTGCATACGTTGCTTTTAGAAGCAGAGCATACAGTAAATTCCAGACCTCTGGTAACATTCAGTATGGATAGTCCTGAAGAGGGTTTGACACCCAATCATTTTTTTCTGGGACGCTCATGTGGTGATCGACCACCTGGATTGTTTTTAGAGCAACATCTGACGGGTCAACTCAATTGGAAATCTGCACAGAGGTTAGCCGACCATTTCTGGACGAGATGGCTGAAAGAATACATGCCTACTTTAATACCTCAAACAGGTAATAACGGAAAGTTCATGGAACCTAAAGAAGGTGATATTGTCTTGATAATAGATCATTCGTTGCCACGAAATACGTGGCCGAAAGGCAAGATTAGTAGGACACTACCCGGACCAGACGGTCACACCAGAGTGGTTGTCGTTATTAATAGCACAGGTATCTTGAGGAGACCTACATCCAGAATAATAGTCCTGGTACCCGCGACGCCTCCCAAATGATGGTGCTGATGCACGGGGGGGGGGGGAGATGGTTGGCGACGCGCCCATAAGAATATTTCAATTTATTAGTTAACCGATTACGAATAGCTTCTAAAAAGCAAATTATCAAGCAACAATGTTCCGATAAGAAAATGCTTAGTTGAATCTTAAAGAAATATCGAATTAATAATATGAAGGTCTTGGGTTCGACCCCTATGCCGAAATAGTTTATCGTTTTCTTAGTAATATTTTCTTAATAAATTCATATAGGAAATTTTTAAGATATAAATTATGTTACTGGATTTGTTCCCCGGTTGAAATCATGTTAATTTAAAGAAATATTAAAATAAAGTTAGAGACCGGATTTGTACCCCGGTCGAGATAATCGCTGTGTATAAGTAGAATTAATGGAAATTGATTGCATAAGTATTGTCTTATGTGAGTTTGATATGTTTTGTATGAAAACAAATGCCTATTTTCAATGTATTGATTCATGAAATATTTTGTCTATGTTATCTGATAAGAGACATGATAACTGATAAGAATCTGATTAGAAATAGTTTCCTACAGTTTGAGAATTGTGTAGAAGCATTTATTCACCTATTATTGTTGATATTAGACTTTCCATTTTTACTGATAGTCGATAGCCGTGCGAAAGTTAGTTGTTCAAATAGTGTAAAACCATAGACGCACGCTAGCCACGTACTTAGGAGGCCAAATATGTAGAAATTTAGATATTTGCAATTTCAGCGATTTATGTATGTAATGACTTGTAAAACATTTCAGATTGATTGTACGTGTAAAAAGGTGAATTCTGTGTTATTTTTATGTGAAAATTCCTGTGAATCAGTGAAATAATGACAGTTTTGAATAAGAAATTTAAAAGTGTTTTTATAGTGAAATGAATAGAGAAAATGTAAATTAAACTATTGTATTAGTTAAGATATGTATAATTTCAAGTGGAAAATATTGTTTTGACTTTCTATGTTAAATATTTAAGAAATTTCAACTTTGAACATGTGAGTAAAATAGGCATATTTTGTTAAATAAATAAAATGTTTTTTGTGATATGAAAATGTAACGTATATCGTAGTAAAGATATTTTTTTGTGCTATCTTTATAAGTAAATTGTATAAATGTATGTCTTATACGAAATAAATTATTGGGAAAACCGTGAGAGAGTGATAGTACAAATTGATGTAATTGAGTTGCGCAGGCGAACAAATGGCGCTGCTCACTTTCGCGTATAGCTCAGGGATAGCTCAGTAAACGAGTTTTCTTGCAATTCGTTCGGGAATCCTACGGGATTAGTTCGGGAAAAAGTGCAAGACCAGCAGTCAATAAGAAGAAAAAGTGTAGGGAAGTGATAGGGAAAAGTGATTACTCTCTCACGGAACGGTTTGAAGATAATTGCTGTTTTATTCCCAAGAAATTCATCCCTCAAAATTATACAGTCCACATCGAAGAATTAAGGCGTTGGGACCGGGACGACCCGTAATCCTCGCCTGAACCTATTTTCTGAAAAGGAAGAGGTTATCGCCCTTGTGTGTTACTCCGTTGCGGAGATCACATACGTTGTTCCCGAACCCAACGTAGGCGTGATAGGAGGCAGGATCGAGAAAAGCCTCGATTCCTCCCTTCTGTTTTTTAGTTGAACGTTTAAGCCTGACTGGGTTCCTTTTCAATTGGTCCTTCGAGCAGGATCAAGAGGACCTTCCGAGCCTGGTTCCTTTTCAATACGAAATACTCGTAGAATCCATAATGATGATTTCCGTAGCAGAAAGAAGCAAGGTAACTGACAAAACTCAATGCATTAGAAAAAAAAGTAAAGTAAAGTTACAGCCTATATACGTCCCACTGCTAGGCTCAGGCCTCCCCTCATTTCTGAGAGGGTTCAGGGCAAGGAAGTGTCCGCCGCGCTGCCCAAATGCGTGTTGACGAACTTCACATGTCTTCGAAATATTTTTTTTTCTTATTCCTCAGACATGCAGGTTTCCTCACGATGTTTTCCTTCACCGTCGAGCACGTGATAAATCAGCACTTAAAATTGCAATTAACAATTTCATTGGTGCTGGCGAGGATCGAACCCGGGTTACTCGCATTCTGTTATATTTACAGCGAGCGTTAACCACTGAGCTCCCACGGCTCTACTGAGCTACCACGGCTCTGCATTAGATTATTGCATAGGTGCATTAGAAAAGCAAGTGGCAATAGACCGGACATTAGATCGACAAAGCGACAACCAATGGGGAAGGATGGTTCTAGCGTCGTTGCCTCATACCGGCAAGCGGAGTGTATGCCAGCTCTCCACCAGATGGAGTAACAGTCTAGTATAAT
The DNA here is from genome assembly GCA_036936625.1 of Parnassius smintheus behrii. Lineage (NCBI taxonomy): Eukaryota > Metazoa > Arthropoda > Insecta > Lepidoptera > Papilionidae > Parnassius > Parnassius smintheus. The sequence goes on from JAUPFT010000010.1 coordinate 38,502,569, forward strand.
ACGCAGGAAGCCAATAAATACAGGTGTCTAAGAACCATAGAATACTATAATACATACATAGAACAGGGGAGTGGGTGGAGCCCGTATAGCCGGTAACATGTCACTAACAAGTCAATTCACATCTATAAATGTCAACACAATCCATCGTTTTCAATTTTCGTGTCAAGCGTCTCTGCATGCAAATTATTCAAAATATGGCAAATTGTGCAATAATTACTATTATATACTATATACTATAGAATGGTAAAATATGATATTTCCAAGTTCATATAAACATTTTTATGTTATGCCACGTGTAACTACTTCTCAATCGCAGCTCTCGGTTCATATTGCAGCTGTATTAGATTGTACCTGTTATTTCCGGTCTGAAGCGAGTTCTGTGTTGAAACGAAACGGTATGTCTCTTGCTCCGTCACAGTGAAAATGCACTCGCAACTTTTTTATCATACATTCATTTCAATCTATCCCTTCAAACGCCATAAATATCCCATGCGTTCGCATGCGCCCAGCAAATCCCGAGCGGTCACATGAAATTATATAATGCCAAACTTCTTCATAGAAAAGTAGTCCCTATATATAAGTGTTTATAGGTTATAGTGCTGTGGGTGGGTGTGGCCTCATGAGACCGCTAGGGATTTCACGGAATATGGCCGCGGTCTCATGAAACCGCTTGGGGGTTGGGAGGCTATCAGTCATCATTTATTACAGAAAATCCTTCATTGATTGCCTCATAGGTGGAAATTTTTCATAGTTGCTAACTTGGCGGGAGATGAACTACTGAATTTTTGCACTGTTTTTATGCCCATCTCCTATTTCAGTTTCCCTCTGGCACCTCTCACCACGTAATGATATAGTGCAGTCGATATTTTAAAGCCGCCTTTACACGTCAATTTATTATTTAAGTTAATATACAATTTCATACAATGTTACACATGTTATTCCGAAATAGGAATTTTACTAGTCAGTGCTTATGCGTTCTGAGAGTGCATACAGATCGCTTTCGATATTATCTAGAAGCTGTAGTTTAGTGTGTTTAAAATTGACCTGGAAGTAAGTATCTTTATTGAAATTTATTTTAAACAATTATAGAGTTTTGTGTATTGAAATTGGGAAACTAGCATATTGTGTGTACTAAGTAAACTTGCAGTCATTATAAGTACCACTACTGCGCACAGGCATTCTCTTATTTCTGAGTATCGAGTAATAAATATTTCACCCACTGCACCGGTGCCTATTGGTGGGCTTCACAAGTTCTGGGAATATTTTATTCTTCAGACAAAAGTTCATTTTGTTTATGATATATCACGGGAATGTCTTAGTTTTTGCGGTTATAGGGAGATATATAATCGAAAAACTAGTAAATAAAAGATTAACAAACTACTTAGAGATAAATAGCTATATTTCAAAAAATCAATTCGGATTCAGATCTAACAAATCAACCGAAGATTCTCTTCTTAAACTTACAAAAAACATTACTCAACATGTAGATGAAGGTGATAAATGTATAGGTGTATTTATTGACCTGCAGAAAGCTTTTGATACCGTCTCAATACCAATTTTGTTGATACATACATACATAAACACTCACGCCTGTCACCCAGAGGGGTAGGCAGAGACTACAGACTTCCATTTAGCAATTTTGTTGACTCGATTACAAAATGTGGGTGTTCGAGGTGTAGTTCTGTCATGGTTTAGAACTTACTTAACTGGTAGAACTCAGTATGTCAGACTTGATAAATACATCAGTCAAGACCTTTCTTGCTCATACGGTGTCCCACAGGGCAGTACACTCGGGCCAACCCTATTCTTAGTATATATAAATCAGTTAGCCGACCTAGATCTTGAAGGAGCAGACATTACGATGTATGCGGACGATACAGTAATTCTATTCCATGACAGTACATGGGAAAAGACCAAACGTTTGGCTGAAAAGGGGTTATGTGAAGTGGCAAGTTGGCTCGAAGACAGTGTTCTCTCTCTGAACGCTTCTAAAACCACATACCTCTGTTTTAGTAAGACTAGTGTTTCAAGTCCTTTGAACGATCTTGGATTACAAATACACTTGAATAAATGCAATAGACAATCACAGACCCCTTGCTATTGCCCAAAACTCAACAGGTCCAAAACTGTGAAATACTTAGGGATCACTGTCGATGAAAATCTGAATTGGGCTCCACATATCAAAATCATATCAAACAGGATAAGGAAACTCATATATGTTTTTAAATCATTGCGTCAGGTGGCAGACTCTAAGTTACTGATACAAACTTTTAATGCACTCTGTCAATCTGTCATTACTTATGGGATCTGTTCCAGGGGTGGGGCAGGCAAAACGTACTTAATAGATGCTGAAAGAGCTCAACGTGTCGTGCTCAAAGTATTACTTTTTCTCCCGTATAGACATCCCACAATACTGTTGTATGACAAAACGCAGGTACTTAGTGTGCGAAAATTATTTATATACCAATGTATTAGGCGATTCCATAGGTACTCTGCACACTCTCAACTTGACAGTATAAAACATAGTAGAAGAAATAAAGTAGATAGATACTTAGTCCCTAGAACACATAGTGCTTTTGCCAAAAGACAATATTTTTACCTTGCGCCAGTACTATACAATAAATTTAACAAAATTTGTATTTCTAAAAGCTACAACAACCATCAAATCAAAAATAAAATTATTAATTGGCTTCAAACTTATGACTATGACGCTACCGAATGTCTATTAAACCTCTAATATGTAAATGTAATTGTAATTTTTTATTGTTCTCATATTATTTGTTATTATACGCATGAATCATTAATAATGCAGGCAGGTAAATAGTAAAAACACACTCACCACACATACACTCATGTATGCACACGCACGCACACACACACACACACACACACACACACACACACACACACACATACATGGCGCGCATGTACGTAGGTTTAGTAACAAGTAGATCTATATATATTTTTTTTGTATTTTTTTTTTGTGATTTTATTCAACAAAAGCTTGTTAAATTTAGGAAGGAACTAGCTCCTGTTACACAGGTTAACCTTTTACAGGAGCTAGGATCACATTGATATGTATAAATTCGTTTTTGTTGCAATAATGATTTTTTCAATTTTAATTTTTATATTTCTATAGATGCCGGCGAGAATCGAACCTTGCGTAGAATGTAAATTTCCGACAAGCGTTTAGTACCTGTTATACCATACTCATTAGGGTGTAACTTGGAGATAAACTAGACAGTTATTCAATATCAAATTATTGTAACAAGTCTGAAACAGTTTCTCTAAATTTTATTTTTTGCAATTCACAACAGTCTTTTTAATTTAAGATAAAGTTTTAACAATGTTGAGACGTCAACTTTTCCACTTTACGGAATCTCTAGAAATATTTGCAGCGCAAAATGTGAAATAAAAGTATATTATATTATATTTCAAAAATTATTTCAAAATTTCCATATTCAACAAGATCAGGCTCGCCTTCTAGCTGTTTCGACTAAGGAATCTAGCCACTGGTTACATGCTCTACCATCAAGTAATCTCGGCACATTGCTTGATGGGGAAAGCTTGCGCATCGCCGTAGGAATCCGGCTAGGAGTGGCTATTTGTCAACCTCACCAGTGTCCCTGTGGTAGCAGCGTCGATGAGTTTGGGCTCCACGGACTTTCATGCAAAAAAAGTGCAGGTAGGTTTTCCCGTCACGGTTCTTTGAACGAAATCATCCGAAGGGCTCTTGTCTCTATAAATATCCCCTCGGTTTTAGAGCCTTGCGGGATATTTAGAGACGATGGTAGGAGACCCGACGGTATGACTTTGGTCCCTTGGGAGAGAGGTAAAGCCCTAGTGTGGGATGCTACTTGCGTTGACACTTTGGCGGCCTCTCATCTCAAGGGTACCTGTTTTAGAGCCGGGGCGGCATCAGAGGCAGCCGAATCTAGTAAATGGCGCAAATATGAGTCTTTGAGAAATGACTACATATTTGTGCCATTTGCTGTAGAGACTATTGGTCCGTGGGGTCCACGTGCAATGAAGTTTCTAAAGGAACTGTATCCACGACTGGTCGTCGCTGCTGGTGATAAGAGGGCTGGTTCTTTCCTCGCTCAAAGGCTAAGTATAGCTATTCAGCGAGGAAACGCAGCCAGCGTTCTTGGCACTATACCACGGGGAGCAGGTCTTTTTGACGATTTAAATTTTTAGTTTTAGGTTTTCTTTATTATAGTTTCTTCTTTTATATTGTATATATAATTAGTTTTAATCGTAAATATTATAATTTTAATTATTATTTTAGTTATTTAAGTTTTTATCATGTAAATTATAAATGAAAATTAAAAAAAAATGATTAAATAAAAGTAAATGATAAGTCTAGCGGTGTATTCCAAGAAAATAAAACAATTCTTATTCAATTAAATCGTTGACAAGGTTCTCGTACCTCAGTTTGGAGATAAGAAAATATTTTATAAAGAACATTTTTTGCGTTTGTGTATTAAAACTTATCATTCTTGTATTTCCGTAAGAAATAGAGTAAAATCATCATAAAGTTTATTTTTATATTATTATGAGATTGAATTATCACACATTATAATTATTTAAATAATCTCTGGAAATTCTCGGCACTATTGCAAATGCGCCAAATGTCACTCAGACCCGCTGGTTGCAAACGCAGCTTGCGCTAACTTGCTACGAGTACCTAATAGAATTGGAAATATTTGAACTGGTTGTGCCGCATGATCTTATCCACTCCGACGTTACCTGTCAAACATCCTACGACACCTTGTCCATATTTTATACCAGTGTGCTTTGGCTGTTTGTTTTGACAGACACATGGGTAGGATAACTTATCCGTAAAGTAAGCAGTCTCCCAACCGAAGCCCTGAGATCATACATTACTGTTCATCATCATTACCATCGTCATCTGTTTTCACTTTTTTTTCAACAAAATAAAACATCAACGAATCAAGACGTAGGAAATTATTTTCCAAGATGGTACGCTAAATTGATTTTTTGACTTGGCTACAGATAACTTTTTAAAATTCTTTATATATTAACAATGCCCAATTGAGCATTTTTTTTGTGTAAAGTAAAGAAATGAAGTATTGCAAGTATGACAGATTAGTTACTGTTGTATTCATGTATTGGTAACTGGTTCCTCTATTTTCCCGGGTTTTTAATCGTCTTACTATCCCTTTTGGATTATTTTAAGCAGGCAAACAGTTATTTGGATCTCACTAAAAAGTGAAGTAACATTCTACATACATCCCAATGACCAACTCATTTCTGAGAGATTATAAAGCAGTAAAGAAAGGTTCTCGAGTGGCAGCCTCGTACCGGTAGGCGTAGTGTAGGGCGACCCCCCACTAGATGGAGTGACGACCTGGTAAGACATGCAGGAAGTCGATGGATGCAGGTGGCTCAGGACCGTGCTTTGTGGCATTACTTGGGGGAGGCCTATGTTCAGCAGTGGACTTGTGAAGGGCTGTAATGATGATGATGATGATGAAAGACTTAACCTGCTGATCTGGGGCAATGGTCAGACTTAGAGTAGTAGTCAGACCTGGAGTGCAAATATCATTCCTCACAAAATGCTAGCACCCGGAAACCTTATCTCACTAAATTTAGATAACATTTGTAAACTAAAGACTAAAATGAAATAAAAAATTGTGGTTCGGAACCCGCTTGCCAAGCATGGACACTATGGCAAATATCCCCCCCATATGAGGCAATCTATGGGGGAGACCTTTGTTCAGCGATGGATTTCAATAGGTTGTTACGGTAACTGTTGTGTATAACACATGCCCACGTTATTGTTATTGCGCCCTCCTTTCTGCCAAGGAGGGTCGCGTTCGTATACGGCTTAGAGATCTCTAGTCAGATCTCACTCTAGTCAGATAGTATGCTATGAGCATTCCCAACCTCCCCCCTTCGCTTTCCGAAGGGTTGCCCGTATTTGCTTCGGGCGCAAAAAAAAGTTATTGTTATTTATTTATTTATTTATTTATTTATTTAATCGGAAATCCCTCGGTTAACAAAAACAGAGTAGGTAGAAAACAATTAAACAATAGGAAACCATTTATGGGTTTTCGCAAATAGTGGCACTATATAAATAATTGCATGCGATGAGTTACCGACAGCTAATAGGACACTGTTGCACCAACCGTAAGCTTAGCTAAATAACATCGTGCATTAAATAACTAAACATTTCAGATTAACAAAAGCAAAAAATATAAAAAATAAAATAAAAAGAAATAAAAAGATCATCAGCTGGAATCGAAAAAAGGCTTACTCAGAACTCGTCTCGCCGAAATGATACTACTGTTGAATAGGTCTAAGTTAAACAATTGGGATACAATATTAAAATTCTTGCTCGCACGGTACATATAACTATTCTGCCTATAATTAGTATTTGCTGCAGGTAGCGATAGTGGGACCTTTCGTCTAACATTTTTTGAAATTTTTATATTTAACTTCTCAAGTAGATCTGGACAGTCGATCTCGCTTGAAGCTATCTTAAGTAGAAAGGTAATATCTGCTATTTGCCTTCGCATCTCAAGTGGTAAGAGGTGGAACTTTCTACACTTATCATGGTAGAGGTTAGAGTTGTAGTGGTCATTTACTCGGTAGCAAAGGTGTTTAATGAATTTCATCGGGATACGTTCAATTCGAGATATATAGGTTTTATATTGAGGGTTCCATATCTGTGATGCATATTCCAAGATACTTCTTACGTAACAACAATACAAAATTTTCAATGTTTTAATTTGTTTAAAGTTTTTAGAGCTACGCATCACAAACCCTAATTATTACTTCATATTACTCCTCAAATCATTTGTTTATTGTGTATTTTCTTATGTGGTAGAGCCATGCTGCAGTTACATTAGTAGTATAGTTGTAGCACGAATGGGTCGGCTCGACCGAGGAAGGACCACGCTCTCACAGAATACTAGCGTGAAATAGTAGCTAAATGCTGCTGTATTTCGTATGGTGAGTGTAGAGAACCGGATACCCTTTTTACTGGAAACGAGGCATTCCATCTTAGTCCTCACGGGTGACAACGCATCTGCATTTTGATTCGTAATCGAGGATAGATGTAGATGTCTATGGGCCACAGCAACCACTTAGCATCAGGTGGACTGTGTGCTCGTTTGTCACCCTATCCTATAAAAAAAATAGTTGTGTCTTCCTCTAGGTTTCTTGTGTCGTTTCTCTACGGACTTTTAATTGGCTTACAGTTTCCTTTTTTTGTTGTTCATAAATTTGTTACTAGCTGTAAGTTCTCCTAAGTTATTATAAATAAATAAGTTAAAATGTTATATTATCTCTCTATTTTTTAGTTACAAAAATTTAATCGTTTATAGTAAAAATACTGATTTAAACAGAATGCTGAAATACTTCGATCGTACATCATGTTTAGGCAAACAAGATCCGAAGGGAGCTTATATAATTTAGTTCATCACGTGAATAAATTAACTGAAACAGACGTGTTTACACAATGAAATTAATATAGTTGTTTGATATATTGACTTAATGTATAGACATAATTGTTTAGAATGGATCAAAACTGTAGTCCATTATCTACTTACATTAGGCTACTAAATGTAGTAACTAATTATAAAATATATCATGATTGCCGCGCAATAGGATCCATCACGTCATTTCTTCCTGTGGGTGACGTAAGAGAGATATTTATAATATAATACTATGAGATATTTTAAAATATTTTATGGCTTAATATACGGTAGCGTAACTATCTCATTCATGCCAGACGTAAAAAATATCCGGACCAGCGTCTGAAAGCAGCGCCGTTACAGTGCAAAACGCCTGGTGTTGCCGTAGTCAGTGTCACTGCCAAGCGTGAGGATTAACATGAATCCTCCCTGAAGCACGTCAGCACTTTCATAGGCTGATGAAGCAAGAGAGATAGCATTTAAGAAGAAGAAGTAAAATACTAGTATAATAACTACACCAAAATCAGGGTTGAAACAATAAAGTTACTAACTAATTAACGTTAAAAATGCTTTACAGTAATTACTTTTGACCGGATGGATATTTAGTGTTAAAGTTAGTTTGTTCGTTGCTCCAATATTATCATTATCATCATTATTACAATCCACTAGTCCATCTTGAAAATAGGAATATACAAAGCACCTGAATTCATCGGCTTGATTCTCAACTTGACTTGATATTAATTAAAATATTCTCAGGTGAAGTGATGGTGCAATTTTGAAATAATAATTTGCACAGACCTTAGCTTGAGAAAACATGGAAATAAATAATTGAAAGCGCTACAATCCCCTCTCAGGTGCAAAATAAATATATTTGCAATCCCATTAATTGAATTCGTCCCTAATGAAAATTTTTATGGCATCGGCGTTGGGTTAGGATAAAGGGTGATATCTACCCAGATGGACTCTTAGAAGAAAAAATCTTACCATTCGTGAAATGTAATAATGTTTATATTAGGTGTTATTTAATTGAATTATTAATATGCAAAAGTAATTATGTGCTACTTAAAGACGATGTATTTCTCGTCGAAAATGAAGATTAACTGTGAGATTATCTTTGTGAAATAATTAAATGCTATTTCAGAATATGTTCATGTTAAATCCCTAGGAAGGAATTCAATATGTTCATAGTAACTAATATATTGTAGTGAAAACCAGTATTGCCGTGCACGGAGTAAGAGATTTTACTACTCTAAATTATAACATTAGTGTCGTAATGTCTAATGAGAACTCAATAATAATTAAAAAGAAAACCACCTGCCAAGGGTGCCAACCAAGGTTCTATGAGGTAATCTGTGGGGAGATCTATGTTCTTGAGGACCATGTAATGTGGACTTGCAATGGTTGGCTTTACTGGTAATGGAGATGATAATGGAAATCGCGTCATACGAAAAGGCATACATTACTTTCTGTTCGTTATTTACGCACACATACAATTCCAACAAGGGGTTTTTAGGGTCATTGCTGGACCTTTCAGATTCTGAATTGCGTACCTTAATTCCTATCACCCTGTTTTATTATCAGACAGCAAGACAGTCGGTTGGTGCCTACCCTTTGTGTGTACAAACCACGCCTTGTATAATAAATAAGCCTCGTTGTTCGTAAAGCGTACAGTAAATATGCGGAATAATTTCCAACGTCTTTACTTCCATCCGATTACAGTGTGCGTAGTTATAGTGCGTGTAGCGTTAGCCATGAGTGGATCGAAGAGAAGAAAAAATCCATGATACTACTTGTGGATCTAAGTTAACGGACCGATAGCATATGGAACTAAAGTGAAACGAGCGAGAATATATGAAATAAGGAGGATATATTAAATATGAGTAACAAGTATACACAAAATATCCAAACTTGAGGTCTGTAACTCGTTGATATACTAACTGTATGTCAACGAGTGACATATGGACGGACAGACAGAGTGATATTGAGCTCTACTCTACAGGAATCCTATGAAGTGACAGTTGCCTAGGTTAGGGACGAACTGAGAAACTAAAAAGTCGAATCCACCTTCCGACTACTGTTGTGAACTACTTCTAACAGCAGCATTTTAAGTCGAACTAGAGTGGTTAACGAGAGTTTGAGTTAAAAACCAAAAAAACTCAGCTCTTTTGAAGTAGAATATAGTAATTATATACAAATAAAGACTAATCATAGACTAAATATTACGTGGTAGAGCCACGTTGCAGCATGAATGGGTCGGCTCGACCAGGGCAGGACCACTCTCTCACAGAACATCAGCTTAAAATAGCAGGACAATGCTGTTATGTTTTGTATGGCGAGTGTAGAGTACTGGAGACCCTTTTTATTGGAATCGAGGCATTCCATCGTAGTCCTCAGAGGTGACAACGCATTTGAATTTTGACTCTTATTTGAGGATGAATTGGAAGGGGATGTCTATGGGCCACGGCATCTACTTACCATCAGGTGGAGTGTGTGCTCGTTTGTCACCCAAGGCTATTAAAAAAATTATAGATGTAACGTTTACAATATTTGTTCAATAGCTTTCATAGTTTGTAAATCCTATCTACTAAATCGTAAGGTTTTCTAACGAGAGAGTATTTTGTATCAGTACACTAGGCCCTTGGAGTGAATTTCACGTTGGGGGAATTAACTAAATAAAATATTAGCCTCTCCGAATTAATTCCGCATTCAAATCGCACTTAGGTTTCAATCCGCTTTGACTCCTTAAATTTTTTACACTGTTTATTAAAAACTAGTCCACAGCGACGTGCCATCTATTAGGTTAGAGAATAAATAGCAACATTTCTTAAGGTGGCACAAGTCGCGGGCTCGAACTCATTGGTGGGCGCGGCCAAAAAGCACGTTGTCTCACCTGGCATCGTGCCCGACAGAGATAGTATCAGTGAAGAGCAGTTAGAACGCACGTCTTGTTCGTACGGCGTTCCGAACCGTTAGAACAAAAACGAAGTTACACGAACACAATGTACACATACATACCACTCTATTCTGTGCCGCTCGACGCTTGCTGAGAAATCAGCAGTACCTACCTACAAACTCGTACTAAATTATTAGGCGCTGCGTTATCGCTTTATACTATACCTCTATGGCTCTATAGATACCTAATATAGATTGCTTATTTTATTATGTTTTGTTTTCCCCGGGTGGTTATGCAGCGATCACTCAAGAGTTCACGACGCCGAAGCATGAACTGGAACAGTCATCGCAGTTTATATCCGTACTAGCTGTTGCCAGCGGCTTCAAACGCGTGAACTCGAAAATTATCCCACAGGAACGAAATACCTGAATAAACGGTATCAAATGTGTTATTCCAGACCAGGTATAACCTATCTCTGAGCTAAATATCATCCAGATCCCTTCAGCTGTTCTGGCGTGATTGAGTAACATACATCTATCCATCCAAACTTTCGCATTTATAATATTTAGATAATAATTGTAATTAGTTCTGCCTACCTATAAATTGTTTTCAAAAATACTTACCTGTCTTCTTACTTTTTTATATACACACAATATCACTAGATGTAAACACATGTTTTTATCAAGACAAGTGACCCGTCAAGACTGTTTCCTTAGTACCGACGTACTTAGGCAGGTAGGTAGGCAGTTTAGATTTTAGTGTCCACGACGCAGCGACAGTTTGTCAAATTTTGTTGCATAGTAGGTTGTGGGTATCTAGGTAATAACAGTAGGTAGGTACCTACCCACCGTCCACGCCGCGCAAGTGATTCTCGTCCCACTGTCCGCGCAGTAACTTTTTTTACGACCGCGCGAGACTGTCGCAACAAAAACGATTACTACTGATAAACTAAATAGGTACCTACCTAACATTCAAATAAAAATATTCTCAAAAAGCTCAACGAATTCAGAATTTAATTTTGTTAAAAGAAAATTGGTCAAATAAAAAAAAAAAGGATGAAAATAAAGCATATGGAATATAAAAATAAATCGTATTTATTTGTTATTTCGAGTTTTACAAGGAAAGTATAATATTTACTGGAGACAATTATTTTATTATTATAATAGTACATGATATTCCCTTTAAAATGACACCAATATGAATAATATCTTATATCTATATCTACAAATAAATAAAATTGAAGTGTCTGTTTGTAATGTTAAAATAACAGCTTTTTATTAAATGCATATGAAAGTACTAGTAACAAAAACCCAATTTTTAAAATTTTTGTCTGTCTGTCGGTCTGGCTGTCTATCTGTTTGTTCCAGCTAATCTCCGAAAAAGCTGGATCTATTTTGACGGGACTTTCATTGGCAGATAGCTGATGATATATGGAATAACTTGAACTACTTTTGTTTTAGAAAAAGAATTAGGGTTCCGCGCAAAAAAATTAAAACCAATGAAATCCATATTCCACGCGGGCGAGATCGCGGGGAAAAACTAGTACTCAATATAGATAAATGTATACTTATTTTTATTTATTTATTATTTTAATAAATAAATAAAAATAAGTATTAATAATTGCTAGACACATCTCAACAGATATTTCGTTTATAAATTGCTATCAATACTGAAGCATTCTTTTATGTTTAGCATCCATTTAACACATAGCTGATAGGAATACTTTTTAAACAACATAATATAATCAATAAACGATAATCGCGTATAGTAAATTTCGAGGTAAATTATTATACGTAAACGTTTTTGAATCGTCGTTATGAAACATATTTCCTAAAGAAAATATCTTCACAATTAATTTGATGTAAAATAACATTAGAAATAACGTATAAAAACAGAAGAATTATCAAATTTTTGATCGAGTTCCTAACCAGTACACAAACAAAAATGGCGAAATGTCATTTTCACATTTTTTTCTATATAGTTATTTGTTACAGAGTACACAGATAAAATTCACTCTCATAGATGTCAAATTTCAAACACCACAATCTCTAATTTTTTTTACTCTGCTATCTTCAGCGCTGTACACGAACGGAACGATGTCGTTAAGAGCCGTGGTAGCTCACATGGTTAGCGCTCGTTATAGGTATCACAGTACGGGAGCAACCCGGGTTCGATCCAGTGGGGATCGAACCCGGGTTGCTCCCGTACTGTCCTGTCTGTCCTGTCCCGGCACCAATGAAATTGTTGCGTGCTGATTTAGCTATCAGTTGGAAAGTCTGTTTTTCTGGGCCGTTTTGTTTTGTTACACTGACATCTCGCAAGTCACCTAGGGACCTAGGAGGTTGTCGGTTGCTTATTTTTTATTTTTCTTTAAAATTTTCGTCGGTAAAATAACATATTTATAAAAGTAAAAAAGTAAAGTTACAGCCTATATACGTCCCACTGCTGGGCACAGGCCTCCTCTAATTTCTGAGAGGGTTTTAAGGCAAGGAAATGTCCGCCACGCTGCCTCAATGCGTGTTGACGAACTTCACATTTCTTCGAAATATATATTTTTTTAATTTCTCAGACATGCAGACCCGAGTTCGATCCCCGCCGGCACCAATGAAATTGTTAATTGCAATTGTGCTAATTTACCACGTGCTCGGCGGTGAAGGAAAACATATTGAGGAAACCTGCACGTCTGAGAATATAATTATAATCGAATGTAAATCAAATTGACACAGGTAAGTACAGATAAAATTAGCGGAACATTAATAAAATTTTGAGATCGTTTTTTTTTCAAAATTTTATTTATATTCCTCTATTTTTTCTGTGCTTATATCAATTTGATTTAATCCAAAGTTCAAGCAGGGGTCAATGTAGCGTAGTAATTTAGAGCGCAGGTATAGCCATAGTCATACGAACGTCACAGGCCGCAGCTGACTGAGTCGAATAAAACTAGAATAAGCGCGCGTCACCGCGCATGCATGTGTGTGTAAGTGTCGTCCTCCCGCACCGCACCGGGGGAAACATTATTCAGTGAGATGCACGATAATTCATATAAACACGCGCGCGTAAAAAAATACGAAAAGGCCTTTGGAAGAAGGGGTTTTATGAAAAAACAACTGCATGAATCAATTACCAATAAAATTTATTAAATTCTTTGATAATTGAGCTGTGTCGGTACCGACTTTGTTTTGGAAATTTTACGCTGCTTTTATTACTAATTTATGCCCAAAGTTGTGTTAAAATTGGCAATAAAAACGAATCTTTGGTAGCTCGTAACTTTTTAATGACTTTATTTTACTATTCTGTTTCGATACAGACAAAATTAATAATGAGACAAAACGATATCATGTTTAACTTTGGATGTACACTGTCAAACAGCGGAGTAAAACCCCTCCGAAATTTCTATGGAAATAATGTCGACTAGAGTCACCTTAATATCTAAAGATGCAAATATTGTGTAACATATATAATTGTAATAGTTCCGCTGAGTTTCTTGCCGGTTCTTCCCAGAACAATTTTTTTTCCGAACCAGTGATAAATTACGCACGCCGTATATCCCTCCACACCACGTACACACCGTACACTCGCGTCCCTGGTCGGCCATGAGAGCTGGGGCCCGCCACTCCCTGTTCGGGCGGTCGTTAGATAACTCATCCACGTGCACTGTACAATGTCATAGGAGTCATCGTTATGCATGAAACGATGCGGAATGTTAGAATTCACTTTTTACCGCCCGACTAAAGGCCGCGGGCCCCGAGTTCTATTAAGCTGTAAGAGCCGCATAGGCTAACAGCACCAACATCATTGAAACCGGAGAGATCTGAAGGTAGCCGTGGTTCACTATACTCGAAAAACTAGTTTTATTTAAAGATGTAGTGTTCGCGTAAATATAAGAAATCCTTATGATTTAACTATTCTTTTTTATTAAATAGGATATTCTTCAGGTATACAAGGTCGCTTCACATTACTCAAAAACTATAAGACCTTCACACATTTGTAATAACATACCTTATAAGGATCCAAAATTTCATGACTAAAACTATTATAGTTCTTGAGTTATTAAGGTACTAAAATTGCCATTTTTATCACTCTCTGATTTACTCATCAAAAACCTGGACCATTTCTAATACATTCTTATTGAAAGTGTTTTTAAATGTTTGTGAAAAGGCTACAGAATATCGCCGAAAGAAGGAAATTTATAGTTTCTCATTTAATTTTATTATTCTTTTAAAGATTTTGTTTGCTTGCAGCTGGCGTCAGCATCATCTGTATTGATATTACATCTGGGAGCTGATGGGACTTTGGAAAGTGGTGCAGCTTTATGCGGTGGTGGTGGAGCATGTGCATGTGGTGCTATTCGTCACGCACGTTATCCGCTACGGTTATGGACTGTATGCGGTCTGCATGCGGATCATGCCGCCGCGATTGCAGTGCCATTGCATTACGCCGTTACAGTTTCAGCACGGAAAGTTAGATTGTTTTACTTGAGTAAGGGAGTAAATGCCCACATGTATGACAGGGCCCAGCCCGTGCGTGACAAATATAAGTCCGAGTATTGCAATACAGTGCACGAAGTGACGGCCATTTGAGTTGATTGCTGCAGCACGCCTCAAGCCACACGCTCTTTATGATCAAGCTCTAAAAGTGCACGTGAACTATGGATCCCAGAAGTGGACACAACCTATCCCACTTTTTCCTTCATGAATTGTTATGACAAAAATATCTAAAGCTACGGCTGAGCCTTCTTTAAGCAATTAAACTGTTGTGAGGGGCAACACTAAGGGAGTATAGCCTAAGCTTCTGCTAGTAAATAAAGTGAAAAAAAGAGTGTTTACGTACTGTAAAATTTTTCCTTTATTCTTAATTTTAACTCGCTGTTAAGAAAGCAGTAAAGTAGGTGGCAGAAAATATATAGTATTTAACATAATAAATTACTTTATTTTTCCGTGTGATGTAGATAATCTTAATATATATAAATTACGTGTCACGTTGTTGGTCCGCGATGGACTTCTAAACTACTTAACCGATTTGAATCAAATTTGCAAACCGTGTGCAGTTTGGTCCAACTTGAGAGACGGGATAGTTTTTTTTTTGCCATGGGTACCCACAATTTTTTTTTTTCAGAATTTAAGGATTTTTAATAGGACATGACAAAAGGTCGTCGAAAAGGGGAAAACAACGTCTGCCTGACAAGCTAGTTATGATATAAAATTTGAAAGGTATATTAAAACAAGATTAAATAGATTTAAGTTCGAACTTGAATGGCCAAACTTTGAAGTATAAAATTATAATAACAAATTTATGTATGGGATAAACATCATAAATCTTGTTACAAACATAATATTATGAGATAAACCTTAAAGCTGTATATCTTAACCTAAGGTATTTGTAAAGAGTGTTAATTGGGCGAGTGCGGCATACATTTTAAGTGACCGTCACTTAGTATACTCGTAACATTCCAAGACGTGCCTTTTCCATCCATGCTGAGTGCCCGCTCCGCCCAATGCTTCACTTGCACTTGCACTTCCTTAATTCCTTGTATTACATTTCATCTGGTTAGTTCTGGCGATTTGTTAGACGAATTAATTATTCCCTATTATTAAAGTTATAAGATTTTTTCCCATACTTCCTTTATTCCTTGTATTACATTTCATCTGGTTAATTCTGGCGATTTGTTAGACGAATTAATTATTCCTTATTATTAAAGTTATAAGATTTTTTCATTTAGTCGTTCATAACTCGGAAACGTTCCAATAACAGTGTTGTGTGATGAGTAGCTTTGTAGAAAGTTGAATAATTCAATACCTTGTAATGAAATAATAAATCCAAATGGTAAATAAAAATTCCTCGTTTAATTAAAATTTAATTGTTGTAATTAAAAATTTTATTAAAAATTAGTACACAAATTTATGGTGTAACGTAATAGTGAATGTGTACGAACACACTCGTATTTGTGTGAAATTCTATATCAAAGGGGATGTAACTTAAATAGCATAACATACCCTGCCTTCACAAATTATTTTCTTTTAAAGATAAAAATTGCAATATATTTTGTCAAGGAAACTGTATCTGCATTACTT
Source organism: Parnassius smintheus behrii (assembly GCA_036936625.1). NCBI lineage: Eukaryota > Metazoa > Arthropoda > Insecta > Lepidoptera > Papilionidae > Parnassius > Parnassius smintheus. The sequence goes on from JAUPFT010000010.1 coordinate 38,518,975, forward strand.
TAATTATAGAAGATCACATAACAAAGAATTGTTAATATAGTCAAAGAGCTGTTGTTTACAACATTAATCAACACAAATCAGTTAGACAGCTACACTATCGCATTAGGTAATCCTGTAATGATAGTTGTAAGTTTCGAAATAAATAAATAAAGTAAAACATAATGTGTTAATTTTATTTAAAGTTTAGACTTTAATAAAATACGTCAAATTACGTTTAATTTTTTTCGTATTTTCATTTGTCGAACGAATAAGTATGCAGCGCATCTTCATGTTTTTTTTTGTATAAAACTTACCTTACCTTAACCTCAGTAAATTAAGAAAATTGTCCGCTAAGATCAGCTTGTAATATGAAAACAAATTTAGGTAAAATCAGTCCCATAACATATCCATGTTGATGACAGTAAATCGTTTATAATTTTTAAATTGCCATGTGGTAAAAGAATCCACCTCATTTCGTTCTTTAACTGTCCTAAAAGACAACTGTGTGAAATGCCTGAAACAATGTATGGCTTCCGATAGACAGGCGGTATAAACATCACGTTTGGCCAAATGTTAAACACAAAGATCAGCAACAGGTAGCAGCGTCAAATGTGTGAGTCTGATACTGTGATTCATGCGTGAAATCAAATCATTCCTACAACTCCCCCGTCCATGCTTAGCAGTTGACTTTTATGGACTGATGAAGAAGAATGTGTGTACCTACCTAATATATGCCAACTTAACAAAGATTTTCGCGAATTTTTGAAGTTCGCAATAGGACAAAGGCCTGTCTTTACTTTCAGCACAATGACCAATGGGATTGAAAAGCGCAGAAAATATATCCTTGTATTGATAATGCTAAGCATTATTACCCACCTGATAAATGCTGTAGCTCCTACAACATCGTACATTGATTTTTTTAATGGAAGAGGGGGCAAACGAGCGTGTGTGTGTGTGTGTGTGATCTGCATACACACACACACACACACTTTTGGATTTCAGACTTGGAATTTCAGGTGCGTTGCCGGCCTTTTATAAAGGAGTAATCTCTTTTCTTGAAAGTCCGTAAGTCGTATCGGTTTGGAAAAATCGCCGGTGGTAAACAGTCCCATAGAGAAGTTGTACGAGGAAGAAAACTCCTAGTAAAACGCACAGTGGTGCGTTTCTTCTTGCGATCTTCATGAAATTTGGCCGCTGGGATTAATCCAAACAATGCGATTGGGAGTGGGAATGCGATGCGTTATCATCTGTGAGTACTAATAATGGGTTTTTCAACAAGAACTTTGTTTTTCAATTGGGGCAACACCAACAACATGACAGTTTTGACATTTAGTTTTTTGACATAGTCGTAGTAGATGCTTTGGCAATTACTACAATGAATTCAATTTCGCTCGAAAATCGCATTAAAATAATTAAAATCCACTATTAAAATGGTGGTTCCGTAAAAGTTACGTTTCGTAATTTTCGTGATATTATCGGACAACATAATCGTCCTTCTGAAACCGCTATTAAGAATTTGGTCGCTAAATTTGAATTGACAGGCTCGGTAAAAAATGTGCCAACACCAACGCGTCTTCGACCGGGTCGTTCAACCGAAAACATCGCAGCCGTGAGCCACAGTGTTGAAGAAGATCCAAATTTATCAATTCCTCGACGTTCTCAATAATTGGGGTTATCTAAAACCACCAAATGGCGAATTTCGCGTAAGGATTTGGCTTTAAAGCCTTACAAGGTTCAACTGGTGCAGGAATTGAAGCTGACCGACCATTCACATCGCAGTAGATTTGCTCAATTCATTCAGGAACAGCCCGCTGGTTTTTCTGAAAAAATCATTTTTTCAGACGAAGCCCATTTTCACTTGTCAGGGTACGGCAACAAGCAAAATGCCGCATTTGGGCTTCTGAAAATCCTAAAGCGATTATTGAGAAGCCTTTGCATGCTCGACGTACCACTGTATGGTGCGCTATGTGGTCTGGAGGCGTGATTGGGCCGTTTTTTTCGAAGATGAGGCTGGAAATGCGGTAACGGTCAATGGATCACGCTATCGCAAGATGTTAACATCTCAATTTTGGCCTATTATTAATGACATCGATATCACAAACACGTGGTTTCAACAGGACGGTGCCACGTGTCACACAGCCAACGAAACGATCAATTTATTGCAAACCAAATTTCACGAAATTCAGCTGTTAAATGGCCAGCCAGATCGTGTGATTTAACACCACTGAATTATTTTTTGTGGGGCTATGTTAAGGACAGAGTCTATACGGAGCCAATCGAATCGATCGCGGCCTTAAAACTCAAAATCCGTGACGTGATTAACGTAATAGACCCGCCATTTTGCCAAAAAGTGATTAAAAACTTTGATGAAAGAATCGACATCTGTCAGCGAGGTCGTGGTGGACATTTGCCAGATATCATTTTTCATTCATAATTGCCAAACTTTTCTCTTCGTAATACAATAAAAATTTGAATCGTCTTCATCCAAACTCTTTGTTTTATTTTGTTTTAGAAAACAAAGTTCTTGTTGAAAAACCCTTTATAACAATTTTAGCAGAAAAATAGATTTGGGTTTTGTCACTCGCCATACGAAACACATCGGCATAATGATGCTAATTTTACGTTGGTCTATGAGAACATGATATTTCATGGTCGAGTTCCGGCTGCTGTCGGAAACCAGCAAATGCACAGTAGATTTTGCTACATAGATACGTTATAAAAAAGGAATTTCCGACCTCGTGTTAACCCAAGTATGTCCGCGTAATGCTTATTAATTTTTTTAACGTCTTTAGAATTTATTACTTTTTTATTGAATAAACTGTGCTATGAATTCAAACAAAACCTTTATCTAAAAATTGTCTATTACAAGAGGAGTTTGAACTAGGATAACGCGGTATCTTGTAAGTTGTACGCGGTATGTTGTAGTTTAAGATCGTAATAATGTTCTATTTGTTACTAGTTTTTGTGCAGTGGTCGAAATTCGACCGTAAAAACCATAAAACAACGCAAATTAATAGTTTGTATTTTGCTTAAATATCGGATTTATAAATTTCTAAATATTGGATTTAGAATTCAGGTTTTATGCGTTAAGAATTGAAAATTTGAAAGGGTGCCGTTATGTAGTTAGTTAATAAAAAGTGTTTCCGGTTTATGTCTCACAGGTATATATAAATTTATTTTTATTGTGTTGTGTCTACTATCGTCGTCTTTTAATTGTTGTTGTTTAATAGTAGAGTAATAGTAATAGTAATAGTTATATATATTATATATATATATATATATATATATATATATATATATATATATATATATATATATATATATATATATATATATATATATATATATATATATATATATATATTATATATATATATATATATATATATATATATATATATATATATATATATATATTATTTTGATATTAAACAACAACAATTAAAAACTACGATAATATACACAAGAAAATAAATTTATATATACCTGTAAGACATAAACTGGAAATATATATATATATATATATATATATATATATATATATATATATATATATATATATATATATATATATAATATAAGATCCACACAATCCATTGCCTCTACTGCCTCGTCACATCCCATGGGTGTTGCAAGAGGCAGCATATTGGCAGTAGTATCTTCCTAACAATAAATCGAAATATTAAACCACTTGTTCGAATTACTCGTAAAGGAACGAACGGGACTCACCGAAAAACAAAGGCCTTGGTTTGCTACTCTTCGTGCTGAGTGCAACCCCTTTTCATCTATTAATCAGTATTGTTTAAGGATTCTAATTTTTATGGTAAATATTGTATGTATTTAATGTTTTTATGGTCACGTAGAAAGAATGAATGAGGAAAGAGTGACAAAGCAAATTTATATGGCAGATGTGAACGGCCGAGTCGGGAAGGGACGCCCTAGAAAAAGTTTATCGACCAAATTGGCGATATTTTGAAAATGGGCCACGTTAGAAGTGCCCTTAACCGACGAGCATGTATGCGTAGATATATGGATGTAAAAGAGGCGAAAGAGGTATGTCAGGATCGTGCCAAATGGAAGTCCGTAGTCTCTGCCTAACCCTCTGGGTGACAGGCGTGAGTGTTTATGTTTTTTGTTTTTTTTTTATTTAATGTTATCATGACCTCGGTATAATCATCACCACATTTTTTTTCGGATATATTTTAGTCCAAGCAGCGTCAAGTTACGCCCTCTTGAAGAACTACAGACCGATATCTCTTCTGAGCCGCGTCTACGTGCTGTTTTCGAGAGTCATTACGAATCGTCTCGCGCGCAGACTCGACGACTTCCAGCCTTCCGAACAAGCACTTCGGCAAATTGTACAGAAGTCCGTAGAGTACAATCTGCCACTTTGCCTGGCGTATGTGGACTAAGAGAAAGTCTTTGATTACGAAATTTGGGCAGTGCTACAGTCTCCTCAGTGGTGCCAAGTTGACTGTCGGTATATCGAAGTGCTGAAGTGTTTGTACAGTAGGGCTACGATGGCTATCCGAGTACAGAACTAGAGTACGAAACTTATCCAACTGCAGAGAGGTGTAAGACAGGGTGACGTTATTTCCCCGAAACTCTTCCCCGCTGCATTGGAAGACGTTTTCAAGCTACTGGACTGGAAAGGATACGGTATTAACACCAATGGCGAGTACATCACTCACCTTTGATTTGCCAACGATATAGTAATTAAGGCAGAATCGCTGGAGGACTTAAGCACTATGCTCAATGACCTCAGTAGTGCCTCCCAACGGATAGGTCTTAAGATGAACGTGGACAAAACAAAGATCATGTTCAATGTCCATGTCACACCTATGCCTGTAGTTGTTGGGAGCACTAAGCTCGAAGTCGTTGACGAGTACGTTTACCTGGGACAAATAGTCCGACTAGGTAAGTCCCACTTCGACCGAGAGGTTAATCGACGGATTCAACTCGGCTGGGCAGCGTTCGGGAAATTACGACACATCTTCTCGTCAGGTATACCTCAAAAACTGAAAACTAAGTTGTACTACCAGTGCGTGTTACCAGTGATGACATATGGAGCTGAAACGTGGTCTTTCACTGCTGGCCGTATGAGGATGCTCAAAGTCGCTCAGCGAGCTATGGAGAGGGTTGTGCTCGGAGTTTCTCTGCGTGATAAACTTAGAAATGAGGATCCGCAGTAGAACCAGAGTGACCGATATAGCCCAACGGATTAGTAAGCTGAAGAAAAAAGTTTCTCGGGTGGCAGCCCCCACTAGATGGAGTGACAACCTGGTAAGACATGCAGGAAGTCGGTGGATGCAGGTGGCTCTGGAACTTGCTTTGTGTGCTCTGAACCTTGGGAGAGGCTTGTGTTCAGCAGTGGACTTGTGAAGGGCTGTAATGATGAATGATGATGATGAGCGTCAAAAGTGCGAGACCTTTGTTGTTTCGTGCGATCTTCTACGGTGAGAGTTCCAACTAATAGACTTTTTATTACCAGATGTATTATTTAAGATGGAGATTGGGATAACATCCAGAAAATATTTGTTTAATTTCTAAAAACTATCCCTTTTCCGCTGTTTGATTTCATCAAAATAAACCATAAGATGGAGAAGACAATCTTTGTGACGCAGTAATATTTCGCTTGTTATAGTTTGCGTTGAAACAAGCAGAAATCAAATTTTCCCAGATTAAATCTAAAAACTAATTTTGTTAAAAACGTTAGAACCGTTTTAAAAATGCGATTACAAACCTATATAACATGTATATATTGCTGGTATAATAAAAAGTATATGATTTTATCTAATGGAGTAATATATATTATGTGTAACCGAGTTTATACGGTCCAATATTCAATATTTGCTAAATTACTGGCAACCATGTATATATTGTGTACTGGAGATAAATTAATTAAGTTTATACCCTTGCCAACATGTGAAGGTATCGAACAATTTAATTGGTTTATTTCCAAATGACTTAACAGTATATCGAATTATCGCAATACAAGTGATGCTTCTTTACTCATTTCTATAAATGAAAACGAACCATTATCACGTGTTCAAGAGTTTTTTTTTATTTTAAATTTTATGTACGCGAACATAAAATCGAATTACAATAATGGTGAAAACCACATTACAATCCATTAGTAGTTGTTACGTTTTAAGCAAACATAGACATACGCCCATAAGCGAGATTATTTTAAACTATTTACTTACGAAACCAAACCAATCTTTTATTATCACAACACCATAATACAGGTCCCGTGTAGTGGTAGTGTAGGAATATCCACTACCCCATATCGTGCTTTGGGTGTCGTAAGAGGCGACAGGGAAAATCAAACCAAGAGATGGGCAGCAGCGTGTTCCTTAAACTTGTGGCCGTAGAAGCAAAAGGGGAGATCTATCGCCGGGACAAGGTGTTCTGCCCAGGGAGCGGCCAACACTCCGTGTGATAGTTCGGAGATGTTCTATATATACTGTTTATGATTCGGAATATTGATAGCGTGATTTAGGCTTCGGTGTGTTTCGCTTGCGGCGCGACGACAGCGCCGCCACATCACCCCCTACTCGGACCGGAGGTCGATAGCGCAGCCTCGTTGCAGACGAATGTGCAAGTGCCAGGAGATTGCTTTGTAGTCTGCGGTGAGTCGAGAAGAAGTCAAGTAATCTGCGAGAGTGCCGTGAAGCAGAGGCAAGCAGTAAGGCTCATAGCCGTGCCGAACACTGTATAGCACAGACGGTAGCTTGAGGGAACAGGAAGCATTATTATTTCAGTGCTCAGATGTTCGGAGATGTTCTATATATGTTTTTTATGATTCGGAATAAAAAAAGCAACCTAAAAGGTACCGAGAGTACCTTGCGCGTGTTTACTTGAACATTCCGGATATTTTCGTAACAATATTATGTAGGTTTTGCTTAATTTTATATGTAAAGTCAATAAATTGTAAAAGGGGTCATTAAATTGTATAAATATTAGTAAAGAAAATATATTTGAGTGAAGCTGGACCATTAAAAGTTTAAGTTCCTGAGTGTGTGAGAAACGAATAAGTAACAGTTTATGTAACGGTGAGTATATGAATGTGCTGTGTGTATATTTTTGTAAGTGTAAGTGTACAACATGTATGAGGAAGTGTAGGTGTGTGTGTGAAAGTGATGGATACATTTGTTAAAAGTTGCCTAGAGTTTCAGTATTTACAAGTTGCAGGGCGAACATAGTTATGTGAGACATTAACAAAACCCTCATAACAACAGAGTTAAGATAGAAAATTTTTTGATGCAGTAACCCATAGCAATAGCCAAGGGAAGGCATGATCAATATTAAATATACAAATAGTCAGACTTGCTCTAAAAGTAACATGTGTACCTGTTGTTCCGATTTGATCTGCACGATAGGGGACTGCTCGGTTTTACGCACATAAATCCTGCCATAGGATGTCCACACAAATTTGTACCCTTTAGATTTAGCGAGATCACGAGCCAGGTAGTAGAGACGGGAAGCCTTTTGAGTTAAATTCTTCGAAAGGAAGATTGGTGTCTCAGCGTGCGACTTTAGACCTAGGTGCTTTCGGCTTCGGTGTGTTTCGCTTGCGGCGCGACGACAGCGCCGCCACAAACTATTTAAAATTATAAAAATCCGGGGTTGCCAACCGTGAGCAAAAGCGTTGCAACTATGGTACCTATGAGACAGTCTATAAGGAGACTTGTGTTCAGCAGTGGACTTTTATTGGATGTAAGGGAGGGATATTACTGACTAGTGACTGGTAATATAAATCTAAGTAGGATTTGTTTCCGGCCCTGGATTCTGTCTGGTTAGCTATCGCCTTCTTACTAACAATACAAGAAGTCCACCATTGGATATAGATTATAGAATAATTAACGATATCATGTTCATCATAATCATCACAATTACCAGCTCGGGTACAAAAAGTTCAATGCTGAACTATATGTCATCTTTTCATCACAGTTTATAAAGTTCACTGCTGTACACAGTCCTCCCTCATAGATCGCCACATAGAGGGTAATTTGCCATAGTTGCCACGTTGGGCGAGCGGGTTGTCAACCGGAGTTCTTTTAATTATATAGGGTTATTATCAGGAAATACTGCTGCCCCTCTCTTGTTTCAGTTTATCTCTGTCGCCTCTTAGGAAACCCACGGGATGATATTGTGCAGTGAATATTATTACACTGCCACTGCACAGTAGAACTATGGTTAGCTAAGTTATTTTACCAATTGTAAAAGCAAGCTTAATGGATATAATAATAGACGAACTATTCCCTACAGAATATCGATTCGTCAGGGAGTGCTGCGAGTTGTTCGAATTACTTCCAGCTGCAGCAGCAGCATGAGTTTGGTAGTCACAGCTACGGGAGATTCACCTACTCAATCACCCACTTTCTACAAAAAGTGGACAGAAGAGGAGATGCGGGGATTCAATGGATGCAGGAAGTTCACGACTGTAATTTTTGGCATTTCTTGGGAGGGGATATTTTATCTGTAGTGGACTACCAATGGTAATGACAATGATGATGATGATTTTCAACCGCAACGAGTCAAAAGCACAAAGACAATTTTCCATATAGTAATAAGAAAAACTCAAAACATAATATAGACAAAATTTGTGTAAAATTTTATTTTCTGTAGTTTTATGTCCGGGTATTTAAAAATTACATTTACAATACGCTCATTTATTCTGCGACAATCCTTTTTAATATGATCGGAAATGGTCTTTACAAAGAAACATAGATGACACTGTGCCAAGTGTTGATTATGCGTATTGGACATATTGCGTTCCATGATAATAATATTTCGACCGCAAAACTATTCTTTTGTTGTTACCGCCGCCATGTTGGCGGCGGTTTTAAAATTCATTAATATTCATACAAAGTCGCCCATTAACGTGTTTATAAGGTAGTAATTTTTCTGTATAAAAAATAAAATTTGAAATTTTATGTTCTGGGTCTCGAAAGTGTGCTTTAGTATAATGCGACGGAAAACCGACTCGACAGGCGTTGGACCAACAGTTTTACGTGCTTCACGAGGTTGAGAATTTGTTTATTATTGAGAATTTCTTGACAAAAGAAACCTAATAACATATTTTCAGCCGATCTGACCGAATTAGAAACTAGGACCATATTACCACGCCTCCTCTAGACCAACGAGACAGTCAGAGGTAGATAGGAAGGTGTATAATATGCATTCGTTTAAATGTTTGAATAATCATAAAAAATTCAAAATTTTAAGCTTTACAATTAGTGATGCAATTTTTTATCACGGTAACCGTTGAGATACCTAGGTGGATTGAAAAGTACTCGGCCTAACACAGATCCATTCAATTCTAAAAATCAAATCTACCCACATTATTTAGTTCAGTTCAGACTAGTTCATTGTGTGAAGTTCGAAACGTGTGCGATAATTAGTTGTGATTTTATAAATTTATTAACAAAGTAATCGGACATAATTTCCGCGAATGGAGCAAATCGAGCAGCGTGCCGTCATTAAGTACCTCCATAAGAAGGGGCTATCATCAAAAGCCATCCATGATGACATGGTCAGTACATTAGACGATTGTGCTCTGTCATATTCATCCGTCAAAAATGGATAGCAGAATTTAAGCGTGGTAGAGAGAGTGTGAAAGATGAACCCCGCTCTGGAAGGCCTTCGACGTCAACTACTGACGAAAATATTAAAAAAGTACTTGATTTAATAATGGGAGACCGCAGATTAAAAATTAAAGAGATAGCCGAGACTATAGGCATCTCTTATGAACGAACTCAAAACATCATTGTCAACGAGTTGGGTTTCCACAAGGTGTCTGCGAGGTGGGTTCCGCGACTGCTTTCAGTTGAACAAAAAAGGACGCGATTGACTATTTCACGCGACTGTTTGGAGTTATTCGAAGCCGATGCAGATGATTTTTTGAATCGTTTTGTTACTATGGACGAAACATGGGTTCATTACTGTACACCGGAAATAAAACAATAATCAAAACAGTGGAGAAGACCTGGTTCACCACCCCCTAAAAAGGCTAAGTCGATTTTGTCGGCAAATAAGGTGGTGGCTTCAGTATTCTGGGACTCGAAAGGTGTGAAGGGTGTCTCGAAAAGGGTCAGACTATAAACTCTGATTACTACTGCACCTTACTACGTCGTTTACGAGAGGAAATAAAAGAAAAACGTCGAGGAATGCTCAGAAGAAAAGTCCTGTTTCATCAAGATAACGCCCGTGTTCACACGTCGGTACAGTCAATGGCTGAAATTCACAACTGTGGCTTTGAACTGTTACCGCATCCGCCGTATTCACCTGATCTGGCACCATCAGACTTCTTTCTGTTCCCTAACCTAAAAAAGCACTTGGGAGGTCAAAGATTTTCGACAAACGACGAGGTCAAAGCAGCTGTAGACGCATATTTTGACTCTAAGGAAGAATCATTTTTTTTCAACGGTCTAAATGCTTGGAAGGGGAGGTGGCAAAAGTGTATTGAACTTGATGGTGATTATGTAGAAAAATAAAAATATAACTGATTTAGTATATGTTTATTTTCTTGGTTAGGCCGAGTACTTTTCAATCCACCCTCGTATATAAAAAAAGAATACATTCGTTTTATCTTTATAAGTAATTTTAAGGCAAAGCTTACTTAACTTTAATAGTTAATTTGTGTTGAGAGTTCTGAAAAACGTTTTAAACAGGTCAATATTAGTTCAATAATTGTTTATTGAATATGTTAATGGAGCGGTAAAAAATTTGTGCTATGTATTTCTTGTATGTAATAGTGGAAGAACAAAAAGTTTAATTTTACTCGTACGTGAGAAGTATACCGGAAGGCGATCACGCGCGACAAAAGACACCTTAGAAATACGTTCTTTCTTAAGGTGACCCGGAGAATAATTTTTTTGTACGGAAGTTACAAATTAACTTACAGCTCTCTTACATGATACGTGGTTACAACAGCCCGTGGACATCAGCAGCAAACTTCAAACAAAAAAGGTAACGGATGCGTTGTAACATCTGAGAACTAAAACGTAATGCATCACATCCTGTAATTATATTAGCTCTCTAGGCTCTTCAGACCGGCACTCAGCATTGCATACACTGCTGCTTAGCGACAGAAATAGGTAATAGTAGTAGTGATAGAAATATGTCCAGACAGATTCCTAGGAAGAATTGAGGTCCTAGATTTCAGAGGCATTTCACTTTTTTATTTTATTTGCGTCTGAAAAGATGAAAAATTAAATTTCTACTTGTGAAAATTTCACAATGGTGATTTCAAAAATATTTTTAAACTTTATTTAGAGGGAATAGCTTGATAACTATATATTTTTGTACATAATCTAGACATATGGCAACATATTACTAATAGAGACACGATGCAGTACGAACGGATAAGATGTGGCATAGCAAGAGGGGCAGGGGCAAAGAGGAAGTGAGCCACGGTCCCAAGCGGCATATTGTAAAGGACGGTATTTTAGGAAAGAAGTTGGCTCTATTACGTAATACGTTCATAGTATTGAAAAGTCTCCTTCTGAGTTCACTTTTATTGATTATTATTTTAACGTTTGTTATAGTCATGAGACAAAGAAACATCGTAGTAACCTATAATGCCTCCACCACTTATTACTACTGATAATATTACTACCATACTACGTGTTACTATTGATAATATAACTACCATAATATAGCTGCAGCGTGGTAGGTTGTAGCACAAATGGGTCGGCTCGACCGGGGAAGGACTACGCTCTCACAGAATACCAGCATAAAATAGCAGCTTAATCCTGCTGTGTTTCGCATGGTGAGTGTAGAGATCCGGAGACCCTTTTTTACTGGAAACGAGGCATTCCATCTTAGTCCTCAGGGGTGACAATGCATCTGCGTTTTGATTCTTAATCGAGACTAAATTTAGATGTTTATGGGCCACAGCATACATTTATGATCAGGTAATAATAATAATATAATCATAATAATAATAATCATTTATTCAAATAAAAGTACAATAATAAGTGAAGACTCTGATCCCCAAACTAGACAAGTCTGTATCTTAGGGATCAGTGGCCTCTCCCAGTGTTGTGACAACAGTATTTTAGTCTTAACAATTAATTAAGTAACTAAGCTTTACATTTTTAAGTAATTGTTTAGCTAATTGAATGTATTTATTTACAACGAAACATATACTTTAACTTAATACGACTCTTTAGTCGTTATTATATTTCATATAATCGTAGGTATATTAAAATTAGTTTGCAATTTGCAATATATATACATATACATACACACACGTATATACATATACATACACACACACACACACACATATATATATATATATATATATATATATATATATATATATATATATATATATATACATAGAATATATAGAATATATTATTATATAATTTCATACAGAATATATATTTTATTCATTATAACCTATAATGAATAAATAGATGCTTTAAATAGATACTTTAAACAAGGATTGCTATTTTTAATTACATAATTTTAAAATTTTATAATTTTATTATACTTTTATTATACGACATACATTACTACATGTTAACAAATTATATTTTCTGTTTTACTATAATCAAGTGACAATAACCAATCTCGAACTTTAACTTTACATTCATGTCTGGAAAGAGGATAAAAATTTAGATTTCTATTTAATTTATTATAAAGCACTGAGGATCGATAAGAACTTTGTCGCCTAGAAAAAGCAGTTTAACATCTGCCAATAATCATTACATCCGGTATTCTGCGTTTATTACGACAGATCTCAGGGTTATAAGGAGTTAGAGCATGTTTCATTAAGATCAGTTGTTGGATATACAATTGCCTAACAGTCAACAGTTTGCATTCTTGGTAAAGCAGATTTGTAGGATACCTGAACGGTTTAAAAGTCATAGTTTTCAGGAGACATCTTTGAGCTCTTTCTAATTTTATCATAAATGTTTTGCATGCTCCACCCCAGGCAACTATACAATAACCTATAATTGATTGTGCTAAGGCGTAGTATACAGTTCTTAATAAATCAAAGTCAGCGATGTGCCTTAGCCTTTTAAATGTCCAAATAAGAATCCTAGTGCGCGATGAAATAAAGTCTATGTGTGGGAGCCAGCTTAGTTTCTCGCCTATAATTAATCCGAGATATTTAATTGATTTGGATTTCGTCATTTTAGGGCAATGGCATGTATCTGTTGACTGTAAACCACAAGAGTGTACTGTTAGTTGTATATCGTTAACAGTTTGGGTGTTGGTTATATGGAACTGCATATAGGTGGACTGTGTGCTCGTTTGTCACTTTCACTCCTTATTCTATAAAAAAATCTAAACATTGTATAGCATGAAAATGGTGTAATTATGTTGTCAATATAATTTTAATAATTTTTTTTTGTTTTCCATGCTAATTAGAGATACATTCTAATAAAAATATAAATAGCATGGACGTCAAAAAAGAAACGATCATATAGAACACAATTACCGAGAGAAGAAGGCTATCACCCGACTAAAAAATGAAACACGTGTCTATAAGTGTATACTTCTAGCACCACAGTGGGCACCCGTATGAAACTTTTTTGTTGAAATTTAAACCTTTGTATTCTGTAACTTCAAACGTTTTTATTTAAGGAATATTCAGGTAATTTGGCTCAAACCATATTTTTCAACCACATTTAAGAGGTTACACAAAAATTACTCGAATATACTTTAGATTAGCATGTGGGATAAAATAAAAAAATAAATGGGTATAGTTATGTAATTTTATTTTCTAGAAGATGGATTGTTTTATGAACAATACAAGGCCGCTCTTTAAATCCTTTAGTATAAGGTGTATAATAAAGATTAAATAAATAAAATAAATAAATTATTAGTGATGTTTTATACGGCTTTTGCACATAGTGTTTCCACGCAAGTTATTGATATGTAATAAATGTTGAGAGATTCTTCACAGTCTATTAACGTAAATTTAAATTAAGTCTATTAAAGTAATTTCATGCTAAAGATCTAAAAAATATACAAGCATACAGATTTCTTATTACGAATTAAAAAATATGAATATTGACTTTAGTAGTATTAAAGCACAACAGTCTACTATAATCGAATATAATCGCTTAAGATCGCCAAGAATCGCTTTGATCTATAGCTTATTATGGACAGTAAATAAACAAGAAAAAAAGGCAAAGATAGAGAGTGGCCTATGAAAAATAAAACCCCTGGTGTTCAAGAAAAAATGAACAAAGTAAAAAAATTGTCATAAGCAACTTACAAAAAGATATAAAATCCCACCAAAATATTTTCATGTAAAATGTTACCAAGACATACATAACATCTGATAACTTTTTGACAGTGCAAGCCACATTGTCTCGCCTTGACAACATTTTACATGAAAATGTTTTTGGTGGGATTACAATGTTTCGAATGTATAAGGCAAATAAATTCTATGTGTTGATCTACTTTTATATCTAACGCTTTTGCTACAAATGATATTATAATTTTGTTATCTGTTATCAAGTGTAATCAAGTGTTACTTTGCGGAAATTCTTTATTCCAGCTTAAAGCGGTCAGACACCCCTGTGTCTACTTAGTCTGAGGATGCCTCGTGTAGAGGAAAAACACGTGTCGTATTATAGATGATCTTGTGTGTGTGTGTCTATGTGTCTTGCCTAGTATAGCAGGGTTGAGAGTGGTGGTGCTGGGATTAGTGGTGACGGTAATAGTGCACAGAAGTGCTATTCAAACTAGGTAAGACACATCATTTTATTTTATTACGTGGATCTTAGCAATTTAATTTTTAACATCTTTAATAGAATGTGGTTGCGCGGAAGACCATTCGTATTTTAATTTTATTCGAGGGTATGCTTGCCAAGCGTTGTCCTTTCCTTAACCTATCGTCCCTCCATACACACCGGGGTGGTGTCGTGAGAAGGGAAAGAAGAGATTCTAGAATGTTGCGTGATTCTTGCAACCAATGAGAAGAGCGCCCGACTTCGGTGGGAAAGAAGCCGATATAAGTTCGCGCGCTGGGCTCGAGCGCTCTCTTGTCTTTGCGCCGCTAGTTGGAACAACACCGCCTGGGACAGTCGCGTCCTAGAGGACTCTTGTCCACGCGCCACTCGTTCAAACCGCACCAACCTGGAGCAGTCGTGCTCTAGGAGTAACCGCCTCACCTAGTGTGAGATATCGTCGCGCACCGCTCTCTTCCATCGCACCACCGGCCAGGACCGCATCCTTGGGGCCCCAGGAGATCCGCCAGAAGTCGCACCGCAGCAACGGAAGCGTCCCAGCCGCATCGAAGTCACACCCCGGTAAGTGTGTTTTTTTTCCTATAACTCAATGCCTGCTTGAGTATTTGTTTGTTAGCTAACCCTTTCACAACCTTGGCAAACAATAGATTTCGGAAGAGCGAGTGCGTTGTCACCGCGAGCCATATCCGCCATCTTGTTGAAGTAGAAGAAGCTTACCGCGTATACAGTCCATCTAGTATAACATCTCGCGTAATAGGGTCAAAACTCGACTGGGGAATCGGACTCGGGAACCCTAAGGCCCGCCGCCTAACCGGAATGTTTATTTGTTTGTCCTGTATGCGTTTCTACACTATTCATCTGATTACGAGCATTGCTCCATATTCCGGGCATAGTTAGTTTGGTGCAAAGGTGGCCCATTTTTATTCCGATACATCGTATTACGAGTATGCGTGATAATCATGTTGTGAAGAAGCACCTTTCTATGGTAGACCGCTAATTACCCGAACGACGAATGTTCAGAGAGATATGAAAGCGGGCCTTGGGTCTGTGTTGACGATGTTTGTTTGCAAAGCAAATAGTGCCTCAGGATAAGGAAACCCGAACCCAAGTGACGAAAAAATGTGTAGAAAATGAAGCTGATTAGGGTGTTATGGATTCAGTAACGCGATTGTGTAACTCTGGAGGGAGTCGTTGTTTATTCCGTTTTGATGACATTTGACGTTTTGTTCCCTCGTATTTTTTAAAGAATAAAGGTGACAAACGAGCACCTATTCGTGAGACGATGCTGTGACCTACAGATATCTACATATTATATCCTCAATTAAGAAAGGGTCTCCGCTTTTCAACATACAATAAAACAGCACACACACAGCGTGGTCTTCCCTGGGTCAAGCCGACCCACTCGTGTTACAACTATAATATAATTGCATAATGGTTTTACCACATATAATTTTATGTAGCAGAATATTAAAACCGATGTATTTTTGATTAATACCTCATTTTTAATAAAAAGGTTTTATTACAATGAGTAATTCGCCAAAAATCGCTGTGTTAGTTTGAACATAGGTTTTTATGTACATTTCTATTGTTAATCTGCTCTTTCTCTCACAGTTTACATTTATCACGACTGGCTATTAAATTCATGTACCGTTTATAGTTTTCTATATTTCTGAGAGATTATAAATATTAACAAATGAAAAAAAACCTAATTACGCAGAAGTAATAATAAGTCTATGATACAGCCCGTGTTTTTTTTTTAAAACATTCCTCTTCCTGCGCATAAATTTACATTTTTATCAATTAAAATAAACCATTCAACTTTTTATTTGATATTGAATAATAATAAGAGGTGACAAATTAAATTTTAAATTTAAAATACCCGTGTCATAATTTAGAAGTAATAACTTCTTATGTACAAACCTAAATAAATTTTGTCTACAACATAACCGGATAGAATTGAATTACGAAAGCCTTGCTATTACCGATTTTCTAAATGATATATACAATGAAAATAAAATGAAATGTAAAAATAGGGTGTATACAGAAATTTTGTACGGTATGTAAAAAAGATTATTAAAATGTAGTAATATACCTATACCGAGCTACTCTTACGATCACATTGTATTTAGAACAAATGAAAAATTGCGTAACGATATTTGCGAAAAAAGGCGAAACAAACCAAATATTTTTCTTAAAGAAGAGGGAGCACACGAGCATTCGACTTACCTAATGATAAGTGACTACCGCCGCTTATGAACAGTTGCAACACCAGGGGAATTGTAAGTACGTTGTCGGCCTTTTAGAAGAATGTAATATTTACCAAATTAACTTCTTCAGATTCTGCAATTTTAGCACGAAGGAAAGATCAACTATGTTACTCGTAGGTGAGTCGATGCATTGTCTAGGTCATACATATGAGTGCGGGTTGGGATAAGGAAGGTTGAGCTCGCATAGTCATTCTAACCTTAACGTAAATACATTGAGACACTCTACGTGTCAAGGACGTCACATAGATGGTATATATATATATATATATATATATATATATATATATATATATATGTATATATATATATATATATACGTCAGGAACTTACATCGAAAAGGAACAAAGGGCTCTGTCGACCGGCTCAAATATGCTGGCTGGCAGGTTTGCAATGTACTCTAGGGTAATGAGATTAATTTAATTTAGAACATATTGTGCCTGTCTCCACACTAGCAGCTTGAGGAGGTTATTATAAGCAGCGAAAAGGAAAAAGTAAAAAATATTTTTCCGCCATTTTTCTATTGTTTTTCCGTCCGCCAAAATGAGTGAATGTAAAGAAAAAATTCGAAACATTCTGTAGTTTTATTACAAAAACGGGAAAAATGCGATTCAAGCTGAGAAAACATATTGTGACGTTTATGGATGTTATGCAGTGACAGAAAGAGTAGTACAAATTTGATTCAAGCGTATCCGTACTGAATACGCTCGAATTTTAATGTCAATGATGCAGCTAGCTCTGATCGCCCTCATACGTATAACATCGATGCCATTTTTAAACAAGTAGAGTAAGATCGGCATATTCATAGTTACAAGATAGCTGAGTAAATGTGGATTGACCGTAAAACAGTTTTGACACGTTTGAAAAATTCAGGCTAAATAAAAAAGCTCGATATTTGGGTACCACATGAGTTCACTGAAAGAAACTTAATGAACCGTGTACCGATTTGCGATCCTCTATTGAAACTTAACGAAATCGAACCATTCTTGAAAAGATTGATCAGTAGTAATAAAAAGTGGATCACCTACGTCAAGAACGTGCGAAAAAGATCATGATCAAAGGGTAATTAAGCTCCAGAGACTGTAGCGATTTCCGGTTAAGACGCAATGAGGTGACGCTGTGTGTATGGTGGGATTGGAAGGGCATCGTTTATTATAAGCTTTTACCGTCGGGCAAAACCATACATTCGGATTTCTCCTGTCAACAACTAATGAGACTCAAGCAAGGAATGAAGAAAAAACCGCCGGAATTGATTAACAGACAAGGAGTGGTCTTTCATAATGATATCGCCAGACCATGTTCGTGGTTTGGCCACTCAGCAAAAATTGAGAGAGCTTGGTTGGAAAGTGCTAATCAATAACTATATAGTCCTGAACTTGCAACCTCAGATTTTCACCTGTTTTGGTCTCTTCAGAATTCTTTGGGTAGTACATGTTAACATGAAGGTCGAAACTACTTCTCGAATTTTTTTAAATAAATAACCCTAAGATTTCTACAGTAACGGGATTACGTCACTACCTACAAGATGGCAACAAGTTATTGAAAATGAAATATTTAAATGTAATTAAACTATGAAAAAAAAATGTATTGAATTTGTATATAAAATACGAAAAACCTTTTTCATCGAATTTTTACAAAGCAGTAGTCGCTGAAGTACAGTAATTTTAGATTCACGGAATATATAGTTCTTTTCACTTTTCACTGATAAGTATCTTTATGAAAAAATAAATATCATCATCATTATCATCATAAGTCCACTGCTGAACATAGGCCTCCCGCAAGGAACGCCACAAAGCACGGTCCTGAGCCACCCGTATCCACTGAAAACCACAATATTATTTTCTTTAATAATAAAAATAAACTTAATTAGATATTTGCATAGTCATCATCATCATCATCATCATTACAGCCTTTCACAAGTCCACTGCTGAACATAGGCCTACCCCAAGGAACGCCACAAAGGTCCTGCATCCATCGACTTCCTGCATGTCTTACCAGGTCTTCACTCCACCTAGTGGGGGGACACCCTACACTTCACCAGCCGGTACGAGGCTGCCACTCGTGAACCTCTTTTCCCCATCGGTTATCGGTTCTTCGAATTATGTGGCCGGCCCATCGCCACTTCAGTTTATTAATCCGTTGGGCTATGCCGGTTACTCTGATTCTACAGCGGATATCCTCATTCCTTAGTTTATATTTTTTCATATTTTTACGTGGTAGAGCCACGCTGCAGCTATATTATGGTTGTAGCATGAATGGGTCAGCTCGATCGGGGAAGGACCACGCTCTTACAGAATACCAGCGTAACATAGCAGCCTAATACTGCTGTGTTTCGTTTGGTGAATGTAGAGATCCGGAGACCCTCTTTTACTGGAAACTAGGTATTCCATCTTAGTACTCAGGGGTGACAACACATCTGCATTTTGATTCTTAATCGAAGGTATATGTAGATGTCTATGGGCCACAGCATCCACTTACCATCAGGTGGACTGTGTGCTCATTTGTTACCCTTATTCTATAAAAAAATCACGCATAGAAACTCCGAGCATAGCCCACTACATAGCTCGCTGAGCGACTTTGAGCTTCCTCGTACGGCTGGTAGTTAAGAACCACGCCTCAGATTCATAGGTCATCAACTCGCAACACGCACTAGTTGTACAATCTAGTTTTGAGATTTGGAGGTATGCCTGACGACAAGATGTGTCGCAATCTCCCGTACTGCCCAGCCGAGTTGAATCCGTCGATTGACCTCTCGGTCGAAGTTGGACTTACCTAGTCGGACTGCTTGTCCCACATAAACTTACTGGTCAAAAACTTCAAGCTTAGTGCTCCGAATTACCACCGACATAGATGTGACATGAATATTCCACCTTTCGTTTTGTCCATGTTCATCTTAAGAACTATGCTCAATGACTTCAATAGTGCCTCCTAGCACTATTGAAGTCATTGAGCATAGTTATTAGGTCTTCCAGTGATCTTAGTGAACGTTCACGTCTTTCTTGCGATGGTTGTTGTTAAGAAAGGTTCACACGATGATGTCTGCGTAGAATAACTTGATAGTCCTGAACATTTCTCTATTTGAAAATTGTCTTCTCCATGACCTTAAAGAACATTTCCGGGATTTAAACTAGAAATACATAAACATAACATAAACACTCACGCCTGTCACCCAGAGGGGTAGGCAGAGACTACAGACTTCCACTTGGCACGATCCTGACACACCTCTCTCGCCTCCTTCACATCCATACACCTACGCATACATGCTCGTCTGTTAAGGGTACTCCTAATTTGGCCCGTTTTCAATAAATCGCCAATTTGGTCGATAAATTTTCGCCTAGGACGTTCCTTTCCTACTCTGACATTCACTTCTGCAACATAAATTTTTTTTGTCAGTCTTTCCTCATCCATTCTTTCCACATGACCAAACCACCGAAGCGTTCCTTTCTTAATCCTGGTCACAACATCATCTTGCAAACCACACTCTTCTCTTATTACACAATTTCTTACACTGTCATTCAGATTCAGCCCTAACATACTCCTTAACGACCGCATTTCTACTGCGTTCATTCTACTCTCGTGCTTCTTCTGCCACACCCAACTTTCACTACCACACGTTAAAGTAGGGGCCAACACAGCATTGTGAATTGCCATACTTGCCTTTTTCGACACATTTTGACTCTTCACAATAGAGTGTAGGGCCCCACTTACTCTATTTCCCGCATTCACTCGTCGTTCTATATCCTTATCATATCTCCCATCCCTGCTAAATATGCAGCCTAAATATACAAACTCGTCTACTTGCTCGATCAACTCCCCTTCCATTCTTATTTCACAAATCGTTTTACTTTCTTCTTTTTCAAAAACCAAAACCTTCGTCATACTTGCGTTCACTTTCATACCCCTTCTTTTAATGATCTGTTCATTAATGTAACCATCATTTGCAACTCGGCCGCCGTCGACGCAAGGATAACTTGATCATCGGCGTACAAAAGGCATTTGACGGTTAACTCACCCATTCTTAATCCGCATTCTTCAACTTTCAAATTTTGCAAACAACTGTCCATAAATAGGTTGAACAGCCACGGCGAAGCCACACAGCCCTGTCTGACACCTTTATGGATGTCAAACCAGTCTGAGTAGACCCCGTTGATCCTAACACAAGCACTAGAGTCCCTATAAAGAGACTCCAATGCCTGTATCAAGCCTGCGCTCAACCCAAATGATTTCAGTGTTTGCCATAGCACATCCCTATCAACTCTGTCATAGGCCTTTTCCAAGTTCATGAACGCACAAAAAAACTTTTGGCTTTTGGCCAAAAACTTCTCCGCGATCATGCGCATGGAAATGACTTGATCTGTACATCCCATTCCCTTTCTAAATCCCGCTTGCACATCCCAAATTTTTCCATCAGTTTCTTCCATGACCTTTTCAATCAGTACTTTAGCATACAGTTTTCCCACAATGCTAAGAAGGCTGATGCCACGGTAGTTTTTATAGTCCTGCTGCGATCCTTTTCCTTTATATACTGGGAATATCACGGCTTTGCACCAGTCTGCCGGTAACCGCTTCAGTTCCCAGCATAAATTAAACAAGGTGTGCAGCAGGCCTGCCACCACCTCCTCTCCAGCCCTTAGCATTTCGAGTGAAACTCTATCATATCCGGCAGCTATACCTGCTTTCATGCTTTTCATTGCTTTCATTACCGCTACCTCTTTCCTCTTCTTTCGGAGTTTCTACTTCACTTAGTACACACGTTGTCTCCTCACTCATAAACACGCTTTCAAAATATTCCTTCTATCTCTTTAAACTCAAAACTTCGTCATTCAGAATATAGCCATTCTCGTCTCTTATAGCATTCATCATAGGTTGTTTTGAATATCCCATGGCAGTTCTTACAAGTTTCCAGAACATTTTAATATTTGCCTGGAAGTTATCCGATATTCTTCTATCATTCTTATCCATTCTTTCTTGCTTTTTTCTTTCAACTACTTCTTTTAATCTCTTATTAAGATGTCTAAAGACTGCCTTTTTTCTTTCAATATTATCATTCGTACCGCTAGAATTACCAGCCTTTGTTGCTAGTAAATCTTGCCAAGCTCTCTTCTTTGCTTCAAATTCCATACGTATCTCATCATCCCACCATAACGTATTATTTTTCCTTTCATTCTTTCTCTTACTAACACCACATACTTCGGTAGCTGCATCCACTAAACCTTTCTTTACATATTGCCATATATTCTCCAAGTCTAGCTCCTTCATACATAATTCATCCAAACTACTTATATTCTCTTTCAGTCTACATTTGAACTTGTTTTTCTCACCTTCCTCTTGTAATCTTTCTGTTCTAATACGCTGTAACGCAGTGGTAGAGACAGACGACCGATGGCGCCAACGCATCCGTTCCTACGTTAGAACCCCGGTAAACCCTTGTATATAACACTGCGCCCCTCAATCTTTCATCCACAATTATGAAATCTATCATGCTTCTATCGTCACCTCTTTTCCAAGTATACATGTGAATCCTCTTTTGGCGAAAGAAAGTGTTCGTCACAAAAAGATTATTTTCCATACATACGGTGAGGAGACTTTCACCATTCTCATTTATACTTTCATCACCAAACGTTCCCAACATCCTTTCATAACCAAGCTTCCTCACCCCAACCCTTCCATTACAATCTCCTAGCATAATAATATTTTCATTTCCCTTACACTTCATTAACACCCTCCTTACCATTTCACAAAACTGCTCTCGGATATAAGTGGGCTTAGACATGTCTGGGGCGTAGACCCCTAACACAAACAACTTCTTTAAGCCCACTTTCATTCGTATCCATAGCAGTCTTGTGCTTACACATTCATACTCTTTCACACATTGGCCCATTCTTTCTGAAAGGATAATACCTACTCCCTGGCATGCCCGCTCGATCTCGTCTACACCAGACCAGTATGCGGTATACATGCCATGTGTAGTGACATCCTTCCCCTTCCTTTTCGTCTCATTTACACATAACACATCTATTCCTCTATCATACATCATATCGCATACTTCATCCATTTTATCATTAATTGCCCCACATACATTCAACGTAGTCAGACGGGCCTCTACAATCCACTTTTGTGACCACGTGACGGGTGGCGAACCTCGTCGCAGGTTTTCCTCCCGGAGATTCTTCGCACCCCTGCCCCATTAAAGGGGAGCCGGGAACTCGGGGCCATTTCTTTTATATGGTTCCTCATGGTGCGAATATGTCATTTCTGTCAGCCATCACTTCCATCTCTGCACAGGGAGGACGACTCACTGGCCCATACTGCAAAGGAGAAAGCCGATCTTCTAGGCTCTTTCTTTGCGTCTAACTCGACTCTCGATGACGGGGGGAGTACGCCGCTGACCATCCCGCGGTGTGAGTGCTCCATGCCGGAAGTGCAGTTCATACAGCGCTCGGTTCGCAAAGCACTCCTCTCCCTGGACATTCACAAGTCGAGTGGGCCTGACGGAATCCCCCCAATTGTGCTGAGGACGTGTGCTCCAGAGTTGGCACCGGTTTCAACGCGTCTTTTCCGGTACTCCTACTCCCTAGGCGTAGTCCCAAAATCATGGAAGACGGATTTCGTCCACCCGATCCCTAAAAAAGGCGATCGTTCAGACCCGTCCAACTACCGGCCAATCGCCATCACCTCCTTGTTCTCCAAAATAATGGAGTCCATTGTAAACTGCCAGCTCATGAGGTACCTTGAGCATCACCAACTGATTAGTGACCGCCAATACGGTTTTCGCCGTGGTCGGTCAGCTGGTGACCTTCTGGTCTACCTCACGCACAGATGGGCGGAGGCAGTAGAGTTCAAGGGGGAGGCATTGGCCGTTAGTTTGGACATTGCGAAGGCCTTCGATCGGGTTTGGCACAAAGCGCTTCTTTCGAAGCTCCTTTCCTATGGGCTTCCCGAGAAATTGTGCGATTGGATCACCAGCTTTCTTGCAGATCAGAGCATCAAGGTCGTTGTAGACGGTGCAAGCTCCGATTGCAAGCCTATTAATGCTGGTGTTCCACAGGGCTGCGTGCTATCGCCAACGCTGTTTCTTCTGCATATCAATGATATGTTGCATACCCGTAACATTCATTGCTATGCAGATGACAGCACTGGTGATGCTCTTTACACCGGCCGAGCCAATATTTCTCGGGAAAACGTCTCCGAGTGCCGGGACAAACTTGTGTCTGAAGTCGAGTCTTTGCTGAACAGAGTCTCGGATTGGGGACGACTAAATCTAGTCCAGTTTAACCCCCAGAAGACACAAGTTTGCGCGTTAACCGCTAAAAAGAACCCCTTTGTCGTATCCCCTCAGTTTCAAGGCACTCCCCTTGTTGCCTCAGCCAGTATCGGAATCCTCGGCGTCGACATATCGAGTGACGTGCAGTTTCGTGGTCACTTGGAAGGGAAGGCCAAATTGGCCTCTAAAAAGCTTGGCGTGCTCAGCAGAGCGGGACAGTATTTCATGCCGGCACACCGCCTGCAACTTTACAAGGCGCAGGTTCGGCCGCACATGGAATACTGTTCCCATCTCTGGGCTGGGGCTCCCCAGTACCAGCTCCTTCCACTTGACTGCATCCAGCGCAGAGCGGCTCGAATCGTCGACGACCGAGTGCTTTCCGATCGGCTCGATTCACTGGCGCTGCGAAGAGATGTTGCATCTCTTTGCGTATTTTATCGCATCTATCACGGGGAGTGCTCTGAGGAATTGTTCGGATTAATCCCAGCCGCCAAATTTCGTGAACGCACTACGCGGCAAACTTCCCGATACCATCCACACCATCTGGATGCTTGGCGGTCCACCACTGTACGTTTCACAAGGAGTTTCCTTCCACGTACAACCTCTCTGTGGAATAGTTTACCACCGGCGATTTTTCCGGACCGATACGACCTGGGGACCTTCAAGAAAAGAGCTTACTCCTTTCTAAAGGGCCGGCAACGCACCCGCAATTCTCCTGGTGTTGCGGTTGATCATGGGCGGCGGTAGTCACTTAACATCAGGTGAGCCGCATGCTCTTTTGCCCCCACTTCCATAAAAAAAATGCCATGCCAACATGTCTTAATAACATAAAAATTATTTAAAAAAAATATAAAAATTATAGCGAACACCACACGTTGATTAAAACTACTTTTACGGATTTTATCGCGTTTATTTTACTTTTAATTATTATTATTTTTAAGCTATTGCATAGCTTCTATCGCGGGCCTTGAGCGTGGGGACCGAATCCAGAAATTTATTCCGCCGTAACGAAAAAACCTCACGCTCCCCACTCCGACGGGCACGGAGGTGTGGCTTGAAAGCCGTGCAATGTCTAACGTCGTTTCTTTTCGGTCTTCGACACGGTGTTTGTGTATAAAGTGTTTTGAATATGAATGAACAAAGTGCATTTATTATTAATGAAGAAAGTCACGAAATAATAGTGAAAGAAAATGAGTGAGTACTCTATATACATACATTTTATTATTATCACAAATGCAGTACTAATTTTAAATTGAAAATATAATACTGCTATAAAGATAACCTAAATTTTTGATATTAAAATGAGCGATATTAAAAGTAGCCCTCTTTATATACACACAAACACACACACACGGGTATAGTTTAAATTCTCTATTTAGATTCTCAATATATATATATATATATATATATATATATATATATATATATATATATATATATATATATATATATATATATATATATATATATTTGAGATGGGCCGAAATTCGGTACAAGAAAAATAATACCTACTCGCACTTATTTTAACTGAAATATAAGGTGCTTCTAAACTACAATATGCCATGGCTGCAACTGGTGGTTCTACTCATGATAATGTACCACTTTCCCCAAGGAACCCATAGTGATTCTCAAATAAAATTGCACTTTGTATGGAAATCGGTTAGCTGATTGGCCAAGTCTCCATACAAACAACCGTGGCATATATTTTAGAAGCACCTTATATAACAACATTAGATACTGTAAAATAAAAGATATTATTTTTACTCACTCATGGTCAATTATTTATTTATTTATTTCGGAACATTGTAAATGTAAACCTTATATTAAATCAGTTCCTATCTTATCATTAATCTTAATCTTAGTTCTTAACCTTAATCTTAGTTAATTAGTTATTAATCTTAGAAATCCCTGCCTAATTAATAATTAGCCATATTACAAAAATGAAATAAACTTTGTATTCTCCTAGTAAACATCTGGACAGGAGTCCGTAAATTAAATAAAGAATTAATGTTTTTCAACAATCATATTGAACCAACTGTTCTTATCTATCTAGTCATATTTAAAATTTACCAGAGTCAGGTTATGGTGCATAAACACAAAAGATCTTATCAAGCCTTATCTGGCAGAAGTTTGTTACGTTTTTTCTTCGTAGGTATATGTTTCCTGCGGTGTGCGGGCGGGGTATTTGAAGTAAATGCGTAAACAAGTCACGACGCGTCGCTCTCGAGAAAGCGTGCGAAAATGAACCGACGTGAAATTTGTCATCTATGAGAGTGAATTTTATCTGTGTACTCTGTAACAAATAACTATATAGAAAAAAAATGTGAAAATGACATTTCGCCATTTTTGTTTGTGTACTGGTTAGGAACTCGATCAAAAATTTTATAATTTCTCCGTTTTTATACGTTATTTCTAATGTTATTTTACATCAAATTAATTGTGAAGATATTTTCTTCGAAATATGTATCATTACGACGATTCAAAAACGTTTACATATAATAATTTACCTCGAAATTCACTATACGCGATTATCGTTTATTGATTATATGTTGTTTAAAAAGTATTCTTATCAGTTTTTTGTGTTAAATGGATGCTAAATATAAAAGAATGCTTCAGTATTGATAGCAATTTATTAACGAAATATCTGTTGAGATGTGTCTAGAAATTATTAATACTCATTTTTATTTATTTATTAAAATAATAAATAAATAAAAATAAGTATACATTTATCTATATTGAGTACTAGTTGTTCCCCGCGATCTCGGCCGCGTGGAATATGGATTTCATGGGTTTTAATTTTTTTGCGCGGAACCCTAATTCTTTTTATAAAACAAAAGTAGTTCAAGTTATTCCTTATATCATCAGCTATCTGCCAGTGAAAGTCCCGTCAAAATAGATCCAGCTGTTTCGGAGATTAGCTGGAACAAACAGACAGACAGACAGACAGACCAACAGACAGATAAAAATTTTAAAAATTGTGTTTTTGTTAATAGTACTTTCATATGCATTTAATAAAAAGCTGTTGTTTTAACATTACAAACAGACACTTCAATTTTATTTATTTGTAGATATAGATATAAGATATTATTCATATTGGTGTCATTTTAAAGGGAAAATCATGTACTATTATAATAATAAAATAATTGTCTCCAGTAAATATTATACTTTTCTTGTAAAACTCGAAATAAAAAATAAATACGATTTATTTTTATATTCCCATATGCTTTATTTTCATCCTTTATTTTTTATTTGACCAATTTTCTTTTAATAAAATTAAATTCTGAATTCGTTGAGCTTTTTGAGAATATTTTTATTTGAATGTTAGGTAGGTACCTATATTAGTTTTCAGTAGTAATCGTTTTTGTTGCGACAGTCTCGCGCAGTCGTAAAAAAAAGTTACTGCACGGACAGGTGGGACGGGAATCACTTGCGCGGCGCTTGAAGGCCGTGCATTGTCTAACGTCGTTTCTTTTCAGTCAGGCAGTCTTCGACACGGTGTTTGTGTGCGTGCAACTAGACGTATTGTACGACTCTACGAAGCTCGCACGAATCGAGACGAGCTGCTCCGAAATCGGACGAATACATAAGCAGCTGTTTATGAGAAAGTATATAGGTGTATAGGTATTTATGTACAACAGTGAATAACTGTACTTGTAAAATTTGTGTATAAAGTGTTTTGAATATGAATGAACAAAGTGCATTTATTATTTATTTATTTAATAAAAGAAAAAAAATTTGTTTTCTTATCGGCCACCACGCTCAAAAAGTGTAACTTGAATTAATATCAAAGAAAAAGAAATACTGCACAAATAAAATAAATAAATAATTATAATTGCATAAGTTGATACAAAATGCTATGCAATAGCTTTACCGCGGCAGTCCCCGAGTGCCACACGTCTTTTTTTTTAATTCCCGAC
Source organism: Parnassius smintheus behrii (assembly GCA_036936625.1). Lineage (NCBI taxonomy): Eukaryota > Metazoa > Arthropoda > Insecta > Lepidoptera > Papilionidae > Parnassius > Parnassius smintheus. The sequence continues at coordinate 38,547,122 of JAUPFT010000010.1, forward strand.
GTTTCGCGCGCTTTCCAGCACCCATGGTCACGGGGGACTGAGATGACTGACGTCCCGATGTCATTGCTAAACCCGGAGTACCCTCAGCTTTTTTATTATTGTTTATGGTCCGATCTATGCAAAATGAACTGACTATGTCCTGAGGTCTTGCAGTGGTATGCTTGGGTTTAGCTTCAATTTTATTGATTATAGGATCCCAAGCAGGTGGTAGTACCCAGCCTCGTTCTCTATCGAAATTAGGATGTTTTTTAATATCAATAGCCTCACGTATCATCCTTGGTAGGAATCGGTGTTCTTTCGCGAGGATTTGTGGTCTATCAAATCTGATGTAATAGTTGGAGCCGTCTAGGATATGATCTCAAACTGCAGACTTCCCGGAACGTTGATGCTTCACATCAGCTATACGTTCTTTTACGCGGGTTCTAATTGATCTTTTTGTTTGTCCTATATAAGAGAGACCACATTCACAATCAAGCTTGTACACTCCTGCATCTTGTGGAGGAATATGACACTTGACGGATGGTAGGAACTGACTAATCTTCTTCGGCGGCTTGTAGAATGTTCTAATAGAAGCTCGCTACAAGATTGGCTACATCTTGAAGCGAGCTTCTATTACATCTGATTTGATAGACCACAAATCCTCGCGAAAGAACACCAATTCCTACTATTATATTCCATGGAAAGAAGAAAGCCCGAAACGTCGGGAATTAAAAAAATAATAGTAATTAAAAGTAAAATAAACGCGATAAAATCCGTAAAAGTAGTTTTAATCAATAAAAATTATTGTTGAAATCAAAAACTATAACAATAATACAACGTTCAGTACTTTAGAATACTATTACGCTTCATAAATAGTATCGTGTTGAAAACCGTTCATAGATATTCAATAACCGACAAAACGGGTGGATAATAATAATCATTTCCTTTATGTTAAATAGTAACATAAAATACCTTTAGCAATCTAATATCGCTTCGATTTTGAATTTTGATGTTATATTGTTGAGAACTTTAGGCCAGGCTAAGGCCAGGCCGCGGCGGCCACCGAAATGTATGCATTTTATTCGCAGTGCGCCCACTTGGCCGCAAGCCGAATTTTAATATCACCGGACATATATTTGTGATAGAATTGTTATTACTATATAAAGTAACAAAAATAAACATTAATATTAACATTACTTTTAAAAGGCTTCTTTTCCTTTTTAATTTAACTTTATCGGTAACAAACATCAAACCATATCCTATATAATTTCTGTAAGCCAAATTAAATGAAAAATAATTTCCTTTTCAGCTCGAGGAAATAAAATTGAAAGTGGCTTTTGTGATACGTGACAATTCAATATCTGAGAGGCGTGTTTTTCTCTTTGGGTTTATTTTTGAAAACCAATAGAATTTTTTATTGAATCAAACTACTTGGATTTCGAATTGACCCGTAAAGAATTCATTCCTTTTCATTTACAAGCTTCGCAATACACAGATATTACAAATAGAGAACGCCTTTTCTTTTATTGCCAAGTTTCTGTAGACTCGACCTTTGTAACAATCTTTTATGACTATGGCCTAATGTGAAAAGACCGAAAATGCAATCGAAATTTCAGCACAAGCAGATTCAATTACGACAATTACATATTATGATAAAATCTGTACGTGAGAGACAATTAAACATGAATTTGTATCTCCTACGAATTAGTTTTTTAGCTATATTTAGAAAAAAAATAGTGCTTTATGACGTGGCTTCATCTATAATATACTCACGTATGCACGTAGATTTCAGTTTAATTTACGTGATAGTATTTATTAAGTTTTCATTATAAAATTAGTTACAAAATAGTTGTGTCTTTGAGGAAATCCATAATATTAAAGATCTTTCATTACAGTCCATATATATGTAGTTAAAACTAATCTCACTAGCCTCGAACACAGGCATAGAGTATTCAGCCTTATAGTTATGGTTTTTTACAGGATGCATTTAGGAGAGTGTGTGCGGGAATTGCATAATTTCCTTCCTTCCTTAAAAGGACAACCAGACGCACTGCCAGTGTTTCCATATATACAGATTTCTCCGTATTTATACAGATTTTCGGTGCGTAATACAGGTTCGCACGGGATAAAGATTTTTATACAGAGTTTTCTAATTCTATTGATTGGACTACCATAATATTCAACTTAAAACAGAACAAAGCAAAATATGACTAGTACCGCATTACACACATCATTGCATGATTCAATTTTTTGTAGTTACTTTATTTTTTCACTACGTAATTAGTTAGTACGGCAGCATTACAATTGTATTATAAAAATGTATAGTGAATAACCTTTTTTACCGTTTGGAAAAAAAATAGGGTGTAACATGTAAACGGCGTAGAAGCCTATGGCGCTGATATTTTACAAAAAATAAAACTAAAACTTTGAATTAAACGTTTGTTTTTTTGATCAATTGCTTTGCCCTTTGCCATTGAGCCTGTGACTCTCCCAATTGTTAAGTGACAAGGTCAAATATGCCTACTAAATTTGTTGTTTTATTGCCGTTCATAAAGTAGAATGGATATATTTAATTAATTTATTTAATTTAAAGTTTCTGTATCTATTTTTTGTAATATATCAGTGCCATAGGCTTCTACTCCTTTCACATGTTACACCCTATATTTTTTCCAGACGGTAAAAAAGGTCACCAGTATACAAACATATGTATTACTGAAAATAATAAAGTAATTATTAGTTCCTTTGTTGCATATGTTTGAGTTTTAATATCTTGTTTGTTTAAATTAATGGTCTCAATTTTGCTATATAAAAGTTTTAGTGTATATTTTTATTCAATAACGATAGTCAAACCTTATCCCGTTAGTAGTTATTCCTTGTTTTTTTAAAAGAAACACTGATGATGATAATGAATGATCAAATTTGGTTTATTTAATTATATAGATTTTATTCAGATTTTAAGTTTAAATAGCATACAGATTTAATACTGATTTTGGTAGTTTCTAATACAGATAAAAGGTACAAGGCATCTGGCAACGCTGCGCACGGCCAGTCTTCACCCTTTCGTTGTCGACTGAGCACGCGTTCGAACCAAACGGTTTGATACACCGTTCGTCATGAGTACAGCAAAGAAGTGGGTGTCCTTAAGGCAAGATTAAATATGCTTGTGGTAAGTCAGATTACCATCAGGTTGAATTGCAGTTAGGCTCTATCTTAGTATAGTATAAAAAGCCATTCATAAGTCCACTGCTGCACGTAGGCCTCCCTCAAAGGAAACCACAAAGCACAGTCCTGAGCCACTGACATCCATAGACCTCCTGCATCTTTTTTACAGGATAGAGTGACAAACGAGCACACAGTCCACCTGATGGTAAGTGGTTGCTGTGACCCAAAGACTAAAGTTACTACATCTATCCTCGATTACGAATCAAAACGCAGATGCGTTATCACCCATTTACGTGGTAGAGCCATGCTGCAGTTATATTAGTAGTATAGTTGTAGCACGAATGGGTCGGCTCGACCGGGGAAGGACCACGCTCTCACAGAATACCAGCGTGAAATAGTAGCTTAATGCTGCTGTATTTCGTATGGTGAGTGTAGAGAACCGGATACCCTTTTAACTGGAAATGAGGCATTCCATCTCAGTCCTGCAGGATGGCTCTACCACGTATAACATCGTTATCTCTTACCAGGCCGTCACTCTATCTAATAGCCCTACTCTTCAATTACCGGTATGAGGCTGCCACACGAAAACATTTCTTCCCTATCGGGTGTCGATTGGCGTCGGTTGTCAGCTATATTTGGCTCTTCAGCTTACTGATCCGTCTGGTTATGTTACGGTTACTTTTGTTCTACTGTGAACATCCTCATTTATAAGTCGATCATATTATTAAAGATGTTAAAAATAATTAGTTAAGATTCATCTCAAAAGTAAAAAGAAAGAAGTTGTATCTGTGAGAATGAAGAGCATATTTTAAAGAATTCAAAATTATTGACGGTGAGTTTATGGAAGATATCATTATAATTTCATACCAACCAAGCATCCCTTAATATATGTAGAAACATAATATTCGTAATAGATGTTAACTGATGCACAGTATTTTTAAAGGAAATCATATAAATTTTTAGCTTGTCGTCAGATTTGTCTTAGTTATGGAAGTGACATAGGGTATAATAATATTAGCTTTGAGTAACCTTTTTTTAATTACTCTTTAAAAAAACCCGAATTAAGCTTATTTTCATACGCTGTAATTGATGAATAAAATTCGACCGAATTAATGAATAAAGACCGACCCCACGATGTTAAAATTGTGACGCACTTGGTACGATTGCTCATCGTCAATAACATCGTGTCGAAAATCTGTGTTTAGTATGAATATTAAAAAATATTTTTTCGAAAATGAAATGAAATTCTATCAATAAACAAGTCAATAAAAACTCATGCAAAAAACGCAGGTGTTCAGTGGGTACGTGAAACACACACATATACACACGCATGCACGCACGCGCACACACATACACATACACGCGCATACACACACATATCGTGTAAGAGGAAAACAGCATAAATCCAGAATTTGCCTAACATTGAGGAGACATCATCTTCTTTATTAAAGACTGTTACTCCAGACTTGAACGCGTCTAAGAGAGACGTCACTCATGGTCACGAACTGGCCAGTCCCGACCATTACGCTTTAAGCCCCGCAACAATTTTAAATTTAATTATTGTAATCAAATAAGTTATTAAATGTACTACATTTTATAGCGGTGATTAACATATTATGAAATTGACCTACCAATATAATAAATATACTACTAATTTAAACTAAAATTTCGTTACTAAAATTTTTTTTGAACTAAATAAATAAATCAATTAAAAACCATTGAAATTAAAATAATACATACCAAATTAGTAGTATTAATTGATAGATCAATTTCATAAGTTAATTAAAATTAAAATTAAAATTAAAATATCAGTGCCATAGGCTTTTCATCCGTTTACCCGTTACACCCTATTTTTTCCAGACGGTAAAAAAATATCCAGTATAAATAAAATTTAAGTGTCTCTCTGTAATATTAAAATATCTACCTTCTGTTTTAAGCCAAGGCGGCAACATGGATGCAATAGAAGCTTAAATAACCATATCTAAAGAAATGTATATCTATCAGTACGTTGATATTGTAATAAAGCTTTACAAACAGATAGGGAACAATGCCAGAAAGGATCTAGGCGGCATTTTATCGGAAGGACTTAAAGATTTTTTGAAAAACGAAAAATTTATAAAATAATGTTCTTTGATCTAAAATCTCATTAACGAAAGCGACAGTAGCCTAATGGCAGGGCGCGGATCGCGAACACAAAAGGTCGTGGGTTCGAATCCGCCATTTGACTAGTGTCGTGAACCACTCCTAACACAAGCATTTCAAGCTTACCAGGAGTGGTTAAAAAGACTATTAGTAATGTTAATTAATAAGATTACTAATATTTTATTTATAAAAATAAATATAAAAAGGAATAGATCCTATCCCGGCGAAGCCGGGGCGGGTCGCTAGTATTTAATATAGATAAACAAGGTAATGTTCTTAAAACACTTAAAAATACTCAATCATGGACTACAAATTTATTGCAAATTATTAGATAAATGTAGAAATGGTTTCAAAATCCGTTTCAAACGAATACATAAAAAATAAAATAAGAGCAAAAATTCGCTGCAGTAAAACTTCTGCTTATACTACAAAAAGCATTTTAACTCAATCAACCGTAATTTTCTTTTTAACTAACTTCTATTGATCCGACTTTTATTACAGAGTAAGTTTGGCGGAGAAAAACCCTTTAACCGTTTTTCTCCACGGTGAGCAGAAATAATACAATTGAAATTTCAACACAGTTACGAAACCAATTACTTCTTATCTTACTAGCCGGTACGTGATACGAAATTTGATTAAATAATTTCGTAACATTCCTTACGCTACGGTTTGTTTATGCTTACACTATAATTTTTTAGTTGTAATATGGTTATATAATATAGTTATATTTTTTTTGCGCCCGAAGCAATTAAAGGGCTACCCTATACGTAGGGAAGCGGAAAATGCATTACGCATACCACGATAGCCGGTCTATCGTGGTTATGAGGGACTCACATCCTACCGGAGAACCTAAGTGATAACCTCTAAAAACCGCCTTTAGGGACAGGCAACTGGCTGATTAAGCTTTATTGTGCCTTATCGTGAGCGACCCTCTTTTGGGAAAGAGGGCGCAGGTTAGTTATAATTTTTTATAGTTATACTTTTATAGTCCACTGCATGGTTGCTACGCTTGCCAAGCGTTTTGCTGCCGCTCTATTTTTATTATTATTACTGAGTTTATCGCAAAGATGCTGCTGTTTCCTTGCCTCCGATACCCGTGGGACGATAACACCGCTTTTGGTTCGTTGGGGTCCAATGTTGGTCAGTTAATGAAAAACGAAACAAACATTGAAGTAATATGTACTTACGTACTAGAACAGCTATCTCAAACAAAAAATGTGCGCTACTCTGTGTTCGCGCGGTTGTTTTTTTATCATAGAATAAACATAGGTAGAATGATCCGTAGGTAATAGTAGATTGTATTGTTAAATAGTTAAATTATTTATAGAGCAATATTTAAATTTTTTCATATGTTTTGTTTAATTATATTTGCTTATTTAATGTAATATTACATAAAATTATATCACAATTACATTTTGATTATATTTTTATCTGAACTAACATACTAAATGTATGTTTAACAAAACTTATTAACATTACATTTAAATTACAAATATACCTAATAAATATAAATGCTGGGCACGCGAGAATTAAAAATGGACGAATTTATTCCACTTTGACTTTGAAGTGGAAATCTAAAAATAAAATAAAAGAATAACAAGCAGATTTAAACATGAAAAATTTAGCCTAATTATAATAACTTATTTATGTTTCTACAAAAAAATGTGTATAATAATATACTCTTCCTATATTTAAGTACCCACAGAAATGTCGCATCTGAACATATTAATTTCATAATCTATATTCCATGACACGAGATGGCGTCTTAGGAATAATTTGTTTTATTATTAATTTATAATACTTTTTTATTGATTATGTATCTTATTAACCGATAAAAAGTAATTCTTTGGTTTTTACTGACATTTCTTGAATTATTTGCGCAATATCTGAGTACACACGACGGCATATTTTCATCAAGAGATTTTTTTTAAATCAACACAACACGTGACAACTCTACAAGCGCCTAGCAAGTGACTGATTAAAGTGCGGTGTATGCACCGCAGTTGAGTGGAACAGAGTAGCTGAATGCAGTGTCGCCTCTAGTACGTAGTACATAATAGCCAATGGAAACAAACGAGGAAGTATGTAAAAAAGACAATGTTTTAGACTACTGCATTAACTTTAGTCAACCAAATCTAAGAAATACATTTTGACAGCTGTCAGACTTATTGCACCAAGCATGTCAACCAAAAAATGGGAACGTACAATATTTGAACCTTAAAAAAATCAATAGATATCGATTATTTAGAGTTGGTAATCATTTACAGTTTGGTTTGAATAATACCAGAATAAATTAAATACTGATAATTTAAAACCCAAGATTTATCAGTTTCTTCTTATTTGTTGTTACTGCTTATTTCTAGAAGCACAGTAATAAAAAATTTAGATTGAATCTAGATTAAAAATAAATTTATTAAATCACTTTCAGTATAACTAGTTGAGCTGTCGTTGTGTAGATTAATTACTATTTTTTATTTTATTTGATTTTCAACAACACAGTCAAAATTAATGTCTCTTTCAAAGTCACCCATAATATTTTTTTTATTTTTTCGACCCCTTTTCCCCATTTACTCTTTGTGACATAGGCACATGCTTCAACGAATATAGAAAAAACAGTTCAAAAAGTTAAAGCCGAGTCACACGATAGGAATACACACACAAAAAATCACAAAATTACGCACAGTAAGCTTCCTAAATGGTGGGAGATTGAAGTTACATAGTGGTATTATTATTGAAACGACAGCAAGTAAAAAAGTTGATACTGGTTATTTTTTAATATTATAAAATTAAACCCGTACCCAAGCGTACCACTGAAAATTTCACAACGTTGTAAGATCGTTTAGCGTAGGCTACACTAAAAATTCGAATAATATTTAAAAGTCGAAGCTAATCCCGGTTAGCAATGACATCGGTATGTTAAATAATTAAGTTGTACCGTGACTTTGTGTACTGCATAACACTGAAAACGTCAAGAATGAAAATAGGTTCAACGAAATTAATATAACGACATCAATGTGAAATAACCCTTTTTAGGGTTCCGTAGTCAACTAGGAACCCTTATAGTTTCGCCATGTCTGTCTGTCCGTCTGTCCGTCCTCGCTTAATCTCTGTGACCGTTAGCACTAGAAAGCTGAAATTTGGTACCAATATGTGTATCAATCACGCCGACAAAGTGGTAAAATAAAAATTGGAAAAAAATGTTTTATTAGGGTAGCCCCCCTATATGTAAAGTGGGAAGTGATTTTTTTTTAATTTCAACCCTAACGTGTGATATATTGTTGGAAAGGTATTTAAAAATGAATAGGGGTTTACTAAGACCATTTTTTGATAATGTCAATAATTTGGGAAATAATCGCTCCAAAATTAAAAAACAATGTGTCCCCCCCCCCCCCTCTAACTTTTGAACCATAAGTTTAGAAAATATGAAAAAAATCTGAAAAGTAGAACTTTATAAGGTCTTTCTAGGAAAATTATTTTGAACTTGGATGGAAAGTCGGAGTGCCTGCCGCGGAGCGTGCAATGTTGCACGCTCCGCACGTACCCACTACCGGGAGCAGTTGCAGGAGCGCGGAGCGCTGCTGGAGCGCGAACATAATGGTTACCCACCTTTGAACTCATAAGTGGGAACACTTATTGTGACGGACGGGAAACTACGGAACCCTACACTGAGCGTGGCCCGACAAGCTCTTGGCCGGTTTTTGACATTTCATACAGTCTAAAAGTATGTAAGTAAAACTCTAAGACGAAACCATACGGATAATCATTTAAAATTTCAAAACTATGAAACGTAATTTAATAAAATGTGACCATAGACGTAGAGTAAAATTTTGATTCAGGAAATTATTTTGTGTAGTAAGAATAAATCAATGTGTGGTTTCTGTTTCCTATAACTGAATTGACAAACGATATTACCGTCCACCTGATTGTAAGTGGCTACTGCAGTCCATGGTCCTCCGCAACTAACTTCAAACAAAGAAGACTACAGAAGCATTGTTACTTCTAAGCACTAAGATTGAATGCCCCGCCGCCTGTAATTTTATACTAGGTATACAGTTTTACGACAATCATGGTTGTGATTGACGAATAACCTACCGTGTAATGCAGCGATTGACGCCTGCGGATACTCTTAATTTTTCAGTCTTAGTATAACACGATATTTATTGTCTAAAGTAAAACAATGCTATTATTAATTACTGTAATCTCTTCTTAAATTCTAATTAAATAACAATAAAATTGAATGAATCAGTCTTCTTTATTATTATTCATTACAATATTAATCTATATAATTGCAATTGTATGCATGTAAGTCCATGAAAAATCTAAACAACATGGTCAAATACAAAACGCTTAACAAAAGCCGGACAGGCCGAAACCATCTAATTTGGCCGGAGACAAAACCAAAAAGCCTGACTGTGTCTGGTTTCATCCGGTCACCTGGCAACGCTAAGCGCAAGCAATGCTAATATTTGGCGACATAAATAGGTAGAATGTATATTAAAATTTGTGTAGAATGAATAATCATATTTAAATTTAACACTAAATTGCCCTTTTTGTGAGCTTTCATGTCACGTTATTAAGTTTCCAATTCAAACAAACTTAATAACCGAGTTTAGGGTATTCTTGTGTGTGTCTTAGAAAACCCAAAAGCATATATGATATTGTTATAAGCCTGCGGGTTTCAATCATACCACGTACAGAACTTAGTAAGTATTAATGGATCGCCTCGAGGTTCAAGAAATTTCCCTAACATAATACAAAGAAAAATAATGAGTTCATATTCTTGTTAAAATCATCTCAGAAATAAGAGTGAGTCCATGCTCAGATGGATATGTATACTGATACTTCAGTTTTTTTTTTTACTTTTCACCGACTTCAAAAAGTAAGAAGCATTCAATTCGACTTTAGGTTTTTTATGTGTGTTACCTCGGAATTGTGATTATTCTTTTTATCTGAAAGCTAGTACTTCTCGTGTGGTTCCATATAAATTGATCAAGATCTGACCAGTAGTTTTTGAGTTATCCTTAATAATGCGTATTTAATTGACTGTTCTAATATTATATTGAAGTCGGGTGCATAAAATTTTTAATTTCACCACTTGTTAATTATAACAAAAGGCCGAGCCGATCAACACATGTACTGGATACAACTTTTTGTCTACTTGCGTATTTTGCCTACGTGCCTCCTATACTGCTTCTCTGCCTGTGACCTTACACTACATTAGGGAGGAGTAGGTTTGGGCGGAATAGGACCTTTGTGTTTGTGCGTATACTTCTGGTCTTAGAAATAAAATAAGAAATGGAAATAGAAGTCTTTATTCAAAATAATAAATAACACTTTACTTCCCTTTTTAATTAAATTTATTTTTGTGTAGTGATAACATAAAATCAATGTTTAAGTCCTCAGAGTTAACACATCTCTAACCATTTTTGTTTGAAATTGGCTGCACGTGGAATGTTAGTTTTTTTGTCATACACGTTTTTTAAGTTTAATTTACAATCTACTAAACTATCTACTAAGCACCACAAATCACATCACTTCACTGGTATGAGGTATTTTCTGCACCTTGTACCAGTGAACTGAATCAGCCGTAAAATACCTTTTCTGTCCTGGCAAGAAGACTTACTCATATAAAAAACGAATTACCATCCCACTTCCGATCCAATTTCATCATTATATTAACCCAAAAATAAAACATTTAACGAAAAAAAAAACATATTAAAAACAATTCCGTAATTACTTTAGAATTTTTAATGAACATACATTTTGGGCGAGGGTTCGCAAAGCTGCTTTTAATTACTGAGCTGGAAGTACAAATATACACAAATAGTACTTCCTATAAGCATTTTATTAAATAAGTTTGTTTTAAAAACATACTATCACTTTAAGAAAATTAATAAATGAAAGCAAATTTTTTTCTAAAATTTCCTTAATACGTTTATAAGTATTTATATGTTCATAAAAAAGTTGTGTTGACTCACAATTTAAAGAGTAAGTTATGCAATGCATGAAAACACTTATGGCCATGTTTTACAGTATTAAACTTACCAACTTACTTTCTGATAATGCAAAACACGTTCTTCTAAAGCACAGCGCTTTATGATATATTATTTTGACATGCACAGATTTTTTAATTTTTATAATTATTTTTAATTACAAAACATCAACGTATAAATCTTGTAATCACCTACTCCTACAATACCACATCGTTATAATATTCTTTTCACTTAGTATACTATGCAGTCACACCTACTACATTATCTTGAAACGTTTTGTTCAAATTGGAAGTTGGTTTTGGTACAATATATGTAGCTATTGTTCTTGTCATTGTGTAAATCTTACGTCGGTTTGGTCTGCTACGCGTGTTCAAATGCAACTGAAGTGTTGTTTTAAAATCAGTCTCACTCTCTTGATTTCTTATAGCGGCTTCCCGCACTGAAGACTTATGGTCTATCCGATCATCTGGTAACTTGTTTACATATTGAGATGATGATACAGGGGTATATCTTTCAGGTATAGAATAAATATTATTATTTTGTACAACTCTGCGCCAATTTTTTAGTTCAGACTCATCATAATCCGCTAAGAATGTTACATTTTGTCCATTTGCAATTGTTTTATTTTCTTTGGACTGTAATCAGTAATACACATTTTATAACAAAAAAATTCCTAACCGTATATTTAAACGAGTAAGTGTATTTTACCTGTAAATATTTTTTTATTGCAATTACTTTTGTACTCGAATGCCAGTGTTTTTTCAACTTCATTAAGTAAATGTAATTAAGAATCGCTTTCATTTGATCGACAGATCCGCTAGGGTATTTGGCGATTATCTACAATTGAACTTCTTACATGAACGTTATAGTCAGCGTAAAATCAATTAAATTAATTTTTTAATAATATTTTATGGTAATATGATAGTCCAATTACTACTATAAAATGTGCACATAATTCGTCTGATGACAAGTGGATGCTGTAGTCTATAAACTTTTTCTTATTAAATTCTCCATTAAGAATCAGTACTAAGATACGTTATCACGCTTATCGACTAAGATAAAATGCCTCGCTATCAATAAAAGGTTATTATAAGAAATATAGCAGTATTACAATGTTATTTTAGGCTAATAGTTATGATATCGAGCCAACTCATTCGTGGTGTAGCCATAAATGCTACAGCGTAGCTGTTAACTAAACCCCTTCGGACGTTTCGCCAAGCTATCTTATATTATTAGTATAAAGGCTGTTGATGATGAAGTGTACATGTAAATGTAACTGTTGTGTACAGTTAAGTTTAATATTGGTAATAGCCCTACCAAAGATTTACAACTTATGATGCGTTACTTGGACGACATTCTTTAACTCATCACTTTGAGCAAGTTATTGAACGCAAATTTGGCTGATAGGGCGATCCCTTAAGCACAAATAGTACCCCTTTGACTATTCTGTAATCAGAATCCGTCGCTAGAGCCGCATCTGTCAGCATGGGAGGATCACTAAATATCACTTTATATCTCTCCTACCCGGGGTACAAATTAGAACACTCCTTTGTGCCCCAGGCTACAGGCTTGTAGGCTAAAACTTGCGTATACGTCAGAGAGGACATCTGTTTTCGATGCCTCGGCAGTCTTGAAGTTACGGACATGTCTATCCTATGGCTGCGCGTAGACAGCGAAAAACATCTCCGCCTCTACGGGTGCCTCTATTGTTCCCATAGCGGTAATGCTGACAAACCGACTGATCGACCACATCCAAATGGCTACAGATTCCTTGCTACAGCAGATCTCATCCACAGAGAACGTGATCCTTGGCAGTTTTGACGCCCGCCACGCTGAATGGTTCACGTTTAACCGATCATGCGGGGAGATCTGTTTATGACTTTGCCTTGGAATATGGTCTTACACAGCTGGTTACTTTGCCTACGCGAATTTCAGATGCGAGAATTATGCACATTCCCTATTGGACCTTCTGCTGACCTCTCATTCGAACGGATATCAGGACCATTGTATTATCCGAAGTATGGTGCCACTCACATTAATGTCACGGTTGCATTTTACAGGTTGCGGCTGTGTTTGGTACAGCCGATTAGGATAGGATGAGGTCGTTTTTCGCGTCCTACCCTTGGGGGCGGGTTTGCTTCTCGCCAGAAGATCCCAGCGTTGTTTCTGATTCTGTTGCTGATGTGGTACTTTGGTATGGAACTTTTTATTTCATCCTCTGTGGTGCCCATCGGAGGCAGATCCCAGCCATGGTTTGGTCCCTCCCGTAAAATAGCATTACGTTATAAGTAGGAGTGCTACCGGCCTTGGGCCGACCCATAAACGTCGGAGATGTAAGCACCAGCGCTATTAAAGTATGTATAATTCCATCTCCAGGTCCTTTAAAAGAGTCATTGCCAAGGCAAGGTCTGAGCACATCGACAGAATTGGCGCGAAACTAGTTCGCCTTCCGTGAATTCTGGTCTCTCGCAAAGGCTGTCCAAGGGAACTTCTGTCAGCCATCTCTTCCATCTCTGCACAGAGAGGACCACTCACTGGCCTATGCCATAGCCAAAGCAAATCTATTAACCTCGCTTTTTGCGTCCAACTCGCCTCTCGATGAAGGGGGAACACCCCGCTAAACATCCCGTGGTGTGAGTGCTCCATATCAGATGTGCGGTTTACGCAGCGCTCGGTTTACAAAGCACTTATCTCAAAGTCAACAAGGCGAGTGGGCCTGATGGAGTCCCTAATATTGTGCTGAAGACGTGTGCTCCGTAGTTGGCACCGGATCTAACGTGTCTTTTCCGGCACTACTACTCCCGAGGCGTAGTCCCAAATTCATACAAGACAGATTTGGTTCACCCGATCCCCCAAAAGGGCGATCGCTCAGACCCGTCCAACTGCAGGCCTATTGCCATCACCTCCTCGTCCTCCAAAGTAATGGAGTCCATTATAAAATGCCAGCTGATGATATATCTTGAGACCAGCTCATTAGTGACCGCCAATACGGTTTTTGTCGTGGTCGATTATATGATGATCTTCTGGTCTACCTGACTCATATCATGCTGATCCTGATTGGCGGAGGCAGTAAAGTCTAAGAGGAAGACGTTAGCCGTTAGTTTGGACATAGCGTAGGCCTTCGATGGGATCTGGCACAAAACGCTTTTTTTAAAGCTCCCTTCCTATGTGCTTCCAGAGAAATTGTGTAATTGGATCACCAGCTTCCTTGCTGATTGGAGAATCAAGATCGTAGTAGACGGTGCATGCTCTGACTATAAGCCTATTAACTTTAATTTTGCATATAAATCTGGTAACAATCATTGTTATGGAGACGGCAACATTGGTGATGCCTTATAAATTTCTCGGAAAAACTTCGCCAAGTACCGGGACAAACATAAGTCGAAGTCTAGTTTTTATTTAACAAATTTTCGGATTGGGAGCGACTAAATTTAGTCCAGTTCAATCACCAAAAGACACAAGTTTGCGCGTTTACCGCCAAAAAAACCAATGTGTCGCATTTCCTCAGTTTCAAGTTACTCCCCTTGTACCCCTTAGCCGACATCGGAATCCCTGCCGTCGATATATCGAACGATGTGCAGTTCCACTTGGAACAGAAGGCCAAATTGGCCTCTAATAAGCTCGGCGTGCTCAGCTGATCGAGACAGTATTTCATACCGGTACATCGCTTGCAAATTTAAAACACGCAGGTTTGGCCTCACATGGAATACTGTTCTCTTCTCTGGGTCGGGGCACCACAGTGCCAGCTCCTTCAACTTACTGCAACCAGCGCAGGGCGGTTTGAATCGATGACGACCGAGTTCTCTCTGATCGGCTCGATTTACTGGCCGTACATAGGAGTGTTGCATCTCTTTGCATTTTCTATCGCATCTACCACGAGAAATTGTTCGGAGTAATTCCAGCCGTCAAATTTTACGAACGCACATCGCGTCAAAATTCATGATACCATCCTCACCATTTAGATGCTTGTTGGTGAACCATCGTGCGTTTTAATGGAAGTTTACTTCCTCATACAACTTCTCTGTGGATTTTCTACCACCGGCGATTTTTTCGGATCGATACGACTTAAGGACTTTCATGAAAAGAGCTTACTTCTTTCTAAAAGGCTGGAAAGGCCTTTTAGAAAGAAGGCCAATTCCCCTAGTGTTGCGGTTGTTTATGGGCGGTGGTAGTCACTTACTATCAGGTGAGCCGCATGCTCGTTTGCCCCCTCTGCTATAAAAAAAGGAAAAGTTTGCACTATCTCAGTTATGAACTTAGGCGTTCAGTATGTTGCTCGGAGAGCAAACCGACGTCTATTTGCAACAATATATTAATTTATAACGAACTTCTTCCAATGCCTTCCCTTTTGAAAAGGAGTTCACTAGAGCCGTTGCTGTATCCAACGATTTTGTAAATATGGGTAATACTAGTCTTTCATATTTGTTTTCTCCATCTGTTTCAATAGCCACTTTATACAATTGTTTGTTTGAAGTAAATCTATCTGCATATCTATTGTCTGAGGGTCCACTTTGTTCTGAAACACAAATATTTACGCTCGCTTACTTTGTCTAGTTAATCTATGTATCAGGAGATAGATAGAGATCAGAGATATTATATCAGATACACTTTTAAGTAAGGGGTAGAGCCACGCTACAAATATATACAAGATGGAAAAAACCCTGTTGTTTCCATAAAGTGCGTTTTCAGATTCAGTATTAAAACGTATAGAAATGACTTTACTTCCGAAACCTCGATCATAAAAAAATTTAAATTAAATAAATTTTTATTTGCAAATAATATGTATTAGCGGGTTTCACTCTGTCAAAACACATGAGACGATACGAGGTAGTGGATATTAATACACCGCCACTACACGGTTAATTAATCGAGAGAATTAATCACTCACAAAGTATCGTGATTAACTCTGCATATTAGGTTCTCTTTTCAAGTTCAAGTGTTAAGCAACATTTTTGAAACAATCAATATTTGGAAGTGGATTAGGAGCGCATTTTTAAGAAAAAGGAGAAATTACAACTAAGACTAACTATTTAATAAAATTAAATATATTAATTAGTTAATTAATATATTATTAATTAATTAATTTATAATATGTAAATTTCTGTATATGTAATAAAATCTAAACGTCTGTCTGTAAAATCGCAAAATAACTGCCTCAGAAAATTGAGATTAGATGATCAATTATTCCTAAATTTTTTGTTAGTATAACTATCTGTTTGTCGGCTATCCAGGCTAATTTATTAATAATAAATCAGAATTGTTTTACCGATTATGATGCTAACTTAAGGAACAAATAGTGAGCAATCTATATGTGTTATATTAGTGTATGTGTGTGTATGTGTGTGTGTGTGTGTGTGTGTGTGTGTGTGTGTGTGTGTGTGTGTGTGTGCGTGCGTGCGTGCGTGCGTGCGTGCGTGCGTGCGTGCGTGCGTACGTGCGTGCGTGCGTGCGTGCGTGCGTGCGTGCGTGCGTGTCTGTGTGTGTGTGTGTGTGTGTGTGTGTGTGCGTCATCATCATCATTCATCATTACAGCCCTTCACAAGTCCACTGCTGAACATAGGCCTCCCCCAAGTAATGCCACAAAGCACGATTCTGAGCCACCTGCATCCATCGACTTCCTGCATATCTTACCAGGTCGTCACTCCATCTAGTGGGGGGTCGCCCTACACTACGCCTACCGGTACGAGGCTGCCACTCGAGAACCTTTCTTCCCCATCGGTTATCGGTTCTTCGAGCTATATGTTCGGCCCATTGCCACTTCAGCTTACTAATCCGTTGGGCTATGTCGGTCACTCTGGTTTTGCTGCGGATATCCTCATTTCTGAGTCTATCACGCAGAGAAACTCCGAGCATAGCCCTCTCCATAGCTCGCTGAGCGACCTTGAGCGTCCTCATACGAGCAGCAGTGAAGGACCACGTCTCAGATCCGTAAGTCATCACTGGCAACACGCACTGGTTGTACAATCTAGTTTTTAGAGATTGAGGTACTTTCTGTGTACTAAATATCGGGAATTTGTCAATAAAACAAAAAATACAAATTATTCATCAAAATTTATTTTATCGCCTTCAAAGTAGGCCCCATCGCTTGCAATACAACATCTCTAACGCTTCACCCAGTCTTCCATACATTTTTCATAGGCTATTTGCGGCATGGCCTTTAGCTCATTCAGCGAATTTTTTGTTATGGCTTCTATCGACTCAAAACTTTTTCCTCGAAGTGGTAATTTTAACTTGGGAAATAAAAAAAAGTCAGACGGAGCCATATCAGGTGAATACGGTGCTTGGTCTACAACTTTTGTTGAATTTTTCGCTAAAAACTCTTTCACTATAATGGCTGTGTGTGATGGTGCATTATTATGGTGCAGCATCCATGAGTTGTGTTGCCACAAATCTGGATGCTTTCGGCGGATACTCTCACGCAAACGTTTCATGACGCCTAAATAATATTCTTTATTCACTGTTTCTCCCTTTGGAAGTAATTCGGAGTGAACCACACCACGGTAGTCAAAAAAAACTGTCAGCATCACCTTGATTTTGGAGCGACTTTGCCGCGGTTTTTTGGGTATCGGCTCGTTTTCGAGACGCCATTCTGAAGACTGTTTGCTTGTTTGCATGTCGTACTCATAAACCCATGTCTTGTCGTTAGTTATTATACGTTTCATAAAGGTCGGATCCGTAGAAGCTCGGGAAACCATGTCTTCAGCGACATGCTTTCGCTGCGCTCTTTGAACAAAATTGAGCTCTTTTGGAACTAGTCGAGTGGCGACGCGTTTCATGCCAAAAATGTCAATGAGAATGTTGTGGACGGACTTAAAAGATATTTTCACCTCACTAGCCAACTCTCTCAGACTCATACATCGATTTTCGAGCACTAGATTCTTGATTTTGTCGATGTTTTCTTTGGTCGTAGCGGTTGAAGATCTACCAGAACGAGGCAAGTCTACTACTACTTCTTGGCCTTCTTTAAAAGCCTTATACCATTCATAAGCCCTTGTTTTTGATATACACGACTCGCCGTAGGTATTTCGCAACATTTTTAGTGATTCACCACATGAAATATCATTCGAAACACAAAATTTAAGGCACACTCTTTGTTCAACAATATTTTCCATTGTAAAAATCGCCGAGAACTCAAAACTATGACCAACAAAAAGTGTAGTTTAAAACAAATTCAATGACAGATTCCGCTCAAACTTTGCACGCTAAATCAGTACAGTGCTACCAACATGCAGTAAAAAAATTAGAACGACCTTTTTTACGCGGGTCTTTTTATTGACATATTCCCGATACTTTTTACACAAAATAGTATACCTGACGAGAAGATATGTCGTAATTTCCCGAACGCTGCCCAGCCGAGTTGAATCCGTCGATTGACCTCTCGGTTGGAGTTGGACTTACCTAGTCGGACTATTTGTCCCAGGTAAACGTATTCGTCAACAACTTCGAGCATAGTGCTCCCAACAACTACCGGCATAGGTGTGACATGAACATTAAACATGATCTTTGTTTTGTCCATGTTCATCTTAAGACCTATCCGTTGGGAGACACTATTGAGGTCATTGAGCATAGTGCTTAAGTCCTCCAGCGATTCTGCCATAAGGACTATATCGTCGGCAAATCGAAGGTGAGTGATGTACTCGCCATTGATGTTAATACCGTATCCTTTCCAGTCCAGTAGCTTGAAAACGTCTTCCAAAGCAGCGGTGAAGAGTTTCGGGGATATAACGTCACCCTGTCTTACACCTCTCTGCTGTTGGATAGGTTTCGAGCTCTGGTTCTGTACTCGGATAGCCATCGTAGCCCTACTGTACAAACACTTCAGCACTTCGATATACCGATAGTCAACTTGGCACCGCTGAAGGGACTGCAGCACCGCCCAAATTTCGACGGAATCAAAGGCTTTCTCATAGTCCACATACGCCAGGCAAAGTGGCAAATTGTACTCTTCAGTCTTCTGTACAATCTGCCGCAGGGTATGTATGTGGTCTATGGTACTGAAGCCTTTTCGGAAACCGGCTTGTTCGGGAGGCTGGAAGTCGTCCAGTCTGCGTGCGAGACGCGGCTCAGAAGGGAAATCGGTCTGTAGTTCTTCAAGAAAGCGTTGTCGCCTTTCTTAAAGAACAAGACCACCGCACTTCTGCTCCACGCCTCTGGGGTAGTGCCACCATGGAGGACGGAATTGAAGAGCTTCTGAAGGACTTCAAGTACCGGTGTTCCACCCGCTTTCAGAAGCTCCCCTGTAAATCCATCCTCGCCTGGGGCCCTGCCGTTTTTAAGGTGCTGGAGAGCCATTCTAATCTCGCTTAGACTGACGTCCGGGATATCATCGGAATAGTGTCGGATAAGACTTGCTCTTGGATCGTTACTCACACTTGCATGTGGCTCCAACGATGATGTGTACAGCTGCCCATAGAACCTCTCAATCTCACTCAAAATCTCAGGTGTCCCGGAAATGATGCTGCCACACTCAGTCTTCAGCTTTGACAGTTGGCTCTTAAGGGCAGACAGATCTCTGGCAAAGACTTTGGAGCCCTGGTTCCGCTCGATCGCTTCTTTAATACGAGCAGTATTAAAGTTGCGCAAGTCTCGCCGCATGCATTTGGAGATCTGTCTGTTCAGTTGCCTGTATGCTGTCAAATCTGTTGACGATTGCAGCCTCATCTCCCGTCTAGCAGCCATGAGATTAAGAGTGTGATCGGAGAGTTTTTGAGTTCTTCTGCGGCGGGTCTTGCTGAACTTAGCTCTGACCGCATGGACAGTTTCCACGAGCTTGTCATTCATATCGTCCACTGCATTGCAATCTTGTAGGCACTGAAAGCGGTTTTGTAACTCGTGCTGAAAGTTTTCGGGATTCTGGATTAGAGCACGAGGGGGACGGAGCGTTGACTTCATTAGAAGAGACCTCTCCAACTTAATGTTTAGGTTCAGTGTGCCTCTAACCATTCGGTGATCGCTGCCAGTTTTCACCCTTGCGATCACTGAGACATCACTGAACAGTTGGCGTCTGGTCGTCATAATGAAGTATATCTCATTTTTTGTCGAACCGTCGGGGCTCGACCCGTATGTGTGTATGTGTGTGTGCGTGTATGGATGTATTTAACCCTAACTTTTGAATGGCTTGAACGATTTAAACGAACTTGGCGGCGTTCGGTAGGGCTTCTCAAAACTTAGATTTTTAATATTATTTCAACCGATTCCAGGTTGGTACATTTTGAGAAATCTCAAAAATAAAAAAAATGTTTTGTTGAAATTACTTTTAAACAGATGTAACGATCAATTCCTAAATCTGATCAGCTCTTAAACTCAAAAAACGCAGTCGACAACTGCAAACCACATCGAAATCGCTAAATGTCTTGAAAAATTTAGAAAAGAGGATGTTTTCCAATAACTTTTTGAATCGTTTTAAATGTAATATACTACTTAAAAGTTTAAAAAAAACTGCATCGAATGCCTTCAAGTTTGTCAAAATCGGTTGATTTGTTCATGAAATATTCAGTTTTGAAAAAAAAACGTGATTTTTAAAAATTATAATGAAAATATAAATTTGATAAAGATCTGTATTTGTTTTTTTTGAGTTATCCTTGATAATGCTTAATTAATTGACTTCGATTACTTTGATGATGTTTTTATTTTATATTGAATTAGATTGCACAAAATTTTTAATTTTACCACTCGTTACTGAATATCTTTGTTATTACAAAATTTTATAGCAAGAACTAATATTTACTACTTACTAAAATTCTTAAATTGAACTAGTTTATAGGTCGAGGTGCGGCCGAAGGCGCGACCATTTGTTCCCATGACATACCTTCCTGATATATCAAGGTAATTAAGTTCCTTTAACTGATGTTGTATGTGTACTCGTCATTTATTTACTGCCTTGTTGGTCAGAAAGCAAGTAAATCCGTTAGTCTTGCGCCTGATCTCTTTTCGGTCGTACCTGATTACAGTCTTAAACTTTTTTTATAGTATAAGGGTGACAAACGAGCACGTAGTCCACCTTACGATAAGTGGTTGCTGTGACACATAGACATCTACATCTATCCTTGATTAAAGGAATGCAAATGAGTTGCCACACTCGAGGATTAAGATGGAACGCTTTGTTTTCATTAAAAAGTTTCTCCATTTGTCTACTCTTTCCTTACGGCAAACACAGCAGCAATGCTTCGTGTTTCGTAAGGTGAGCTGTTATTTTACGCTGGTATTCTGTTAGAGTGTAGTCCTTCCTCGGTCGAGCCCACCCATTCGTGTTACAACCATAAAATAGCTACAACATCCGTTCTCAATTTCACGGTTTTGGTAAAAGCTTATAAGTTCTTTGTAGCGTATAAGAAAACCTTGGTCGGTAAAAGAGCGTCGTTGGTCATCAGATTCACTACGCTGCCAATTTATTACACTTCTTGATGCATCGTCAGTAACATCGCGCTTCATAAAAACGGACATTTGTGAATCTGAAACATTAAACATATCCATTTCAGTTTTAAATCAATGAAATATTACAGAAATAAATTAAATATACAATTATATTAAATCAATAACGATCTGCCCCAGCTTCGTACGGATTATTTGCGGATATCAGGAACAGCGTCAATATGGCTAAAAACTATTTAGGTGACTCCGTATCTCATAAAATTTTCATCAAAATACGTTTATAAGGAAAATAATTACGAACACGCTTTCGATTACGCTCACCGTAATATTATATATAAAGATAATAATGTCCAGACCGAATTTCGGCCACGGCGGCCTGCCTCAACGGAGACTAGCCATCGGCGCAGGACAGGATTATAGTGCCCAAGTGTATGCGCAAGCACAGGTGTACTCACTATTCCCTCACTCTCATATTCCGATGGGACGGTAAACCGACACAACCGGAGAGAGATCAGGCGCAGGACCAACGGCTTTACGTGCTTTCCGAGGCACGGGGGTGAGACACCGCCAACTTCCTGACTCTGGGCAACTACTAAGAATTTCTTGACGGAAAAACTCAATAATTAATTTTTTGGCCCGACCCGGGATTTGAACCAAGGACCTCATGATCAGCAGTCGCAGGACTACAACCACTAGATCAACGAAGCAGTCATATAAAAATAATATTTAGCATATAAATTGTTTATTTTCACATAAATAGTTCATTAGTTCGTATAATCATTTCAAGCGATAAATTTAAACTATTTCTTTGTTAACCAGTAAAATCGTATATATTTCTGTGCTAAGTATATTATTTTTTTTATAACCAAGCTCACTTCTTAATGTCATGAACTCAGCAATAGAATAGTTGTAACCAAGTGCTATTCCAGCCATTGAAGCGACAAAGAATAAGCAACAAATAGCTCCGGCAATACAGCACGACATTAGGAACGTCCATACCCTGAAACAGTAAGTTTGAAATAAACTGTTTGAAAATGAATTGTGGTGACGTTAATTTAAAAAAAATCTTAGATAATAAGTTACATTAAATACGAAAGCAAACGGCTAGTGAAGTATAAAAAAATATCGGTGTTTTTTATAAAATTATTTGCTTTTTTAGACAACGCTATTTCGTTCTGAAACGCTACATTTTAAATGTAAGCAGAACATGGAATTATAGACTAAAATTCCGTAATACGACCATTTAAATTTTACAGAACCATAGAAAAACGTAAGTTGTTTCAATAAATGTATATTAGATGTATACAATTAAATATAAAAAAGTGAAAAGATATTTGTCTAAAAACATGATAGAAATATAAATAGCCGAAAATAATTTGCTGCGAAAATTGAAACATTTAGGAAGTAACGGTTTTCTAAAGTGTTTTTAATAGCTTTTATTTCCTTAATCATGTTATTTACCGGTTGCCAGTAACAACAGTACCTTCAAGAGTTTTTTGAGAATTTTTATTTGCTTCGAGTGAAAAATTAGGTCACTTCATTGTTTGCTACTGTATAGAAAGGCAATTTAAGAGGAACAAAATGGCCTTCTTATCGCTAATAAAATAAATCAAATTAATTATTTTGCTTTACGGTTGTTTCGTGAAATAGTTATTTTAGTAAAGTATAAATTGTAATTGTAATATACTATTGTATAATTTACATATGACAGTACCGTTACAAAGTTACGTTCTGTTAAAGTCTTGTGCTGAACTTAGGCCTCCCTCATAGATTTCCTCATCTTATAAAGAGGAGACATTTGCCATTGTTGCCACGCTTGGCAAGCGGGTTGGCAACCACTCTTTTTATTTTCTAGTCATTATTAGGAAGACGCTACTGCACATCTGATTTATTTTCCTCTGTCACATCTTACGACTACCTCGGAATGATATAGGGTAGTGAATAAAGTAAAAGTAAAGTTACAGCCTATATACGTCCCACTGCTAGGCACAGGCCTCCCCTAATTTCTGAGAGAGTTTAGGTCAAGGAAGTGTCTGCCGCGCCGCGTTGCCCCAATGCGTGTTGATGGACTTCACATGACTTCGAAATATTCTTTTTTCTTATTCCTCAGATATGCAGGTTACCTCATTATGTTTTTCTTCACCGCCGAGCACGTGGTAAATCAGTACTTAAAGCTGCAATTAACAATTTCATTGGTGCCGGCGGGGATCGAATGCGGGTTACTCGCGTGTGTAAATATTACAGCAAGCGTTAACCATCTGAGCTACCACGGGTAGTGGATATTTACATTTTTTTAACTTTTCTAAGCCAACACTTAGATAAAATCCCACCTGATGGTAAGTGGTGATGTAGCCTAAGATGGTAAAGCGGACTGACTTAACAAAAACCTATTCGCTCTCGCCTTGAAGACTCACACATTGTAATCGGATAGAAAGACAGATGCTGGCAACTTATTCCACTTCTTTGTTGTACTCACAACGAACGAACCGTTTGGTTTGAATGCGTGGTAAGTCAACAACGAAAGGGTGGAGTCTGGCCGAACGTCTGGTTGTCCGATGGTGGAAGGGGGAGGGAAGAATTAAATTATGCAATTCCTACACACACTCTCCGAAATGCATACTGTAGAAGACCAAATACCGCTACTACAGGGCCACTGATAATAGTAAAAAGTTACAGCCTATATACGGCACGGCTGGGCACGGGAGGCCTGTGCCTGTGCTCATTTCTGAGAGGGTTTTAGGGCAAGGAAGTGTCCTCCATTCTGCCTTCACATGTCTTCGATTTTTTTTGTATCCCACAGACATGCAGGCTTCCTCACGATGTTTTCTTTCACCGCCGAGCACGTGGTAAATCAGCACTTAAACCTGCTACTAATTACTGATAACAGTAATTGAATTCGAATTTTAATAGGGTTTAAGATAGACAGAAAGCTTCACTCTCTAGTTGTTACAAATTGCCGTCATATGAGATTGCCACTTATTTTTATTATTTTAAAACGACACACAACACATATAATGTAGGTACACATCATCCCACACTTCCATTAAAGCCTAAACTATTAATTTTCAATAATAATTATATGTAACCTTGAGAGCTAAAGGGCTTAGAGCACGCTGTAAATTTAACAGTAGTGCGAAGGACTAATTGCTCTATAATCTCTATAATCTAAATCTCTACAAGCCTGTCAAACTTGAGAGAGGTATGTGTCCGGTCATAAGGCATAATACAGTATATTATGCCCCACGAAGGTTACTTTCTTCAATTAAATAATTTTACTTCGAACTTTTGCACTTGTAATAGGACTGAGGATTTTTTTATTATAGTAATAAATATTGTATTTAATAGAATCTTTAAAAGCTAATGTCAAACTGACATAGTCTTATATCCTCATCGTGGAGGCAGTACTTCAAACAAAATATTATTTCAGACCAAAACACACCTTTGAATCAAATCGACAGTCCAAGAAAAATATTTAAATATGCAACACATTTTCTATAATCTTGCTCTTAACTGATAAACTAAAATTTAAATTAAAGAAAAAAGACTTTCTTAAACTTGTGGAAAGTTCAGCATTTTGTACTATTAGCCGTCTGGTTATTTAAACACCAATTTACTTCTTATTACTCAACGCTTGTTATACATTACTAATAATTTATTTTAATACAGTAATTTAAACTATTATAACAATAAATTTAGTTCACATTTTGTGATCGAATATCTGTCAACACTGACAACGTGAAAATTTTGACGCTTTGTAATGTTGCAGTCATCTGTCGGGTGGCTTACTTTAACATAAAATCTCTTTAAATTAAATGATAATATAATCTTTTTAAGGACCCCTAATAAAACGTTTGTATATGTAGAGGTCAGTGGTACAGAATAACAATACAAGACGTTACTAAAATATTGTTTTGATTTACTGATTGTCCCTGACACTACTAGCAATATTTGTTTCGAGTTTAATTTTTATTGCTCGGTCACACTATGCTCCTTGCGCTGCTCACCGCTGCAGTCCTTTCTCTGTTGCGATGTTGCCTACTCTGTCCACATACTGCTCTAAGACCGATTTACACTTTTAGATCGGGAGCCGGTGACAGGTGACGTTCCACGATTTTGTCGTGCATGCCTTTTTAAGGCTTGATAACTAACCCTAAAATATCAAAGATTGTCGGGGCTTTAACCCCCCCGCGCGTCCTCTTCATAAGGAAAAGCGCTTTTCTTTGTGTAGTGAATTTTCGTGTTTTTCCGTGATAGTATACTGTATGCCATTGTAATATACGGAAGTTCAAGCAAATTGAAGCTCTAATAATTGATGGCATGCACCCCGCAGTGGCCCAAGATGATCAAAGGGTTTTGAAAACCTGAAAAAAATTAAAGGGCAATTCCATGTTTTCAAATTGCATGCCGATGTAAAGAATGGAAGTTTTTGTAATAAAAACACTCTGGAAAAATTGGCATGCACCCCTCGTATGACTATGGCATGCAGTTTGGAATCACGGAAAATCAGAGCTCAATTTTTACAGAATTTTCCGGAAATTTTCCACCGCTGGTCATACGAGGGGTGCATGCCAATTTTTCCAGAGTATTTTTATTACAAAAACTTCCATTCTTTACATCGGGATGCAATTTGAAAACACGGAATCCGCACTTAACTCGCCGAAAAATTGCTCGGCCGGCTATCCCGTTCAACTTATTCGTTAACTTGCTACTTAACTCGCTTATTGCCGTTCAAACGAGGTTCAAACTTAACTCGCCGGGTTCGCAAGTTAACTCGCTATTGTACTTGTCGAAGTGTAAATCGGTCTTTAGTGCAATTAATCGCTCCGCACTAGGTCACTCGTGCTTGCAACACAATGGTTGTTGAAACTGTGGCAGCATGCGCGCTATATGCATATTTAGTATAGCTAAATATATCATTGTCATAAAAAAGGAACATTTATTTAACAGTGGTAGAGCCACGCGGCAGCTTTGCTGTTGCACGTATGGGCCGGCTCAAACCGGGGTGGTACCACGACCTCACAGAATACCGGCGTGAAGTGGAAGTTTTGCTTCCGCGTTTCGTCTGGTGAGTGCAGGTGGCCGGAGGCCCAAATCCCCCCCCCCCCCCCCATCAACATGGTAGCGGAATTAAATAAAGATAGACTACCCCAGGAGGGTACCAGCACCCCTGGAGAATCCCTCGCTGAGCATCCACGACCATGTTTCTCCACTTCTGAGCGTGGGTGCTCAGGCTGCCCCGCGTATTCTGGGGGGGGCGAAATTCCGCTCAAGACTACAACTGCTCGGGGAAAACGGAGCAACAAGACCAAGGCGACCCCTGGCACGCTGTCCGTGAATTTCTGCAATATCAGGGGACTTCACTCTAACCTAAACGCCGTCCACTACCATCTCGAGACGGCGAGGCCGGCTTTGCTCTTTCTGACCGAGACGCAGGTGTCCTCTCCGGCTGATGTTTCGTATCTCTCCTACCCGGGGTACAAACTGGAACACTCCTTTGTGCCTCGGGCTGGAGTTTGCGTTTACGTCAGAGAGGACATCTGTTCTCGACGCCTCGGCAGACTTGAAGGTTCGGACCTTTCCATCCTTTGGCTACGCGTAGACAGCGACGACCATCCGCGCGTCTACGAGTGCCTCTATAGGTCCCACAGCGGTAATGCCGAAACAGACCGACTCTTCGACCACGTCCAAATGGCTGCGGATTCGTTGCTACAGCAGATCCCCTCCGCAGAGATCGTGATCCTCGGCGACTTTAACGCCCATCACGCCGAATGGCTCGGTTCACGTTTAACCGATCATGCGGGGGAGATCTGTTCATGATTTTGCCTTGGCATATGGTCTGACACAACTGGTTACTTCGCCTACGCGGATTCCAGATGTGGAGGATCATGCACCTTCCCTGTTGGACCTTCTGCTGACCTCTCACCCGGACGGATATCAGATTTCCGTCGACGCCCCTTTAGGCTCCTCGGACCATTGTCTGATCCGGAGTGTTGTGCCACTCACGCTGAAATCGCGGTTGCATTCTGCAGGCTGCCGCCGTGTTTGGCACTATAGGTCAGCCGATTGGGATGGGATGCGGTCTTTCTTTGCATCCTACCCTTGGGGGCGGGTTTGCTTCTCGCCGGATGATCCCAACGTTGTTGCGGATTCTGTTACTGATGTGGTACTTCAGGGTATGGAACTTTTTATTCCTTCCTCTGTGGTGCCCATTGGAGGCAAATCTCAGCCATGGTTTGGCCGCTCCTGTAAAATAGCATCATGCTATAAGCAGGAGTGCTACCAAGCCTGGGTTGATGCATCAGCGTCCCGGGATGTAAACACCAGCACTCTAAAAAAGAAGTATAATTCCGCCTCTAGGTCCTTCAAAAGAGTCATTGCCAAGGCAAAGTCAGAGCACATAGGCAGAATTGGCGAGAGACTAGTTCGCCTTCCTTCTGGAACCCGTGCATTCTGGTCTCTCGCCAAGGCTGTCCAGGGGAATTTCTGTCAGCCATCTCTTCCATCTCTGCACAGGGAGGACGACTCACTGGCCCATACTGCAAAGGAGAAAGCCGATCTTCTAGGCTCCTTCTTTGCGTCTAACTCGACTCTCGATGACGGGGGGAGTACGCCGCCGACCATCCCGCGGTGTGAGTGCTCCATGCCGGAAGTGCAGTTCACACAGCGCTCGGTTCGCAAAGCACTCCTCTCCCTGGACATCCACAAGTCGAGTGGGCCTGACGGAATCCCCCCAATTGTGCTGAGGACGTGTGCTCCAGAGTTGGCACCGGTTTTAACGCGTCTTTTCCGGTACTCCTACTCCCTAGGCGTAGTCCCAAAATCATGGAAGACGGCTTTCGTCCACCCGATCCCTAAAAAAGGCGACCGCTCAGACCCGTCCAACTACCGGCCAATCGCCATCACCTCCTTGTTCTCCAAAACAATGGAGTCCATTGTAAACTGCCAGCTCATGAGGTACCTTGAGGATCACCAGCTGATTAGTGACCGCCAATACGGTTTTCGCCGTGGTCGGTCAGCTGGTGATCTTCTGGTCTACCTCACTCACAGATGGGCGGAGGCAGTAGAGTTCAAGGGGGAGGCATTGGCCGTTAGTTTGGACATTGCGAAGGCCTTCGATCGGGTTTGGCACAAAGCGCTTCTTTCGAAGCTCCCTTCCTATGGGCTTCCCGAGAAATTGTGCGATTGGATCACCAGCTTTCTTGCAGATCGGAGCATCAAGGTCGTTGTAGACGGTGCAAGCTCCGATTGCAAGCCTATTAATGCTGGTGTTCCACAGGGCTGCGTGCTATCGCCAACGCTGTTTCTTCTGCATATCAATGATATGTTGCATACCCGTAACATTCATTGCTATGCAGATGACAGCACTGGTGATGCTCTTTACACCGGCCGAGCCAATATTTCTCGGGAAAACGTCTCCGAGTGCCGGGACAAACTTGTGTCTGAAGTCGAGTCTTTGCTGAACAGAGTCTCGGATTGGGGACGACTAAATCTAGTCCAGTTTAACCCCCAGAAGACACAAGTTTGCGCGTTAACCGCTAAAAAGAACCCCTTTGTCGTATCCCCTCAGTTTCAAGGCACTCCCCTTGTTGCCTCAGCCAGTATCGGAATCCTCGGCGTCGACATATCGAGTGACGTGCAGTTTCGTGGTCACTTGGAAGGGAAGGCCAAATTGGTCTCTAAAAAGCTTGGCGTGCTCAGCAGAGCGGGACAGTATTTCATGCCGGCACACCGCCTGCAACTTTACAAGGCGCAGGTTCGGCCGCACATGGAATACTGTTCCCATCTCTGGGCTGGGGCTCCCCAGTACCAGCTCCTTCCACTTGACCGCATCCAGCGCAGAGCGGCTCGAATCGTCGACGACCGAGTGCTTTCCGATCGGCTCGATTCACTGGCGTTGCGAAGAGATGTTGCATCGCTTTGCGTATTTTATCGCATCTATCACGGGGAGTGCTCTGAGGAATTGTTCGGATTAATCCCAGCCGCCAAATTTCGTGAACGCACGACACGACAAACGTCCCGATACCATCCACACCATCTGGATGCTTGGCGGTCCACCACTGTACGTTTCACAAGGAGTTTTCTTCCACGTACAACCTCTCTGTGGAATAGTTTATCACCGGCGATTTTTCCGGACCGATACGACCTGGGGACCTTCAAGAAAAGAGCTTACTCCTTTCTAAAGGGCCGGCAACGCACCCGCAATTCTCCTGGTGTTGCGGTTGATCATGGGCGGCGGTAGTCACTTAACATCAGGTGAGCCGCACGCTCGTTTGCCCCCTCTTCTATAAAAAAAAAAAAAAAAAAAAAACATATACGTCGTCGTCCTCGCCAACGGAGATGGTGGATGACATATAATCGTAACATATAACGTCACTTCCGTAACGAGACTCGATTCGAAGTGCGTTCGGCCACTCGTGCTTATATTGCAAGTCCTTTCACCAATAAACCGACAAAACATTGACGACGAGTATACACTACGTCTCTGCCTCTTTTCCTTGCTACTTCAAATGCCACTCAATGAGTGTGTGGTAGGGGGGGGGGGGATGGGGTAAGTAAATAGGAGCTACAACCAATCATATAGTTAAACTGACGGTTTGATAATTTGGTTTTAAGACACCTACATCTTGTTTTCATTTTCAGCTTAAAGATATGCATATTTATGCTACAGCCATAATACGACAAGCAATAGCTTGCTGTAGCTATTAATTGATTAGATTATAAAGCAGCGTTGCTACGTGTTTTTACAGACGGTTTTCGTTCATATATCAAAAAGGAAATATATCAAAATTATTTATTTTTATTTACCTAAAACCAATATTATTTTAACTATTGAAGATTTGTGCACGTTACTTTAAAGACAGTTCGTATAACTTTATAATGTCGAAGAGCGAAACATTTCACGTCAAATACCTTTTGAAACAGTGTAACAAACTTCGGTTAAACAAATTAGTTGCACAACTTGGGTCGCTCAGTTATTCGTGATACTACAAGTTTAGTAATAGCCTTGCAGAACTACCCGATGATGTCAGTCTGTCTACATTAAACAGAATTTTGAAATGTTTATTGGATGGATATTAATCTCAGATAGAACTTAAATACTATGATGAAACTATTTTTAAGACTAATTATTTACTTCTTTAAGGCTACTATTTACGAGTATGTAAACATTTAACTTATAGTGGCGATAGTCATAATCATTTATTCCATAGAACAATATTACATTGTATTGGAAAATTAATTACACAAAATGAAGAATTACGTTTACATGCAATTGACTTAAATAAAACTAAAATCGAATAAAATTTAAATATCATTTGAAAATCATTGTATATTTAATACTTTTCATGCCATTATTAAATATTTTTCATTTCATAATAGATAATAGAGATATAAGAATGTTCACCATCTCATATCGACCCGTATATCGTAAGGGGCGACAGAAGCAGAGTTGTCATTTTAGCGCATTTCGCGCTAGATCTAGAGCAATTCTGGGGTCTGCAGCGCTTTTTTTTAAATATCTACGTGCTAAAATATCTATTCCACCAGTCTACTAGATATTTTTAGGACGTAGATATTTAAAAAAAAGCGCTATATACCCTGAAATCGCACCCGATCTAGCGCCAAATGCGCTGAAACGACAACACGGGAAGGAAACAAATCAGGAGATGGGAAACAGCGTCTTTTTAATAACAAGTAAGATATAAAGTGCAGTCGCTCACCCACCACCGTTACAGCCTCTCAAAAGTTCAGCAGTGGACTTTCGAGAGGCTGTAATGATAACGGTATGTAACTGGTTTCTCGGAAACGGTTCTATGGGTTGGATTCATCTTGAATTCAGACAATGTTTTACGTTCCACGTTCATCTAAGTAGGTGTCATCCAAAGTTGGAGAACGCGAAGGAAGGTGCCTTACCTGAAAAGGAGATGGGGGAGGAGTAGTCTTTTCTTGCAAAGGGGCCGCCATGAAGCGGCCGTGGGGCCTCGTGGCTCTACTAATATGCGGCGAAAGTGGAACATTATAGTCGGTGCCCTCCTTTGTCCTAGCCCCCGAGGAACGGGTGTGTGTTGGTATTTCCTCATGTAAAAAAGTAGATGTTATCCATCCCTCAAATTTTATTAAGGCCGAGCAAATCTTGATCCTCCAAAGTACTTTGCACTTTAAGAGGAGGACATGACAGATGTTTTACCTTATGGTACCAAATGTATTTTGTAGGCTTCTTTTATAGAATAAGGGTGGCAAAGTGGCATTTACTTTATCTGATGGTAAGTCAGTGCTTTGGCCCATAGAATCCACATCTATCTTAGATAAGGAATCAGAGTGCACAATGCGTTGTCATTTATAAGGACTACGAATACATCTTTTCCAGGAAAATGGTTCTCTACACTCACCATAGAAAACACAACAGCAATAAGCTGCTATTTTACGCTATTACTCTATGAGAGCTTGGTGCTTACCAGAACGAGCCAACCCATTCGTGCTACAACCATAATATAGTCGCAACGTGGCTCGATCACATAAAAATCATTACTTCTATATATTCGTCGCTCAGTCTGGTAAAATGGAAAAGAAAAGGTATATTTCTTTTACGTCTAATATATGGCGTTGTTTTTCACAAACAGTCAAAAATACATAGATTTTTTTTAGATTCGTTATCAATAGATATATATCGTAAACACTCCAAGGTTGTCAAAATTTGGGCGGTGCTATAGTCCCTTCAGCGGTGCCAAGTTGATTGTCGGTTTATCGAAGTGCTGAAGTGTTTGTACAGTAGGGCTACGATGGCTAACCAGAGCTCGAAACCTACCCAACTGCAGAGAGGTGTAAGACAGGGTGACGTTATATTCCCGAAACTCTTCACCGCTGCATTGGAAGACGTTTTCAAGCTACTGGACTGAAAAGGATACGGTATTAACATCAATGGCGAATACATCACTCACCTTCGATTTGCCAACGCTATAGTCCTTATGGCAGAATCGCTGGAGGACTTAAGCACTATTCTCAATGACCTCAAAAGTGCCTCCCAACGGATAGGTTTTAAGATAAATTTGGACGAAACAAAGATCATTGGGAGCACTATGCTCGAAGTTGTTGACGAGTACGTTTACCTGGGACAAATAGTCCGACTAGGTAAGTCCACCTTCGACCTAGAGGTCAATCGACGGATTCAACTCGGCTGGGCAGCGTTCAGGAAATTACGACATATCTTCTCGTCAGGTATACCTCAATCTCTAAAAACTAGATTGTACAAACAGTGCGTGTTGCCAGTGATGACTTACGTATTTGAGACGTGGTCCTTCACTGGTGGCCGTATGAGGACGCTTAAGGTCGCTCAGCGAGCTATGGAGAGGGCTATGCTCGGAGTTTCTCTGCGTGATAGAATCAGAAATGAGGATATCCGCAGTAAAACCAGAGTGACCGACATAGCCCAACGGATTAGTAAGCTGAAGTGGCAATAGGCCGGCCATATAGCTCGAAGAACCGATAACCGATGGTGATGAAAGGTTCTTGAGTGGCAGCCTCGTACCGGTAGGCATGGGCGATAGGCGACTCCCCACTAGATGGAGTGACAACTTGGAAAGATATGCAGGAAGTCGATGGATACATGTGGCTCAGGACCGTGCTTTGTGGCATTACTTGGAGGAGGCCTATGTTCAGCAGTGGACTTGTGAAGGGCTGTAATGATGATGATGATGACTCCACAGTTGTACGTGGGCCTCTAACGAATGATTTACCTTAATTGTTACTCACAACAAGCAGATAAACAATTACCTTTTACACGGTAGAGCCATACTGCAGCTATATCAGTAGTATAGTTGTAGCACGAATGGGTCGGCTCGACCGCGGAAAGATCACGGACTCACAGAATATCAGCGCAAAATAGCAGTTTAACGCTGCTGTGTTTCGTATAGTGAGTGTAGAGAACATGAGACACTTTTTACTGGAAAGGAGGCATTCCAACTTAGTCCTCACCGGTGACAACGCATTTGCATTTTGATTCGTAATCGAAGATAGATGTAGATGTCTATGGGCCACAGCAACCATTTACCAACAGATGGACTGTGTGCTCGATTGTCACCCTTCTCCTATAAAAAAACCAAATATATCACAAAACTGTTATTTTTGGCGATTACATCACTAGATATCTTGCACTTTTTAGAAGATCGTTTGACTAGGTTCCACCCTTACCTATTTCAATCGCTAAATAGTAGCGCACTGCTGTGTTGCGGTCTGAAGGCTATATAGATCCAGTATCATTACTAGCTGTGAGGCATTTGCAAATATTCGAAATTTATCAATCTACAAGTTTTAAAATTTTCATAAAGAAAAACTGTACTAGATGGTTAATGGTAAACTAAGGTGAAGTGATTGCTATCATTCCGGTTCTATTACAATTTATAGGAAAAATTAAACATTTTTTTTTATAAAATTATATATTACGTTACAAAAATAAACCAGCTGGGTTGCTTGCTGGTTCTTCTCAGGACAGATGCATTTTCTGAACCGATAATAAATAAAAAAAAACATTCAATAAGTATAATGTAACGTACTGTTTAGTGGTGGTGTAATTATATCCACCACCCCATATCATCCCGTGGGTGTCATAAGAGGCGACAGAGAGAAACCAATCAGAAGATAGGCTGCAACGTTTTCTTAATAACGACTAAAAATAAAAATAAACTGCGGTTGCCAACCCGCTTGACAAGCGTGGCAACTATGGCAAATATCTTCAACCTTCCTATGAGGCAGTCTATGGTGCAGGCCTATGTTAAGAGGTGGACTTTATTTGGCTGTAACTGCAAGAGATGCCCTTCGACTATATTAGAAACAACACTATATTACAAATTCTTGCTGGCCTTTTCCATAATATCAAGTCGCCTCTTACGATACCAACAAGACGAAATAAGGTAATGGATTCTTCGTTTGCCATTACACTGCGAACCTGGAAGCAGAATTATACTACTTTTTAAAAACGCTGGTATTTACATCCCGAGACGTCGATGTGCGAGCCCAGGCCTAGTAACACTCCTGCTTATGATGTAATGCAATTTTCCAGGAGCGACCAAACCAAGGCTGGGTTCTGCCTCCGATAGGTACCACAGATGATGGAATAAATAGTCCCATTCCCTGTAGCACCACAATAGCGACAGAATCAGCAACAACGCTGGGATCATCTGGCGAGAAGCAAACTCGCCTCCAAGGGTAGGATGCAAAAAAAGCATCGGCTGATCTAAAATACTAAACACGGCAGCAACTTGCGGTGCGCAATCGCGATGAGAGCGTGAGTACCGTACTCCGGATCAGACCATGGTCCGAAGAGCTAAGAGAGGCATCAACGGTAGCCTGATATCCGGCTGGATGAGAGGTCAGCAGAAGGTCCAACAGGGAAGGTACATGATTTTCCACATATGGGATCCACGTAGGCGAGTTAAGCAGTTGTGTTAGACCATATGCCAAAGCAAAGTCATAAACAGATCTACCGGCATGATCGGTTAAAAGGGGACCAAGGCATTCAGCATGGTGGGCGTTAAAATCACCAAGTATCACGATCTCTGCGGATGGGACCTGTTGTAGCACGGAGTCTGCGGCCATATGGAAGTAGTCGATCTGGACCGACTGGTCTGTGTCAGCATTAACGCTATGGGACCTTATAGGGATCCGTAGACGCGGGGATGGTCGTTGCTGTCTACGTGTGGCATCCCGCTCAGGAAGAGTAGGTAAGTTTGGGCGTGGATTCTCAGCGAGGGGTTCTCCGTCACCGGGGGTGCTGGTACCGTCGTGGGGTAGTGTTATATTTAACTCCGCTACAATGTTAAGGTGGGGGGGGGGGGGAATTGGAACTCTAGCCACCTGCACTCAACAGACAAAACGCAGAAGCAAAGCTTCTACTTCACGCCGGTCTTCTGTGAGGTCATGGTACCACCCCGGTTTGAGCCGGCCCGTACGTGCAGAAAAAAATATTTTACATTCTTTTTTTTATAGAATTAGGGTGACAAAAAGAGCTTACTCCTTCTTAAGAGGCCGGCAACACCCCTGCAATTCCCCTGATGTTGCGGTTGTTCATGGGCGGCGGTAGTTACGTAGGCGGTCCCATAATGAATTGGCCTAACAATGAACCAATGAAGGAAATGAAACGAAACCAATTTTATTTTTCAATATAATCACCATGAATACTAACACACTTCTGACATCTGTGAATCAACATCTCTAAACCTTTATAAAAATAATCACATTTTTTATCCTCAAAATGACTGAAGACGGCCGCCTGCAACTCTTCGTTGCTTGAAAATTTTCTTCCTCTTAAGTCTCGCTTTAAATTTGGAAATAAATAATAGTCGGACGGGGCCATGTCTGGACTGTAAGGTGGATGTTGAACTTCTGTGAACCCGCATTGACGAACTGCATCCTTCGAAACACCAGCGGTACGAACAGGGGCGTTGTCATGGAGCAACAGGACACCTTTAGACAGCTTGCCTCTTCGTTTTACCTTTATCTTGTCTCGTAATTTATATATTAAAGAAGCATAATATTCGCCGTTCACGACTGTATTACGTTCTTTAAAATCCACCATCAAAATGCCTTGAAAATCCCAAAATATGGTGCACATCAGTTTTTTAGTCGATTGTTGCACCTTTGCCTTTCTAGGGGGCTTTTCACCCTTATAACGCCATTCCATTGACTCGCGCTTGCTTTGTGGATCATAATACAAGATCATAGTTTCATCATCAGTTACTAGCCGCTCGATCACAGTCTTTGGATTTTCGCCACAAAGATCCAAAAACTCCGAAGCGCAGCGCACTCTTTCCTGTCTCTGTACCGCTGAAAGAAGTTTCGGTACCCATCTTGCACTCACTTTTTTCATGTGAAGATGTTCATGGATCGCGCCATGAACGGTACTCTTAGAGAGCCCAAGCCTTGCTGCAATTTATTTAATCTTCAAACGGCGGTCACTAAGAACCTCCTCTTCGATAAGAGCAATCGTTTCGGGAGTGAGCACTTCCACAGGTCGACCGTCGTGGTCAAAGTCTTCGACGGTTTCTCTCCCGAGGCGAAACTCTTTCACCCAATTTTTCACTGTGCTATAGGAGGGGGCAGACTCTTTATACACGCCATCCAATCGTTCTTTTATTTGGGCAGGGGATAAACCTTCTTTAAACAGAAACTTTATGACACTTCGATACTCAGTTTTCGACATTTTGAAAAAATACGCGACTCTCGTTATTCAAATGCCTGTTAAACTAAGACTAAGTATTTCATGTCGATGCATGTTTCTTATATTAAGTGCACGATAAACGTACTATTTAATGCAACACAACATGTAGCGACATGTCGCGTTGAACTATATCAGGCCAGTTTATTATGGGACCGCCTGGTACTTACCATCAGGTGAGCCGCATGCTCGTTTGGCCCCTCTTCTATAAAAAAACAAAGATAAACGAATACACAGTCCACCTGATGGTATGTAGATGCTGTGGCCCATAGTCATCTACATTGAAGAATCAAAATGCAGATGCGTTGTCACCCCTGAGGACTAAGATGGAATGCCGCGATTCTAGTAAAAGGAGTTTCCGATTCTCTACACTCACCATACGAAACACAGTAGCATCAAGCTGCTATTTTACGCTAGTATTTTGTGAAAGTGTGGTCTTTTCCCGGTCTAGCCGACCCTTTCGTGCTACAACCATAATATAGCTAGAGAGTGGTCATGTAATATTTATAAATTTAGCTTAATTTTCACAAAACGTCCTCTAACAAAGCTATAAGAATTTTAATTATTTTACGGTGGGTATTCTAAATTCCCAATTTTGGTGTTGCAAGCTTCCTTTTTACTTGTCATTTGTATAAATTAAATTTAGGGTCGCTTAAATACCACCGGAACGTTGCGCTTAATAGTCTCCTTTGTTTCGAGGAAAGTTAAATTAAGTTAGACAAGGAGGCTTCTTACACTATATACTACGCAAAGTATTTGCAAGTCAAACGTCCAAATTTCTTCTTAACTTATTTACGAACTTAATCTTACTTATAAATGAACGGGCCAGATCAATTTTTCAGTCTAATGCGGTTTGGTTTTATTTGTTTTCTTATATTATTAACTATTGTATATATTTTTCTCGTTGCAGTGATTCACTTTCCTACAATTCACATGGAGTATATTATCTTCTACATGTCTTTAAATATTTCTCAGTTTATTACTCCTTTTGCAGTTTACATTGCAGAATTTATGTATACCGAACTACAAAAGTCATCAACAATTTCTTGAATAAATAGTTTCGAGGTAAGATTTACCCATACATATGGCAAATACAACCGAAAAATAACACTTACGTCTTTTGTTTTATAAGGGTGTTTATATATTCGTACAATCAAAAACGTGGTACCGGAATTGTTCTTTTTTTTTTCAAAAATTGAAGAGACGAACGAACTTATAGTTAACCTTAGAGTAAGTGGCCTACTTTAAAGAAATAAATCTACAGATGCGTTGTCACCTCTGAGAAATAAGACGGAATTCCTCACAACCTCTTATAGCCCGTTTACACTCTCAAGCGAGCAGCGAGGCGTGTCGCTAGGCAAACCACGAGGCGTGAGTGTAAATGTTAGCACGTGGCTAGCCTCACAGCTCGCCTCGACACTCGCGGCGCTCGGGTTGGAGGCGGTTTTATAGGCACGAGTCAAAGGGCGTCGCAAGGGACGCGAGCGTAGTGTTTACACTCGAGTTCTCATTTGGTTATATTATTTTATTTGATTATATTATTTAATAGGTGAATTAAAAAGTATAATTTGGCATTTGCTGCAAGAAGATTATTTTTAAAAATCCATTACGCACTAATGCATAATAAACTACATTTAAAACACTGAAATTGTTATTTTTTTAATCTTATTTATTTAAGGCAAGAGTTGATGCCGCTATTATTTCGATCTCTTTCATCGTTGCTGGCTCAACATTAACTTACTCTATGATAAACTGAACGCATCGCGAGTAGATGTAAACAGGCATTCGTTACCTCGCAACAACACGTGAGCTGCGGGGCGAGGTACGAGGCGAGGTGCGAGGCGAGAGTGTAACCCCGGCATTAAATCATTACACAGAAGCAACATATCACTTGTTAAATCATTACACGGAAAGTTGTTATTGAAGTGAAAACTTTTTTAGAATCTTTGTGATTTGAAAATAGATCCAACGAAAAAGCGATGCTAAAAAGAGACAAATATATACTATACTACTATAATATATAACATTTTTTGTAAACAAGGTTGCCTGAAAATGATAGAAAGCGCTGTATCTATAGATTTAGCACGAAGGAGTTTATATTATACTTTATTATGTCGATTGAACGTTCACGTTCTGAAATTTAGATACAGTGATCTTCTAGCTTCCTAGTTACGATTGAGACGCAGTCTTCAATAGATAGGCATGTGAATAGTGACTGACCATCAAAACTGACCAGTTTCATTGTCAGTAAGATGTAGGTCTTTTATCTCACTGATAAAATGGTATAAATCCTTTGTGTGTGCTCTAGTATGTCCTTTCAGTGGTGACAGTATTTATGCCAAGTGTTGCGCCAGCTTATAAGTCGGTGAATCGATCTGGCTCATTATTCCCATAGGACGCAGTGGAGCGTTTGGTTTGTGTATCTTCGGTAACCTTACAACTTCGGTCGTCCCCAGATTTATTAAAAATATAACTATGTGGGCTCAGAAGCGGAAGCAAAGCGGTGATATGGAGTTTTTTATGCAAAATTTTAAAGTATTTTTTCGAATTGAACGTCAATTCAGGACGAGGAATACGCAACATTATTACAAAAAACTACTGTCACCACTGAGTGGCGAGGCGAGCTGCGAGGCGAGCCAACGTTTACACTCGCACCTCGTGGTTTGCCTAGGGACTAGCCTAGCCACTCGCACGAGATTGTAAACGGGCTATAACAGGTTGTGAGGAATTCAGTCTTATTTCTCAGAGGTGACAACGCATTTGTAGATTTTATTTCTTTAAATTAGGCTATACACTGTACAAAATCTTAGAGTGGGAATAACGCTTTTAAAAATAACAATATAATAAACTGTTAGCTTATTTTTTATTTTATTTTAATGCTGTATTCTTATCTTAAGAGATAATATTTATCTCTTTTCTTCAAATAAAACAAATAACTCATTAAGTGTCAAGGCCGTCAAGCGAGCTACACAATAATAGGGTATTTTATACCATGTAAAATAAAATTAAAAAATATTCATTTATGATAGATTTTGTAAAAAGTAAATGAGAAATATTGATAACTGTTTATGAAATTGCATTGTAAATTTTACATTTCAATTTTGAGAATTTTTTTGTCTGTGCCATAAATCTGCAAAACGCTGTCCGCTATATTAGAACATGTCGTGACGTTACTGATCCAACCTAAGGGTAAGCCTAAGTTCGGCATAATTGAGATAGTGCAAACATTTCCTTTTTTATAGAAGAGGGGCAAACGAGCATACGGCTCACCTGATGATAAGTGACTACTGCTCATGATCAACCGCAACAATAGGGGAAATGCAGATGCGTTGCCCGCCTTTTGGAAAGGAGTTAGCTCTTTTCTTGAAGGTCCCTAAGTCGTATCGGTTCGAAAAAGTTACCGGTGGTAAACAATTCCACAGAGAAGTTGTACAAGGAAGAAAACTTCTAGTAAAACGAACAGTAGTGGACCGCCAAGCATCCAGATGGGGAGGATGGTATCGGAAGGTTTAACGCAATGTGTTTTCATGAAATTTGAAATTTGGTGGCTGGAACTAGTCCGAACAATTTCTCAAAACACTTCCCATGGTAGATACGATAGAAAACGCAAAGGGATGCAACATCCCTACGCAGCGCCAGTGAATTGAGCCGATCAGACAGCACTCGGTCGTCGAAGATTCGAACCGCTCTGCGCTGGATGCGGTCAAGTGGAAAGAGCTGGCACTGGGGTGCCCCGGCTCAGAGATGAGAAAAGTATTCCATGTGAGGCCAAAGTTGCGCTTTGTAAAGTAGCAAGCTATGTGCCGGCATGAAATACTGTCTCGCTCTGCAGCACGTCAAGCTTTTTAGAGGCCAATTTGCCTTCCCCTCCAAGTGACCACAATACTGCACACTATTCAACACATCGATGCCGAGGATTATGTCGACACGTGCTGTGTTATTTTGAAATTTTTCAAGTTATCGTTACGATTAGTGAGTTTTGTTACAAATTTTATTGAAAAGGCATCATAGAAGATAAGTTCGTAAAAGCAGAAAGTACTAATCTACCAAGGATAAACAAATTGATGAT
This sequence comes from Parnassius smintheus behrii, assembly GCA_036936625.1. NCBI lineage: Eukaryota > Metazoa > Arthropoda > Insecta > Lepidoptera > Papilionidae > Parnassius > Parnassius smintheus. Next base: position 38,588,046 of record JAUPFT010000010.1, read on the forward strand.
GGCAAAATTTTTTGCATGCAATCCCAATTTTCGTTCTGCTGAGTTGTGGAATGTTAAAACATCAATGTAAGTACCTATTACCAACTTTTGTGTATACAAACACACAATAATAATAATAATAATAGGCGTAGGGAAGTGACGACCCCATCGCCCGCTGACGTAACAGTTATGTGACAAAACTGCGACGTCGGCGCAGTCAGTCAGCATCCTGCCAAGTGGTGTGAGCGCCGTGCCTAGGCAAAATTGTAGATGCAAAGGTCCGTTTGTGCATATGACCCAACCACGAAACGGTGACGGGCTTGGGCGTCTCCCGTTATTTGGCGCCCATAAAATAGATGATGGAAAAAACACAGAAAGGAACGCGCATAGGGCCGCTGCCTGGGGGTCGCCGGGGCGCGTCTGGAGCTGGCGCTGGACGCGCCAGCATGCGGGCCGCCAGCCGAGCGCGAGGAGCTGCACGATCACCTAGCAGCCCCTCGCATCCATCATCCCCACCAGAAGGCTTGGTGTCGGCTGAGTCTTCTCGGAAACAGCAAGCGGCACCCGCCGCTGGTGGAGCACGTCGCATGCGTTGGACGAAATCCATGAACGAAAACGCATTGCGGGCGTACTATAGGGCAAAAGGGGAAGAAACTGTGGGAATAGCGTATAGGTCTCGGATGCATTGCTTTTTTGCTGAGCTGGAGCCGTCTATCCCCGTCACAGAACAAAACCTGGCAGACCGAGTTCGGTACATCATGTGCTCGAAAATATTTGATGATGCCGAACTCGAACGACTACGACGTGAGGCTATTCCGTCGTCGAATGAATCGGCTATGGCTGGAGATGCAGCTCCACATTCGACAGACCAGCATCCACACGTGGAAGCCGCCATGGATCTTCCAGTTGTGGTTGATTCGAAAGACGATGAAATAGTCTCCCACGAACTAGAGCAAATGAGGAGTATATTGGAAGAGGCGATTTTGGAAACGCGCAGCACCCCTCTCGAAAATCGACCGCGACTTCCCCGCATACCCCTAAGCAAGCGAAATCGGGCTGTCGTGAGGGATCTTAACCCAATGCTGGTGACCTATTTGGAAGCCAGCCGGGACCTTTGCGAGACGGACTCGATTCTCTTTGGCGCCGCAGTGGCAGTTTGCCGTATTATTGGCGCCAAACTTCCCATGGCTGGACGCGCTACTACACAAAGTAGCGCCATCCCAGCCTGGAGAAAAAGAATCGAGGAACATATCGCAAAGGCAAGGGCCCTTATCGGCAGACTGACAAGCTTCAGGTCGGATAATAATAGACCGAGGATTATACGCACCGTTAGGATGGCGTTTGCTGGGACAAATATCAGTTTGTCCCAGCCGGATATCACGCAGAAACTAACGGAGCGCATAGACGACCTGAAGCAAAAGATCGCTGCTTGGGGGAGGCGGATTCGACGATTTTCCGAGAGGTCAAGGCGGTTCAATCAGAATCGTCTCTTCCAGAGTGATCAGAAGAGGCTCTATAAATCATTGGAGCGACCAAAGGTATGTGGAGCGGGCCAAGGACCGGATCAGGCTGACATTATCGCATTCTGGCGTGGCCTGTGGTCAGAGCCCGTAAACCACAGCGAGGGCCCTTGGATGGAAGTTGTGGCGAGCCAGGGTGCGAGTGTTGCGCCTATGGACCCCATCACCATAACGCCAGAAGACGTGGCTGCGGCCGTCCGTAGGGCCCCGAACTGGAAAAGTCCGGGGCTCGACGGGCTGCATCATTACTGGCATACTACATTAAGTCACTCCCGAGCCTCTTCACTACTGGGAACACTCACTTGGTTCCTAAAGATCAGGATACCACAGACCCGAGCAAATACCGCCCCATCACGTGTCTACCCACCATATATAAGACACTGACATCCATTTTGAGCGCGAGAATCACTCGTCACCTGGAGCTAAACCAGGTGATGTCACGCGCTCAAAATGGATGTCGTGGCGGTGGTCGTGGAACTAAGGAACCACTCCTTATTGACGCGGTCATAGGCAAAGTGGTGAAACGCAACCGTCGGAACTTCTCTGCCGCCTGGATAGACTACAGAAAGGCGTTCGACTCGGTGCCCCATACATGGCTAAAGAGGGTCCTCGAGCTGTACAAGGTTGACTGTACAGTTAGAGACTTCCTCAAGCAGTGTATGGGGCAGTGGAGTACGATCCTTTGTCACCTGGGCGAGCGGATGACGGCTGCGGAGAACCACATAAGGATAAGGAGGGGTATCTTCTAGGGCGATTGTCTGAGTCCAATCTGGTTCTGCCTCTCTCTTAACCCTCTCAGTACCTTAATGGAGGGCTCCGGGAGGGGATTTCAGCTACGGAAAGGAGGGACAAAAGTGACCCACCTTATCTATATGGATGACCTCAAGTTATTCGCCTCCAGTCGCTCCCATCTTATGGAACTGCTAAACATCACTTGTGAATTAAGCAGTTCCATTAGAATGGAGCTGGAGACGGATAAGTGTGCGGTCCTCCATGTTGAAAGGGGAAGGGTTGCTAACTCTGAGGGCATAGACTTGTCTATGCCCGTCAACTTAAGGACCCTTTCCGAGGCTGAAACATACCGATACCTGGGTATGTCACAGAACATCGGTATCGATGAGGCTGGTATGAAACAGTCAGTTTGCGACGTGTTTTATGCACGCTTGACCAAAGTGCTTAACAGCCTTTTGTCCGGTGTGAATAAGTCACACGCATATAACTGCTGGGTCATGCCTGTCCTCATGTATACCTTTGGCATACTCAGGTGGACTCCGACTGAGCTTAACGCCCTGGACAGAAAAGTCCGCACTACCATGACGTCCCATAGGATGCATCATCCGAGATCGTCGGTAATGAGGCTGTACTTGCCGCGAAAGTATGGTGGGCGTGGCTTTCTGAGCGCGCTCAGCATGCATAATCGCGAAGTGTGCAGTCTCCGTCAATACTTCTTGGCGAGATCGGATGATCCATTCTATAATGACGTCATTTCTAGTGATAAAGGGCTTACCCCTCTATCCTTAGCCAACGAGCAATGGCAGGACCCAGCAGTGCTTAGATTTCCGACCGGGAGACCGTATGGAAGGAGAAGGAGCTCCACGGGAGGTACTACAAGGCTCTACATGAGCCCTTCGTAGATACAGTCGCCTCCCTCAACTGGCTACGTTTCGGTGACCTCTTCGGGGAAACCGAGGGTTTTGTCTGTGCAATACAGGATCAGGTTATTAAGACCAACAACTATCGGAGATACATCCTAAAGGATGGCACCGTCGACGTCTGTCGAGCTTGTCGCCATCCCGGGGAGTCACTCAGGCATGTCATCTCCGGTTGTTCGGTGCTTTCTAACTCTGAGTACTTGCACAGGCACAACCTAGTAGCCAGAATTCTACACCAGGAGCTCGCTCTGAAATACGGTCTCGTGGACCGGAAATTGCCGTATTACAAGTACTTGCCGGAAGCCGTACTCGAAAATGACCGCGCCAGGCTCTACTGGGACCGGGCCATCATCACAGACAGGACTATTCTTGCGATATTGTGCTGATGGAGCGGGCACAGTCAAGGATATTTTTGGTCGATATTACCATCCCGTATGACGAGAACCTCGTGAGAGCCGAAACAGATAAGCAATCAAAATATCTGGACCTGGCTCACGAGGTGACCGACATGTGGGGTGGTCTGCCGGCCGAAATTATTCCTGTAGTCGTCTCTGCGAATGGGCTAATCCCAGTTAGCCTCTCTGGTCATCTGAGGCGACTGGGACTCCGAGACGGACCGCTCCGGGCACAAATGCAGAAGGCGGTGCTCCTTGATACGATACGATGCGGGCAGCATCGTCCGCCGGTTTCTTTCCCTTTCCCCCTAACCCCTGGCCGTTTGGTCTCCCCTGCCGAGGGCTTCCATCTGGTTGGGCTTTTATTTATTTATGTAGTTTTGTATTTATTTTATATTATTGATATTTATGTATATTTATCTTTTCATTTTCGTTTATAATTATATATTTATACATCCCAACCAGATGAGAAAACTATATAGATACCCCAAATAATAATAATAATATTCCTGTAGTCGTCTCTAAGAATGGGCTAATCCCAGTCAGCCTCTCGGGTCATCTGAGGCGACTGGGACTCCGTGACGGACCGCTCCGGGCTCAAATGCAGAAGGCAGTGGTCCTCGATAGCGCCCGCATCGTCCGTCGGTTTCTTTCCCTTTCCCCCTAACCATCGGCCGTTTGGTCTCCCCTGCCGAGGGCTTCCATCTAGTTGGATCTTTATTTATTTGTGTATTTTTTGTATTTATTTTATTTTATTGATATTTATGTATATTTATCTTTTCATTTAAATTTATAATTATATATTTATAGAAACCAACCAGATGAGAAAACTATACAGATACATAATGATTTCTTATATTTACGCGAACACTACACATTGAAATAATACAAGTTTTAACGGAATTTATCGGGTATATTTAACTTTTTTACCCGACGTTTCGAGAGCTTTACAGCACCCATGGTCACGGGAAGGACTGAGATGTTCAACGTCCAGCTGTCATAGTTAACCGCGGTTACCATAGATTAAAATTTTAACTTTTGTTCCGATCTACACAGTATGAGCTTATGGTATCATGGAGTCTTGCAGTTGTATGCTTGGGTTGGGATTTAATTTTATTTATTATAGGATCCCAAGCAGATGGTAGCACCCAGCCATCTTCTCTATTGAAATTAGGATGTTTTTTGATTTCAATAGCCTCGCGAATTATCCTTGGAAGGAATCGGTGTTCTTTAGCGAGGATTTGTGGTCTATCAAATCTGATGCAGTGACGGGGGCGATCTTGTACATGTTCACAGACTGCAGACTTCCCGGAGCGTCGATTCTTCACATCAGCTATATGTTCTTTGACGCGGGTTTTAATTGATCTTTTAGTTTGTCCTATGTAGGAGATACCACATTCACAATCAAGCTTGTACACTCCTGCATCTTGCAGAGGGACGTTACACTTGACTGATGGTAAGAACTGACCAATCTTCTTCGGCGGCTTGAAGTATGTTTTGATGGAAGCGCGCTTCAAGATGTAGCCAATCTTGTCAGTGACTCCTCTAACATATGGCAGTACAGCAGGTACACGCTCGACTGTGGCCGGCTTCACTCGTTCTCTGTGACGTAGGCGTGGGACCCGAAGCTTGTTGTCATGCAAAACTTGCTTGACATGTTGGAGCTCGGCAGCCAGGTGTTTACTGTCACAGATCCCTCGTGCTCTCTGAAACAAAGATTTACCCACGGTAGCTAACTGTGAAGGATGGTGGTGAGAATCACCGTTTAAATATCTATCTGTATGGGTCTTTTTTCTATACACAGTATGGCTCAAGGTGTTATCAGGATTCCGAATTACTAACACATCTAGAAAAGCTAAGGAATTGTTTGCCTCTAACTCCATTGTAAACTGAATTTTAGAATTTATAGAGTTAAGATGGTCTAAAAATGCAGTTACTTTATCTAAAGGTAGAATTGTGAAAGTGTCGTCTACGTACCGCTTGTAGAATCTTGGATTTATGGGAGAAGTAAGCAGGGCTTTCTCCTCAAAGTCTTCCATGAATATGTCGGCGACAATGGGAGATACAGGTGAGCCCATCGCCACACCATCTACTTGCTTGTAGAACTCCTCCTTCCACAATAGGTAGCCAGATGTAAGGCAGTGTCTAAGTAATACTGCATATTCTGCGGGCATGTTGTTTTCTTCCAGCCTTCTAGTTACAATTGAGATGCAGTCTTCAACAGGTAAGCATGTAAACAATGACTGCACATCAAAACTGACCATAGTTTCATTGTCTGCCAGACGTAGGTCTTTAATCTCGCTGACAAAATGGTAGGAATCCTTTATGTGTGCTCTTGTATGTCCCCTGAGCGGTGAGAATATTTTCGCTAAGTGTTGAGCCAATCTGTAAGTTGGTGAATCGATTTGGCTCACTATGGGGCGTAATGGAGCATTGGACTTGTGTATTTTTGGTAACCCATACAACTTTGGTGATTTGGCGCACGTAGGTATTTACCATTTTACGTCCAGATTTAATTTTTCGGAGTGTTTCTTTATGAGGTCACTAGTTGTTTTTAGTGTGCTATTTGTTGGGTCGTTTTTAACCTTTTTATAAGTACTTACATCCGACAAAAGTTCTTGTATTTTAGAATTATAATCTGACGTATCCATGACCACCGTGGCGTTTCCCTTATCTGCGCGGAAAATCGTAAGTTCTGGTTTATTGCGTAGGTTCTTTAACGCTATAAATTCGTCTCTGGGAAGATTCGGTTTAGGCACTGAACGTCGATGTAACATAGACGAAATGTCTTGACGTATCGCCTCCAAATCTTCTTTCCGCATATTGTTTTTAAATAAACAGTCCTCGACACTACAGATAATTTCTTCGTACGGTAATCTGCTAGGAGTTATAGCGTAGTTTAGTCCTTTGGATAAAACCTTTATTGTTGCATCATCCAGTGTTTGTTTTGACAGATTATAGAACGCGATTAATCTATGATCTGTGTTTGTCAATGGTTGCTTTTGGTTCTGGCATTGATTCGGATGTTTGACATTTGATTTGGCCGTTAATTTTTGATATTTTTCTATATGTTTGTTTTTGCATTCGTTATATTTACTAATTTCGCGTTTATTTAATGTTTCCATGCAAAAATTATAATCAAACGTCGTTAAAACTTTCTTTAATTCACTGGATGATGTGTCTATGGATTTATTTATGTCATATAGATCGGAGCGTTTTTGTTGGATTACCGCCCGTAACAACTTTTTACTTGCCTGATTTAAGATCTTAGCGCTTCCTCGAATGTCCTTTTTGGTGGATATTTTGACACACGTAGGAATGAGATTATGATCTTGACATCTCTTCAAGAAATTTAAGGCTGTTAGATATCTTGCGCGCTTAGTCTTTAGATCTTCTAATCGGCGTATTTTATTTGCAATTACCAGTCCGTACTGGTTTACATAATGATTTCTTATATTTACGCGAACACTACACATTGAAATAATACTAGTTTTAGCGGAATATTCGCATATATTTAATTTTTTACCCGACGTTTCTACCTACGTGCGCCAAATCACCAAAGTTGTATGGGTTACCAAAAATACACAAGCCCAATGCTCCATTACGCCCCATAGTGAGCCAAATCGATTCACCAACTTACAGATTGGCTCAACACTTAGCGAAAATACTCTCACCGCTCAGGGGACATACAAGAGCACACATAAAGGATTCCTACCATTTTGTCAGCGAGATTAAAGACCTACGTCTGGCAGACAATGAAACTATGGTCAGTTTTGATGTGCAGTCATTGTTTACATGCTTACCTGTTGAAGACTGCATCTCAATTGTAACTAGAAGGCTGGAAGAAAACAACATGCCCGCAGAATATGCAGTATTACTTAGACACTGCCTTACATCTGGCTACCTATTGTGGAAGGCGGAGTTCTACAAGCAAGTAGATGGTGTGGCGATGGGCTCACCTGTATCTCCCATTGTCGCCGACATATTCATGGAAGACTTTGAGGAGAAAGCCCTGCTTACTTCTCCCATAAATCCAAGATTCTACAAGCGGTACGTAGACGACACTTTCACAATTCTACTTTTAGATAAAGTAACTGCATTTTTAGACCATCTTAACTCTATAAATTCTAAAATTCAGTTTACAATTGAGTTAGAGGCAAACAATTCCTTAGCTTTTCTAGATGTGTTAGTAATTCGGAATCCTGATAACACCTTGAGCCATACTGTGTATAGAAAAAAGACCCATACAGATAGATATTTAAACGGTGATTCTCACCACCATCCTTCACAGTTAGCTACCGTGGGTAAATCTTTGTTTCAGAGAGCACGAGGGATCTGTGACAGTAAACACCTGGCTGCCGAGCTCCAACATGTCAAGCAAGTTTTGCATGACAACAAGCTTCGGGTCCCACGCCTACGTCACAGAGAACGAGTGAAGCCGGCCACAGTCGAGCGTGTACCTGCTGTACTGCCATATGTTAGAGGAGTCACTGACAAGATTGGCTACATCTTGAAGCGCGCTTCCATCAAAACATACTTCAAGCCGCCGAAGAAGATTGGTCAGTTCTTCAGTCATCAGTCAAGTGTAACGTCCCTCTGCAAGATGCAGGAGTGTACAAGCTTGATTGTGAATGTGGTATCTCCTACATAGGATAAACTAAAAGATCAATTAAAACCCGCGTCAAAGAACATATAGCTGATGTGAAGAATCGACGCTCCGGGAAGTCTGCAGTCTGTGAACATGTACAAGATCGCCCCCGTCACTACATCAGATTTGATAGACCACAAATCCTCGCTAAAGAACACCGATTCCTTCCAAGGATGATTCGCGAGGCTATTGAAATCAAAAAACATCCTAATTTCAATAGAGAAGATGGCTGGGTGCTACCATCTGCTTGGGATCTTATAATAAATAAAATTAAATCCCAACCCAAGCATACATCTGCAAGACTCCATGATACCATAAGCTCATACTGTGTAGATCGGAACAAAAGTTAAAATTTTAATCTATGGTAACCGCGGTTAACTATGACAGCTGGACGTTGAACATCTCAGTCCTTCCCGTGACCATGGGTGCTGTAAAGCTCTCGAAACGTCGGGTAAAAAAGTTAAATATACGCGATAAATTCCGTTAAAACTAGTATTATTTCAATGTGTAGTGTTCGCGTAAATATAAGAAATCATTATGTAAACCAGTACGGACTGGTAATTGCAAATAAAATACGCCGATTAGAAGATCTAAAGACTAAGCGCGCAAGATATCTAACAGCCTTAAATTTCTTGAAGAGATGTCGAGATCATAATCTCATTCCTACGTATGTCAAAATATCCACCAAAAAGGACATTCGAGGAAGCGCTAAGATCTTAAATCAGGCAAGTAAAAAGTAGTTACGGGCGGTAATCCAACAAAAACGCTCCGATCTATATGACATAAATAAATCCATAGACACATCATGCAGTGAATTAAAGAAAGTTTAACGACGTTTGATTATAATTTTTGCATGGAAACATTAAATAAACGCGAAATTAGTAAATATAACGAATGCAAAAACAAACATATAGAAAAATATCAAAAATTAACGGCCAAATCAAATGTCAAACATCCGAATCAATGCCAGAACCAAAAGCAACCATTGACAAACACAGATCATAGATTAATCGCGTTCTATAATCTGTCAAAACAAACACTGGATGATGCAACAATAAAGGTTTTATCCAAAGGACTAAACTACGCTATAACTCCTAGCAGATTACCGTACGAAGAAATTATCTGTAGTGTCGAGGACTGTTTATTTAAAAACAATATGCGGAAAGAAGATTTGGAGGCGATACGTCAAGACATTTCGTCTATGTTACGTCGATGTTCAGTGCCTAAACCGAATCTTCCCAGAGACGAATTTATAGCGTTAAAGAACCTACGCAATAAACCAGAACTTACGATTTTCCGCGCAGATAAGGGAAACGCCACGGTGGTCATGGATACGTCAGATTATAATTCTAAAATACAAGAACTTTTGTCGGATGTAAGTACTTATAAAAAGGTTAAAAACGACCCAACAAATAGCACACTAAAAACAACTAGTGACCTCATAAAGAAACACTCCGAAAAATTAAATCTGGACGTAAAATGGATAATACCTACGTGCGCCAAATCACCAAAGTTGTATGGGTTACCAAAAATACACAAGTCCAATGCTCCATTACGCCCCATAGTGAGCCAAATCGATTCACCAACTTACAGATTGGCTCAACACTTAGCGAAAATATTCTCATCGCTCAGGGGACATACAAGAGCACACATAAAAGATTCCTACCATTTTGTCAGCGAGATTAAAGACCTACGTCTGGCAGACAATGAAACTATGGTCAGTTTTGATGTGCAGTCATTGTTTACATGCTTACCTGTTGAAGACTGCATCTCAATTGTAACTAGAAGGCTGGAAGAAAACAACATGCCCGCAGAATATGCAGTATTACTTAGACACTGCCTTACATCTGGCTACCTATTGTGGAAGGCGGAGTTCTACAAGCAAGTAGATGGTGTGGCGATGGGCTCACCTGTATCTCCCATTGTCGCCGACATATTCATGGAAGACTTTGAGGAGAAAGCCCTGCTTACTTCTCCCATAAATCCAAGATTCTACAAGCGGTACGTAGACGACACTTTCACAATTCTACTTTTAGATAAAGTAACTGCATTTTTAGACCATCTTAACTCTATAAATTCTAAAATTCAGTTTACAATTGAGTTAGAGGCAAACAATTCCTTAGCTTTTCTAGATGTGTTAGTAATTCGGAATCCTGATAACACCTTGAGCCATACTGTGTATAGAAAAAAGACCCATACAGATAGATATTTAAACGGTGATTCTCACCACCATCCTTCACAGTTAGCTACCGTGGGTAAATCTTTGTTTCAGAGAGCACGAGGGATCTGTGACAGTAAACACCTGGCTGCCGAGCTCCAACATGTCAAGCAAGTTTTGCATGACAACAAGCTTCGGGTCCCACGCCTACGTCACAGAGAACGAGTGAAGCCGGCCACAGTCGAGCGTGTACCTGCTGTACTGCCATATGTTAGAGGAGTCACTGACAAGATTGGCTACATCTTGAAGCGCGCTTCCATCAAAACATACTTCAAGCCGCCGAAGAAGATTGGTCAGTTCTTCAGTCATCAGTCAAGTGTAACGTCCCTCTGCAAGATGCAGGAGTGTACAAGCTTGATTGTGAATGTGGTATCTCCTACATAGGATAAACTAAAAGATCAATTAAAACCCGCGTCAAAGAACATATAGCTGATGTGAAGAATCGACGCTCCGGGAAGTCTGCAGTCTGTGAACATGTACAAGATCGCCCCCGTCACTACATCAGATTTGATAGACCACAAATCCTCGCTAAAGAACACCGATTCCTTCCAAGGATGATTCGCGAGGCTATTGAAATCAAAAAACATCCTAATTTCAATAGAGAAGATGGCTGGGTGCTACCATCTGCTTGGGATCTTATAATAAATAAAATTAAATCCCAACCCAAGCATACATCTGCAAGACTCCATGATACCATAAGCTCATACTGTGTAGATCGGAACAAAAGTTAAAATTTTAATCTATGGTAACCGCGGTTAACTATGACAGCTGGACGTTGAACATCTCAGTCCTTCCCGTGACCATGGGTGCTGTAAAGCTCTCGAAACGTCGGGTAAAAAAGTTAAATATACGCGATAAATTCCGTTAAAACTAGTATTATTTCAATGTGTAGTGTTCGCGTAAATATAAGAAATCATTATGTAAACCAGTACGGACTGGTAATTGCAAATAAAATACGCCGATTAGAAGATCTAAAGACTAAGCGCGCAAGATATCTAACAGCCTTAAATTTCTTGAAGAGATGTCGAGATCATAATCTCATTCCTACGTATGTCAAAATATCCACCAAAAAGGACATTCGAGGAAGCGCTAAGATCTTAAATCAGGCAAGTAAAAAGTAGTTACGGGCGGTAATCCAACAAAAACGCTCCGATCTATATGACATAAATAAATCCATAGACACATCATGCAGTGAATTAAAGAAAGTTTAACGACGTTTGATTATAATTTTTGCATGGAAACATTAAATAAACGCGAAATTAGTAAATATAACGAATGCAAAAACAAACATATAGAAAAATATCAAAAATTAACGGCCAAATCAAATGTCAAACATCCGAATCAATGCCAGAACCAAAAGCAACCATTGACAAACACAGATCATAGATTAATCGCGTTCTATAATCTGTCAAAACAAACACTGGATGATGCAACAATAAAGGTTTTATCCAAAGGACTAAACTACGCTATAACTCCTAGCAGATTACCGTACGAAGAAATTATCTGTAGTGTCGAGGACTGTTTATTTAAAAACAATATGCGGAAAGAAGATTTGGAGGCGATACGTCAAGACATTTCGTCTATGTTACGTCGATGTTCAGTGCCTAAACCGAATCTTCCCAGAGACGAATTTATAGCGTTAAAGAACCTACGCAATAAACCAGAACTTACGATTTTCCGCGCAGATAAGGGAAACGCCACGGTGGTCATGGATACGTCAGATTATAATTCTAAAATACAAGAACTTTTGTCGGATGTAAGTACTTATAAAAAGGTTAAAAACGACCCAACAAATAGCACACTAAAAACAACTAGTGACCTCATAAAGAAACACTCCGAAAAATTAAATCTGGACGTAAAATGGATAATACCTACGTGCGCCAAATCACCAAAGTTGTATGGGTTACCAAAAATACACAAGTCCAATGCTCCATTACGCCCCATAGTGAGCCAAATCGATTCACCAACTTACAGATTGGCTCAACACTTAGCGAAAATATTCTCATCGCTCAGGGGACATACAAGAGCACACATAAAAGATTCCTACCATTTTGTCAGCGAGATTAAAGACCTACGTCTGGCAGACAATGAAACTATGGTCAGTTTTGATGTGCAGTCATTGTTTACATGCTTACCTGTTGAAGACTGCATCTCAATTGTAACTAGAAGGCTGGAAGAAAACAACATGCCCGCAGAATATGCAGTATTACTTAGACACTGCCTTACATCTGGCTACCTATTGTGGAAGGAGGAGTTCTACAAGCAAGTAGATGGTGTGGCGATGGGCTCACCTGTATCTCCCATTGTCGCCGACATATTCATGGAAGACTTTGAGGAGAACGCCCTGCTTACTTCTCCCATAAATCCAAGATTCTACAAGCGGTACGTAGACGACACTTTCACAATTCTACTTTTAGATAAAGTAACTGCATTTTTAGACCATCTTAACTCTATAAATTCTAAAATTCAGTTTACAATGGAGTTAGAGGCAAAACAATTCCTTAGCTTTTCTAGATGTGTTAGTAATTCGGAATCCTGATAACACCTTGAGACATACTGTGTATAGAAAAAAGACCCATACAGATAGATATTTAAACGGTGATTCTCACCACCATCCCTCACAGTTAGCTACCGTGGGTAAATCTTTGTTTCAGAGAGCACGAGGGATCTGTGACAGTAAACACCTGGCTGCCGAGCTCCAACATGTCAAGCAAGTTTTGCATGACAACAAGCTTCGGGTCCCACGCCTACGTCACAGAGAACGAGTGAAGCCGGCCACAGTCGAGCGTGTACCTGCTGTACTGCCATATGTTAGAGGAGTCACTGACAAGATTGGCTACATCTTGAAGCGCGCTTCCATCAAAACATACTTCAAGCCGCCGAAGAAGATTGGTCAGTTCTTCAGTCATCAGTCAAGTGTAACGTCCCTCTGCAAGATGCAGGAGTGTACAAGCTTGATTGTGAATGTGGTCTCTCCTACATAGGACAAACTAAAAGATCAATTAAAACCCGCGTCAAAGAACATATAGCTGATGTAAAGAATCGACGCTCCGGGAAGTCTGCAGTCTGTGAACATGTACAAGATCGCCCCGTCACTACATCAGATTTGATAGACCACAAATCCTCGCTAAAGAACACCGATTCCTTCCAAGGATGATTCGCGAGGCTATTGAAATCAAAAAACATCCTAATTTCAATAGAGAAGATGGCTGGGTGCTACCATCTGCTTGGGATCCTATAATAAATAAAATTAAATCCCAACCCAAGCATACAACTGCAAGACTCCATGATACCATAAGCTCATACTGTGTAGATCGGAACAAAAGTTAAAATTTTAATCTATGGTAACCGCGGTTAACTATGACAGCTGGACGTTGAACATCTCAGTCCTTCCCGTGACCATGGGTGCTGTAAAGCTCTCGAAACGTCGGGTAAAAAAGTTAAATATACGCGATAAATTCCGTTAAAACTAGTATTATTTCAATATACAGATACACCATAAATAATAATAATAATAATTTATTTTATTTTGATAAAATGTACAAATTATTCCAATAAGTCTTAACTTAAAAATAGTCTATAATAACAGGCACCTGAACTAGGATAAACCTGTATCTCAGGTGTACGAGACGTGCGTGCGTGCTCGTACATTAACAAATATTTTCTGTTTCTTATATAAAATGAATAACGTACTAACTAATAAGGGTTATTTGGGTAAAATACGTTATCATTAATTTACTTATGATATTAGTTAACTTAAAACAATCAGCAACTTCTCTGTATCATCGTATGACAAATTTTGTAACCATGTTCGAATTACCTTCTTCCAGTCTGCCATTTTTAATGGATATATATACAAAATTGCATAGACTTGATTATACAAAAAAGGGCCGTGAAATGTAAAAAATCTATGCATGAAATAATGCCTTACTCTAATGTTAGTTTCTATTACTTTATCTCTGCGCCTTTTATCAGTGACCTCTCTTCTATAAGGCAATATTAAGTGCTGTTTTAGTAACGTGCTCATAACAAATAACTGGCGCACTGAGAGGACATTATAGGATTTGTATAAGAGATGGGATGGAAATAGAATAGGGCGGAATGTTGCAACTTTTAATACAGCTCTTTGAGCGCGTTCCAGTGGTAGTAGTGTAGTTTTAGCTGCTCCACCCCAAGAGGTTATACAATAGGTGAGTATTGACTGACATAATGCGTAATATACTTGTTTTACTACCTTATTATCAGCAAAAGAATTTTTTTTTAAAAAACAAACATTAGCTTACGAACTCTATTGCATAGGTGGTTTATGTGGTTTTTAAATGTAAACGTAGAATCTATAATTATTCCAAGGTACTTAACAGTTTTTGTACTAGAAATAACTGGGCAGTAACATTTAGACTCTGTGACTGAGTAACATTGATGTGCATAAAGTTCTGGAATGGTTATATGCTGGGTTGAGCTGCGCATAGAAAAATGAATATATTTGGTTTTGTCCGTATTCAGTGTTAATATGTTTTGTTGGAGCCATTTATTAACTCTATCAAAACCTTGCTGAGCATATGAATAAACCTTGTCAACTGTATTTGCGGAAAAAAGTAGCACGGTATCATGTGCGTAAGATATTATTTTACCTGAGTTAAGTTCAAGATTGCAAAGGTCATTTATATAAGTCAAAAATAGGGTTGGCCGTAATACACTTCCTTGAGGCACGCCAAAATGAGTATTTTTTTGGTCAGAATTAACAACCTTATCGATTTTTATGCATTGATATCGATTTTCTAAATAATTCTTAAAAAGTTGAAGCTGCTTATCTCGAATACCTATGCTCTCTAACTTATTTAATAGGATAGGAATAGAAACCGTATCAAATGCTTTCGCAAGGTCAAGGATAATGCCAATTGATTGGTTGCCTTTATCTAATTCTTGAGAGACGTAATCGGTTATTTCCTGCACAGCATCAGCAATGGACATTTTAGGCCTGAAACCATATTGCATATTCGATAATATGGATTTACTTTGTAAATAATTCATTAATCTGTTGTTAATTAATTTTTCTAATATTTTAGACGTGGATGAGAGTATCGAGATAGGCCGATAATCGGAAACGTTTTTTTTGTCCCCCGATTTGAATACTGGAACTACAATTGCTTTTTTTAAACAATTTGGGAAAATTCCTTCAGAGAGGCAAATTCTGAAAATATGGGTTAATGGTGGTACTAGAATTTGTCTATATTTTTTTAATATACTAGTGGGTAATCCGTCCCATCCAACCGCACTTGTTTCTTTCAGTCCCATTATAATCCTTTCCACCTCACTAGGGTCCGTATCTAATAATGTGAACGAGCTTAATTGGCAGTTTTTTTGAGTTAATAAAGTGGCCCTGTATTCATGATTATTGTTAGAGTTGTTTGTTATCTGCTCAGACAGATTTTTACCAACGTTCACAAAGTAATTATTTACTGTATTTGCTGATATAAGCGGCGAGTCATTATTTTGTAATAATTCTGACGAAGATTCATGCTGTTTGGAAATAAATGCAATATCTTTTACATGCCGCCAAATCTTTTTATTATCTCTACCAGACTCTTCTAGTAAGTTTGTAAGATAATTATACTTCCACTTTTTTAATAAATTGTTACAAAAATTCCTATATCTTTTATATGAATTTTGTAAAATGGAATTATCTGAAGAGGACTTTGCCATCAGGTGTAGTTTGTCCCTGTGCTTCATGCACCTAATCAGGCCAGGTGTAATCCAAGGGATAATAAGTTATTATTTTTTTAGCTACTGTTCTATACGAAGTATTGCTAGCAATGGTATTTCGTATGTTATTTATTAAGTAAGGCAAAGAGATGTTTACGTCATCGGTTTTATAAACTAGGCTAAAGTCTTACTTACTTACTTACTTATCTTCACGCACAATCCCTAACGGTGTAGCCAGAGAGAACAGATCGCCAAGTGTCACGATCCTTACGTACCTCTTTCGCTTCTTTCAGGTTCATTAACTTCTTCATACATGCACGTCTAGGTATCCGAGTACTCTTGACCCTCCCCTCTTCGAGAAATTTGCTGACATGGTCTTCGAAAGTTAGTCTCGGTCTACCTCGACACCTTTTATATTTATTTTCGCTCTATATATTTTCTTCACCATTCGGTCTTCACTCATTCGTTCAACGTGCCTAAACCATTGGAGTACGCCCCTATCAATTTTTGTGATAAGGTCATCTTTCAATCCTGCCATATTGCGAATCTCTTCGTTTCGCTTTCGGTCGGCTATGCTAACGCCACACATTTTACGAAGAGATCGCATCTCCACTGCATACAACTTGCTTTTATGCTTCTTCTGGCATACCCAGGTTTCGCTGCCATATACCGACTTTGTGGTACCAACACTGCGTTATGTATTGCAAGGCGTGCACTCTTCACCACGCCTTGCCTTTTGACTAATGCATTCAGGGCACCGTTGACTTTGTTTACGGCAGCGAAACGCCTATCCACATCTAAATCACATCTGCCATCCCGGCTGAAAGCACTCCCCAAGTATACAATTTCATTTACCTGTTCTAGACATTCCTGATTTACCCATATTTCACATTTCGTTCTCTCTTCGTCCTTTTCAAATACCAGAACCTTAGTTTTATTAGCATTCAAACGGAGACCTTTAATTTCAAATTCCTCTTTCATACACGTGACGAATGCCTGCAGTTCTGCTTCTGATGGTGCAATAAGCACTGCATCATCAGCATACAGCAGACAATTAACTTTTATGTCACCCAATTTCACACCCAAACAGCTATTTTTCAGCTTATGTAAACAGCTGTCGAGATACAGTATGAACAGCCAGGAAGACATGACACAACCCTGTTTTACGCCCGCTTGGACGCTAAACATGGGTGATAGGTCATACCCTACCCGCACACAGGCTTTACAGTCATAGTAAAGTAACTGCACAGCCCTTAACAATCGACCATCCACACCATATCCCGGCAACAGTTCCCACATTTTCTTCCTTATAACCTTATCAAATGCTTTCTCCACAAAAGCACAGAAAATCCTCTGGTTAACACTCAGAAGCTTCTCCGTGATCATGCGGAGAGAAAACATTTGATCCGTGCATCCTCTTCCAGGTCTAAATCTGCATTGTGCCTCCCATAAGAATCTTTCCGATTTCTCTGATAGCACCCGCGGTCAAAATATGAACCTTTACCTATATATAAAGGCACAATGACCGCGGATCGCCAATCATCCGGGACATTTCCTGTCCGCCAGCACAAATTGCACAGCAGATGAAAGCTGTCCCAGACGCGAGGCCCACCGTACTTAATCATTTCAGCAGTAACTCTGTCTAGTCCGGCAGCCTTACCGCATTTCAAACTTCGAATCACACGTTCAATCTCTTTCATGGTGATAACCTCAGTGTCATCGAGGTCCGTGTCTGGCGTGCCAGTCACGGCGTCACCCCCGGATCCTTCACTAAGATCATGACACGCATACATTTCTATATAAAATTCACTCCATCGCCGCATGACGTCCGATTTTTCTGAGAGGCCGTCATTGGTTCTCGAAAGCACTTTGTTCATTCTTAAGGCTGTCACACCACTCCGGGCCCTTCCAACCTCTTTCCAGAAGAGTTTGGAGTTTTCCCTAAAGTTGTGCGACAACCTCTCATCCGCTTCTATTCTACACCTTTCACGTACTTCCTCAATCAATGTTTTCGCATGAACTTTCTGCAGCTTATATCTTTCTTTCATCTTCTCTCTCATATGCTCATCAGTTATTAGAGGCCAAGTAGTCTAACCATGCTTTTTTCTTCTTTTTTACAGCTTCTCTCACTTCATAATTCCACCATGCATCTCTTCTTTTACTACTACCTCTTTTTGTCGTTCCACATACTTCTTCCGCTGCACTTACCATTCCATCCCTAAGGTTCTGCCATGTTCTCTCCACACATTCTTTCCTGCCATCGATGGTGTCAAGCTTTTCGGCTACCTTCGTGTGATATTTGTCCCTAGTATCCGCTTCCTGAAGCTTCCAGCTTCGGATGCGACAGACCGACTGTGGTTCTGTTACTGTCGTCCGGTAGCGCCAACCCGCGAACAAACCCCTAAATCTAGTAATTACTAGATAATTATCCGTTCCCAGGTCAGCACCCCTGAACACTCGTGTATCCATCACCTGTTTTCGCAGTCGGTCATCCACCAGGAACAAATCAATCATACTTCTCTCATTCTTTCATAATAGTGTTTGTCACAAGAAGACCCTTTTCCTTGCATACAGCCAGTATAAGCTTGCCAGCATCATTAGCCCTTTTATCGCCAAACTTTCCAAGCACCGACTCGTATCCTGGTCGAGCGATACCTACCCATCCATTCAAATCACCACATACAACAGTTCTTTCGTTTCCCTTAACCAAATCTAGAACTTCTCTTACATTCTCCCAAAACTCCTCCAGCTTAGCCCTGGACGACGAAGCTACCAGCGCATAAACAGCCAAAAGGAATAACTTCGTCAGTTATCCATTTTGAAGCGAACCCAGAGAAGTCTTGAGTTCACAACCTTGTATTCAGTCATAAGATCGACTAACCGGGACGACAACAGCACTCCCACTCCCTGGCAGGCGTTCTCGCTTTCCGGGACTCCGGACCATATAGCTAACGTCCCGCCAGGGAGCTCTTCAGTACCACTGCCTTTCCGTTTGGTCTCCGACATACACACGACATCTAATTCTCTTTCTTTCATTATTTCGATCAACTCATTCGTCTTATCTCTCATGCCCCCTCTAACATTCCACGTGCCAACTCTGCACTCCGTCCTCCACCTTCCGCCGTGTCGGGCTGTGCGTGACGGGTGGCGGTCCCCATCGCCGCTTTGCGCGCTGCATTCCACACCAACGGGGACGAACTGGTGTGCGTCGCCTTGGGGGGACGCCCTAACCCTCGTTTGCATGGGTGCGCAGCTGTGTAGAATTGCAGCCCTGAAAAGGGCTGGCAGGGGTCGCGACGAGCACGCTTCTACAATGACCTGTGGGCTAAAGTCAATGTTTTGAATTTCTTGTTCAAGTTTTTTCGTATTAATTTTAGTAATAGAGTACTTGCAATTAGGTTTCGATATTTTAAGGCTTAAGTTAAGAATGACGGCACTATGATCGGTTACTATAGGACTGGTGAAAAGGGTTATTGATGGTAACCTAGTTTTTAGTAAAGTGTGGTCTAAACAAGAACCACTTAGATGTGTAGGGAGCAAATGTGCTGGAAGCAGGCCCTGGCATGCACATATATTAAGGTAGTCTTTTGCTCCGCCTTCACTGCCTTCTGGGTTAATATCAATATTCATATCACCCGTTAACACAATATTTTTGAACGACGACAGTTTCCCAAGTGTAATGTCTAATGACGTGATAAAATTGTCTATTTGCTTAAAACCACAAGGTCTGTAAACAGCAAGGATAGCAGTTTCATGACCCACTTTCACCAATAACCTGCTAAAATCTAGCATATTAGGCTCCTCGACTGATATGTTCGTATTTTTTTCGCAAAGACTACTACACCGTCATTTTGCTTGTATACATTTTTACTACTAAAAGTATTGTAACCTGGCAGTAATGGGAGGTTGCTTTGGCTCTTACTTACAATACCAAGTCAGAGTGTATTTTGATAAAACATAATTAGGGTTTGTGACAATAAAAACTGCCGATTGAATTATCAAAATTGAAACTTTAATTATCGAACACCAATTACAACTTAATACACACTAATCAATCGAATCAATTAAATCGCTTCGAAGTATTTGTTTGAATTGCCAATTCAATACGGACTCGGTCGCTGTCTTTACTGGCCTCAAATAGGCCTTTCCCACTGAATCACCTAGAATGTTCGAGCACATACCGGTCCCAACCGACTAAGTGTATAAAGATCTCTCCTAGTTCTGCCACTCGATACTTGATGACTCTAGTGGGAAAGTTTTAACATGGAATTTTCTAGAAAGCTATAGTTACAGATGGCGCTAGTGGCATTAATTATGACTTGCACCGTATTAAATCCAATTAAAAAAATCACAACTAGAAGTTTAAAAATGTCATTATAATTGTTTCATTGTATAGTAAAAGTATTTAATGAATGACTATATTATATTTGATATAATAACTAGGATATTTATGAAAGTATCGAAAAATTTACCAAGAACTTTGCAAAAGCTTTTGTATTTATCGTCTTATATAATATTTTATAACATTTTATAACACATAAAATAAACGTAAGCCATGGAGATTGCCTCATAAAGTGTTTCCATAGTTGCCGCGCTTGGTAGACGGGGTGGTATTCACAGATTGTTACAAATACTTTCCTCTTTCGATTTGCCTATATCGCCTCCTAAGGATACCCAGGTGATGGGTAGTGGATGTTCTTACAACGCTTCTATACGAACGAAATTGTGTTAATAAAGAAGCCGCAATAATATCGGATATATTTTGACAATGGCAGTTCCATTATTTTTCTGTTTTGAAACTTTTACATTGGCTGGAGCACAATTAAAAGTAGGTATTCGGAATTCGATCGGTTAATTCTAAGATTTAAAAAGAAAACAAGGTGTTTGAGTTGACATTTGAAAGTAAATAATAATACAAAAGCTTTATTATAATAATATTATAAGCTTTTTTACGAATCTCTACTTTCATAATTTTTCTTAATACAATAACAACTGATGTATTTCACGTCTGTAACTTACTGAAACAAGCAAAGAAGTGACTCAATCAATTAGTTACCGTACCATCAACAGTATCACTAAAGTTTAATGGCTTCTTAAAACATTTTACTATGGACTATAATAAAATAACATCAAGTGTAAGACCCACTTTAAACAAGTAACTTTCAACGTAATCAATAAACCACTGATTTAAACGTTTATACGGCAAAACTTTTCATAAATATTATAATGTACATTATGGCGCTAATCACAAGACTTAACCTTGAATTCATAAATTAAAACAGCGTCTTATGTAACAATCCAAGTACTTTACATTATTGGACAAAAGCAAGGTAAGATAAAAGATACAAAGTAACCAGTCTACCTTAACTGGAAGGCTGTATGGAATTAGAACTTTGCCTGCCTTAATTGGCAAGTCGTTATTACAACAACAAATAGTCAATATAATCTAAAACAAAGAGTCAATTTAGTTTTAAATTATGTGTGATGATTTTTTTCCAGACTTCGATAGGCCCTAAACTGGATTAGACAAAACATAGTAAATTATTTTATTGATATCCGTAACGGTGACATAAGTAGAAGCTTAATAAATCCATCAACATTTCTTCACCGTTGTCATTTCATAGTTTGATAATGCAGAGCAGCAATTACTAAGGAGTTTGTGATAAATGCACGAATATATAGATCATAAACGTTTAATTTCATTATGTCACAAAGACGTTCATTAGAAATAAGATGGTTATGTAAAAAGTAATGTAAGCTAGGTAAGAATTCGCAGTTTCCGGTATGAAATATCAATTTACGCTCCAACCAGCCCACTTGGGTCTTGCCAGCGGTGAATGGGATGTTCTGGACTTAGAACGGGGTTGGATTTAGAATCGTTTGGCAGGAATTTGGGGGAGTAAGGTGTTTTATTTGGTAGAGGTTTGGTCCCCGATTATAATAATACCACTCCCATTAAAAGGTAATGCACCGTTATCGAAAAAATAAATAAAAACTATTATAGTCCTAAATGCATAAAGTATGAAAAGTGATACATTTTTTATTATTAACTGCATTTACGGCTCTGGATTCTAGACTTTCTGAGAAAAAATTATACGATATTACTGTGAAAGATGGATAGCATACAGAATTTTGTGTCTGTGGCAACCTGACTATAGATATATGATCTGATCGAATCTGTACTAAAATTAAATAAGCACGCCCCGAATCCACGTAGACTTGTCTGCCCTACTCCTAAATTGTTTTTGTAAAGCCGTAGGTGCGGAGGGAGACCAGCCCCCGCCCGTCGTAGTAAATCGCAGGCACCTGTGCGAGCCGTAGTATGGTTATTATTGTATTATATATTATGTTTACAATTTAAAGTAATTATAAAAGCTAATATTTTTGGTGTTTTGTTGGGTGCAAGAGCGAGCGAAGCGAGCGGGACTTAGGGCACCCCGATTCGGACAGGTTAGGTTAGATGGTCCATTCGCTCGCTTCGCTCGCTCGCTCGACCCCGCCATTCCCTTCGTGGTTATTTGTCTGTAAACCACTCAGAAATAGGAGCCCCGCGAAGCGGGGCTCCGTCGACCGGCCTTCCCTCTACTGCGCTACGTGGTGCTTCCCTCCTCCAACTCTCTCCCACCATAAATCAGGATTATAGTCAAAAACATTACGAAAACATAACCTCAAAATTAGATATTTGAAAATTTATAAAAAAAAACTAAACACGTCCGGCAGGATGTGGAAGTGGGGGGCGACGCTACAACTCCCCCGCCTCCCTCTCCACCACCTCCCATCCTCTCAATTCATTTTGAGTTATTATTTTGAGCTTAGTTCTATGAGATTTTCTTTTTGATTTTGCTCAAGAACGGTGCATTAACTTTTAATGGGAGTGGTATTATTATAATCGGGGACCAAACCTCTACCAAATAAAACAACTTACTCTCCCAAATTCCTGCCAAACTTTTCTAAATTTCAACCCTTAGAACGTCTCAGATGCGCGGAACGTCGCGAACAAGAGTCTGCGGTTCCTTGGAGGTACGAAAGATCATAAGATCATAAGTTAACATATTTAAAAGAAACGGCCATTAATGTTACATGATCTATGATCAAGATGATCATAGGCTTAGGATATATAGACGGCCATGGTGTGCAAGGGAGAAGAAAATTCCTTTATTATGACTCTGTAACCGATTTTGAATCTCAGATCAGCACAAGTCGGCACGCAAGAAATAAGCTCCTGGATATTTTGTAATTTTTATAATTAATTGTTATCCAAAATGGTTACTGGTTAATGGTATGTTTTTGAGTGACATTGTACAGGTAAAGGTATGATGCGTATATTTTTGATTAATATTTATGTTATATACTTATTGTTTAAAATATAGAATATTTTCAATTTATTTATAATTTTGATATTTTGCAAAGAAAAAGTCAGACTGTCGATAATTTGTATGATTTTGGTTAATTTATTTTTAAACAAAATATTTTACACGTACGCTAGGTATTGACTCAATGTTAAACGTTTAATAAGAGTCGCACATCATTTTGCCCATACAACGAAAAATGGAATGAAATAAAATGCTCAATTTACTTTCTAAAAACGTTATTTTATTTTACCATTTATCAAACAGATTCCCTCTGGATTCTATAATTCGCATAAATTGCATGCAGGGTGCAAAAAAAATAGATTAAAATTTAACTTTTGTTCCGATCTACACAGTATGAACTTATGGTATCTTAAAGTCTTGCAGTTGTATGCTTGGGTTGGGATTTAATTTTATTTATTATAGGATCCCAAGCAGATGGTAGAACCCAGCCATCTTCTCTATTGAAATTTGGATGGTTTTTGATTGCAATAGCCTCGCGAATCATCCTTGGAAATAATCGGTGTTCTTTAGGAGGATTTGTGGTCTATCAAATCTGATGTAGTGACGGGGGCGATCCTGTACGTGTTCACAGACTGCAGACTTCCCGGAGCGTCGATTCTTCACATCAGCTATATGTTCTTTAACTCGGGTTTTAATCGATCTTTTAGTTTGTCTTATGTAGGAGAGACCTCCTCCACAATCAAGCTTGTACATTCCTGCATCTTGCAGAGGGACGTTATACTTGACTGATGGTAAAAACTTACCAATCTTCTTCGGCGGATTGAAGTATGTTTTGATGGAAGCGCCCTTCAAGATGTAGCCAATCTTGTCAGTGACTCCTCTAAAATGTGGTAGTACAGCAGGTACACGCTCGACTGTGGCCGGCTTCACTCGTTCACTGTGATGTAGGTGTGGGACCCGAAGGTTGTTGTCATGCAAAACTTGCTTGACGTGTTGGAGCTCGTCAGCCAGGTGTTTACTGTCACAGATCCCTCGTGCTCTCTGAAACAAAGATTTACCCACGGTAGCTAACTGTAAAAAATGGTGGTGAGAATCACCGTTTAAATATTTATCTGTATGAGTCTTTTTTCTATACACAGTATGGCTCAAGGTGTTATCAGGATTCCGAATTACTAACACATCTAGAAAATCTAAAGAATTGTTTGCCTCTAACTCCATTGTGGACCGAATTTTAGAATTTATGGAGTTAAGATGGTCTAAAAATGCAGTTTCTTTATTTAAAGGTAGAATTGTGAAAGTGTCGTCTACGTACCGCTTGTAGAATCTTGGATGTATGGGAGTAGTAAGCAGGGCTTTCTCCTCAAAGTCTTCCATGAATATGTCGGTGAGCCCATCGCCACACCATCTACTTGCTTGTAGAACTCCTCCTTCCACAATAGGTACCCAGACGTAAGGCCGTATCTGAGTAATACTGCATATTTTACGGGCATTTTGTTTTCTTCCGGCCTTCTAGTTACACTTGAGATGCAGTCTTCAACAGGTAAGCCTGTAAACAATGACTGCACATCAAAACTGACCATAGTTTCATTGTCTGCCAGATGTAGGTCTTTAATCTCGCTGTAAAAATGGTAGGAATCCTTTATGTGTGCTCTTATATGTCCCCTGAGCGGTGAGAGTATTTTCGCTAAGTGTTGAGCCAATCTGTAAGCTGGTGAATCGATTTGGCTCACTATGAGACGTAATGGAGCATTGGGCTTGTGTATTTTTGGTAACCCGTACAACTTTGGTGATTTGGCGCACGTAGGTATTATACATTATACGTCCAGATTTAATTTTTCGGAGTGTTTCTTTATGAGGTCACTAGTTGTGTCACAAAGGGCCAGATAGTGGCGGTGAAAGAATAACCGCTACCCCATATCGTCCCATGGGTATCGTAAGAGGAGGCACGACAGAGGGAAATTGAAACAGGTGATAGGCAGGAGCATCTTTCTGATAAAAACATAAACTACTTACTTAAAAAAATTGCGGTTGACAATCCGCTCGCTAAGCGTGTCAACTACGGCAAAATTCCCCCCCCCCCTCCCCGTGAAGCAAGGGGATGCATATGTCTTTAATAGGCTGTGATGGATGATGGGGGGATGGAAAAGGCAGGCAGGTGAAGCTTATTCTCGTGAAAATTTTATTTGAATATTTTTTGATTATTTTAGAACTGTTATGGTAAAAATTCAGTACATTTTTAATAAAATAGGTTAGTGAACGAAAGTAGTTCAATTTCGTACAACAAAGTCGTCTATACGCCATTGTAATATATTCTGAGTGTATGTTCTTGATATTTGCAAAGTCACTCATAAAAACCTACAAGGTACTTCCCGTTGACCCAAAAACCATGAAAGTTTACAAGCATCGCGGACTCATAGCACAAGTAAAAAAAATATATTTACAATTATAAACTTCCATTTGCAGTTGTAAAATTGACCGTTATGTAGACCGATGTATGAGACAAAATTATTCTCCATTACGAATTTATTGTACTTCAATACTTGACTTACCTTTTCATCCTCCTCATTATCATTACAGCCCTTCACAAGTCCACTTCTGAACTAGAGATGCAGGAAGTAAAAGGTATCGCTATTTTGTCCGTGAACTTCTGATAACTCCTAACTCGCATTTTTTCGCAAAACCTTTTTTAATGCCATTGTTTGACAGACATCAAAACCTATAGAATACATTAACCTCCTTAATAAAAAACTTGGTCACAATCCGCTTAGAGAAATATCTTCTAAATTTTGCTGGAAATTTTTTCTTACAGTTTTCTCGAGGCGCGCATTCGCGCAAACGCGGCTATTCAGTATTCTGGCGTTTGACATTCAAAAGTAAGTTTTTAATGTTTTCATCACTTCGTTGTTATTTACATTAATGTTATAGCTAACCAAAAATGTTTAACTGAATTTATTTTATAAAATAGGTACGTAAATAGGATTATTAGCTATGATTTATTTTAGGTAAAGTATGATTCTGGTCTTCTTACTCTCATGAACAACGTTACCGGCCAACTCGAGAACTTCAACGGCGAGGTATTCCAAGACCGCGGCCAGGCCACACGGGAACTTTCCATCCTCTTCATTGTCATTACAGCCCTTCACAAGTCCATTTCTGAACTAGAGATGCAGGATGTGCTAAAAGGTATCGCTATATTATGTCGTATCAATATTTTAAGAAAATAATAATATTGATTTCGATCTATAAAAAAATCGATATATCTATCGCTTCTCCTTAAAAAATACTCGTGCTTTATGAGTCTCTATTCCATTTGTTTTTTACTAGACTAGTTCAATAAATCTGTGAGTATTAATATTCATAAAATATTGTGCGTGTAATTGTGTATGTGTACACAGTTACTCGCTAAATAAAGAAGTTTCACTTCGTACGAAGTGAAACTTCTTTAAGATATTTCATTCTGTTTCCTATGTTACTTTATATTTTATTTTATATTTTACATAAGTAAGTTAAATAATAGTATACTGATGCAGCACCGGCGGTGAAAAGGTAGGTACAAAAATATGACGTTTTTAATACCATACTAAATTTCTCCCCTACGATGGTAAATAAGTTTCTCTTCAATAAATACCAAACAAGAAATATCTAACTAATAATCAAGTGATAGAAATGTAAAATCATACGTTAATAAAACATTGATAAAAATAAAATGCTTTTTAATCAAATGCAATAGATTTTGCAATTAAATGCGTGTATGCAAACCAATACTTATTTTTCCGAACGAAACAGTAGAAAAGCCAGATGAAACTGAGGATGTGGTAGGTACGCAATGCTTTAGCGCTGTTTCTAAAAGAACACTGGTGAATTGTCGGCTGGCAGTTCAAAATTTATGTGGATATTCTGTATTCCAGGGGTTTTAAATAGTGTCGACAACGGTGTCGTTTTTATTTGATACATTTTGGATACTTCATATTTTTATCAATATATACATATGATGTATCGAAATAAAAGATATCGCCAAAAGGTATCGGCATATCAAAAAACAAATATCGATATGTTAACACATACAAAAATGCCCCTCAACAAAGCAGGGTGCTGAGCCAACTGTGTTCATTGACTTCCTATATCTCATATTTATTCACCTTTTCGTTAGAGAAGCATAAAATAAGTTTAATACATAACTCCTAGGACGCGTGTCCTACTCGCGGAGTCCAGTTTTTTTGAGCGCGTTTAGTTTTTTATTTATTAGTTAAAGTTGTTAAAGATTTTTTGTTGCTTTT
The DNA here is from genome assembly GCA_036936625.1 of Parnassius smintheus behrii. NCBI lineage: Eukaryota > Metazoa > Arthropoda > Insecta > Lepidoptera > Papilionidae > Parnassius > Parnassius smintheus. The sequence continues at coordinate 38,615,751 of JAUPFT010000010.1, forward strand.
TTGGTTTCCGGAATTATCATCAGATGTACGCCAGACCAAAAAAGCGCGGGCGTCGAAACTCATTAATTTGATCTAACGTGTAGTATTTGATCGACAACTCTTCTACCGTTTGCGGCGATCAGGGCAAGTTTTTCGAGAATAACCTGTTATCACCTATTAGTGTTTATTAGCTTATGAAATCGTATTTTTTTGATTGATCATAGTGGTAACTTATATTTAAGCGGATTATACACATACAAAAATAGAGGCCTCTAGCCCTAATATCGTACATAGGCTTGGGTGCAGTTTTAGCGACATAATAGCAAATTTTACACAACATTTGAAAACTAACAATTTGAGTTTTAGCTCAAACTTTGGTTCAGTTAAATTCTATTTTCAATCTAGACGTTATTTTATGAATCAGAATGAAGTTTTTATTTTAGTTCATAATTCATCACCATTACAGCCCTTCACAAATCCAATGCTGAACATCGGCCTCCCCCAAAAAATGCCACAAAGCACGACTCATCGACTTCCTGCATGCCTTACCCGGTCGTCACTCCATCTAGTAGGGGGTTCACTTCGTTTATCAATACGAGGCTGCCCCTCGAGAAAGTTTCTTTCTTATCGGCTGTCGGTTATTCAAGCTATATGGCTGACCCATTGTCACTGCAGCTTCCTAACTCCATTGAACTATGTATGTTACACTGGTTCTACTACGAATATCCTTATTTTTTTAATTTATCACTCAGATAATGCCTGAGCATAGATAGATCGCTGACCGACCTTTAGCTTTCTCATACGGTCAGCAGTGAAAGACCGAGTCTCAAATCCATATTTAAAATCCGAAAATATGTGTAGTAATTACTACATCTCCGGAACGCTGTCCAGCCGAGTTAAATCCGTCGATTGACTTCTCGGTCGAAGTTGGACTAACGTAATCGAAATATTTGTCCCAGATAAACGTACTCGTCAACATCTTCGAGCGTAGTGCTCCCTACAACTAAAAGCGTAGGTGTGACATGAACATTACACATGAACTTTACTTTGTCCATGTTCATCATAAGACCTACCTGATCTCAATAGTGTCTCCTAACAGATAACGAGACACGTTATCTATTAGGAGACACTATTGAGATGACGCTAAATCCTTGAAATTCTTCACCGCTGCATTGGTAGACGCTTTCGAGCTACTAGACTGAAAATAATACGGTATGAACATCAATGGCGAGTATAATTTCAAGGAATTAACGTCACCCTGTTTTACATCTCTCTGCAGTTGGATAGGTTTCGTACTCTTGTTAGCTCTCGTAGTTCTACTATACCAACACTTTAGCAATTTGATATAACAGTAAATTTGGCACAGCCGAAAATTCGACGTCATGAAAGCCTTTCTTATAGTCTACATTCATATGGCAAAGTGGAATATTGTAGTCTATGTGCTAAAGTCTTTTTGGAAAGCGGCTTGTTCGGGAGTCGTAGAGTTTGCGTGTGAGACGATTCGTAATGACTCTTGAAAACAGCACGTAGTCGCGGATTAGAACAAAATTTGGTACGTTATTAGTCAAGGAAGCGTTGCCAACTTTCTTGAATAAAAGACCACCACACTTTTACTCCATGCCTCCGGAGTTATTAGAAGGAATGGAGGAATTAAAGCGCTTCTGAAAGACTTTGAGTACTCTACCCGCTTTTAGAAGCTCCGATGTAATTCCATACTCGCTCGGGTGTTGCTGTTACCGTACCGTGTAGTGGTGGTGTAGGATATCCTCTACTTCATATCTTCCTGTAAGAGACGACAGAGAGAAACTGAGGCAGTAGATGGGCAGCAGCATCTTTCTGATCGACCAGCTCGGTAACAATGGCAATGTACCCCCATAGCAAGAGTAATTTTATTTAATAAATATAATTGTTGACTAACTTGTCTTAATTTTGAATATATGGTACCAATGAATGTCCTTTCTTTTTCTTTTCAATCACGTTTAATGAGACCATAAAATCATCTTGTTATTCCCAATGATCGCAACTACTTCACAATAAGCCCACGAAAGGATGGTTGATATTTTGATATAAATAATCATATAAATATGACGAATATAAATAATAAATATCTGAATGCGTTTTAACTGTCTAGCAAGCTGGGAAGGACAAATCTGATATAGTCTTGCTACTTCTGATTACAATAAATCACACAAGCACGACATCGAGCTATTTTAGTTTCAATCGATATGACTGCAAGGTGAAGTTAATGAAATTTCATATAGCTACACGACTTTGTTGGAATTTGAAGGGATTACAATATTCAAAATTTTGGGATACGTATTTTTTAAAGTAATTAAAGATTAGTACCTGGTTGACCGAGCTTTGCTCGGTATTTTTCGCTCGATTTTTTTAATTCATGTGTTTTGGAAATTACATTTAGATACAAATGACATACTGATGAAATATAAATAATATTTTTTGATCTTAGCGACATAACAGAAAAAACGGAACTGGTTATTTGAATAAAAAATCATGAGTGCAATTATTTTAATTTCAATTTTCGTGTTTTAAAAATTACTAAAAAAAGGGCTCGAAAAAATAGATTTTCTCAAAAAAGAAAAGAACATGAAAAAAAATTAAAAAGAGTCGGTCGGTCGGTCTGGGCTCGAACCGGGGCTTTAAGATTCTGTGACCGACCATTATCCCAATTAAGCTATTTATAATCACTAACAATTCGTCAAAATTTACCTTCTTATTTTAACGATATTGTAGCAGTTTTTCATTGCCTAAAAACACGGACAAAAAGACATTTTCTAAAAATAAATCCTAGCTAGATCAATTTATTATCCCCGAAACTCCCTGGACACAAAATTTTATGAAAATCGTTGGAGCCGTTTCCGAGATCCCGATTATATATATAGTACCTGGTTGACCGAGCTTTGCTCGGTATTTTTCGCTCGATTTTTTTAATTCACGTGTTTTGGAAATTATATTAAGATACAAATTACATACTGATGAAATATAAATAATATTTTTTGATCGTAGCGACATAACAGAAAAAACGGAACTGGTTATTTGAATAAAAAATCATGAGTGCAATTATTTTAATTTAAATTTTCGTGTTTTTAAAAAATACTAAAAAAAGGGGCTCGAAAAAATAGATTTTCTCAAAAAAGAAAAGAACATGAAAAAAAATTAGAAAAAGTCGGTCGGTCGGTCTGGGCTCGAACCTGGGTTTTAAGATTCTGTGACCGACCATTTTACCAATTAAGCTATTTATAACCACTAACAATTCGTCAAAAGAGGAATGCCCACTCTTCATAGACATTTCGGCCATGGGTGCCCACATATAAAAGCATATAGATATGATAATATACAATTAAAGGAATGAAATGGTTAAGAAATTGGTTTAAAAAAAGTCGGGAATTTTAAGATATAAAAGTTTTTATTTTCACAAATATAGTTTTTAACAACTAATTTTAACGGTGTTATCGCATTTAATTTCTTTGATTTTTAATTCCCGACTTTCGGGTGCTTTCCAGCACACATGGTCATGGGGGATTGAGGTGACTGGTGTACCGAAATCAGTGTTAACTTGGAGTAACTTCAGCTTTTTAATAACTATTTATGGTCCGATCTACGCAGAATGAACTTACTGTCCTGAAGTCTTGCGTGGTATGCTTGGGTTTAGTTTTAATTTTATTAATTACAGTGTCCTAAGCAGGTGGAAATACCCAGCTTCATTCTCTATTGAAATTAGAATGTTTTAATATGGGTGCAATACATTACCGACTTCAGATTGCAACGAGGATGAACTAGATGATTCAGATGGTTCCCGTTCTGCAGTTGAATGTGATGCTGCTCTATCAAACCTTCGCCAACAATTATGACACACACGAGATGACGATGGCAACTGAAATAATATTAAATAAAAAAGTGAAAAAGTGAACTAAATAAAAATTAAATAGATTTGTTTCCTTTAAACTCAAATACATATAAAATATTTATCAAGTTAATTGTTACTGCACAAAAGCAGACTTAATGGCCTATATTATTTAATAATTAAGCACTTAAAAACTACCAGTAGTCCAAAAACAATGAAAAATCAATTGTCTCATTACTTGGTAGTTGGTAAAAACGGTAGCAGTCTATCTGGTGGTGACAAGCTAATCTTATCGCCATGTTATAAATAAGCTTGTATGTTTGTCAGATATAGTTTGTGTGGATGTAATCAGAGTAAAAACATGTATCACTATCAGATATGAGCCCACACACTTAATAAATTAAAAAATGTTGAATACGTACCTCACGTGGTGCAATTTGATGGGCAATTTCATTCCTTATGAGTTCCTCGCGTGGAGAATCAACAACAACAACCCAAACAATGTGTGTGATTTTATTCTCAAAAGTGACTTGCCACAGCTGATACATACATGTCCATGACTATTAATTGGTGAATTTTCCTGTTCGCTAGTTGGATGTCGTATTTGTCGTATTTGAAGGCTAGTTCGTTACTTCGATAACAAATTCACAAAAATAAAAACAAACACGCAAATGAATTCTACATGTGACTATTTATACAGGTATAGATATAGTTGTGAAATGTGAACTGAATTGTGATTTCATTCCATGACAGGGCCTAGCTGTCAGACTCTATGTTGCCACTTAACTGACATAAAATAGATGAAAAGATATCGATTTTTATTCGATTAATAATATCGTTAAAAAACAATCTTTGAGGCGCTTTAAGTTCTGCATACTTTTTAAAATATATTTTCCTTTATTTATTTAAATGCTATTTGAAATGTATTTTTAAGAACAGTTAAATTGTGCAGTAGTGTTTTGTTAAGCTTTAACCTTTTGAGCGCCACGCCAAAAACGCATTACCGTGTCCTGTACGCCAAAGCGCCAAAACAAAATAGTGTTGCCAAGAGTTGATATATCGATAACGTGAAATAACTTGTTTTTGTTGGTTTTTTATGCTATAAAGGACTCTTAATAAACTGTATGTTTTATTTAATCTTGTGCCGTCTTCCACTCTTTTTATATATGTACTTTGTACATATAAACATAAATAAAAAACAAATAATAACAATAAAATAGTAGTAAACCACAGCACTACTCTCCATCCTAATGACGACACTGTCGCGACTGGACGACAACGGCGTAGCTGACCTTCCTTTTTGAAACATTCTTAGAATGTTGTGTTTCGATTTCAAAATCGATCTAACCGATATATATAGACATCGATTCATAATATTTTATGTGTCGGGGAAGGCGTAGGCCAAGTGACGCACAGAAGAAAAGTCTTACACTCTTATGACAATGGGGATTTGATATGATGCTGATACTGCTAGATGATTTTGAGACTGAGAAAGAAAATGGTACAACACAAAATGAAAAATTACTCTTCACACCCTAAGTAAAAAAAACATTAATTGTAATTTTGTATTATTATTAAAAAAGGTACATAATTATCCATTAATCAACAATTGTGTATAATTATTCGCACTAGGTAAATCAGCCTTATAATACTAAAATCTTGGTCATGGAATAAATAAACATATTTGTTCACCAATCAATCAAAAATTCAATTCATCAATCAAAAATCAAAATTCATCATCATCGACGCTTTCCAAAATCCGAATGAGTTCTGAGGAATCGTTCATGTTGCATTGCTCTACTTTTCTCGGTAATCACTTATGACGTCATCAGGGTGTCGTCTATCCTTGATCACGGTGCCCAGTGAACTGATTTTCGAAGACGCGCTAAAGATGCGCTAGAGTAGAGATATTAGATTTATTATGCGAAGATAATCTGATAACATTTTTTTATTCATGTAGCTAATTATAGTTTTATGTTTCTAACCTTTAATTTTATTCAAATATCAATAATAATAGAAAAAAAAACACCATTGAGCTGAATTTTGGATAGTTTTCAAGAAATCTATGCCTCCCGCGTTTGACACTAGCGGTCAACCATAGACGACTTTGGCGTGCTGGACATAGTATTTGCTTAGATAAAAATCCATTTTTATTAGTTCAATGTTTCTTAGTACTTGTGGCTCTAGAAGACTTGTTTTTTATACTCACATGTTGCTGGGTTATTCCTATTTTGAGGAGTGTAGAATTAAAATACCTGTAATAATTTTCCAATATCTATAATTCATATTTTTCGGAGCCGGGTTTTTTGTCAACTATAGACGTCGTTGGCGCTCAGGGCCCGCAGGTGTTGGTCAAGTATAGGCGACTTTGGCGCTCAAAAGGTTAAAGGATTCATGGTAAATCAGCTGGAAACTAACTTGTTTCGTTATCATAACATGATTCTATTTTAAAGGTATTGTTATAAACAGATAAGAATAACTTAACCGATCTTCTTTAGAAACAGATAAGAATAACAGTTCTTATCTGTTTTCAAAGAAGATCGGTTAAGATTAACAGTTAAATTGTGCCGTAGCATTTGTTACTCTCTAAAGAATTCATTGGAAATCAGCTAGTAATTCGCTTGTTTAATTATCGTAACATCATAATTATTTAAAAATTATATTAGCACTGTAATGATGACACCGTAAATAATCGATCGAAAAAGAGAATCGATTTTTTAAATGTGTTTTGTGATTGGCAACACTTTTTTTATTCACAAACTAATGACATAATGATTTACCTAATTTTTATTATTAAGTTTCCGGTACTTTTAATTTGTGCAAAAATATTCCCATTGTTTGAGGATAAATGAATACCGCGATTAATAACCATAAATAAAGATATAATTTTTTAACAAATTCATATTGTTGGGCGTTCCATGGCCGAAAATGGGCGTCCCCCTTTACCTTCTTATTCTAACGATATTGTAGCAGTTTTTCTTTGCCTAAAAACACGGACAAAAAGACATTTTCTAAAAATAAATCCTAGCTAGATCGATTTATTATACCCGAAACTCCCTGGACACAAAATTTTATGAAAATCGTTGGAGCCGTTTCCGAGATCCCGATTATATATATATATATATATATATATATATATATATATATATATATATATATATATATATATATATTTATATACAAGAATTGCTCGTTTAATAGTAGGAGTACCCGGTTGACCGAGCTTTGCTCGGTATTTTTCGCTCGGTTTTTTTTAATTCGTGTGTTTTGGAAATTATATTTAGATACAAATTACATACTGATGAAATATGAATAATATTTTTTGATCTTAGCGACATAATAGAAAAAACTTAACTGGTTATTTTAATAAAATATCATGAGTGCATTTATTTTAATTTAAATTTTCGTGTTTTTAAAAAATACTAAAAAAAGGGCTCGAAAAAATAGATTTTCTCAAAAAAGAAAGGAACATGAAAAAAAATTAAAAAAACTCGGTCGGTCAGTCTGGGCTCGAACCTGGGTTTTAAGATTCTGTGAACGACCATTATACCAATTAAGCTATTTATAACCACTAACAATACGTCAAAATTTACCTTCTTATTCTAACGATATTGTAGCAGTTTTTCATTGCCTTAAAACACGGACAAAAAGACATTTTCTAAAAATAAATCCTAGCTAGATCGATTTATTATCCCCGAAACTCCCTGGACACTAAATTTTATGAAAATCGTTGGAGCCGTTTCCGAGATCCCGATTATATATATATATATATACAAGAATTGCTCGTTTAATAGTATAGGATTAAAAAAATAATAACTATATATAAAAAAAATTTGATGTAATATTAAAGGAATTAGGTATATATATATATATATATATATATATATATATATATATATATATATATATATATATATATAATTCCTGTGATACAATGTGTTCCTATATAATTCTTGTGAAAGAGGTATTTTGTAGCATAAAACTATATTTACGGATTTTATTGCGTTTAATTAATTATTTTATCATATTTTTAATTCCTGACGTTTCGGGTGCTTTATAGCACCCATGGTCACGTGGGGGGACTGAGATGTTTTACGTTCCAATGTCATAGTTAGTTCGGCTACTTTGAGTTTTTAAGAACAGAGCACAGGTGTAGTATATATATATACATATATATATATATATATATATATATATATATATATATATATATATATATATATATATACATTAGTCTCGTAAATACTTGAAAATAATTTCAATAATATTTTGAATGCGCTTGAATGGGTTCCGGAATGGTTTAGATTTAAAAGTAGACTCAGTAGGTGGCACTGTTGTCGTGATCCAGAAATCACCCGTGAGAAGCCGAGGCGAATAGCTTGTTTGTAATTCACAGAAGTTATCTTTGTAGTGTTTGTAAATATAACATCTACTTCTTTCGGTCTTCCGTCATACTTTACATAATATTTTGCATTTCAATATCTAATCGAGACAAATTACTATTAACCTTATTTTCTTGTTTTAATTTTTCAATCAATCCAGGTTCGACAAATATCATTTTCTTTGCATTTTCCATGTTAACTGGCTAGTCCACTTACTAATCCACTCAATACTGCACCTAATATTATTCGAAATTCCAGTCCAGTCGGTCCAGTCTAATACGAAATTCCATATCGGCTAAATTTATCTCTTATCTCCAATCGGCAGTAGAATTAGTTAATAGAGCGATATCGCATATAACAAAGTACCGCATATTTTTCCAACTTTCTGTTTTTCGTTTTTATTTTTTTCATGTTCATGCTTACGTGCGCATTTAAGTGTTTATTTCATTTATTTATTCATTTGGTACACCAAAAAATTTTACACTGATATTGCAAAAACTGAGAATGTACATTCACACATATAAATACTGAACATCGCATGCTTTTTGATCACAGCTATTGCTCCTTTTACCAAGATTAAAGTTCATTATTATTATTATTAAGTATCATTATTCAATTTCACTGCCGAACATAGGTATCCTACAAGTTATGCAAAAGTACGGTTCTGAGCCACCAGCATTCATCGGCTTCCAGCATATTTTACCAGACTATTACTCCATCTAGTAGAGAGCTGGCATACACTCCGCTTGCTGGTACGTAGCAACGATTCTAGAACCTTCCTTCCCCATCGGTTGTCGTTTTATTAAGGTAATGGCCGGCCTATTGCAACTTCAGCTTACTGATCCGTTGAGCTTTGATGGTAGAGTCGTGCTGCAACTATTTTACTGGTATAGTTGTAGCAAGGGTGGCTTAACCGGGGAAGGACCACACTATCCCGTAATACCAGTGTAAGACAGCAGCTAATTGCTGCTGCGTTCCGTATAGTGAGTGCGTACAACCGGAGATACTTTTCCCTGAAAACGAGACATGTCTGTAGGCCACACCAACCACGGATGGTAATCAGGTGGACTGTTATTTGCATTTGTGCATTTATCCCCCTTATTTTATAAAAAATAAATAAACCAATTATAAATCTTAGCAAGAATGAATAATTGGTAAACTACCAACAAATGTTAACTTTCAGATTCCTAGACAGCAGTTAAAACGGTCACATCTAATTTAGATAAATCTTCCCCAAATTGTTCAAATTTCTTTTAAAAATGATATTGCCATATTTCTTGGAGCACGTACCGTAAATGTACATTGTTGTTATTCCATGGCGAAGTTAAATTAACGTCGACGCAATGTCAGCAAAAGGAAGGTAAAAGATTTACCTCGAGATACGTAGTACTATTATTTATTCTGTGCTCGAGACAAGATGAAATTATGGTTACATAACAGATTAATTCCTTTTTGATTTTAGTATTCTTTTAGAAACAAATCCTCAAAGTACAAATTTTTTAGACCTGACGGTCCTCACGATGTTTTAATTCACCGCCAAGCACGTTATTAGTCAACACTTAATAATGTAATTAACAATTCCTTTGATGCCAGCGGGATTGAACCAGGGTTACTTGTGCGCTGTGAAATTTACAGATAAAGACAGAGAGGAATCAACAATTTATGAGCTACCAATTTTAGAAGAGTTAAGTTTCTCTAGCAATGCGACATATTCAATATGGGATGTAACTTGAACTGAGAAGTACGAGCATGTAGCTAGTTCCAAGCGCTTGAAACTAACTACATCGATAACTTGTTCGACATTAAAATAGGTAATAAAACAGTGAAACGTTAACGAAGGGAAAACTTTTGAAGGTCATATATTATTTAGATTAATAAAAATATAAATCTTTTATACGTAATAAAACTTTTAGATTAATAAAAACATAAAACTTTTTTCAAAAATAATTTTGTACCAATTTTAAATATCGAAATCCATCCACCAAATCTACCTAAAATATAAAGGTCAAAAGAGGAGTACGCTACAAACGACGTTGAAGGTCTTTTTTTACAGACAAAGCATCATAAACGTACACACTGTTCACCTGATGGTAAGTGAGTACTGTGACAAATAGACATCTACCTTTATTCTCGATTAAGAATTAATGTGCAATATAAAACGCATCTGTCGTCACCCCCGAGGGCTAAGATCGAATGCCTCCTACCAAGTAAAAAGGATCTCTACACTCAGCACAGGAAATACACCAGCATTAAGCTGCTATTTTACGCTTGTCCGCGCTTTCATTTCTGTGTCCTTCCCCGGTCGAGCCGACCCATTCGTGCTATAACCATAGTAAAGCTGCAACACGGCTCTACCGCGTACACGTAGTAATAAAATAAAAAATAAAAATAAAAATAAAAAAGCCTTTTATTCCATGCTAAATAAGTTTTACAATATAACTTTTTTTTACAATGTAATTTGCATTTTATAAAGGAAATTGAAAATATAAATTTAGTTTTTTTTTAAAATACATTAATATATATATATATATATATATATATATATATATATATATATATATATATATATATATATATATCAATCTTTTTTGTAGATTTTCATGCATTAATTTATTATTTTTTTTAGATTTTAATATATTCATTTAATTTAATTTTAATTTAATTCTGTACATTAATTTATTACTATATTAATGAATGAATTTGATTGAGGTAATTAATGTCATAATTTTGGGTATGATAACTATTTTTCATTATATTCGGTTAAAATTTAAATGTGCATTACTAATAACATTAATTTTTTCAATCTATATAATTGATTTTTAAATTTTAAGTGGCTATTTTTAATGGATTTGGTTTTTTATAACATTATGAATAGGATAACATTAATTTAAATTTAGTTGCAAATTGACAAAATATTTTTAATTTTATAATTTATTAAGGATCTATATACTCATTTGTGTTTGTTTGCTTTGTATGGACCCCCCTTATGTGAAGGCCTCCTCCAAAGATTTCCATCTGTCTCTATTTTTTGCTATTTGTGTCCAACGTGGTCCCGCGATCTTTTTAATGTCATCTTCCCAGCGCATGTATGGTCTGCCTGGACGTCTTTTTCCTGGAGGGCCATTCCATGTGGTTACGATGGAAGTCCACCTCTTATCTTCTAGACGTGCTACATGGCCGGACCATCGAAATTTTAACTTTTGAGCATAACTCAGAGCATCAATAGCATTTGTGATATTTCTTATTTTTGTATGACGTACTTTATATATTTTTCTTATTTTTAGCATACTACGCTCCATGCTTCTCTGGCATGTAGTTATTTTGTTTTTAACTTTTCTAGTAAATTTCCATGACTAGCAAGCGTATGTTAAGTAGGGAAGTATACACGAGTCCATAATTTTCTTTTTTAACTCTACCGGCATGTTACTCTTTAATATTTCCTTATATGACCAGAATTTATTCCAAGTTATTTTTGACCTTCGTTCTACTTCTAGCTCGTTGTTATTGTTTTTAAACCCTATTTGCTTTCCAAGGTAGATATATTGTTCCACATAATTTAGCGGTTTATTTTCAATAATAACGTTTTTTCTTGAGCTATTTGTCATGATTTTTTTTTTGATAAATTTATTTCTAAGCCTACTGTTATGCTTCCTGTGTGGAGAGTGTCTATCATGTATTGTAACATGCCACTATTTTCAGATAATAAAACCAGGTCGTCTGCGAATCTTAAGTGACTCAAGTAGTAGTACCTTTGATATTTAGGCCACATGACTTCCATTTCAATTGGCTTATGACACATTCCAGTACTGCTATAAATATTTTTGGAGACAAAGGATCTCCTTGTCTGACTCCCCTTTTGATGGGAAAGCTTGGACCAGTAATAACACGTAAAGTACACGTAGTAAATAGGTTTAAATCTGAACGGGCGCCAAGCTCCATAGCGGTTTCAAGAACGTTCCTATAGATTGTATTATTGAAGCAACTATTTCTGTTTTTGATGGAAAAACATCTTAAAATCTTAGCTATCACCAGCAATGTATATCGAATTCAAGTATAGTGTGTAGTGGGGGACGAGCAGATTCATTTCTGCGTACGAAAAATTTGTAAAATTGAAACAAGGACTCAAAACAGGAGACGGGCGTCAGCGTTTTAATAATGACTACTATAAAATAAATAAATGCGGCTGCCAACCATGCAAGCGTGGACACTGAAATGAAATAAATAATTCTTACTTTTCGATATAAGAAATTAAAATTCCGTTTGCAAACGTTAACGTGTTTTATAATCTACTCGTACTACTATGTAGTATAGCAAATAGGAGGGATCTATGGGGGACAATCTATGTGGGACCGCCGGTAATTTTTAAAGCATGGTATTTAATTGAAAGGTTTTTGTCGTAATGTATTACTTTAAACGAGCATTTACATAAAAGTTAAATTCTCTTGTCTTTTTTTGTAAATAAATATTAGACTTATGAATTATTTTCCGTTCAATGTCTTTGGAGAAAGTTTCAGTGGCATGAGCACTTGTCTATTATAGCCTTAGAAACAAGTCTGAAATATTACATTCAATTAACAACAACGTTATGTTCCACAGCGCCCTGCAGCTTGTCACACAACATTACTCCGCACTTTTTAATGGACGTGATAGTTAAGTACGGTTATAAAGCTACTCGTACTATTTAAAACAAAGGCTGCTTGTAATGACAATGTAAATGTATTACTTTGTCATGTGTGAGTTTCGTAGTGACAGACGATTATTTTTGTGTGGGAGTCTAGAAAGTGCGCGTGGCGTAGATTTCACCACGCAAATAATTACAGACAGGTTGGTATTGGAAAATAACGCTATGGTTATTCCCCTCCTGAGTTTCCCTTTATTTAAAAAGCCTATATTTAGATAAGCTCTTCTTTAACCACGAGTATAACCACGAGACTCTCAATAAAGTACGTTATGTAATACGACGTTTGTGATGTTTTTTTATGTAGCAATATTTTCTTCGGTATAAATCAATGTAACTAAGTACAGCTATTTTTAAAACTCATCATTTTTCAAGTTGTAATATTGTTGATTTCTCCGAACCAAATATTTCGTCGTATCTGATATAATCAAATAACTAGAATACTACTAAATACTAATTTAAGCATTACGTAACCATATAAAACATTGTTAAACTTTAGGGTTCTATCAGACAGGAAGCGGTCACGCGTTCAAGCGTTCCGCGTTAGCGTTTTGCGCTCGAGCGTTCAGTTGCTCACCAATCACGAACGCCTACGTTGTGGTTGATCGACGCGGTCTGAATGCCTGCTGTTTGGGCATGTCTATGTACCGTAATACAACACAAAGAAGGCAGAAAGCGAACGCGGAACGCTGGAACGCCTGAACGGCTTCTGTCTGATAGATCCCTAAATTATTCAGACCGGTGACCGCTATTGAGATATCAGTTACACTATTAAGCATAGGCCACTTCCGTAGATTAAGGAGTGATAGTTGCCATAGTTGCCACGCCTGGGGTTAGAAATCGTGTTCTATTTTTATTGAGTTGCTATGAAGAAGATGCTACTGCCCTGTTTCAATTTCTTTTAATCGCCTCTTACAAAACCCAGGGGATGACGTAGGAGAGTAGATTCACTTACACATTCACCATACGGTGACAAGGGACTATTAGGAACTTTGGTCGTCATATCTACGCTGCGAAGAATAATCTGCAATATAATATTAGAGACTAGACAACCAGGTACTGCTCACCAAATTTACGAATCATAGAGAATTATTTTAGTTGAATATGTAAGTTGTATATTGGCATGGTAATTCACGAATATTTTTGCTATTTCATGTAGGTAACAGAAGAATAAGTTCATTGCGAGATAAAAAATCGGTGGCATAGTTCTTTTTCTATAGAATATGGCGCACAAAGGAGCACACATTCCAACTGATGATAATTGTATGCTGTGGCCCGAAGACATTTAATCAAAATGCAGAAGCGTTGTCAACCCGGAGGACTAAATGGAATGCCTCGTTTACCGTAAAAAGGGTCCCCGGTTTTCTACACTCACCATACGAAATAAAACACCATTTAGCTACTGTTTTACGCTGGTAATCTATGAGATCATTCCCCGGTCGAACCGACCAATTCGTGCTACAACCATAATATAGTCGCAGCATGGCTCTACCACGTAAGATAAAAGTTTGTGGCACCGTGCTACTACGATGTGACCCATTAACGAGCAAACGCCTTTTTCAGTTTCAGTGTAAAAATACTTGGCCATTAAATCTATTACGTGCAAGTTATAAGATAGTACAAGTCTGCTATGCAAAGATATAACTATTATCATTCTTATGTTATGAGTTTTTGATCACTTGTAATTAGATCTGCACGAGTTTCGAAAATAAGAAAGCACGTACAAATCCCGCCATTTTATACTCGGCGGTGAAGTGAATTATCACGAGGAATCCTGGACGTCTGGGAAGTTAAAAATATATCGAGTACATGAACAAACTGCTAACGCATTGGGGCAGAGCAGCACACACTTTTCTAGCACATCACTCTCAGAAATGAGAATATGCCTGTGAATACCACTTTACTTTTTATTTTAATGGGACTAGTAAACAAACAGCTTATAATTGGTTGTCGAGGTTGCATTCATGATTTCACAAATATTTTTTTGTGAGCGATACGTTTTTAATTGTTGACAGGAGTATAATTTAACGTACAGGCAGGCAATTTTACCTTAAATATTTAAGAGGATATTTTAAGACCAAGTTTATTTTTATTTATAAAGATGAGAAGTAAAATATATTCATGGAATTTTGAAAAGGTACTTGTCAGAACCGATACCAATCAATAGAGCTAATGATATGAATCAAACACCGCTGGTAAAAATTAAACCGTAAAATAAAGAACGACCGCAAAAAGCCACATTATTTAGTTCAAATAAATAAATTTAGTTAAATAGTCTTTATACTACTTTGTAGCAATATTTTCTCTTTATACATTGGATATATATACATATATATATATATTTAAAAATTATTGATACATTTAATGGTGGGAGGCTGCAATTTTGAAGTATTCTGTTGGAAATATGTAAAATAAAATTAACCACATAATAATGACATTTTTGAAACGGTTAAAAATGTTGTATAATAGATATGGTAAAAATAAATATGTAAACAGTATTTATAATGCCTTCTCCTTAAACATTTAAAGAAAATACTTTTTTTACGAATTTTATCACATTCAACTATTGATACATTCAACAAACGTATTTTTATATTTCCGTTGTTTCGAGTACTTTGCAGCATCCAAGGTCTTGCAGATACCGAGGTGTTCAACGTCTTAATGTAATAGTCAACCCCAGCTACTTATAGCTTAACAATTTTTAGTCCGATCTACGCAGAAGGAACTACATTATCCAGAAATCTTGCAGTATACCAGTGCTTGGACATGTAACTTTATAGGATCCCAAGCCGATGGCAGCAACCTGAACTTAAGATGTTTTTGATTTCGATAAGTTCTCAAACCATCCTTGTAAGAATCTGTGTTTTGCTGGCATTAATGATCAATCAAATGTGATGTAATAGCGAGAGTGATCTAGAATGTTTTTTTAAATTTATTTTATGTACACACATTAAGGTACAGAAGCAGTCTTATAGTAATTACGTACAAAGGTTCTACTTATTCCAAATTCGCTGAAATATCTTCCAGTAGACCCATAAAGGAGATTATATTTAAATTGCAAACTTAGTGCATACATTAGTACTACTAAAAATAAATAATATACACAATGTTACAGAAATTATATTATATATATATTATGTGCGTGCGTGCGTGTGTGCGCGCGCGTGTGTGTGTGTGTGTGTGTGTCTGTGCTCATATATTTGATCTGAGTTAATACCTTAATCATGAATAACTATTGAAGAGATTTTTGCATACTTCAGTTTTATAGTTTTCTCTCTTTTTCGTAAAAATATCAATATTGTCAAAAAAATTATTATAGGTGCAACACATCCGGTTTATTGGTGAGTTTTTGGTATATTTCGTATGAGAGTGAGAGATGAAAAACAATTTAGTGTGTCTAGTACGATATATGGGTGTGGAGAAATTGATAAGTCCAATTATATGCGAATTATCCAGGCGGCCGTGAATGAGATCATATAATGTCATTTGATCAAGCAATTTTCTTCTGTCTACTAATAAGAGGAATTTATAGAATACACATCTTTCTTTGTATGTTTGATGTTGTTCTTTAATTTTGTAGTCCATAAACTTCAAAAATTTTTTTTGCAATACTTCTATTTTGTTAATATACGTATAGTATTGTGGACACCATATGTTGCTACCATACTCTAATATACTGCGAACGTAGGCATAATATAATACTTTAATACAGGGTAAGTTATTGAAAGGTTGGCATGTACGTATTAAGAAGCCTAAGTTTCTATAGGCTTTATTTGTGATGTAGTCAATATGATTACTAAATGTAAGCTTGGAATCTAATAAGATACCAAGATCTCGGATTATCTCAGTTTTTTTGAATTATTGATCCGTTCAATTTGTATGCATATTCAACCAGTTTAGTTTTGCGTGTAAATGTGCAAGTTTGACATTTCTTGACATTAACTGTAATTCGTAATAATTATATTTGTAATAATGGTCCAACCTGTTTAAATCTTCTTGAAGCTTATGGCAATCATTTAAATTGTTAATTTTAATAAATATTTTTTTATCATCTGCATACAGCAAGAATGGGGAGTGTTTAAAGCATGTATATATATCATATAGATAGGTGTTATACAGGAGGGGCCCTAAGTGAGACCCTTGTGGCACACCAGATGTAATTTTTATAAAACTTGATCTGTGTCCTCCTACAACTATTGCTTGGGAGCGATTTTTTAGGTAAGACTCAATCCATCGCAAAAGGTCCCCGTGTATTCTTAGTATTTTTAACTTACGAAGCAAGATGACGTGATCCACGCGGTCGAAGTCTTTTTCGAAATCCGTGTAGATCACGTCAACCTGCCCCCCACAATCCATATGATTGATAGTCTCTGTGATAATATGTGGGCCTATATCAGTTTCCTCATTAAGTGGTGCCAAGTATCTATTAACATTTATAGATGACTATACAAGGATGACATTTGGTTATTTGATATTTGAAAATCAAACTAATTTGAAAATAAAGATGATAAGAACTGACAATGGTCGTGAATATGTGAATAAACATTTCCAGACATTCCTTCAAGAGCATGGCATCCTGCACCAGACGACTGTACCCTACTCTCCACAACAGAACGGAGTTGCGGAAAGGGCAAATCGCACAATTATGGAGGCCGGACGATGTATGCTACAAGATGCGGGTATGGACCACAGATTCTAGGCCGAGGCTTTGAATACAGCAATCTTTATCAAGAATAAATCACCAAGTAAAGCGGTAAGAGGAACCACACCAGAGGAAAAATGGTCTGGTTCTAAAGTCGATTTATCAATTCTGAGAATATTTGGCTGTGTTGCTTAAGCAATGATCTCTGATGAGAGGCGTAAGAAACTAGATGCAAAGAGTAAACAATACATTTTTGTAGGATATTGTAATGAGTCAAAAGGATACAGACTAATTGATCCTCAAAATCTCTCCAAATGCATTAAATTTAGAGATGTGTGCTTCTTGGAAGAAATGATGTATAAAGACTTAAAAATGAATCAGAATAACACTACTACTGATTGTCAAATAAATTTTAATGATGGAATAGAAAATGTTGTCAGAACTAATGATGATAAGAATGTCGATCCCTCGCCTACTACAGAGTTATCCGACTCGATCACAACTAATTCAGCTGTTTCTGAATCCAGCTCTGTGTATGACCCCAATGATGTCACATGGAATCCAGACATGACTCAAGATCAGGATTCTAGTTATTATGAAGATATTGATGAAAGTGTGAATGCTGTAATAGCAATGACAGCAACAACTCATGATGGAGAACCACAGACAATTGAGGAAGCATTATCAGGACCTGAAAAGAAACACTGGAGGGAAGCTATTGAAGATGAATATAAATCATTTGAGAAAAATAGGGCTTGGAGTTTGACATTACTGCCTGAAGGAAAGAAGGCTGTGCGCTGTAAGTGGGTTTTCAAGAAGAAACTAGGACCAGAAGGTCAGTTACTTCGGTATAAAGCACGTCTTGTAGCAAAAGGTTATACCCAGGAATACGGGATTGACTACAAGGAAACCTACTCACCTGTGGTACGATATTCTACTATACGTACATTGATTGCCCTGGTAGTAAATCTAAACTTACACATTTATCACATGGATGTAAATAGAGCATTGTTGAACGGTGATTTGCAAGAGACTGTTTACATGGAGCAGCCAAATGGATACAAGATAAATGGTAAAGAAAACCATGTATTTAAACTCCATAAGGCTATATATGGGCTTAAGCAAGCCTCAAAGGCATGGTATGACAAGATAGATAATGCCTTAACAGATCTTCAGTTTAGAAAAACACTCAGTGAGCCTTGTGTTTACATTAAATCAGACAACTCAGGAAATATAATTATATTAGCTTTGTATGTCGATGCCATTTTAATTATAAATAAAAATACACCAGAAAAGAAAGTACTCAAGGAGAAACTGATGAAAAGGTTTGAAACAAAAGATCTTGGCCGAGCTACACATGTATTAGGAATGAGATTAAATCAAAGACAAAATTAAATTAAATTGGATCAGAAAAACTATATACAGCAAGTATTAGATCAATTTAATATGACTGATTGTAAGCCTGTAAGTACACCTCTGGAATGTGGCATAAAGCTTGAGAAAGGAGACCAAACTGATATGGATTCCAAGTATAGAAGTCTAGTGGGATGTATTATGTACATAGCTGTCTGTACTAGACCTACTCAGCCAATTTAATAACTGTCATTCTGATACACACTGGAAAGCAGCCAAACGTGTAATGCGATATATAAAAGGGACTATTAATTATAACATAGTATATGAAAAATCCTCATTAAGTGTTACAGGATATGTAGATGCGGATTGGGCTTCTAATCAGCTAGACCGTCGCTCATATACTGGTTATGTATTTAAATTGGGAAATTCAGCAGTATCATGGGAAAGCCGAAAACAAAGAACTGTGGCCCTATCAAGCACCGAAGCTGAATATATGGCATTGTGTGAAGGAGCAAAGGAGGCTAAATTTCTTAGGAGCTTTCTTTATGAATGTTAAGGTAAACATTTATCAGTAACTTTGTTCAATGACAGTCAGTCAGCACAAAACATTTGTAAAAGTCATGTTAATCATAGCCGTAGTAAACACATTGATATTAATCATCATTTTGTGCGACAAATTGTAGAAGATAAAATTATAATGTTAAAATACTTATCTACCGAAAATATGCCAGCAGATGTCCTAACTAAATGTTTAAGTAAAGATAAATATTTTAATTGTGTAAAAAATCTTAGATTACAGATCGTTTAGTTTAAGGGCAGGTGTTAGAACTGGTATAAACCAAACAATGTAAGTTGTCATAGTTATCTAAATAGCTTACTAGTTGGAGCTACTGTCTATGCCTTGTTTTAGGTCATTCTGTACAGTCGTATAATACTTACTCTCTTACTCTTGTGTCAACTGTTTAGTGTGCTAACTAGATTATAAATAAATCTTAGTTTACCAATTCAATCCATTGTTATTTTCGCCCAATCCCATCACTTATGATGGCGTTTTTCAAGTTTTTATAGAAATTATGTATTCTGTCGGATCAGTACGGCGATAGCCTTTTCGATGTGTCGTCTTAAGTAAGTGCTTATTGATCAAAGGTTGAACCTACCATCATGTGGAATACGTGCTTGTTTGTCACCGTTACATTATTTAAAACATATTACTGTACAATTATAATATATTTGCATTCTAAATTAAAAGACGTATAATTTCATTTTCATAAAAAGCAACGCAATCAAAGTTCAAAGCAAAGCACGTTGTTTCACATATGAAAGCCACGTGAATTTTAATTAAGCATTTTCTTGAGAATACACACCGGAGAACCGTAAATGCATTTTGA
The DNA here is from genome assembly GCA_036936625.1 of Parnassius smintheus behrii. Taxonomy (NCBI): domain Eukaryota; kingdom Metazoa; phylum Arthropoda; class Insecta; order Lepidoptera; family Papilionidae; genus Parnassius; species Parnassius smintheus. The sequence continues at coordinate 38,636,038 of JAUPFT010000010.1, forward strand.
AAAGCTTGACCTATTTTTTTCTATGAAAAATTGAATACTATAGGTATAAACCCTTTTATTTACGAAAAATTCAATTACTATTGATAATTATAAACAGTGTAAGTTATGCAGGTGATATGATGCTGAGGAGTAACTGAAATGAATTTGGGTTTAGTAAGAGATACGCCACGTCTTATGATCTCCGGTGTATTGTAAAAATGAGGTTATGGTGTTTTGGGGAGCTAATTAACATAGAGTAGTATAGTTCCTCCAACATGTCTTAATAGATATTTCATAAAAGTAATGACCACCTCGTTGATCTAGTGGTCGCAAATGTCCCTATCGGTTTGGAACCCAGGTAATATACCAAAAAGCTGTTGTTGAGTTTTGCTGTCAAATAGTTACCGGTGTTTCAACCCCATAGTTTGGAAAAATATATAGCCGTTCGGTGCTCTACCTTCCTCTAGTCAAGTCGGATTACTATCCCAGCGAAATATGGGAGTGAGACAATAGATAGTGCACCTGTGCACGCTTGGGCTAGTCTCCATTGAGACTGGCTGCGGTGACCGTAATTCAGTCTGGAGGACACTACACATTGCTGATCCATCGATCTTAGACGGTAAAACCAAGAGATTTTAACATTTTATTTCTATTACTGAAACATTTATTTCCTCTTAATACATCATTCAAAAATAAATCAACTAAAAATTAACATAATACGAACGGAAAAAAGTGTTAACTTTCAAACCAATTATCTTGAACATCAGACGACGTTATTAGACTACTGACATTTTACCCGTTGCGTCCGTAATGTCTTTTAGTATCAATTTTTGGTTTCAGTGTGTAGTCTTTGTTGAATGACATATCTACGCTGCGAAGAATAATCTCCAATGTAATATTAGAAACTCCATAACCAGTTACTGCTCATCAAAGTTATAAATCGCAGAGAAGTATTTTAGTTGAATATGTAAGTTGTATATTGACATGATAACTCACGAATATTTTTGCTATCAAGTTATTTTATGTAGGTAACAGAAGAATAAGTTCATTGCGAGATAAAAAATCGATGGAATATTTCTTTTTCTATAGAATATGGCGGTCAAACGAGCACACATTCCACCTGATGATAATTGTATGCTGTGGCCTAAAAGACATTTAATCAAAATGCAGATGCGTTGTTAACCCAGAGGACTAAATGGAATGCCTCGTTTCCCTTAGAAAGGGTCCCCGGTTTTCTACACTCACCATACGAAATAAAACACCATTTAGCTACTGTTTTACGCTGGTAATCGTAAAACATGCGTGGTCATTCCCCGGTCGAACCGACCCATTCATGCTACAACCATAATATAGTTGCAGCATGGCTCTACCACGTGAAAAATGTTCGTAGCACTGTGCTTAAATAATTACCACGATGTGACCCATTAACGGGCAAACGCCTCTTTTCAGTTCCGGTGTAAAAATACTTGGCCATTAAAAATCGATTAAGTGCAAGTTACAAGATAGTACAAGTCTGCTATTACCATACTGATATTACGAGCTTTATTTGGTCACTTTTAATGAGACCTGCACGAGTTTCGGGGATAAGAAACCACGTACAAATCCCACCATTTTATACTCGGCGGTGAAGTGAATTATCATGAGGAATCCTGGACGTCTGGGAAGTTAAAAATATATCGAGGATATGAACAAACTGCTAACGAATTGCGGCAGGGCAGCGGACACTTTTCTAGCACAATACTCTCAGTAAAGAGAATACGCCTGTGCCAGCTCTAGTCTTCTACCACTTTACTTTTTATTCTAATGGAACTATTAAGTAAATAGCCTATAATTATTTATTGATGTTGCATTCATGATTTCACAGATATTTTTTGTGAGCGATACGTTTTTAATTGTTCACAGGAGTATAAGTAATCGTACGGGCGGGCAAATTTATCATAAATATTTAATAGCAAATTTTACAAATTTATTTTCATTAATAAAGATGATAAGTAAAATATATTCATGGAATTTTGAAAAGGTACTTGTCAGAACCGATACCAATCAATAGAGCTAATGATATGAATCAAACACCGCTGGTAAACATTAAACCGTAAAATAAAGAACGACCGCAAAAAGCCACATTATTTAGTAAAAATAAATAAATTTCGGTAATATTCATATTATTTTGTAGCAATTTTTTCTCTGTATACTTTGTATATATTTTTAAAAATATTTTTTATTGATACATTTAATGGTGGGAGGCTGAAATTTGAAAGATTGTTTTGGAAATAAGTAAAATAAAATTAAACACAAAGTAATGACATTTTTGAAATGATTAAAATATAGGTAGTGGTAAAATATAGATATGAAAACTAACGGATGAATGCCTCTTCCATAAAAATTGAACGAAACTATTTTTTTAACAATTTTTATCACATTCAATCATCCAACAAAAGTATTTTTATATTTCCGATGTTTCGGGTACTTTGCAGCATCCATAATCTTGGAGATAACGAGTGACTCGACGAGTGTTCAACGTCTTAATGTAATAATTAACCTAGTTACTTACAACTTATTTTATTTTTTACTAACTTTATTATCTAGAAACCTTGCAGTGGTATGCTTGGATAGGCATTTAACTTTATTAATTTCTATTTTTGCTGCTGATGACAGCAACCTGAACTTAGGATGTTTTTGATTTCGATAACCTTGCAAACCATTCTTGAAAGAATCTGTGTTTTCGCTGGCATTTATGATCAATTAAATGTGATTTCATGGTGAGGGTGATCTAGAAAATGTTTACAGACTGCAAACTTCCCCGAGCGTCGTTTGTTCACGTCAGCCATAATATGTTGTTTCACGTGGGTTTTATTGATCTTAGTTTGTTGTATGCTACAGATAGGTCACATTTATAATCACACTTGTACTCTCCTATTTATGTAAAGGGATTTTTCATGCCGGCACACCACTTGCAACTTTAAAAAACACTACTGCTATGGATGGTGCTCAGAGGAAATAGTTCGTATTGATTCTTGCTGCTAAGTATTACCATCGCACATCGCGACCAAACGCGATACCATCCCATCCCATCCGATACTATCTGAATTATTGGCTGTCCACAACTGTGCAATTTTCCAAAAATCTTTTCCTTCGCACAACTTCCTCGTTGAATTGACTACCACCCATAATTTTACCTGAACAATCCGATTAAAGGATCTTCAAAAAGGAGCTTAGTATTTTTTAAAGCCGAAAATGCACCTGCAATTAACCTGGTGTTGTAGTTATTCGTGAACAGCGCTAACGATGTTAAGTCATCGGGTAAGCCGCATGCTCGTTTACTCCCTCTTATATAAAAGTAAATAATTCTAGTTTAAAAATGAGATTAATAATATATTGCTTTTTAATAAGACGGATACGGTTTAATTATAAAACTGGGTTTATTGACAGTCTCGGCTTTAAGAAAAGTCTTTGTTATGAAAAAGTCCCTTATTAGACGTAATGCCACACGGGTCTAAATTACATACTTCACATTTTAGCTTATGTACGTGGTAGAGCCATGCTGCATGATGCAACCTTAATTTAGATGTAAGTGGAAGGGAAGGACCATGCGCTCACAGAATGCCAGCGTAAAATAGCTGCCAAATGCTGCTGTGTATGTGTATTGTATGTTGAGTGTACATAAAAAGATCGATATTTAACTTGTTATTGACATAAGTTGGCAATTCTAATGTAAAAAAATTCTTTTATAAGACACATAAATCTCGCGACAAGCTTTTATATCATACTAGCTGAACCCAGCAGACGATGTCCTGCCAGTTAATATTAGTTGGTGGTTGTGTTCAGCAACGTTTTTTTTTGCTTGATTGAAAAAAAAATAAAATCAATTATTATAATATTTGTTTGTTACTAAAAAAATATTTTAATTCTACTCTCAAGTTTACTATATTTTCTTTTTTTTTCGATTTAAAACCCTTAGTAAAATAAAGCCATTCTTTGTTCGAGTGTAACGTTGTCAAGCCGCGATGAAGCTGTAGCAAGAACGGGTTGGCTCGACTGAGTTAGGACCAGTTGTAGAATGGGTTGGCTTGACTTCATATGGTAAGTGTAGAGAATCCTAGACCCCTTTACTGAGAACAAGGCCTTTCATATCAGACCTCAGGAGTGATGACGCACCTGCACTTTAATCCTTAATCAGATGTAGGTCCTTACAGACCAAAGGTTCAACTTACCATCATGTGGAATAAGTGCTTGTTTGTCATCATTACATTGTTTAAAAATAATACTTTACCAATTTCTTTCAAATTATGTCATACAATAGAACACAAATTTATTTATAGTTTATCACTTAGTTCTACGGTTTATTGATCATTTATTTAAACAGACTTCTAGTACGCGGCATGGCGCGTAAGCGAATATATCACCCTATTTGTTATGGATGTTGCAAGAGGCGACAGAAGGAAACTAAACCACTAAGCAATATCCCGTTTTCGTTCTCAGGATTGATAATACAGTTGCACTTTGAATCTAAAAAGGGGATAGGTGTAAATATCTGATAGATTTCAGCATCCACCTACAAACGGACTGCACGCTAAAAATGTGGGTGTAGCGCGATCAGTCTATCCGCAATAAAGAAGCTATTTGGTGACTATTTACTGCAAAACTTTTGTAATGAAAACTATTAAATTGAAATATACAAAACTCAGTTACGTTATATGAAGTCAATTTTGTGTGAAATGATTTTCAATGGTTTCACGCGCACTCACGGAATTTCACATGCGCAGCATATGCACACGCGCTTGCACAGTGTATGCACACGCTCACACCAACCATAGGGAACGCAAAACGTGGCGATATCTATAACTTTATGTTTCCAGAAAAAGCAAAGTGACAATATTATCTGCTCATACAAATATATCAGATAACTTCTGCACATACAAATATGGCATAGGATTTTACCTGCAGATAAATACAGGTTGGTCGCTGACAAAATGCGATTAAATTCGCCTCGGTCCTTTGTAAGCTTTATATGACGTTCTATACAAATTTTTAGCCTTTTAGTAAATACTAATACAACGGCTGTATCAAAATGAAAATCTAAATCTTATTCTGACGAGCTGTCCCAGCAAATCTAGAAGCGACATACGCTTACTCATTGTAGGTGACACCCTGTATAAACAATTCGCTCCAAAAATACATTTAGTAAGGTTGAAGGATTTCGAGTGAATATATCACTTCGTATATAATATTATCTGCATAGTGTGTGATACTTTCAAAATTTTTATTTTTTATTTTTATTATTCACAAAATCCACAGCTTGTAACAATCTATTTACACACAAATCTTATAAAATAGGTCTTGAAGCCAATTACGGATTTACAATATACTTATTAAGCTAAAAAGAACGTCACAGAGTATTCACCACCTTACTTAAAAATAGAGGTATGAAATATAAACATATTTAAAGGTAAACAAAGCACACGAGATTCGTTTAAGTGCGGAAGATTGTGTATGTTTGCACACGTATGTGAAAGTGAGTGAAAGTGTGTGTGTGTGTGTGTGTGTGTATGTGTGAGTGTGAGTATGTGTGTGTGTGTGTTTGTGTGAGTGTGTGTGTGTGTGTGTGTGTGTGTGTGTGTGTGTGTGAGAGAGAGAGAGAGAGAGTGCGCGTGTGTGTGTACGTGTGTGCGTGTGTGCGAAAGCGCGCTCGCGCGCGTGTGTGTGTGCGAACATGATACACATTTTAATTAAATTACGATATTTTAACATAAATAAATATATGTAAAATATAGACATGATGTGTGTAAATTATAGCGTATATTTATGTATCCAATTAATACCTGCTACAAAAACTTTCTTGTATTTATATTGTTAATGCTATTTGCTATTTAAATTTATAGGTTAGTTTATAATTCGACATATTCTTGCAAATTACCTTGGCAACTTCACGTTTGAATGAAGGTTTACTAGAGTGAAAGATATCAATTGTATTAAATGTTTTATTATAAATTCTGTGAAGCCTATTGACAATCGAATTTTGAGCATAGTTAGTTCTTTTAAGGGCAGTAGCAAAAAGTGTCGTATGTCTAGTTCGTTTATTTGGAACACAAAAACTTAAAATTTGTAACGCTAATTCACAACAGTCTATGTAGTTATTACATATGCCGTGTAGGAAGGATATATCCATTAAGGTTCGTCTACTTTGAAGAGGCATGAAATTATAGCGGAGACTAGATTCGCTATCATCCGAAAAGTGACAAGAAAAACGAAAATGTAGGTGCTTTAATTGAATATTCTCTAGCTTTTGAATATACGTCACATATTGAGGATTCCATATTTTACTATTATACTCCAGAATACTTCTGACATATGCAAAGAATAGTACTCGTAAACATCCAATGTCAGAAAAGGGCTTACTGACTCGTTAAACAAAACCCAAATTTTTGTATGCTTACGCGACTATTGTATCGATATGTTCGGAAAATGTTAATTTTGAATCCATTTTTACCCCTAGATCAAGTACACTATTCACCTCTGATAAAGTAAAACTATCTATTTTATAATTGTATTTAATTGGATTAATTTTTCAAGTGAATGATACAAAACAACATTTCTTTAAATTAATACCAATACGATTTTCAATATAATAAGAGTTTAATCTATCTAGATCGGCTTGAAGTTTACTGCAATCAGTAATCCCATTAATTTTCATAAAATTTTTTGTATCATCAGCATACATTAAAAATTTTGCATGCTTAAAGCATCTACGAATATCACATAAGTACGTGGCATATAACAAAGGTCCAAGGATGGAACCCTGCGGTACGCCAGATGGTACCTCCAAAAAATCTATCTATCGTGAACTACCTACCACTACAGCTTGAGAACTATTGCGCAGATATGACTCGAACCATCTCAACAAATTACCGTGGATACCCAGTTCAGATAGTTTACGCAGAAGGATACTGTGGTCAACACGATCAAATGCCTTCTCAAAATCCGTATATATTACATCTACTTGTCATCTACTTTGACAGGCCTGTTGGTCTAGTGGTTAGTGACCCTGACTGCTATGCCGGAGGTCGTGGGTTCGATTCCCACCCAGGACAAATGTTTGTGTGATGAGCACGATCATTTGGTCTGTGTCTGGGTGTAATTTATCTATAATATTTATGTATTTAGAAATATATAAGTATGTTTATCAGTTGTCTAGTACCCATAACACAAGCTCTGCTTAGCTTGGGACTAGATGGCGTTGTGTGATAGTTGTGGAATATTATTATTATTATTATTATATTTTGTACATATCTATATTCTCCCTATTAAAGAGGTAACTTAAAACCTAATCACACGGGCCGAAGCCAAGCGTGAGCCGGTGCTAGATGATGGTGTAAGCAGAGGTGACGGATGACGTGGTGAGGAATTTGCGTGTGAGTCGGCAGGTGTTGAGAATGACAGCTTTCTGCAGGGTGTGAAGTGTGTGTTGGGGTACTTGCAAAATATCCAAGCTGCGTTGTAGGCTTTTAGGTATAACTCCTGTAGATGAGATAACTATTGGGACTATATGGATGGTTTCTGCTCTCCATTGACGCTTGAGTTCTATAGCTAAATCTTGATATTTTGTAAGTTTTTCAGCTATGGTGGATTGAATGTTATGGGTGTTTGGTATAGCAATGTCAATAAGGTAAGTAGTTTTGTTATTTTTGTCATACACTGTGATATCGGGCCTATTGAAGTGAATAGTTTTATCCGTGATAATGGTCCTGTCCCAGTAGATTCTATGATTATTGTTTTCTAATATGACGTCCGGGTTATATTTGTAATATGGTGTCATTTTTTGTATGAATTTAAATTTAAGGGCAAGATATTGGTGTATTATGGAGGCAACCTGGTCATGCCGATGCTTATAGTCGGTTTGTGCAAGGGCTCTACAGGCGGATGTTATGTGTTGTATGTTTTCGGGGCTAGAGTGGCAATGTCTGCAAGTATCAGTGGGGAGGTTAGGTGCACGTATTATGTGTCTCTGGAAGTTTCGGGTATCGATAACCTGGTCCTGGATCGCTAACATGAATGCCTCCGTCTCTGGGAAGAGTTCACCGCGCCTCAGCCAGGCGTTCGACGCTTTTTTGTCGACATGTGACAGCTGCAGGTCGTGGTAGTGCCTCCCGTGTAGGGACTTCTGTTGCCATGAGGCCATCTTCTCTTTTACGTCAGTGATCCGTTCACTGCGTTGTGTGTTTCGGTCCGCGAGGTTAAGTGGTGTAAGGCGTTTGTCGGCTAAGGTTACTATTTCGTGGAGAAGTGAGTGTTCTGAGCGTTGGTGGAAATATTGACGAAGTGATTTGATTTGTTTATTGTGCAAGTTGAGGACATCTATTATACCTCGTCCTCCCTCGGATCTTGAAAGAGTCATCCTTTGCACGCATGATCTAGGGTGGTGCTTGCGGTGAGTCGTTAGAGTGGTATTTATAATACGTTGCAGATTGATAAGGTCACCTTGAGTCCAGTTTATTATACCAAACGAGTATGTCAGTATGGGGACTGCGTAACTATTGATTGCTTTTGACATGTTGCGGGAGTTGAGTTTAGACCGGAATATACTATTGAGCCGGTGTTTAAATTTCTTTTTGAGACCTTCTTTCGTTTCCTTTTGATGGATCTGTCGCGCTTGTTGGAAACCTAAGTATTTATATGAGGCGTGGGGTTCTAGAGGTTCAATCGTGTCTCCTGTTACTAGGCTATAGCTGTTGGGGTTAATTTTTCCATTTTTAACCGAGAAAGTTTTGCACTTGTCAATCCCAAACTCCATATGAATGTCGTTTGAGAAAGATTGGGTGATATCTACGAGGCGATGCAATGATTGTGTAGTGTTACTGTATAGTTTTATGTCATCCATGTACATCAGGTGTGTTAGAGTGGTGTGTTTGTGTGGTGTGATGATAGAGTATTATTATTATTATTATTATGGGGTATCTATATAATTTTCTCACCTGGTTGGGTGCTATAAATATATAATTGTAAATTAAAATGAAAAGATAAATATACATAAATATCAATAAAATAAAATAAATACTAATAATAATAATAATAATAATAATTATTATTATTATTATTTTATTACTTGTGACCCACCATCCATACTATTCGATACATAGTCTACAAAAACTCCAAGGTTTGTAGTAGTTAACCGGCCTTTTATAAATCCATGTTGTTCAGAGGGAATCGAAGTGGTAATTATTGGATATATATGAGTATGAACTACTCTTTCACAAAGTTTACTGAGTACGTTCAGGATCGAAATGCGACGGTAGTTTTTAATTGTTGATTTAGGACCTTTTTTATGAATTGGTACAATATGGGCTGTTTTCCAAATGCGAGAAAAGTAGCCTTCCTGAAAACATCGATTAAAAATATGTGAGATAGGAAGAGATAGAGCATCTGCACACTTGGTGAAGAATATTGTTGGAATATTGTCGCCACCCGCACCTTTCGATATGTCGAGATTTTTAATTAGCTTTAAAATATACTGTTGACGACGCTCACGTTGCTTCTCGAACACCTGAAATATAAATAATATTAATCAATAAAAAATAAAATATGTAAAATGTATACTCATAAAACATTGTTACTTACCTTATGTACTTGCTGTTTTTCTATAATAAATAAGTACGTGTGCATACGGGGACGGTGGCACTTACCGCGATTTTTATCAGTAGGGTGAAGGTATATTTGCAACAACGGTGTTGCACCGCTGAGTACATGATCCCGCGTTTCGAGTTAGTTGCACTAGAACATCATACGAGGTGACACCTATGTCTCCCTCCCCGCGGATGTACACGCGCTCACCAAATTTTTTTTAGTATATTTTTCTCCCAGACGACACCAGCGGCCTACATCATCAACATAGTGGTCCTTCGGCCGAATCCTTACGTCGTCTGCAAAAATATAATAATAATAAGTACCAGTTATGTTCCACGCGCCGGCTACGCCGCAAAAAAAGCGACGACCACGTGGCACCGCTGCAAAATCGGAGTGCAAGAACAACCAAGATGTGTTACCATCGTTCAGCTTAAAGGATGAAGTGCTGGAAAAACCTGGAAATGCGCTAAGTACCTCTAGTAAGAGTAAAAAGTCATCAAAGACCGCAGGCACGTCGTCAAGTACGGCACGCAAACGGAAATTGGAATACGAAACCGCTAAAGCTATGGCTCTCGTAGAAATACAAGCAGCGGAAGCTGAAGTGCAAGCAGCTGAAGCAGAAGCCAAAGTTAAGAGTGCTCAGGCAGAAGCTGCCAAGCTTAAGGCAAATATTCAGTCGAAGCTGCTAAACAAACAGCTTGCAGCTGAGATGGCAGAATTGGAGTCTCATTCACGCTCTTCCCACAAGTCGGCTATGAAATCTTCGACCAGCAAAGTTGAAAATTGGCTGAATGCTCCAGGAAACCAGCATGAGGAGAACCGAGAAGAGTACTCTTGTGAAAAAATCGGCCTAGAAAAGCTGGCACATGCCTTGAATGATGCAGTGGCTGCCTCATCATATAAAATACAGAACCAGGAGCTCTTAACAAGATTAGCAACGTCTAAAGACCTGCTTTTATTTTTTGGAGATCCAATGGAGTGGTTGCAGTTTAAACAGGCGTACCAAGAATCTACCCAATTATGCAAATATAGTGACACAGAGAATTTATGGCGGCTACGTAAGTGTCTTCGTAGCGATGCTAAAGAAGCAGTGACTTCACTCTTGATTGGTGGAACTACACCCGATTTAATAATTGACACCTTAGAACTTCGATTTGGCAAACCAGAAACAATTATGAGTAAAATAGTTTTACAGCTTAAAAAACTATTTCCGTTGCCGTTAACTTATCATAATGATATCATTAATTTTGCAATAAAAATAAAGAACTATGTGGCTGCTGCCAAAGCAATGCAACAAAGTGATTATCTTCGCAGCCCGGAGTTAGTATCGATTGTCGTATCTAAGCTTCCAACTTTGCTTGTCGCAAAATGGACCGACTACGTTTATGAACAGCGAGAGTGTAATTTACCGAAACTAGAATTGCTTAGTGATTTTTTATATGAGGAAGCCACTAAAACAGCTGCATCAGGAGTAAGTCATATTCACGCTCAATCCTATACTATTAAACGAGCAATTCTTGTATATATGTATATATATATATATATAATCGGGATCTCGGAAACGGCTCCAACGATTTTCATAAAATTTAGTGTCCAGGGAGTTTCGGGGATAATAAATCGATCTAGCTAAGATTTATTTTTAGAAAATGTCTTTTTGTCCGTGTTTTTAGGCAATTAAAAACTGCTACAATATAGTTAGAATAAGAAGGTAAATTTTGACAGTTTGGTAATGATTATAAATAGCTTATTGGTATAATGGGCGGTCACAAAATCGTAAAACCCCGGTTCGAGCCCAGACCGACCGACCGACTTTTTTATTTTTTTTTTTCAAGTTTCTTTCTTTTTTGAGAAAATATATTTTTTTCGAGCCCTTTTTTTAGTATTTTTTAAAAACACGAAAATTTAAATAAAAATAATTGCACTCATGATTTTTTATTCAAATAACCAGTTCAGTTTTTTCTGTTATGTCGCTAAGATCAAAAAATATTATTTATAATTCATCAGTATGTAATTTGTATCTAAATATAATTTCCAAAACACACGAATTAAAAAAATCGAGCGAAAAATACCGAGCAAAGCTCGGTCAACCGGGTACTATAATTTAAAGAAGCCCGATGAACGTAAACACCGTTCACACTCGTTGTTGTACACAAATAGTAATCATAATCAATTACAAAACGCGGAAAAGTGTAAATTTTCCCGAAAGTGGGCTCATGGTGTCGCAGATTGTTCACGGTTTAAGCGCGCCTTACGCAAAGATCGCTGGCGATTTGTACGCGTAAATAAACTTTGCTTCAAATGTCTTGCCCCCCGCCATACGAATGGTATGTCTTGTATTGGCAGTAATTGCGACATTGACGGCTGCAATCAACCGCATCATCGTTTACTGCACTGGATTAAACCATTGGAAGAAAGCTTAAAAACTGTGGAGCGAAGTGAGGATGAGCATCCCAGCACATATGAAACAGTGACTCATACGGTGGCATCCCACTGTCACAAGGTGCTTTTGAAAGTGGTGCCGCTCACTCTTCACGGACCGAGTTTGCATACGCATGCACTACTGGATGATGGAGCTACCGTGACGGTGATATCCTCTGATATCGCAGATGAACTCGGATTATACGGTGCAAACGTGATATTGCGCGCGCGCAGCGCATGAGACTCGGGCGAGCTTGTGTGTGAATCTCAAGTAGTGAGTGTTAGTGCTACCAATTCGTATAACGAAATGTTTACTTTCCGTGCACGTAAAATTAAAGAATTAAATTTACCAACACAAAAAGTGCCGAATATGGACTTTAATAATTATGGATTGTTAAGTGAAGATCTTATGTTATGTAATTGTAACGCTAAGCCAAAATTATTAATAGGTCAGGACAACCATCATTTAATTTCTCCCATTCGTTGTGTTCGTGGTAAGCAGCGTGAGCCGTACATAACTCAAACTGCGCTTGGATGGTGTGTGCACGGATATATGGTAAGTGATGTTAATTGCACTGATCGCTTTGTCTCTTTCATTAATAGTTGCACCGAAAAGGCGGGACAGTCGCAGTGTATCTTTCACTTACACACGGTAGAATCGATTGCTAGCGATCTCTCTCTCGATAACGATAACGGTGAATGCACCTGCGCGCAGTTGCACGATGCGGTTCGTAGATCCTTCGCGTTAGAGTCTATTGGTGTAGGTTCGAAGCCGCGCCGCAACCCAGACGAAATACGCGCTTTACAAATTTTAGATGACACTGCAGAATTAGTAAATGGTCAATGGAATGTCGGCTTACCGTGGAAATACGATGAATTACATTTACCCGACTCTTACCCTAACGCTTTTAATCGTCTAAAGTCAATAGAAAGAAAACTTTTGCTCAACAAAGAGTATGCAACTCGTTATTGTGAAAGAATGAGATACTTATTTTCTAATGGTTATGCTAGAGAACTTAATGAGACCGATGAAAACTCTAATAAACGTATAATATGGTATTTGCCGCACTTTGGTGTAGATAATCCAAATAAGAAAAAACTGCGTTTAGTTTATGACGCGGCAGCAAAGTCGAACGGTTATTCTTTAAATGATTTTCTTTTACAAGGCCCTGATTTGTTACAATCGTTATTAGGAATAATGTTACGATTTAGAGAAAACCGCGTAGGTATCATAGGGGACATAAAAGATATGTTTTTAAGGATTAATGTACGAAAAGAAGATCTTAATTCTTTGCGTTTTTTGTGGAAAGATATCTATTTAAGCAATGAAAATGAACAATTAGGCTTCGGAAGTAGTAACAAAGGTTCAAAATTACCTATACAACATCCTGTTAAGAAATATGTTATGACGTCATTAATTTTTGGCGCTAACTGCTCCCCATTTATAGCACAATATATTAAACAAAATAAAAACACATTGCGCTTTCAGAATAAAATGCCGGATGCAGTTAATGCAATTAGGAAAAATCAATATATGGACGATTTTATCGATAGTTTACCAGAAGTCGCTACTGCTACAAAAATGATAAAAGATGTTTCATATATTAATCAGCAAGGTGGTTTTGTGATGCGTAACTGGTTAAGTAACAAGTCAGATGTTCTTAATGATATGCCAAAAGAGACTTTAAATGACATGGCGATACGGTTTAATGTTGAATCCCAGCCGGAACGAACGCTTGGGCTTTTGTGGTTTCCCGCGAGTGATATGTTCGGGTTCGATCTTTCGTTAAAGCGTATACCGAGTGATATTTTACAACTATCACGAAAACCGACTAAGCGTGAAGTTCTTCGTATTATAATGTCTGTATATGATATTCATGGTTTTTTAGCACCTTTTACGATAAAATCCAAAATTTTAATGCGCGAAATATGGAATGTAGGTATAAAGTGGGATCAGGAAATAACAGATAGTTTATTTGTTTTATTTAAAGATTAGATTTCGCAGTTACAAGAAATGAGTAACGTTCGAATCCCGCGGTGGTATTTCTATAGCAACGATTCTGTTGGTGTGAATGAGAAGAGCGGCCACACCGTAAACGACGATGAGACGTCGTTGCAATTGCATATTTTTTGTGATGCATCTCCATGCGCATACGCATGTGTTGCTTATTGGCGTAAACAAGACAGCAACGGCGTGCAGGTGTCATTCATTGCGAGTAAAAGTCGCGTTGCGCCGTTAAAACCGTTAACTATGCCTAAACTCGAACTTCAAGGCGCGCTATTAGCATGTCGCTTGGCAGAGACCATAAAAAAGGAGCATAGAATTAAACCGTCACGTGTTTTTTATTGGACTGATTCAATGATTGTTATTTATTGGATACGTAACGAGCATAGAAATTACAAAGTTTTTATTGCAAATAGGTTAGGTGAAATTGATGAGTTAAGTAAAATTGATGAGTGGCATTATGTGCCGACAAATTTAAATATAGCGGATTTAGCTACAAAAAATAATGATTACGACTTCAACAAGGACTCCTCTTGGTTAACGGGTCCGTCTTTTCTGTACACGGAAGAAAAGTATTGGCCCCGAGAGCCTGAAAATAACGAAAAGAGCAACAATGAGCTGTTAGATAAAATATAATATGTAGTAATAAAATCACCAAAGGAGAATTGTAATAGTATTTATGATTTACCTATTCCGGATCCAAACCGTTTCTCCGTGTGGCTGCGCTTGCTTCGCTGCACCGCATCTGTACTATTATTTATAGAAAAATGTAAAAAAACCGGTACTCGGCGTATTAATAATTTGTTAATGAATAGAGCCGAAGTACTTTTGTTACGCTATTCACAATCACAATCATTTCAGACTGAAATTGATTTGCTGAAACAAAATAAAGAAATTAATCGTGATAGTCGTTTACGTTCATTGACACCATTTTTAGATAAAGACGGTTTATTGCGTGTAGGAGGGCGTATAAACGCGGCTGCAAACGTCACTGAAACTATGAAAAACCCGGTGATTCTGGATGGTAAACATCGCATAGCAAGGCTGGTGGTTTTGGACTTCCACGTACGTGCGGCTCATTCGTATAATGAACTTGTAATAAACGAGCTACGACAAAAATATTGGGTTGTAAATCTGAGACCTACAGTTCGCTCCGTAGCTTCACAGTGATTAGTTTGCCGAATACGAAAAGCAGCACCAAGACCACCTCGCCTCGGGGACTTGCCATCTCAAAGATTGGTTCATCATCAAAGACCTTTTACCGTTTGTGGTGTAGACTTATTCGGTCCGATCGAAGTAACTGTGGGCAGGCAGAGACCCAAAAGATATGGTGTTCTTTTTACATATTTAACAATACGAGCTGTTCATATTGAAATAGTATCGACGCTTACCGCAGACTCACTTATAATGGCACTTAGGAGGATGGCTGCACGCCGTGGGTGGCCTCATACTGTCATATCTGACAACGGAACTAACATGCGAAGTGCTGATGCTGAACTTCGAAAATCTTTTGAAGAAATTAAGCAGCAGCAAGTTATAGCCGAAGCATTAAACAAAGGAGTTTCCTGGCAGCTTATACCACCAGCCAGTCCTCATATGGGGGGAGCTTGGAAGCGTCTGATTAGAAGTGTGAAAACGGCACTGAAAGTCGTTCTTAGAGAGAGGGCTCCACGAGAAGAAGTTTTATTAACGCTTCTCGCTGAAGTCGAAAATATAATTAATAGTAGACCGCTTACCCATGTTTCGGTGGACCCTCAAAGTAAAGAGGCATTAACTCCAAATCATTTTTTACTAGGATCTTCGTCGAACTTACCTGTACCTGGGGTCTTTGATGATGGCGACATGTATGTTAGACGACAGTGGCGTATTGCCCAACGGTTGACAGACTTATTTTGGAGCAGATGGGTAAAAGAGTTTTTGCCAGAGCTAATTCCTCATCGTAAACGGGATAGGGAAGGTCCGCAATTAAAAGTAGGAGATCTTGTTGTAGTAGTCGATCCATCATTATTTCGAAACTGTTGGCCAATAGGTATTATTGAAAAGGTTTATCCAGGTCCAGACGGCAGAGTCAGAGTAGTTGACGTTAGGACTAAGTCAGGAGTGATGAAGCGATCAGCTGCTCGCGTGGCCTTTCTCCAGCTTGATGATGAGTGTCGGCGAACCGACACTTGGGGGGAGGATGTTGACGACGCTCACGTTGCTTCTCGAACACCTGAAATATAAATAATATTAATCAATAAAAAATAAAATATGTAAAATGTATACTCATAAAACATTGTTACTTACCTTATGTACTTGCTGTTTTTCTATAATAAATAAGTACGTGTGCATACGGGGACGGTGGCACTTACCGCGATTTTTATCAGTAGGGTGAAGGTATATTTGCAACAACGGTGTTGCACCGCTGAGTACATGATCCCGCGTTTCGAGTTAGTTGCACTAGAACATCATACGAGGTGACACCTATGTCTCCCTCCCCGCGGATGTACACGCGCTCACCAAATTTTTTTTAGTATATTTTTCTCCCAGACGACACCAGCGGCCTACATCATCAACATATACTCTTTATTAATTTTAATGTCATGTATAGTAGCAATCTGCAATTGACTATTATGCGTATCTTGTAAATATAGATCAGATTTATTAAAATTTCTCTCAAAAAACTTATTAAAAGCGGAACAAATGTCAAACTGTTACTGATAACTAAATTATTGTACGTCATCTGTTGAGGATAATTACAAATATTTTTTCTCTTAGATTTTACATAGGACCAGAAGTATTTGGGGTTATTTTAAATTTTTTGTTGTGAAGATTTTATATAGGAATTATAACAGTCAGACTGCATATCCTTTTGTCTACTTCGTAAGTCTGAAAATTGAGCATAGTCGTTTGGGTTTTTGAATTTTTTCCAGTGTTTGTGAACTTTAAACTATTCTTTAATTCTAACTATACCAAATGGGATGAGTGTGCACACCAGAGTGGTAAACCTGAGGAACATATTATGTTTCTATGCAGTTATTTATAATTGCATAAAAACCAGTTATTATAGTCTCAATATTTGTGTTAATGTCTAATATAAACGACCAATCCTGTTGATTTAACATTTCATTAATGATATTAAAGTCAGCACGCTCATAAATATACTTTGATCGTGATTGTGTCTTCAAGGGAGGTATGAGTATATCTGACGCAGTGATAATGAGTGAAGGGTGGTGACAGTCTTCTTTAACAAAGTGGAAGTTGGATCTGCTAACAGTGACGGACGAGTCTGAAAAAATTAGGTCTAGTATTTTATTACTATTATTTAAGATGGTACTATATTGCATAAGACCTATGAAAGCCGTATGGTCAATGAGCTGTGATGCAGAATTCTGGACTTCAGCAGGACCTTTCCTGAGTATGACAGGTCCATCTTGTGTCCAGTCTATACCTGGTAGGTTAAAGTCGCCTACAAGTATAAACTGATCATTTGCATGATTATTACGTATTTGTGAAATAAGATTTACAAACAGTCTGGTTCTCTCTGAGAGTGATGAGTTAGGGAGTATGTAAATCACTGCTATGTGAAGATCGTGCTCTAATCTCACAGCACTAGAAGGAACCGTCACCTAAACGCACTCAAGGTTATCACAATGCCATTCGGATCTCATACAGGCCTGCAAGTATGGTGCACACATTAACATGACCCCACCTCCCAACGACCCACGGTCACGACGAAACACATTATATTTATCATTACATAGTTCTGAATCCAGGATTCAGTCATAAAGCCAAGTTTCGGTTATGATAACCACATCGTAATCAAGCAACAGTAAATTATTATAAAATTCATTAGTCTCAGTCCTCAAACCCCGTACGTTCTGATAATACAGTTTTAATTCTTTCAGTGTAGTATCCATTGAAAAAACAGTTGACGATGCCACTACTTATAATAGTTATAGTGAACAATTACATAATCAAGGTACCTAAAAATGTAGCAAGGTATAGGCGTCAGATATGAATAATTATAGTTAATAATAGTTTTTAATAAGAATAAGTAATAAATGATTAATAAATGTGTAAATTTTACTTGTAAATACATAGGCTGCACTAAAAGTATCGGGAATGGAATATTTAGACTGTTTCTTTCATATTAAAATCATTTTAATTGAAAACACCTTGGTTTTAAAAATCGAATACCATTTATTTGTTTAAAAAAAGATTCTCGGTCTTGCCACAAGGTTTTGTCAAACTTGTTTGGTCGTTGAGAAAATGGAATTGACTCGAGAAAATTCAAGAGCGATGATTTATTATGACTTTCGAAGTGGTTTAACACAAAAACAGTGTGTTGACCGGACGATTTCTGCATTTAGTGATGAAACCCCATCAAAAACCACAATTTATAGCTGGTTTGCTGAATTTCAGCGTGGACGTGTCAAGCTCAGTCAAGGTCGTCCAAAAACTGAAGTCACCCAAGAAAACGTTGATGCTGTGCGTAAGCTGATTGAGGAAGATCGACATGTGACATAACGCGAAATTCAGGCAACTTAAGATATTGGCATGAATCAAATGCAAATAATCTTGCATGAACAATTAGGTGTAAAAAAGTTGTTTTCCCGATGGATACCGCATTCGCTCTGTGAAGAGCAATAAGCGGTACGCGTTACTTGGTGCGTCAGAACTCTCGAAAGATTCCACGCAGGATCCTCAAATGCTGAATACAACATCGTATCAGGTGACGACTCCTGGATTTACGCGTACGAACCTGAAACAAAAAACCAGTCACAAGTTTGGGTGTTCGACGATGAGTTAAAGCCAACAAAAATTGTTCGTTCACGGAGTGTTGCAAAAAAATGGCGGCCACGTTTGTCTCCAAAACCGGCCATGTTATGACTATTCCTCTTGAAGAACAAAAAATGATTAATGCAGAATGGTATGCTAGCATTTGTTTGCCACAGGTCGTTTCTGAACTCCGTAAAGAGAACTGCAACCGCCGTATCATCCTCCATCACGACAATGGGAGTTCTCACACCGCACACAGAACAAAAGAGTTTTTAGAGCAAGAAAACATAGAATTATTAGACCATCTGCCATACGGCCCCGACCTAAGCCCTAATGATTTCTATACTTTTCCTAAAATAAAGAATAAATTGCATGAACAGAGATTTTCATCACCTGAAGAAGCTGTGGACGCCTACAAAACGGTCATTCTGGAGACCCCAGCTTCCGAATGGAATGGTTGGTTCCATCGTATGGAAAAATGTGTCAAATTTCGCGGAGAATACTTCGAAAAGCAATAAATATACTTTTAAATAGTAATGTTGTGTCACTTCCTTGATTTTCGAAATTTTCAGTGCTTATTTATAATCGATAATAAATTACATCATAGTGTTATGCGCCTTAGTCGACGGCACTAGCGCCTAGTTGGAACTCGAACTCTCGGTACCTTGCGCGTGTTTACTTGAATATTCTGGATATTTCCGTGCTAATTTATATAAATAGGCGCTGCAAGATGCGATCGAGGGAGTATTGAATTCGGCGAGACAAGCGAAGATTCGGAGCGAAATAAAGTGAATTAGTGTGATTAATTATTAGTTTTTTCGGTGGTGGAGCCACGCGGCAGCTTTGCTGTTGCACGTATGGGCCGGCTCAAACCGGGGTGGTACCACGACCTCACAGAATACAGGCGTGAAGTGGAAGCTCTGCTTTCGCGTTTCGTCTGGTGAGTGCAGGTGGCCGGAGGCCCAAATCCCCCCCCCCCCATCAACATGGTAGCGGAATTAAATAATGATAGACTACCCCAGGAGGATACCAGCACCCCTGGAGAATCCCTCGCTGAGCATCCACGATCATGTTTCTCCACTTCTGAGCGTGGGTGCTCAGGCTGCCCCGCGTATTCTGGGGGGGGGGGGGGGCAAAATTCCGCTCAAGACTACAACTGCTCGGGAAACGGAGCAACAAGACCAAGGCGACCCCTGCCACGCTGTCCGTGAATTTCTGCAATATCAGGGGACTTCACTCTAACCTAAACGCCGTCCACTACCATCTCGAGACGGCGTGGCCGGCTCTGCTCTTTCTGACCGAGACGCAGGTGTCCTCTCCGGCTGATGTCTCGTATCTCTCCTACCCGGGGTACAAACTGGAACACTCCTTTGTGCCTCGGGCTGGAGTTTGCCTTTACGTCAGAGAGGACATTTGTTCTCGACGCCTCGGCAGACTTGAAGGTTCGGACCTGTCCATCCTTTGGCTACGCGTAGACAGCGACGACCATCCACGCGTCTACGGGTGCCTCTATAGGTCCCATAGCGGTAATGCCGACACAGACCGACTCTTCGACCACGTCCAAATGGCTGCAGATTCGTTGCTACAGCAGATCCCCTCCGCAGAGATCGTGATCCTCGGCGACTTTAACGCCCATCACGCCGAATGGCTTGGTTCACGTTTAACCGATCATGCGGGGAGATCTGTTCTTGATTTTGCCTTGGCATACGGTCTGACACAACTGGTTACTTCGCCTACGCGGATTCCAGATGTGGAAGATCATGCGCATTCCCTGTTGGACCTTCTGCTGACCTCTCACCCGGACGGATATCAGATTTCCGTCGACGCCCCTTTAGGCTCCTCGGACCATTGTCCGGTCCGGAGTGTTGTGCCACTCACGCTGAAATCGCGGTTGCATTCTGCAGGCTGTCGCCGTGTTTGGCACTATAGGTCAGCCGATTGGGATGGGATGCGGTCTTTCTTTGCATCCTACCCTTGGGGGCGGGTTTTCTTCTCGCCGGATGATCCCAACGTTGTTGCGGATTCTGTTACTGATGTGGTACTTCGGGGTATGGAACTTTTTATTCCTTCCTCTGTGGTGCCCATTGGAGGCAAATCTCAGCCATGGTTTGGTCGCTCATGTAAAATAGCATCATGCTATAAGCAGGAGTGCTACCAAGCCTGGGTTGATGCATCAGCATCCCGGGATGTAAACACCAGCGCTCTAAAAAAGAAGTATAATTCCGCCTCTAGGTCCTTCAAAAGAGTCATTGCCAAGGCAAAGTCAGCACATAGGCAGAATTGGCGAGAAACTAGTTCGCCTTCCTTCTGGAACCCGTGCATTCTGGTCTCTCGCTAAGGCTGTCCATGGGAATTTCTGTCAGCCATCTCTTCCATCTCTGCACAGGGAGGACGACTCACTGGCCCATACTGCAAAGGAGAAAGCCGACCTTCTAGGCTCTTTCTTTGCGTCTAACTCGACTCTCGATGACGGGGAGAGTACGCCGCCGACCATCCCGCGGTGTGAGTGCTCCATGCCGGAAGTGCAGTTCACACAGCGCTCGGTTCGCAAAGCACTCCTCTCCCTGGACATCCACAAGTCGAGTGGGCCTGACGGAATCCCCCCAATTGTGCTGAGGACGTGTGCTCCAGAGTTGGCACCGGTTTTAACGCGTCTTTTCCTGTACTGCTACTCCCTAGGCGTAGTCCCAAAATCATGGAAGACGGCTTTCGTCCACCCGATCCCTAAAAAAGGCGACCGCTCAGACCCGTCCAACTTCCGGCCAATCGCCATCACCTCCTTTTTCTCCAAAACAATGGAGTCCATTGTAAACTGCCAGCTCATGAGGTACCTTGAGGATCACCAGCTGATTAGTGACCGCCAATACGGTTTTCGCCGTGGTCGGTCAGCTGGTGATCTTCTGGTCTACCTCACTCACAGATGGGCGGAGGCAGTAGAGTTCAAGGGGGAGGCATTGGCCGTTAGTTTGGACATTGCGAAGGCCTTCGATCGGGTTTGGCACAAAGCGCTTCTTTCGAAGCTCCCTTCCTATGGGCTTCCCGAGAAATTGTGCGATTGGATCACCAGCTTTCTTGCAGATCGGAGCATCAAGGTCGTTGTAGACGGTGCAAGCTCCGATTGCAAGCCTATTAATGCTGGTGTTCCACAGGGCTGCGTGCTATCGGCAACGCTGTTTCTTCTGCATATCAATGATATGTTGCATGCCCGTAACATTCATTGCTATGCGGATGACAGCACTGGTGATGCTCTTTACACCGTCCGAGCCAATATTTCTCGGGAAAAAGTCTCCGAGTGCCGGGACAAACTTGTGTCTGAAGTCGAGTCTCTGCTGGACAGAGTCTCGGATTGGGGGCGACTAAATCTAGTCCAGTTTAACCCCCAGAAGACACAAGTTTACGCGTTAACCACTAAAAAGAACCCCTTTGTCGTATCCCCTCAGTTTCAAGGCACCCCCTTGTTGCCTCAGCCAGTATCGGAATCCTCGGCGTCGACATATCGAGTGACGTGCAGTTTCGTGGTCACTTGGAAGGGAAGGCCAAATTGGCCTCTAAAAAGCTTGGCGTGCTCAGCAGAGCGGGACAGTATTTCATGCCGGCACACCGCCTGCAACTTTACAAGGCGCAGGTTCGGCCGCACATGGAATACTGTTCCCATCTCTGGGCTGGGGCTCCCCAGTACCAGCTCCTTCCACTTGACCGCATCCAGCGCAGAGCGGCTCGAATCGTCGACGACCGAGTGCTTTCGGATCGCTCGATTCACTGGCGCTGCGAAGAGATGTTGCATCTCTTTGCGTATTTTATCGCATCTATCACGGGGAGTGCTCTGAGGAATTGTTCGGATTAATCCCAGCCGCCAAATTTCGTGAACGCACTACACGGCAAACGTCCCGATACCATCCACACCATCTGGATGCTTGGCGGTCCACCACTGTACGTTTCACAAGGAGTTTTCTTCCACGTACAACCTCTCTGTGGAATAGTTTACCACCGGCGATTTTTCCGGACCGATACGACCTGGGGACATTCAAGAAAAGAGCTTACTCCTTTCTAAAGGGCCGGCAACGCACCCGCAATTCTCCTGGGAAGGGAAACGGTTGATCATGGGCGGCGGTAGTCACTTAACATCAGGTGAGCCGCATGCTCGTTTGCCCCCTCTTGTATAAAAAAAAAATATTAGTGTTTTAAGTTTTAATTGGTGTAAAGAAAATTAAAGTGTTAATTTATGTAATTTTATCGGCAATTTTTATTGTCAAGAACCTCAAGCTCGTAACAATTGGTGTCAGAAGTGGGATAAAATCATGCCGATTTTACCTAAGGAGGAGACGGAGGGTATCCGTACCCGCAGTCAACGCCAGCATGAGACGGACCAGAGGAGATTTGGTGGTGCAACGTCGCAGACGTCGGAGGGCCAACTGCCAGCCACGGAGGCTGCGGGCCCGTCAGTAGCTCCTACACCTGCAGCACCTGACTTAGGTGCTCTGATGGCGATGCTACAGGAGCAGCTGCAGCGCGGACGAGAGGAACAGGCCCGTCTGTTGAAAGAGCAGCTGGAGGAACAGGCTCGCCGACAGGAGGAACAGGCTCGCCGACAGGAGCAACAGGTCCGTCAGTTGGAAGAGCAGCTGTGGAGCGGCCAGGAAGAACAGATGCTTCTCATGAAGGACCTTCACTTTACCTTCGGGAAAGAGATAAGGGAGGTGAAGGATAAGGTTGCTCAACATGATAACCGCCTGTCGGAAGCTGAGACCCAAATCAACCAAGTCAAGAAAAAGCTGGATGAACTCAAACTTGGGGATGGAACTACAGCTCCCGTAGTAGCTTCAGCACCTTCGCTACGTGGGTTCAAGGTGCCACCGTTTGATGGGACTTCTTCCTGGTCAGCCTACAAAATCCAGTTCGAGGCTGTTATGAAAGCGAACGGCTGGAATAAAAGTCAGGCCATGACTGCTCTCACACTAGGCTGCGCGACCAGGCCTTAACAACTCTGGAAGCTCTCGATGAGGAAGTGACTTATGAGCAACTCCTTGAGTCGAGATATGGCGACGCTCACCTGGAACACGTCTTTCGTGCGCAGCTTAAAGATCGCGTGCAGCGCATCAACGAAAACCTGCAGCAGTGGGCTCTAGAGGTGGAGAATCTGGTGCGAAAAGCATACCGGTCTGTACTTGCGCTCATTGAAGGGAACCTGGTGCAGACATTCATCGACGGCATCCGCGACCTTGAAGTCAGAGCTGCTGTGAGGCTGGGGCACCACGAGACGCTTAAGGATGCCTTGGCCCATGCACTGGAGGTGGAAGCCGTGCGGTAGGATCATCGTTCCCATAGGTTGCAGCAGCTACAGTCCGTGACCGCAGCAAAGGATACAGCCCTAGGTGCTATGGCTGTGGGGAAAAGGGCCATCTTCGATCCAGCTGCCCTAAGCGAACGCTAGAAAGGGAAGGTGAACGATCTCAGGAAGGAGTGCGGCCAACAGCACCGCCCAGCAGCAGCAGGGAAACGAGTAAAAGCCAGAACTGCGGGGCGGGTGCTGGCTGATGTTAAAAGAGCCCCAAGGATCTCGATCTCACAAACCCATGATGAGAACAGCCTAATAATCAAGGGCGAGATCAATGGAATGCCGTGTAAGCTGACCATAGACACTGGAGCCTCTCGTACGGTTGTTAGTTCCCAACTTATAAGTCAGTTCCTTGGGGACTCCTCATACAACCGAGAACGCATTAATTTGGTAACAGCCACCGGTCAGCGTATTTATTTATTTATACCTTCATGCACAAAAAAAGTACATATGGCGGACTTAATGCCATAGGGCATTCTCTCCCAGTCAACCATTAAACAGAGAGATATGTAACAAAAACCCTGTGGTTCCCGTTAAGTGCGTTATCAGAATCAGTATTCAAACGTATAGAAATAACTTTACTTCAGAAAACTCGACATAAAAATAATCAAATTAAATTTAAATTAAATAATATTTGTAAATTTAATGTGGATTGATTACCTCTGCCTGTAATTATCGACAGCGGCGGGTGGCGGCCGGTGGTGACGTACATCAAAGACCGGGCGCGCTCGCGCGCGTCTTACCTACACTAACTGCACACTGAGGTCGTGACCTCGTCACATCACAGCTGTTATAGTCGAACACTAATTTATCACTATGTCTACTTGACGTGTACGAAGATGTTGTTCAATATGTCCACCTTGTACCTGTAAACATTTGTGACACCGACTTATAATGTCTGAACGCAGGCGTTGCATAACAGACATTTCGGACTTTATTTTTTCAAAGGCTGCAACTATACGCATACGCATTTCTGCCTCGGTATCGCATGTTTTTTGGAATACAGTCTGCTTAATCGTACCCCAGAGATAAAAATCTAAAGGTGTGAGATCAGGTGATCGTGCCAGCCAGTTGACCGGTCCACCGCGGCCAATCCATCTTTCACCGAACTCAGTATCCAAAAAACTTCTTACAGAACGGGAGAAATGCGGTGGAGCACCATCGTGTTGAAACCACATGCGACGAACGAGGTCTAAATTTATTTCGTCAAGTTCATTGCTTAGTTCTTCCCACAAAAAACGTTCGTAGTTTTCACCGCTCATTGTCTGGTCTAGGAAATACGGACCGATAATTTTGTCACCTATAATTCCCGCCCACGCATTGATTTTCCATCGGTGTTGAAAGTGGCTTCGTTTATACGAATGCGGATTTGTCGTTGACCATACGTGTTCATTATGAGCATTAAATACACCTGTTCTTACAAAAGAGCATTTATCCGTAAAAAGTACGCGGTTCAAAAACTCAGAATCTCCTTCAACCTTATCAAGTAACCATCTACAGTAATCCATTCTCGGCTCGTAGTCGTTAGGAAGAAGACACTGAACTCGACGATAATGATATGGGTACTGGCCATCATCTTTGAGGGCTCTCCAAACGCGCATATGGTTCACACCTAGTTCACGTGCCACCGAGCGCGTGCTCCGCGTCGCATCTTCCTCAAACATGTCGAGAATGTGCTCCTCGATGTCGTC
The DNA here is from genome assembly GCA_036936625.1 of Parnassius smintheus behrii. Taxonomy (NCBI): domain Eukaryota; kingdom Metazoa; phylum Arthropoda; class Insecta; order Lepidoptera; family Papilionidae; genus Parnassius; species Parnassius smintheus. The sequence continues at coordinate 38,661,845 of JAUPFT010000010.1, forward strand.
GTCGTACATCCTCGGTCTTCCTGAATATGCACGTTGTTGATCACGGCCATGCACACTGCTAGTATTGTACATATGAATGTGAAGTCGTTGGAACGTCATTGCCGACGGCAATTGTATATTTCGTGGAGTAGCAAAGCACTCCCCGTAAAGTCTTAGTGCTGCTGCATTATTGCAGTTACATTTCCCGAGACACATCAACATATCAAAATATCCCTCGTTTGAGTAAGACATCGCACACAAGTCACTCACGGCGGAATATTAATTTCGCAATATATTGCGTTTTAAGTGATTGATATTGACGGTTGTGTTTTATAAAACACAACCGTCAATATCAGTGCTAACGCGCTACTGGTGCTTGATGCTCGTTTGTTTGCATAGACGTGGCAAAGCTATTGTACTCTATAACATAATTTTGATATTTTCTAAATCGATAAAAATTTCGTGATTTTTTATGTTATTTTTTTAATAATAGTTATTATTTATTTCTTTATTTCAGACAACGTCCGTAAGTGTTATTAAGAAATTAAATTATAGCTAGGATTAATAAAAACACATTAAACACTTTTATAACAAGAAACATTTAAAAAATTGTGTTATAAATCCACACAGTAACAAATACTTAAACTATTATGCTGCTATGTTTTTCAAAATCTAATAATTAGCATTTTTTATCGACCGACGATTAACAATACTTATTTATATTTCTATTCTTGACCACTGAATTATGACAAAATTTTATGTTTATAAAACTTCCCATGTTTTTAAATATTACTACTTAATATTAGCACAGAATAAATAATAGACACGATGACCACGAAGATGTTGTTCAATATGTTGCTGTTTTTAAGTGCTCCTATTTATAATTTCAAATTTTATTAATTTTCACAATAGATAAGTGTAAATTATACGATAATTATATTGAGAAAAGAGATCTTAATGTACTCAAATAATAATTTATCTATGTAAACAAGCTTTTAATAACTTACTGCATCACCCATCAGCAACACTAGTATTTACCACCATTAAGCACTGTTACATTACGATTACAATATGGCAAGCATCAATAATGTTGACAAAATACAGAAAGAACTGGAAGTCAGCTGGATGCAAAAGATGGCAGAATTCGAAGATCGTTTGAAGGCTGCACTGGTCCCATCCAATCCAACGTTAGTGCAGATAAGTCAGGAATTTTGTGCATTCAAGGATATGGTCACACAAATGTTTAGTCTACTGCAACTGCAAGTTAGAAGTTGTATACAATTGATGGAGTTGACATGCGGCAACGGCAAAATGTATTGCTATTCAATGGCATCCCCGAGGACACTGAAGTAAGCTTAATTGATAAGGTTCTAAGCTTAATACATAGCAAAATGGGCCTTTCTGATGTGAGCAGAACCTCGATCAAACGGTGTCACAGATTGGGCTCACAAGGTAAAGATCAAGTTAGAGCAGTCCTCGTCCAGTTCCATGATCACCATACAAAATCATTAGTTTGGAAGTCTAAGGCTAAGTTAAAAGGTACGTCTTTCACATTGTTTGAGTTCCTCACAAAGACGCGTCAAAATATTCACAAGCAGGCCAGGAAGTACTTTGGCATGAGGAATGTGTGGACGCTTGATGGCACAGTCTATATTAAACTGCCTGATAGTAGTCGGGCAAAAGTAACTTCAGAGGAAAACTTCAATAATCTTGTCACGAAGCACTCGCCAGGGTGTTCTCCTCTTTCAAATACATCACCTCCCAAAACCGAAGATAGCACAGGTAATCTCTCTGGTGTATCACAACCAAGTACATCTAAATGTAGTCGCCAACAAGAAGTGGTCTCACGCTATCAAGGGGCACAATCAGGTCCAAGCAACGAAAAAAAAGGGTACGCCGCGTTGTGACCAAAAAATAACGACGTTGTTGATATTTTTACACACTTTCTCAAGGTTGTTACGATTCTTTAAAATAATTAAGTTTACTTTATTCAGTCCTATGTTACTTGGTATCATTCAAGCTTTTATTATTTCTAATGATCGTATTGTAGTAATTATCGTTGCATTATATTTATCTTTTTAGTTTCATTGACTTAACTAAACTGCTAAGGGTTTAATATTGTGTATTATTTACTTTTTATAATAAGAATAAAGCAGCTAATAATAGTATTATAATATTGTTGGTAATAAAGTAGGTAGAAAAATATAAACAAACTGTTATTTTGTTACTTTGTAAAGATAAAGAATATTGTTGTAATTACGATATGCCAAGTACAGGCAAAGGTATTATACCTTGCATCCTAGTGTGTTTTAATGTTTCTAAAATATTCTTAGCAAACGGATGTTATTTTATATTATTTTATATCATGACTAAATTTTACAATTTTTACTATATCCCTGTTAACATTGATTTCAAGAAATGATTTGGTTACACAGACACTAACAAATTAAACGTTTGATTTTGTTTTCGTTGGGAAAGACTAACTGTGGACTTATTAGTTTAATGTTGATGTTTCGTTATATCCTGTTTCTGTATTTACTTGTATAATAGTGTATTTTAATGTTCTATTAATTTAAGTTTATTTAAAAAAAACAATGATTGTTATCTTTATCAGTCAACTGATGGGATAGAGCAGTGATAGTGAAGTAGTTGATTTTCTGGTTTATACGTATAGCGTTGTAGATATTTTATACTTAGACTTTGTTTTATCTCTTAATATATTTAATATTTTATTATTTATTATTATCTAATATACATATTATATATAAATCTATTTAGAAGTTAATAATGTCTGATGATGAATCTTTTTATTCCATTTATAGTTCAGTTTCCTCATACGCCTCTGGTAATGATCTTACAGATAATTTACTTCCCTTACGCGATCTGTTAAGTAATATTTTTCTGCCTCATAAAAAATATTTTAATGTTTGTCATATTAATACACAGAGCATTCCAAGGCATTTTTCCTACTTAGAAGAAGCATTCTCACTAGACTGTGTCGATGCTATCTTAATATCTGAGAGTTGGCTTAAACCATCTATTATGTCAAGTTTGTACCCATTACCCAATTTCATTCTTATACGCAATGATCGGACTGAGAAGGGGGGAGGTGGTGTCGCTATATACCTACGAAAAAATATTCCTTATAAAGTTGTTCTATCTTCCCCCTCCTCATTTTCTGCCACTGCTGAGTTTTTATTTCTAGAAATAAACATTATGGGTGCTAGGGCAGTTTTAGGTGTTGTATATTGTCCTCCTTCTGTGGATTATTTTACCTCACTTGAGACGGCTCTTGACACCATTGGATCTGAGTACATACATTGCATGATAATGGGTGATTTCAACACTGATTTCTTAAAAAATACTTCTCGCTCCCAAAAACTTCGATCAATCATTGAATCAGTCGAACTCTGCATTCTCCCATTGGCGGCAACTCATAGAAATACTGACACTGATGATTCGTTGATTGACCTCATCATTACTTTCTCTTCTGAGCGCGTGATTCAGTTTGGGCAGCTCTCTGCTCCTTGTTTCTCACGTCACGACTTGATTTATTTTTCATATAAACTTAAACCTCCAAAACAGAAACCTATTTTTCTGCAGTTACGCAATTTTTCAAGAATAAATATTGAGAGTCTCAGGAGAGACGCATCTTCAATTGATTTTGGACCTTTGGTGGCAGCTTCTAACGTCGATGATAAAATATCCTTTCTAAATAATAGCATCCTGAATCTGTATAATATTCATGCTCCGGTACATTATGTAAAAGTTAAGCGTCCTCCTGCTCCCTGGATGAATAAAAGGGTACAAGTGGCAATGGCACGACGAGATCGGGCTTTCCAGAAGTTTAAAAAGAATCGCTCAGAAAAAAATTGGTCTAATTTTAAAACGCTAAGAAACAGATGCAATCAGGTGGTACGAAATGCTAAACGCCGCTACATTCATGACAAAATAACTAATTCTTCACCCACAGATTTGTGGAAATTCCAGAAGTCTATCGGAATTAATAAATCTAATTCTCCGGAATATGGCGCCTCTCTCAATTTGGATGACATTAATCGTCACTTTGTTTCTATTACTTCATTGGACCCTCAAGTCCGTTCTCAAACTATTGCTTCTATAGAATCAATGCAGCCTCTCCGGATCCCTGACTTTTGTTTCTCCCCTGTTACTCAGGATGAAATTAAAAAACTCTGTTAGCCATTAAATCCAAGGCTGTGGGTTTTGATGAAATTAGTAAGCAAATGGTGTCTATGATTCTTGAGTACCTTATTCCAGCTATAACACACATTATAAATTATTCTCTGGACTCAGGTCAATACCCTTCTGCATGGAAAAAGGCTTTTGTAAGACCTCTTCCTAAAATACCTAATCCTGTTTCCCCTAACCATTTTCGTCCTATTTCAATTCTCCCATACCTCTTTAAAGTTCTGGAAGCCTGTGCTTTTAAGAAAATATCGGTATTCGCTGCAAAACATAACCTGCTGAATGAATTTCAATCGGGGTTTCGCTCAGGTCACAGTACTACCACTTCGCTTATCAAAGTCACAGACGATATAAGAAAGGGATTAGATAGATGAGCAAAAATTAACAGTGGTGGTGCTTATTGACTTTTCAAACGCTTTCAACACAGTGGATCATGGTATCCTCCTATCCATCCTTAAACACCTTAAATTTTCATCCCCAGCCTTGGAATGGTTTTCTTCTTATATTCGCGGTCGCCAGCAATCGGTTCGCTCAGGTCAGCGGTTTTCTGCATGGGCTGAAATTGAATCTGGTGTGCCGCAAGGCGGAATACTTTCTCCTATTATGTTTTCCTTATTTATAAATTCTATCTCCTCAGTTTTAGATTGTTCGTACCATCTGTATGCGGATGATCTCCAGCTTTATGTACAGTCAAGCTTAAATAATCTTAACTTTGTAATACACAAACTAAATGACAACCTGGAAGCCATAAGAGAATGGTCATGTAAATATGGCGTTTCTGTTAATCCTGCCAAATGCAAAGTTATAATATTCGGAAGTTCGAAATTATTGGCTGAGGTTGATTATGGAAATCTCTCTCCTGTAATTTATAATGGAAGTTTGATTCCATATTGTGATTCCATAAAAAATCTTGGCCTGTACATGGATAAAACTATGACCTGGAAATTGCAGATCTCTGAAGTTAGTCGTAAAGTTGTTGCTACCCTGCGTTCCCTTTATCGTCTTAAAAATTTCCTACCTTTCAAAACCAAACTTACGCTGGTTCATTCCCTTATTCTACCTATTATCGACTATGCCGATGTATGTTACCGAGATCTATCAGAAAATCTTCTAAACAAGTTGGAGCGCCTTCTTAATAATTCCATAAGATTTATTTTTGGTTTACGTAAGTATGACCACATATCATCCTATCGTTCAAAGCTTAAATGGCTACCTATACGTCAAAGGCGATGCTCTAGAATTTTACTTGTACTTTATTCAATTTTAAACGATCCAAGGTCGCCTTCTTATCTTAAGGATAATTTTCATTTTTTTCATCCGATCGACGGTTGAACATCCCGACAGTCAAACCGTCTGAGGTTAAGGTTTCCACAGCATAAGTCAAATTTTTTTAGGTCGTCTTTTACGATACAAGCCATACAACTTTGGAACACCCTCCCCAACGATATTAAGAATGCCACAAATAAAAAAGTCTTCAAAGTTCTTCTCCGAGAACATTACCTGAAGGAAACTACTAATTAACATTATTTTCCTTAATTTTTGTCTTTCTTTTCTTCTTTTTTACTTCAGATATTTATTTCATTATATATTATTCAAACATCATATTATATATATCATTCATTTTTTTATTTATTTACGAAGTTTATAAGCACGTATATATACTATATATATATATATATATATATATATATATATATATATATATATATATATATATATATATATATACACACATATATATATATATATATATATATATATATATATATATATATATATCTATATATATATATATATCTATATATATGTATATATATATATTTTAATGTAATTATTTACGTATAATGGTCGCACCTGCCAACAATTGTCCTTGGCACCCAGGGTTGACTGGCAGAGAATGCCACATGGCATTAAGTCCGCCCTATGTACCCCTTTAGCTTAAGGTGTTACGTTTAAGTTTTTTAAATAAATAAAATAAATATGTCCACCTCTCACACATTTGGGGCACCGGCTTATACGTTTTATCGAACGACGATAAACAACCCTTATTTTTATTTTTATTCTTGTGACAAAATTTTATGTTCATAAAACTTCCCATGTTTTAAATATTACTACTAAATATTAGCACGGAATAAATAATAGATATTGGATCAAAATTAGTTCATCGGCATATAGTGGACGCTTCTTTTTATAACTCGAAGAGTGGAGTTTTTTGGGTTTTTCCTAGTACCTAAGTCCTTCGACGGCTTTCGCTTTTGAGTTCAAAGAGCGCGCAAAACGCCGCGTATATTACCTATTAATTTTGTTTTGTTTATTATATTCTAGCAATAAACGACAATATGAATTTATTTTTAAAAATAATTACTACCTACTACATAAATTCTTTATCGAATAATATTTCATATGAAAAATACATACTAAATTTCTCCTACAAATAGTTGTAAATTTGGAATTAATCACGATATTTTATGCATGAAATAACCTTTTTAAATATTTTCGTAGATCTATTTAGCAAAAAAGTGGAAATTTATAACATAAGTATTCAAATGATACTTATAATATATAATGATACTAGATGTATAGTTGTAGCACGAATGGGTCGGCTCGACCGGGGAAGGACCACGCTCTCACAGAATACCAGCGTGAAATGGTTGCTTAATGCTGCTGTATTTCGTATTGTGAGTGTAGAGAATCGGAGAAACTTTTTACTAGAAATGAGGCATTCCATCTTAGTCCTCACGGGTGACAACGCATCTGCATTTTGATTCGTAATCGAGGATAGATGTAGATGTCTATGGGCCACAGCAATCACTTACCATCAGGTGGACTGTGTGCTCGTTTGTCTCCTTATACTATAAAAAATACTATGTGTATTGGGGTTGAAATAATAACCATTTCATTATAATTTCTATTATTTTGAAATTAAAATTTTCTGAGAATAACTGAGTCTAGATAGGTATAAAGATTTACACAAAAACCTTTGGGAAGCACGCGCCGCTTAGCGGCTTGCTTTGAGTCGGCCATGTCAGTGACCTCATATCGGCCGTAGACTATTATTTATTCTGTGACAGCTCGTTCACACTAGTCGTAAGTCGCATATGACTAAAAGTCGAAAGTCTGATGTACCAGTTGACACTGCGTCGCGAGTCGTATAGGTCGTAGTTTCGCGCCATTCGGTACGTAGCGAATTCACGAGATGGACGCCGACGAAGAACTTGTTGTGCTCTACTACTTACGAAGAAAATTAAAAAAGTTGAAAAAAAAGTCAATTCCAAGAAAATACTGGATGCACCCAATCCTAACAGAAAGATCGACTTTAGGAAGTTATAAAAATTTAATACATGAATTAAAAATTGACGAACGAAAATTCTTTAATTATTTTAGAATGTCACAAGCAACTTTCAACGACCTACTGTCAAGAGTTTCTGCGAGCATCACGTATCGGAATACGACATTTAGAGACTGCATTTGTCCTGAAGAAAGACTGTCGATATTTCTTAGGTAAGTGTTTTTTTTAGAACCACACTACAACTGCTACAAATATTCAGATTGTATTTGTAGTGTAGTAGTCTGATTGTAGCAGTTGTAGTGTGATTTCTTAGGTGTATTGAAATTGAAACAGAAGTTATTTTAACTTGTTTATTTTAAGTAGGTAAACAGCGCAACATATTACAATAATTCAAAAATCGGAGAAATTTAATTCAGTACTTTCCGACCAAGTAGATGCAGCAGGCGATCCTTCCTCATACGTTTGACGTCTTTCATATCCAGACCCATGTGGTGTAAGAACAGCCTGGTTTTGAGAGGAATATCCGGATTCATCGGTAGATAAATAATTATAGTTCTGTGTCGAATACCCCGATCGCCGTGTGCTATCACGCGCGTAATTATAATTATTTGCATAAAGTCTGTTTTCACGTTTCTTTTTGATTTGTTGTATCAGTGATAATACACCTGATTGAAGCTCCAACGTTTCGTCATCGTCGAAAAACGTAACAGAGGGTAGGATACCTTTAAAAATGATAAAATTGGGGGATCAGTTTGTTGTGATAGCCTGCTGTCTAAAACTCGCTCATTTTAACATCTAAGTCCATTATATGTCGCTGTGGTGGCGTGGTATTTTGTCATTTAGAAGTGCTTGGTTGCGAATTTTCAGACAACTGAGTACTGCCTTCTGTCCCTGGTTGAGATATACGCGACGCAACAGACTCTTGAGGAGGATTAGGTCTAGCAACTTTACGCGCAAAAAATACATTTGCTCTTCAAAGCCATATGTATAATATGGCTTTGACGACTGTGCCCCTGATCCTGATTTTTTTTCATCATTTTTGTTTGTTCGGATCCAGACATTCCGTAAGTTCGTCCACTTGGTCAATACTAATTTACCTGAAATTATATTGCAACATTATTTTCAGATATTGTGCGTCAGGATGTTCCTTTAAAGACCTGCACTACAATTTCAGAGTCGAGGTATCAACTGTTAGTAAAATTATCAAAGAAATGAGTTGCATTATCTGGGATACATTAAAAGAAGAGTTTATGAAGTTGCCCGACAATGAAAATAAATGGGAAAACATCGCAAATGGTTTTGATATTAAAGCTAACTTCCCACACTGTATTGGAGCCGTCGACGGCAAGCATATTAGAGTAGTGAAACCAAATCAAAGCGGCTCGATGTATTTCAATTACAAAGGTTATTTTTCATTTGTTTTACTAGCTGTTGTTGATGCAGAATACCGTTTCATTTATATAAGTGTTGGTTCATATGGGAAAGAATGCGATTCTTCCATATTCAAGGAGACTACCTTTTGGAAGAAACTGAATGATGGTAGTTTAAACATACCAAAGCCAAGGCCTCTTCATGAAACAATCGAAAAGGATATGCCCTATGTACTAGTTGGCGATGAAGCTTTCCCCCTGACGACAAATTTAATGAGACCTTTCGGAGGCAATCATTTGGATGATACGAAAAGAATATTTAATTATCGATTATGCCGTGCAAGAAGATTTGTTGAGTGTGCTTTTGGAATTTTAGCTAATAAATGGAGAATACTGCATCGACCATTGGATGTCCACCCAGACACAGCTATCCATATTGTGAAAGCCTGTGCAGTATTGCATATTATTTAAGAGATAGGGATGGTCTAAACTTTGAAGATATTCAACTTGCACTAGAACAATCGATACAAGAACAAGATCAACAACAGAGAGTACATAATCCTCGTGGTGGTCCGATTGCAAATGTTATACGATCTGACTTTGCAGACTATTTTACTTCCCCGATTGGTTCGCTGCCTTGGCAAACTAATGCGCGATACGCATAATATAAATGAGTTAAAATTAATAATACAACTGTAAATACTTAACTATGTAGTATAATAGTTAATAAACGTTACTGGCACTTACCGAAATGTTGTCTTTCTTTTTCTTCCATGTTTTCAAAATTAGGTATTAGTATGGTACAAATTTCGCGTCAGGCCAATAGTTTCAGATTATTATTTTGTACTCATTTAAAGTTTTATCCCAAAGGAATGCTCTTTCGTGAACTAATGGAATTAGTTCTTCGGGTTTTATTTCTTTCTCCATTTTCACACAACAAACAAAAACAGCGCGCGCGCAACCAACACGACGAATAAAACACGAATGGAGTGAGCAAACAATGTGTAGCGAACTAGGAAGCGGGGTGGGGAGAGAGGTAACAACGTGCTCGAGTCGATTAGATGCACGACTAGTGTGAACAGCAACAAGCAGGCACCTATGCGAGCACGATTCGACGCGATTTTTAGTCTTACAACGGGCGCTGGTTCGTCGGATGTTTTTTTGAGTCGTATTAGACTAAAAATCGCGTCTCATCCAATTTGAACAGCTCCATATAAAGTGTATGGTGACCAGAGCATTTGAATTTTAGTCATATGCGACTTACGACTAGTGTGAACCGACTCTGACGTACATAATATTATGTCGGCACGTGTCGGTAAGTTCAGAAGCAAATAACATTTTTAGAAACTTAATATTTCTTAAGTTATCTTATTAGAAACCTAAAAACTCCATTTAAAGCAACCAAAACAAAATTTCATTATCATAATTACCATGCCTATGTGTACACCTATACGTCCCTGAAATGACCAACAAGGTTTTTGTTACATACTGTATAATATGTAAGGCTCAATAGACGTATACAATACACAACGCTATATTCGTGTAGTGGCATTGTAAAATCAAAACCGCAACTCGCTTACGCAAACAGACCTCAAGGCTTTGTAGTCGCTTTATTTACTTATTTATTTGCTAGATACGAGCGTTTTCGCCCTTACTATATAACTATACCATATTTATTTGTTTCAATTGTGACTAAAACGGTTTTCCTTATACATATCAGTGGTAGGTGCAATAAGATGGGCCTATGAGTGCGTAGCAGTTACGTACGTTGTCTCCAGCTCGTATGATGGTTCTTAAATGGACAGAAACCAGATACCATTCTTACTGATTGGTATCTAAGGGTTTTATTTGTACACAGGGGTGACAAAATAACTGCATTTAAATTTGTAATCAAGGGAAGCATTTACTTAAATACGGGTGGTCTATGTGCTCGTTTGTCTCTCTTAAGATGGCAGGAAGTATAAGAACCGTTACCAACACAAACATAGGCCTCCTGCATAAACTTCCTCATTAGGTGAATATTTGTCATAACTGCCACGCTTGACAAGCGGTTTCGCAAATTTGAGACTTTATTTTTTCAGTCGTTATAAGGAAGACGCTGCTCCCCTTCTTCTGATTTATTTCCCTCAGTCGTCTCTTTCGATAACCACGGGGTAGTCGATATTCTTACACCGCCACTACACGTAAGAACATATGAGAAAAAATTCGTTCTGCACAAGTTATCGGTTGGCAGAATGAAATAATTAATAATAGGAACTAATGTGATATGATTCTATTTCATCATATTCATCGCGATTCATCACAGCCCTTAACAAGTCCCATAGGTCTCCCCCAAGGAACGCCACAAAGCACGGTCCTGAGCCACCTGCATCCATCGACTTACCAGGTCGTCACTCCAACTAGTGGGGGGTCACCCTACACTACGCCTACCGGTACGAGGCTGTCACTCGAGAACCTTTTTTTTCCCAATGGTTGTCGGTTCTTCGAGCTATATGGCCGGCCCATTGCCACTACAGCTTACTAAACCATTGAGCTTCGTCGGTCACCGAGATATTTATATTTAACATAATATAATTCCATAAGTATTTATTCATACACGTTTAATGAAATTATCACTTTTTTCTAAAAAGGAAACAATGACTCCATAATTTCTTGCCAACTCTTCTCTGTTGAGATTTTAATTTTCAAACCGGTAAAATAAAATTCACGTACTTATATATTTCGTAGCCAACTAGCTTAATTAGTCTCTCAGTTAATAGTCTAGATATTACATAGCATGGTTACCCTATTCATTTTATTCAACGAGGCGGTCGCTGACCTATGCCTAATTATGCGCTGTATGCTATATTATATAAATATACGTGGCTTTAACTTGGCTCAAGGGCCACCACAGCCGCTACTTAATCTGATGTCGCTGATATTACAATATAGAATATTATTAAGGTCACTAGATGAACGGTGCCGTTTAGTAAAACGGCTAGACTGTTAACTGAAAGGCTAATTAAGCTAGTTGGCTGCGACATGTATACCACATACCACATTTATAGCATAGCTATAAATAACCGCAAAACCGAATACTTACAACATTGCTGATTTTGACCAATATAGTAAAGTGATATCATTTATGAATCTGTTCTGTTTTAAGAAAATTAGAAGTAGACTAAAATTTTCTTAAAACATAGGCCGGCGACGGCAGATTAATCCTTAATAATAAGTGCAGGAGTGTACAAGCTTGATTTTGAATGTGGTCTCTCCTACATAGGACAAACTAAAAGATCAATTAAAACCCGTGTTAAAGGATATATAGCTGATGTGAAGAATCGACGCTCCGGGAAGTCTGCAGTCTGTGAACACGTACAAGATCGCCCCCGTCACTCCATCAGATTTGATAGACCACAAATCCTCGCTAAAACCCGAACACCGATTCCTTCCAAGGATGATTCGCGAGCCTATTGAAATCAAAAAATATCCTTATTTCAATAAAGAAGATGGCTGGGTGCTACCATCTGCTTGGGATCCTATAATAAATAAAATTAAATCCCAACCCAAGCATACAACTGCAAGACTTCATGATACCATAAGTTCATACTGTGTAGATCGGAACAAAAGTTAAATTTTAATCTATGGTAACCGCGGTTAACTATGACATCTGGACGTTGAACATCTCAGTCCTTCCCATGGCCATGGGTGCTGTAAAGCTCTTGAAACGTCGGGTATTTAAAAAGTTAAATATACGCGATAAATTCCATAAAAACTAGTATTATTTCAATGTGTAATGTTCGCGTAAATATAAGAAATCATTACGTTTTTTATAAAATAATCGGTGAAAATATGTTAAAAAATCGTACGCGTCAAATATAGAATATCCTCGTTTCAGAACTCTTAATATTCACGAGGCTTGTTAACTTATACGAGGGCATAATTTAATCCAGAAAGGAATTCTTATGGGACTGGTATTATTTGTTAAAGGAGACGGAATGTTAATGGAATTTTTGTATTTGTACCGTGCGATATTTTTTCTTTAAACAATATTATCCTTTAGCATGTTATATTAATACATCCGCAATGGGATGGCGTTATCAGTGAAAACGCCTCACACCTCCGAACTAGAGTATTGTATTCGTTATCTGTGATTTTACATATTTACATACAAATGATAAAACATTTCCTTCTTTTTTTAATCTTCATAAATCCTTAAAATTTCAGCGCTGGACATGGGTAACTGCCGGTATAGGGAACATTCGCTTTGATCGTCACGCTTGACAGAGTAGTACCAGGCGTATCGCAACTTTGACCCTGCTGCCCGCCGTCGTTATGCGTATTTCATTTATTCTTCCGTACTTTTACCACTTAAGTTATTTCCGCAGATGGTATTTAGTGCAAATTCATATCGTAAATGCAATGTTGGTCATTTGCTCAAGGAACTTCATTAATAGTTCTAAGGTATCACGGATGATAGGACATGATCAAAATTTTAGACGAGGATACTACTTTTAGAGCACTTTTTGTAGTACTCAAAAGTACTACAAAAAGTTCAGGTTCGGCCGCACATAAATTACTGTTCCCATTTCTGGGCTATGACTCCCCAGTGCAGTGCAGCAGAGCGGCTCGTATCGTCGACAACCGAGTGCTTTCCTATCGGCTCGACTCACTGGCGCTGGGAAGAGATGTTGCATCTCTTTGCATATTTTATCGCATCTATCATGGGGAGTGCTCTGAGGAATTGTTCAGATTAATCCCAGCCGCTAAATTTCATGAACGCACTAAGCGGCAAATCTCCCGAGACCATCCACACGATCTGGATGCTCGGCCGTCCACAAGTGTACGTTTTACTAGGAGTTTTCTTCCGCGTACGAACTCTCTGTGGAATAGTTTAACACCGGTAATTTTTTCCGGACCGATACGACCTGAGGACTTTTAAGAAAAGAGCTTACTCCTTTCTAAAGGGCCGGCAACGCACTTGCAATTCCCCTGATGTTGCAGATATTCATGGGCGGCGGTAGTCACCTAACATTAGGTGAACCGTTCGACCCATCTTCTATAAAAAATAAGTCTATAATTATTACTTAATCTAAATTGATTCGAGTTATCGCTGTCGCCGAGGTGTTTTATTATAATTATGTGTGTATGAAACTTACTGTTTACTGTTTTAATTTTTGTGTGTGAGTTTCATAGTGACAGACGATTGTTTTTGTGTGCGTATATTTACCGCCGCAATGTCAGACAGTTTTGTACCGGAGAAAAACGCTACGGCCACTCCACTCCGGTCTATCAATCGCCCGTGTTGCTCTATGTAATCGTCATATACTTGGCAGACGGAATGTCCAATTATTACAATATTCAATTGTTGTATATTACCCATTGTCTAATACAAAATGTATCTCACTTTGACGCCGGTCACCATATAATACATTGGCATATATAAAAGAGTAATGATGGTGTAAGAATCCACTACCCCACAGCATCCCGTCGTGTTGTAAGCCGTAGCCGAATGACCGAAGCCAAAATCACGCTATCAAAGTTCCGAAGTACTGCGGTATATATAGAATAGCTCTGTACTACAGAAATCGTGGACCGCTCTCCGGGCTGTTAAATTCACTTGGCAGAAGATTTCCTCTTTTCATTTTATGGCTTATCCTCAAAAAAAATTCAAATGTTAACTTGTGCCATGCCGTGGTAGCTTAACGGCCATACGCCTACCGTCCCTCCTGCTATGTTGCGGCTAGTGGCGTCTTTCCTGGCAGACAGGAAGTTCTACGTCTGCATAGAGGACGCCGTGTCCGCAACCAGAACCATCAGAGCCAGCGTTCCTCAGGGCAGCTGTTTGTCTCCAGTCCTGTACGCGGCTTATACCAATGATATCCCAACCCTGGCAGGAAGGCTGCAAGAGTGGGAGGATGACGTGGAATTGGCGTTATACGCGGACGATAGCGCTTATTTCACCTCGTCCAGAAGAGCCCACACCAGGATGCAACGTCTGCTGGACTTGCTGCCACCATGGCTAGATGAGTGGAGGATGGTCGTCAACGTTGGTAATACGACCGCTCTGCTCACCCGCCGCCTCAGGAACCTACCACCTCAGCTAACCCTCAATGGTCAGAAGATCGCGTACGAGAAGGCCGTGACCTATCTTGGGTGCCGGATCGACCGGGCGCTGCGCATGACTGCGCACGTCGACTTCGTCGGCCGCAGAGCACGATGTGCGCCTGCGATGCTCCGTCCGGTCCTGGCATCCAAGTTACCACTTAAGACCAAAGTGAGAATCTACAAGATGTACATCAGACCCATCATCACGTACGCTGCTCTGGCCTGGTACGCGATTCTGAGCGAGCCTCTGAGGTGGCGACTGCAGGCCCAGCAAAATCTGACGTTGAGAACCATTGTCGGTGCGGGTCGCTACGTCCGGAATGACGTCATAACGGCCAACCTGAACATCGATACCATCCAGGAGTTTGTGGCCCGGATGGCGCGCGGGCTGTTCGACCGTGCAGACAACGTGCCACACATACATCTCAACCATCTAGCGTCGCTACACACTCGCCCTCTAGACGGGCGACCCTATCCAAGAGAACTCTTCTCTATATCGATTAGAGAGTCGAGTAACAACCCTCAATGCCGCTAATAGGCCAACTCCGACTTTTTACTGGATAACCTCATTTTTTTCGTAGTCTTAACCGACTACGAAAAATTTACCGACTACGAACTAAATCCGATCTCGACACTTACAACGCCTAAATAAGGCTCCCAGGACCGGTCCATAGTAGTGGACCGCGAGGAAAACACGGGTAATGGGGGCATACCCCGAGGCCCGAGACCTTGTGACACCATAGTCCTTGCGGAAGACATCAGCATCAGCCTACTGTAAATTTCAAGTACGCTAGCAACACGGGCTTGATCCCCGCCGGCACCAATGACATTGTTGATTGCAATTTTAAGTGCTGATTTACCACGTGCTCGGCGGTGAAGGAAAACATCATTGTGAGGAAACCTGCATATTTGAGAAATGAGACAAAATATATTTTGAAGACAAGTTAAGTCCACCAACACGTATTGGGGCAGTGCGGCGGATATTTCTTTGCATGAAAACCCTCTCAGAAATGAGATGAGGTCTGTGTCAAACACTAAAACCTATATCATCTGTAACTTGTAACGAATGTTTCGGATCGACCGGGAAGGACCACGCTCTCACAGAATACTAGCATAAAATTGTAGCTCAATACTGCTGTGTTTCGTATTGTGAGTATAGAGATCCGGAGACCCTCATTTACTGGAAATGTCAATGTTAGTCCTCAGGGGTGAAAACGCATCTGCGTTTTAAATCCTAATCGTGTATAAATAGATCTATGGAATACAGCATCGACTTATCATCAGGTGGACTGTGTGCACGTTTGTCGCCTTTATTCTATTAAAAAAAAACAACTTTAACTATTATGGATAACCCGCCTATCAAACATAGTTACTATGGCAAATATTTCCCTCTATGACACAATCTATGGAGTAACTTTACGTTTAACAATGTATTTTTGAAAAGTTGTAATGAATATGAGAGTTGTTATAGCACTATATATGAAGGACCGTGAAGTTTTTTTTTCCGTAATCGCCTCTTACGACACCCTGGGACAAAATGGGATTATAGACGCGCGATCAGTGTGGCGCAGGATGGTGTTTCTCAATCTATGTAATTACATAGCTCAACAACAACTTTTTTGGTACTCAATACTCAACTAATAAAGCTTTTTCAGTTAAATCTCCAAAAGTTACATAAAGAAGTTATGAATTTACATTACATTTAATGTGTTCACCCTCACTGGTCACTTTATAAAAGGTATTAAATAAACTTTTCCGAAGCTTAGCAAAGTAAAGTAAAGTAAAGTTACAGCCTATATACGTCCCACTGCTTGGCACAGGCCTCCGCTCATTTCCGAGAGGGTTTTAGGGCAAGGAATTGTCCGCCGCGCTGCCCCAATGCGTGGTGGAGAACTTCACATGTCTTCGAAATTTTTTTTCCTATTTCTCTGACATGCAGGTTTCCTCACGATGTTTTACTTCAACGCCGAGCACGTGGTAAATCAGCACTTAAAATTGCAATTAACAATTTCATTGGTGTCGGCGGGTATCGAACCCGGTTTGCTCGCGTAGAGTGAAATTTACAGCTAGTGCTAACCACCTGAGCTACCACGGCTCTTCCGAAGCTTGGGCTAGTTCAAAAGTAGTTATAAAAATTAAATTGTTAAAATAACGTTTGGCTATATTTATGTAAAACCTTGGGGTCTTAAGAAAACAGACTAATTATTATTAGTACTACGTATGATTAATCTATGGGTCTATTGTAAACAATATCGGTCTATATGAAACATCTTCTAGTATCTATAAGCCATCATCCATCCATTACAGCCTATAGAATTTTACGTGGTAGAGCCATGCTGCAGTTGTATTAGCAGTATAGTTGTAGCACGAATGGGTCGGCTAGACCGGGGAGGGACCACGCACACGCAGAATACCAGCGTAAAGTAGTAGCTTAATGCTGTTGTGTTTCGTATGGTGAGTGTAGAGAACCGGAGATCCTTTTTACTGGAATCTAGGCATTCCACCTAAGTCCCCACGGGTGACAACGCATCTGCACTTTGATTCGTAATCGAGGATGGATGTAGATGTCTATGGGCCACAGCAACCTCTTACCATCAGGTGGACTGTGTGCTCGTTTGTCCCTGTATCCTAAAAAAAATAGAAGGCCGCACCTAAAGACTTTAGGGAGTATTTTGCCATATTTAAGACAAAGATGCTGCTTTCTATCTCATGTTTCAGTGTCCCCCTGTTGCCTCTTGCGACACCCATGGGATCATGTGGGATGGTGGATATTCTTACACTGCCACCATACATTTAATTTTAATTGTAACAATTGGTTTAAATTTTTATGTAAACTATATAATGTAAACAGCATTTACAAGTGGGTTGGCGACCGCAGTGCCAAACGTCTCACACCTTGAGGGATGCTTCTCTGCTCTAGATATTTTACGCCTGGTGAATACGAGTTGGTTGAATTGACATCTATTGGAAGCCGCCTACGATAGCACTAACGTCACCAACTGAACGAAATGGTGTTACGGTTTATCTTTAGGCCCCACAATAAGCCACGACACGTGAATATACCATATTGATAGATAGATAGATATCATATACATCATTCGTCGCCCATATACGGCTTCCTATCGTTTTTGAGTGGCCACAGCAAGAGTCCGTCGCGCTGTCACATTGCGTGTTAGCGGATATCTCTTCTTTTTTCTCAAACATGAAGATATTTTCACGATGTATTCTTTCTCCGCAGAGCACATGATAAATAAGCACTTAAAACTGTAAGTATTTAACAATGTCATTGGTGTCGGCGGGTATCGACCCAGGTAGCGCATAGCTCCTGAGCTACCAACACTCTGATTTGGTATGTACTCGAATAGAAATAAATAGGCTCATGAAATGGGGATAACCCGTATACTTAGAATATGGGATGGAGCATGGTTAAAACTAGGTATTCGGAATTCGATATGTTAAATGTTTAATTTTTCAATAAACAAAGTATTTTAGAATTGGTGTTGGTATTGGTAAATAAAATAATTTAATAAGCTTTTATAGCAATCTCTACTTTTTATATTAGTAGTATCTGTTACCTGCAGGAGTAATTAACGAAGTGACTGAATCAATTAGTTACCGTACTCGTACCATTAACAATATTACTAAAGTTTGATGGCTTCTTCAAACAACTTACTATTGGCTATAACGAAATAAAATCACGAGTGAGACCCTCTTTGAACAAATATTATTTTACATAAATATTAAAATGTATCTATATTATGGCGATAAACAAAAAACGTAGCCGTTAATTGATAAATTAAAGCAATATTGAAAAAATACATACATAAATACATAAACACTCACGCCTGTCACCCAGAGGGGTAGGCAGAGACTACAGACTTCCATTTGGCACGATCCTGACACACCTCTCTCGCCTTCTTCACATCCATACACCTACGCATACATGCTCGTCGGTTAAGGGTACTCCTAATTTGGCCCGTTTTTAATAAATCGCCAATTTGGTCGATAAATTTTCGCCTAGGACGTCCCTTTCCGACTCTGCCATTCATTTCTGCAACATAAATTTTCTTTGTCAGACTTTCCTCATCCATTCTTTCCACATGACCAAACCACCGAAGCATTCCTTTCTTAATCCTGGTCACAACATCATCTTGCAAACCACACTCTTCTCTTATTACACAATTTCTTACCCTGTCATTCAGATTCAGCCCTAACATACTCTTCAACGACCGCATTTCTACTGCGTTTATTCTACTCTCGTGCTTCTTCTGCCACACCCAACTTTCACTACCATACGTTAAAGTAGGGACCAACACAGCATTGTGAATTGCCATACGTGCTTTTTTCGACACATTTTGACTCTTCACAATAGAGTGTAGGGCCCCATTTACTCTATTTCCCGCATTCACTCGTCGTTCTATATCCTTATCATATCTCCCATCCCTGCTAAATTGAAAAAATTGAAAAAATTGTATAATATGTACAGAATAGTAATGTAAGAATCAAAATACTTTATACTATTAGGCAAAATTAAAGTTACATAAAAAATACAAAGTCCCAGCCCTAATTCATCCCAAAGCTGAGCATGGTTAGGAGGCAGTTAGTTTAAAAGTGTCGCTTACATGTTGGGTTCCGTTGGCAACATATGCAGTCGGCTGGATTTGCGGTCGGTAGCTTTTCTCGTCAACTATAATCGTCACCGACTGCAATATGCGGTTTCCGAAGTCTGACTTGTATATAGGTTTAAGATATTATTTATTTCTCAAAAGATTACAAATCGCTTACGAGAAATTAAAAAATTTACAAACAAAAATAAAGGAGTCCATTACGAGCACACAGAATATTAACTACAGATGTAAAACGTAAACAATTAAGGGCGCATAGTACTTCAAATGGCTTAGCAAGATCCTCTGTTATGCCGAAAATACTGCAGCATTGTTTTTGAAATAAATATATGGTGAAGTTGAGGATTAATATTAAGTACTATGTTAGACAAAAACACGATTCCATAAAATTTTCTCGATAGAAAAAAATTGAAATTAATATTGTAATAAATATTGAATGATTACTAATAAAGGACAATGATTAATTCAATTTTAATTTAAGATTTTATGGTAAATGATATAAGCATTGTTTTACTTTAAAAAATATATTATCGTGTTATACTAAGACTAAATAATTAAGGGTGTCCGGCCTTTTTATCAAAATATCCGGCTAAGCTGGATTGTCTGTCCGGCTTTTCGGTTTAAAGCCTTGGCAACCCTAGCTTGGCAGTAAGTTTACGCTTTGCATTTTATAATTTTATTATATATATATATATATATATAATTTTATTATATATATATATATATATATATATATATATATATATATATATATATATATATATATATATAGTGCAATCTTATAAACTTACAATATAGTTTTTTTAGTTATAAGAATAAGCCGTTAGTATGTACAATTAAATTAAATTTGCGACATATAATTATTGGTTAATATAATGATATAAATAATATTAAATATGAAAACTTTATTACCCACTTATTGCTCGTCCGATAACAGTTTATTTTACTCGCTCTGGCCTCGTGTTCCCGCGTGAACTCGAGCCACGCATAGTGTGCGAACGAGTTCGCATAGTGTGTGAACGAGTGGTGCGGGAAAGTGGAGGCGAAATTGGAATTTGAGCTGTGGTAGTATAGGCCTTTAAAAGAACAGTAAACATAGGTTTGAACATCGCGCACAAATCGTAATGACCAAACAATTAATGCAACCGAAACAGAAATAAGAGTGCGTACAAACTAATTTAGATTTAACTTTAGCTTGTATTTTTTGACTTTTATATATTGTACATATCTATGTCTTGTAGCCTGTGTCGTCAGTCACTGATGACATCTGTGTCACAGAACACTGCTACTCTCTATCGAGCCGTCTGCGACCACCGACAACTGGTAGCGACACCAACAGTCATTAACAAGTACTGCCAACCACTTTTAGTGGTCAATATTGCATTTAAATAAAAATTATTAATAAATTTTATCCGATCGATTTATAAAAATTATAATTAGGAAATTTCAAACAACATTTTTGATGTGAATGACATTATTTAATATCGAAAATCCCAAAATTAGAAATGTTTTGTGTCTAAAATAAATTTAAGCTTTGTTAATCAGCTACTAACGTAAGTTAAATTTTAAATTCCAATATTGAATTGGCACCCAAGGTCACGAAGGGACTGAATTAAGTAGGTAAATAAAAAGGCAATAAAATTTATTCCTAAAATATTTTTTTACAAAACTATAATACTATAATGTACTTAAATAATTATTATAATTCTTAATTAAAACTGAATTTTTTGGGCAACGAGAATAAACAACTCTTCAAAGTCTTATCAGCGGTTTACTCAGCTAAAAAACGATCTCATCAGCGTATCCATTAAAAATTTTCAAAACCCAAAATCTCTTAACCGGGGCAGAAACAGGAACACTCCTTTGTGCCTCAGGCTGGAGTTTGCGTATACGGTCAGAGAGGACATCTATTGTCGACGCCTCAGCAGTCTTGAAGGTCCATTCTTTGGCTACGCGTAGACAGTGACCGCTAAAAAATAACCCTTTATCGTATCTCTTCGGTTTCATGGCACTCCCCTTGTTACCTCAGCTAGTATCGAAACCCTCGGCGTCGACATATCGAGTGACGTGCAGTTTCGTGGTCACTTCGAAGAGAAGGTCAAATTGGCCTCTAAAAAGCTTGGCGTGCTCAGCAGAGCTGGACATGCCGGCACCCACACCACCTACAACCTACAATTTTACAAGGCGCAAGTTCGGCCTGTTGACATTGTTGCCTCGACGCCTTTCGGAGTATGTGGACTCAATGATCAGCGGAGTATGTCGTAACGGCGGTTGTATGTGACCACTGCTAAACACAAACAAAGCACACCTAGGAGATCCTTAGGTACCAACAAATTGTAAATTGAGCGACTTACTAACCTACCCCCAGAAGATAAACCGTGAGGAGAACCGGGCGCACAATGTTATTTTGATTTAAGCTAATTAATAATATTCATCCATAACAGTAATGTAACACCTCAGTCCCCTTAAAATTCCCATGCAGTCGCATGCGCCCGGCAAATCCCGAGCGGCCGCATGCGATCACACCAACCCACAGCTCTTTAAACCATTAAAACTTATATTTAAAGACCACTTTACTACGAAAAAGTTTGACATTATAAAATCTATACAAAATTATCTATATAAAAGTCAGTTTTTACTTCATTACAAAAAGACTATTGTATTTGGATAACAAAAACAAAATATGCCAAGCAAATGTCGGCAGCGTGAAAATCACAGTTATTTCAATATATATTACTCGAAATTATTTACGTAAAAAGATAAACCATAATCACACAAAACATTCATTACAATTTTAAAATAAAACACTATACTAAAACACAAATAATACTCTAGAAAAATCCAAAAATCAACACAATAACATTCACGCGAAAATGGCTTTCGAAATAAACGTAGATTATAAATAAATATCTATAGCATAACTATTTTTTATTGCTCTGGAGTATAGAAAATTTCATATTAATTCTATAATGCCAAACTTCTTCATTGGAAAGCTTTCACAGTAAATATAAGTTTTAATGCGCGGTCGAATTCGACTGCTTGAATTTTGACGGAATTGCGCCGCGATCGAATTCGACCACTTAGAGCTTGAAGGTTTAAAACAATTACATTTCAACAAAAATAATAATAAGATTAACATTGCATAAAAATTAATAGAATATTAAATAAAATATCACAATTTTACAAGCAATTTCTTAGAGTCATAAAGCTTGTATGTCGAATATAAACTTTATTAATACTATTTTTATTACTGATTTCACATGTTTTAAACAAAATAGCAGTTAATGCACTAATTAAAATTCTAAATCACAAATAAAACTACTGTTACGCTCCTAAGTTGACGTCAGATACCTGGTACTAGCGCCATCTAGTGTCGGGGACCAGAGCGAGGAGGGCTTCCTAGAAAATGTCAATCTTGAACTTTCGAGCAACAGCGCCATCTAGTATCGAACAGAAGAATTAAGCTTTCTAGAAACCCACACTCGAACTTTCTACGTCTGGTCGGTCGGCGCCCGTATTTACTGGAATATTCTGGATGTTTCGGCGTAAAAGATGTATTTAAAGCCGCTGCAAGCCGCGACCGGGGCAGTATTGAATTTGGCGAGACAAGCGAAGCTCCGGAGCGAATATATATAAAGTGAATCAGTGTGATTAATTATTAGTGTCTTTTAAAATTTAATTGGTGTTCGGTAATAAATGTGTAAATTTTGGTAATTCAATTGGCAGTTTTTATTGTCACGAACCCTATGCTCGTAACACTTTCGAGTTCCAAGAATGTTTATCCCGCTTGTCCAAACATAAATTACTTGTTTATCGATACTATAATCATTAATTTAAAATCCGATGCAAGCTCTTGGCCTAAGATTTAAATTGCTATAAATTACCTTTTTTATTTTAGTTAACATTAGCTAGTTAGGTTTTAGTTATTACATAAAATAAATATTTAATCAAAAATTCATTATCCTATATGTACGAAAAATCGGGTAGCCTACATTTAATTTATTAAATATAAACTAGCTTTTGCCCTTACCTTTTTGAACATGGTTCTAATATAATTTTTAATTTGTATTTTAGGTTGTCAATTTCATTATTTTATATATTAAAAGTACGTGTCACGTTGTTTGTGCTCGATATACTCCTAAACTACTGAATTGATTTCAATATAATTTTGCACACTGTGTGCAGTTTGGTCAAACTTGAGAGATAGATAGATAGAGAGATGACAGGCCTGTTGGTCTAGTGGTTAGTGACCCCGACTGCTATGCCGGAGGTCGTGGGTTCGATTCCCACCCAGGACAAATGTTTGTGTGATGAGCACGATCATTTGTTCTGTGTCTGGGTGTAATTTATCCATAATATTTATGTATTTAGAAATATATAAGTATGTTTATCAGTTGTCTAGTATAACACAAGCTCTGCTTAGCTTGGGACTAGATGGCGTTGTGTGATAGTTGTGGAATATTATTATTATTATTATTATGGGGTATCTATATAATTTTCTCACCTGGTTGGGTGCTATAAATATATAATTATAAATTAAAATGAAAAGATAAATATACATAAATATCAATAAAATAAAATAAATACAAAAACTACATAAATAAATAAGATCCAACCAGATGGGAGCCCTCGGCAGGGGAGACCAAACGGCCGAGGGTTAGGGGGAAAGGGAAAGAAACCGGCGGACGATGCGGGCGGTATCGAGAAGCACCGCCTTCTGCATTTGAGCCCGGAGCGGTCCGTCACGGAGTCCCAGTCGCCTCAGATAACCCGAGAGGCTGACTGGGATTAGCCCATTCGCAGAGACGACTACAGGAATAATTTCGGTCGGCATACCACCCCACATGTCGGTCACCTCGTGAGCCAGGTCCAGATATTTTGTTCGTTTATCCGTTTCGGCTTTCACGAGGTTCTCGTCATACGGAATGGTAATGTCGATCAAAAATATCCTTGACTGTGCCCGGTCCATCAGCACAATATCAGGCTTATTCGCAAGAATAGTCCTGTCTGTGATGATGGCCCGGTCCCAGTAGAGCCTGGCGCGGTCATTTTCGAGCACGGCTTCCGGCAAGTACTTGTAATACGGCAATTTTCGGTCCACGAGACCGTATTTCAGAGCGAGCTCCTGGTATAGAATTCTGGCTACTAGGTTGTGCCTGTGCAAGTACTCAGAGTTAGAAAGCGCCGAACAACCGGAGATGACATGCCTAAGTGACTCCCCGGGATGTCGACAAGCTCGACAGACGTCGACAGTGCCATCCTTTAGGATGTATCTCCGATAGTTGTTGGTCTTAATAACCTGATCCTGTATTGCACAGACAAAACCCTCGGTTTCCCCAAAGAGGTCACCAAAGCGTAGCCAGTGGAGGGAGGTTACTGTGTCTACGAAAGGCCCATGTAGAGACTTGTAGAACCTCCCGTGGAGCTCCTTCTCCTTCCATACGGTCTCCCGGTCGGAAATACTCTGTACTGCCGGGTCTTCCCATTGCTCGTTGGCTAAGGATAGAGGGGTAAGTCCTTTATCACTAGAAATGACGTCATTATAGAATGGATCATCCGATCTCGCCAGGAAGTAATGACGGAGGCTGCACACTTCGCGATTATACATGGTGAGCGCGCTCAGGAAGCCACGCCCACCATGCTTTCGCGGCAAGTACAGCCTCATTACCGACGATCTCGGATGATGCAT
Source organism: Parnassius smintheus behrii (assembly GCA_036936625.1). Lineage (NCBI taxonomy): Eukaryota > Metazoa > Arthropoda > Insecta > Lepidoptera > Papilionidae > Parnassius > Parnassius smintheus. The sequence goes on from JAUPFT010000010.1 coordinate 38,687,090, forward strand.
CCTATGGGACGTCATTGTAGTGCGGACTTTTCTATCCAGGGCGTTAAGTTCAGTCTGACTCCACCTGAGTATGCCAAAGGTATACATGAGGACAGGCATGACCCAACCGTTATATGCATGTGTCTTATTCACACCGGACAAAAGGCTGTTAAGCACTTTGGTCAAGCGTGCATAAAACACGTCGCAAACTGACTGTTTCATACCAGCCTCATCGATACCGATGTTCTGTGACATACCCAGGTATCGGTATGTTTCAGCCTTGGAAAGGGTTCTTAAGTTGACGGGCATAGATAAGTCTATACCCTCAGAGTTAGCAACCCTTCCCCTTTCAACATGGAGGACCGCACACTTATCCGTCCCCAGCTCCATTCTAATAGAGCTGCTAAATTCACACGTGATGTTTAGCAATTTCATAAGATGGGAGCGACTGGAGGCGAATAATTTGAGGTCATCCATATAGAAAAGGTGGGTCACTTTCGTACCTCCTTTCCGAAGCTGAAATCCCCTCCCGGAGCCCTCCAGTAAAGTACTGAGAGGGTTCAAAGAGAGGCAGAACCAGATTGGACTCAGACAGTCGCCCTGGAATATACCCCTTCTTATCCTTATGCGGCTTTCCGCAGCCGTCATCCGCTCGCCTAGATGACAGAGGATCGTACTCCACTGCCCCATACACTGCTCGAGGAAGTCTCGAACTGTACAGTCAATCTTGTACAGCTCGAGGACCCTCTTTAGCCATGTATGGGGCACCGAGTCAAATGCCTTTCTGTAATCTATCCAGGCGGCGGAGAAGTTCCGACGGTTGCGTTTCACCACTTTGCCAATGACCGCGTCAATGAGGAGCGGTTCCTTGGTTCCACGACCGCCGCCCCGACATCCATTTTGAGCGCGCGACATCACCTGATTTAAGTCCAGGTGACGAGCGATTCTCGCGCTCAAAATGGATGTTAGTGTCTTGTATATGGTCGGTAGACACGTGATGGGGCGGTATTTGCTCGGGTCTGCGGCACTCTGATCTTTAGGAACCAAATGAGTGATCCCAGTAGTGAAGAGGCTTGGGAGCGACTTCTGGTTGAGAGCCTCTTGAAACTGTCGGGCGAGCACAGCGTGACACACCATGAACCCCTTCAGCCAGTAGTGATGCAGCCCGTCAAGCCCCGGACTTTTCCAGTTCGGGGCCCTACGGACCGCCTCAGCTACGTCATCCGACGTTATGATGACGGGGTCCATGGGCGTAATACCCGCACACTGACTCGCCACAACTTCCGTCCAAGGGCCCTCGTTGTGGTTTACGGGCTCTGACCACAGGCTGCGCCAGAATGCGACCGTGTCGGCCTGATTTGGTGCAGGGCCCGTTCCACTTACTATTGGTCGCTCCAATGATTTATAGAGCCTCTTCTGATCACTCTGGAAGAGACGATTCTGGTTGAACCGTGTCGACCTCTCGGTATATCGCCGAATCCGCTTTCCCCAAGCAGCTATTCTTTGCTTCAGGTCGTCTATGCGCTCCGTCAGTTTTTGCATTATATCCGGCTGGGACAAACTAACATTTGTCCCAGCAAACGCCATCCTGACGGTGCGCACAATCCTTGGTCTGGTATTGCCTGACCTGAAGCATATCAGTCTGCCGATGAGGGCCCTAGCCTTTGCGATACGTTCTTCAATTCTTATTCTCCAGGCTGGGATAGCACTACTTTGTCCAGTAGCGCGTCCAGCCGTGGAAAGTTTGGCGCCTATAATACGGCAGACTGCCAGTGCGGCGCCAAAAAGAATTGAGTCCGTCTCGCAAAGGTCCCGGCTGGCTTCCAAATAGGTAACCAGCATTGGGTTTAGAGCCCTCACGACAGCCCGATTCCGCTTGCTTAGGGCTAAGCGGGGAAGTCGCGGTCGATTTTCGAGAGGCGTACTGCACGTTTCCACAATCGCCTCTTCCAATGTACTCCTTATTGGCTCTAGTTCCAGTTCCTGGGCGACTGCTCCATCATCGTTTGAATCAACCACAACTGGCGTATTCACGGCGGCATCCACATTTGCCGTTTGCTCAGCATTATATATATATATATATATATATATATATATATATATATATATATATATATATATATATATATATATATATATATATATATATAGGTATATATATATGACGCATCTGCATTTTGTTTCGTGATCGAGTGCTCGTTTGTCACCTTATCCTATAAAATATATATATATATATATATACATGATATAATCAGTAAAAAATAGTTTTATTTAAATGAGCAGTTAATACAGTTCAGCGCTCTCCAAAAACAATATCGCGTCGCACATGAAATATTCTTTAATTTTGAAGTGGGTTAATATATTATGGTTAAAGAAAATTAATTTCATACTTAATAAAATTAAGTTTTCATTTCGCAGATTACAAAAAGTGTGCATCGAGTAATATAACTACATTGAGCAACAAAGTTTTTTAATCAGTTCATTATTTATAAACCGTGAACAAAGCTTTCATTTCATTTTGTTTTTTTTTATTTTAAAAGGTCAAATTTTATTATTTTAATCATCTTCTTTCTTAGCTACGCGGTGAAAAAATCTATGTCAGAATAAACCTACTTCCATTAAAGTAAAAATATCTTTTTTGTTTTTAATAATTAGGTGTTTATACGAATTAGTTAATAATTAAAGCGAAGGATAAACATTATTCGGCTATTAAGATTTACATAGATTTAAGAAAATCGCTTAAACTAATAACATAAATGTACTTAAATTTGAAGTAAAACAATAATTAAAAAGTGGGGAAAAGTTTCTTCGTATTTTATAAACAAATTTAAGACATTGTTTTTCAAAGTCTAATTCTGTTTAATTATAATATATATGTACCATTTTTTTCGACAACTTTTTGACTGACACTGCGACTCGGAGCCATGGAGCCTATGACCAGTATTGGACTTTGAATAGGCATTAATAAATGATAAATGAATTGAAAAATTACATTTTATTTATCTGACATTTATACTTGTTTGTTTTTCTTTCCTTTCATTGAAGTTTACACCTGCCAACACTTTTGTTATTCTCTCAAAGTTAACTGGCAGAGAATGCTACAGGTATTCCATTCAATATAAGCCTTTGTATGGTGACAGCAATAAAGGCTAAATAAAAAAAAATGCTGCCGTGTTTCATATGGCAAGTGACGGTCACTGGAGCACCTTTTAACTAGCAACAAAGCATTCTAATTAAACGTTTGAAATTCTAATTCATATGCCATTTAATTTCAGAGGTGACGCAACTGTATTTTTTATCTCAATTGAGGACAGCCGTAGCTGTCTATTTTCTATTATTCAATTGTAAGTAGGTGGACTGTGGGCTCGTTCATCGTCCTTTTTTAAATAATGCTAAAAGGAAATTTGTGAGAGCCGTGGTAGCTCAGATGGTTAGCGCTCGCTGTAAATTTCACAGTACGCGAGCAACCCGGGTTCGAACCCCGCCTGGCATCAATGAAATTGTTAATTGCAATTTTACGTGCTGATTTACCACGTGCTCGGTGAAGGAAAACATCGTAAGGAAACCTGCATGTCTGAGAAATAAAATATAAAATATTTCGAAGACATGTGAAGTTCACCAACACGCATTGAGGCAGCGCGGCGGACACTTGCCCTTGCCTTGCCCTAAAAAACCCTCTCAGAAATGAGAGGAGGCCTGTGACCAGAAGTGGGACGTCTATATGGGCTGTAACTTTAAATTTAAAAGGTTCCTAAAAATCGTAAACGTCAAACGTGTAACACATATAACATGTAACATTGTTCATGCATTGGTATTCATTGCGTGTTTGAGGCTCGAAACTCGCACTGGCTCAAAGAAATTGTTTAAATTACAGGTTTATGAGCGCCCCTACGAAAATAGCTATTTTATTGTTGGCTAGTATTTAAGATTTCATACCTTTGCAATAAGTACGATGAAAAATTTGTACGAAACGTTTATGAAATATAAATAATATTCAAGAGTGACGTTTATTTGTTGTATTTCACAATTTAAATGTAGTAGAGGCATGCTGCAGCTATATTAAGGTTGAGGCACGAGTTATATTGCGACTTAGTGCTGCTGTGTTTCGTATAGTGAGTGTAGAAGATCGGAGATTCTTTTTGCTGAAAATATGGCATCCATCGTAATCCTAAGGAGTGACAACGCACGTGCCTTTTGATTCTTAATCGAGAATAGATGTAGATGTATATGGGTTACAGCAACCACTTACCATCTGCTTAAATGTTACAAAAATGCTGTGTTGACCGTATTGTAAGTGAAAAAAACTCAAGACCCATTTTACTAAAAATTTTGGTTTTTAAGGGTAATAACTCAACCGCATTTTGATTCTTAATTGAGGATAAATGTAGATGTTTATGGACTCTGTGACTGCTGCTGCTGTGTGTGTTTGCTGCCCTTACACTTAACAAAACTATCCAAAGATTTTTATACCTACTATTTAATTTCGACCTACGATTTCAAGTTGCTGATTCAGGGGCATTTTTAAATATACGTGAATCTAGTGAATAGAATATGTGTAGCGGAATAAGCTCAGTATTTTGTAAATTTGTTAGTCGATAATTAACTTGAAACTACAATTAAATTTTCATCGGATTCAGAGCTCATCACGAATCCCCTGCTAACAATAGGTCTTCCATCAGAACTGCCACAAAACTTGGTCCGTCACTGCATGTCCTTAATACTCCTGCAATACTTAACAGTGGGTGGCTGTTACTCTAGAAGCTTACTTCTCAATCAATTGTCAGTTTTCAGAGATACCACCTTAGTTTACAGATTAGGAATAAATTTGCGTATTATCGAACAAGGGTAACTAATATTCACACATTTATTAGGTGTGAGGATTTTTTTTCTACCGAGGAGTTGATCTCTTACTTATTTCTACCGTTAAATAACAGTGCTGGCACTTGTACATAAAAACACAGTCCACCCGACGATGAGTAGATGCTGTTGTCCATATGTTACGTCTAAATCCATCATCGATTTAGAACAATTAAATGCTTTGTGATAAATTAATGTTATTGCAGCCAAAATAAGGTGACAATTAGATCGAAAATCAGAGCATACTCTGGTAAATGGATTCGAGTATTCTTATCACTGCTCTGCTTCAAGATTGGTAACGAGCCTTCCCACAAAGGTAACTTTGCTGGTTTAATGATGTGGATAGTGTTTTTTTTACAACGTGCGAGCAGCTATTCAGGTCTAAGGAAAGAGACCAGTATCACTGCGAACAAAAAGATCTATAGTGATCGCTGCTATGGCTATATTTCACTGCTAAGCCCTATGTCTTCAATTAACAGAAAGATTTGTTTACCCGTGAGCAATTACACTTCTTCTGGGCGGAGTACATAGTTTCTCAGATGAGTGTTACGTTAATCCGCAATCAGGATGTGCGCTTGTGGCGTGTTTGAGGTATTTCTTCCGTTATGGAACAGAACCGACACATCCTTAAGTTGCTTAGTCCCAAGACGGACATGTGCTTTTTAAGACAAAAGTGTACTAAATCCCAGGCTTCTAAAGCGAATTTACGATAAAAGCCCGGATTAAGATTTTAGGGTGTTTTAAGCCTGGTGTCTTTATTGTGATAAAGAGTTTCAAGGGTCAATCGGGCTGGGTTTCTTGAGATTCCACAAAATGGTTCAGGTCCAAATTGTGTACTTTTGAGCCCTCCCGTGCGAGTTTGTTGGTAAATTAATTGCCTATAATACCTGTTAGCGACGACAAGTGAATTTAAAACATTTAATCTCAATTGTTTCTTATTTGTGATCTAAAAATAAGTGTTAGCAATGACAAGTGAATTTAAACGTTTAATCTCAATTGTTTCTTATCTGTAATCTAAAATAAGTATAAAGACGAATAGCGTTAATACCAAGAAAGTAAATTAATTACTTATATTAGCTTCAATTCTTATTTTAAAATTGCGTAACGGAAGTTAGTAACAAAGTCTGTAACGAAAATATGAATCTAATTGCTTATTTAGGTTTAATTAGAATGTTAGAAACAAAATATGAGTTTAGTTACTTATTAGAACTTTCTCTTATTATAATTTTAAAGAGCTGTATTAGATATATCAACATTTAAGTGTAAATTTAATGATTTGTTTAATTCTTTTTCTTTTATAGTAATTTAATACGATAATATGTCAATTAATCACGTTTGTAATCTAATTTCTCATTATAAAAATAGAATTTAAATTAATAAGAAGTTAAAATATATTCTGTATAGAGTCTTCAGCATAATATTATCATGATAAGCGTTGTGCATTCCGGCCGCCTGGCGGCTCTACTTGTATGTTAAGCGGAAAAAGCTCAGCTACTCCGGAGCTAAACCGTAAGTAGACCGCACCACTATTTTTATTTTTTACAAGCATAAATTAAGAGTTTTATGAATGTTTAATGTTCTAAATAATAAAGATAAATCATATCTATTATCAGGTATGTATAAAAAATATTGTAAGGTATGTTTTACCACACTTATTAAAGAAATTTGTAAATTTCCTTTAGAAAAGGTTGTTCTGCGCTCTGATTGGTCGACGGAGATCAATAGTGCCGTGTGCAAATTCATTAGTGCCGCGTGCAAATTTTATTAATTCTAATTGGTCACAGCTGCCTATAAAAAAGAGGCGTTTTTTGTGGTAAAACATTCCAAATCCGGCAATGTAAGAATAAGGAATCAAGAAATAAATAAGAAGAAACTCTGAAGAAGTGTTATTTATAGCTCATCTAACTGCTACTGCATGCTCTCCAGTTAACATCCCGCCAGCATAACCCGCTCCATTACTAACATTCTCACACACGAGCATCTACAATACCCTTGTAATCCGGAACCCATCTCAAGACTACCCTGTTGTTACATCCCGAGGCGTTTAAACGATTCACGCAGTCCCCAACTAGATTCGAGTTTACTAAGTTTGACCTCAGAGCTAGCAGTGCTGGTGAGGTCATCATGAGCATATCAGAGCTTATATAAATTATATGATTGACATAGTGATTTTGCAGATAGATTTCCGCACACTAAAGTATGGCGAAAATTCCAAATCCTACGTTGAGGTCCATTTTTGGCTCTACAGTATACCATATATATATGAGGCTACCGACCTCACAAACAACCTAGCCATTCAGCCAGTTTTATCTGGAGGATAGTTCCACTATATATACTATCACGGTCATATGCATGCATAAGAACGGCGTTTCCTTAATTGAGTCGAGCATGGATCTCAATCTGTAGGAGAGCAAGCTCAAACCACCCTGGGCATTAATCCTATACAAATTAGCCTTCGTCTACTTGTCTAGATAATGATCAAGGGGCGTTAGGACCTCCAGGCGATGATCGCATAGCTCCATTTGCCATTTAGCAGGCAGACCGTTGTAGACTTTTAGTCTGTCCGCAGTCGCCTTTTGGTTAGCCTTGTTGCACCAGACAGCTGAGGCTTAGGTGAGAATCGGCCTCACTATGCTGCTGTACAGCCATAGGACCATACTGGAACGCAAGCCCCAATTGTTCCCGACCAAACGACTGCACGTACTTAAAGCAATTTTGCCTTATGGCATACGTTGAAAAGGTGTGAGTTCCACGTTAGTTTTTGGTTGATTGTTATGCCCAAGTCGTTAAGGCACTAAAGCTGTTGTATCTATACAGAATGATCTGTCCGAGCCTTTTGAGATCCGTTCGGGAGTGAAACAAGGAGACGCACTATCGTCTATAGTATTCAATTTGGCACTTGAGGCTGCCACACCTAAATTGAAAATCAATGGCCTGATTAACAACAACACCACTCAACTCGCTGCGTATGCCGATGATAATGTTATTACCATCAGGTCAAGAAACAGGATGATTGACCACTATATAATGCTGGAGACCGAAGCCGCGACCTTTGGACTGCGTGTTAATGCATCCAAGACTGAGTACCTTGCAACAGCTAGACACCCTGGACACCACAAAACGTTAATGTTGGCAATCAAACCATAAAAGGTGTGAGTAGCTTCAAGTATTTAGGAACAACGATTACCTCCCAAAATAGATCTGACGAAGAGATTAAGGCACGGATAGTTGCTGGTCACAAATGTTATTACGCGTGTGCCAAACTCCTGGGTTCTAAGCTGCTTAGTGTGAAATCGAAACTCACCATCTACTACACCATCATCAGGCCTGTTCTGACTTATGTCTGTGAAAACCTCCTTTAACCCAGAGAGAAGAACTGAAGCTTGCCGTGTTCGAAAGGAAAGTGCTACAAAAATCTACGGCCCCATAAAAGAGCATGACGGTATCTATCAAAAAAACTGAGAAACTAAAAAAAAGATAAAAAAATCTGACCACATGGTTGAACTCGAACTAACACACCCCCGCCGTAGTTAACCTTCGCTTTATTAATTTAGCTATTAGGAAGCTAATGAAACTAACGTAAACTAATAATAACTTCTTATATTTGCGTGAATACTACCCCTTGAATGAAACTAATTTTACGGATTTTACGGCATTTAATTTTGACTTAACATCTGGGGTGCTTTACAGCGCCCTTGGCAACATTTATGGCGTCCATAGATGCTACATATCACCCGAAACGTCAAGTAAAAATTAAACGCGATAAAATCCGTGAAATCAGTTCATTTAACGTAAACTAATCTTACAATTTCACTAACTGGACGAACGTTTTACACAACACTATGTTATGACAATTTACTTTTCTTTTTATCAGGCTTTTAGAAATTCAACCGTCACGTTTGGTAGACAGATTAAGAATCGCATAACATCAGATACTGTGATTATCAATTTCGATCGGACTCCCGGACCTCTGGCGTTTCTTCCCGTGACCGGTCAGGCACTTTACATTAGGCGTAAAAGACAAGATTACACCGACATCTAGCTGAAAAGCTATGTCGATAAAAGGCAGATATTTGTCTTGTCTCTTGACTTGTCTGTTACGATGTAACAGACAAATACTTCAATTCAAGATTGACAAAACAACTCACTAAGAAATTTATCTTTCAAAACTTATTCCATTGTACATTATTGACGAAATCAAATAACTTTAGTACATATCAGCAAATATAAGACGACAAATTGTCTTATCGATAGAATACGCAAACAATTTGCGTCTCAATGAAATTGTCAGGCTTTTCCCTAACGAGAATGTTTACTACGTCTCGAGTTTTGGACAAACAGGTTTTGAGGGGCTCGTGATTTACCACCATTTAATTTCATAGGATTTCTATACGATGATTTTGAATTGATGAAAATTTAATTTTGTTAATATGTTTATAACTTAAAACGGTAGTTAGATAGGAATTCAACCTGAGATTTTTTAAGTATTCAGTTTATATATATATATATATATATATATATATATATATATATATATATATATATATATATATATATATACAGGATGTTAGTGTAAACACCGTTGAAACCAGTGGTTTAGTTTCACTTATAGAACGTAAATTCAATGAAAAATAAGAACATTTTTTAGTAAAATCTCAATTTTTTCTTAATTCCCCAATTTTCCAGCCAGGATGAAAGTATGAAGGAAAGGTTACATCAGAGATATGTGTACCTATTGTGTTTTTATGGCGTACCCCGCAGGCGACGCGCAGGAGCAGCACCCGGCTCCTGTGGGAAGTGGGCAAGGGTTGTCGCACCTTACGGAGCGGGTGCGACGTAAGAGGCGAGCCCGTAGAGAGAAGAATGTCAGAGTGAGGTTTGCAAGCTGGAATATAGGTACGATGACTGGAAGAGGAAGAGAGTTAGCAGATGTTTTGAAACGACGAAGAGTGAATGTTGCCTGTTTGCAGGAAACAAAATGGAAGGGCAATAAAGCAAGAGAGATTGGGGAAGGATACAAGTTTTATTACTGTGGAAGTGACGGGAAGCGAAATGGAGTAGGAGTTGTGTTAGATAGTGGAATGAAAGAACGAGTGACAGATGTGAAAAGAGTAAATGACAGAATGATAGTTGTTAAATTAATGATTGAAAACAAAGTAGTGAATGTTGTAAGTGTGTATGCTCCGCAAACAGGCTGTGAAGAGAGTGTGAAAGAGAAGTTTTGGGAGGAATTTGATTGTATGATGATGGGAATACCTGAGAGTGAGGATGTTTATATGGGAGGAGATTTTAATGGACATGTAGGGAGAGTGAATGACGGGTATGAAAGAGTACACGGTGGATGGGGGTACGGAGTACGCAACCGTGAGGGGGAAGTTCTTCTGCAAGCAGCATGTGCTTTCGACCTGGCTGTAGTAAACACGTGGTTCCAAAAACGAGATCAGCATCTTGTTACTTATAAAAGTGGCCACCACGCGACACAGATCGACTATCTTCTGTTAAGACGGAACCAAATCAAGAGTGTAAAAAACTGCAAAGTGCTTCCAGGTGAAGACTTAGTATCCCAGCACCGAATTCTGCTGGCTGACATCTGCTTAACTGTTCGCCTCAACAAACATAAGGATCGTCCCCCACCCAAAATAAAGTGGCATTTGTTGCATAAGGAGGAGTATGCAAGTGAATTTAGAGAGCTAGTTGTAAACAAGATGATAGAGATGGGTGATATGGAAGGAATGAGTGTGAATGAGTGCTGGAAGGAAATGGCTGATTGTATCCGAAGTGTGGCAAGGAAGGTGTTAGGAGAAACAAAAGGGAAGCGTATGATAGATAAGGATGGGTGGTGGTGGAGTGAAAGTATTAGAGAAGTTTTGAGAGAAAAGAAAAATGCCTTTAAAGAATGGCAGAGCGTAGAAGACCAGAATGAATCCATAAAAGAAAGTAAGAGAGAGGCGTATAAAGAATGTAAGAAGAGAGCGAAGAAGGAAGTTGCTATTTGTAGGGCAGAGGCGCAAGATAAATTATATCGGTCCCTTGAAAGCCCCGAAGGTCAAAAACGACTTTTTCAAATTGCAAGAGCGAGAGAAAGGAATGGAAGAGATGTTTCACATGTAAAATGTATAAAAGATGATTCTGGAAGGATTTTGACTGACGATGAAAGTATAAAGAAGCGATGGAAGGAGTATTTTGAGAAATTGATGAATGAGGAGAATGAATGGAATGGTATGCTTGAAAACCCACCAGTGAATATGGGCTTAGTGAGAGAAATTAGTGTGGAAGAAGTAAAAATGGCTGTTAGGAATATGAAGAATGGGAAGGCAGTCGGCCCAGATGGAATACCAGTAGAAGTGTGGAAGTTGCTGAGTGCGGATGGATGGAAGTGGTTGAGTTTATTTTTCGGTAAATTGTTGCAGGAAGAACAAATACCTGAGGAATGGTGCAGTAGTATACTGGTCCCCATTTTTAAAAACAAAGGAGACGTTCAAAACTGCAGCAGTTACCGGGGAATAAAACTCATGTCACATACTATGAAAGTCTGGGAAAGAATAATAGAGAGAAGAATGAGAGAAGAGTGTGAGATAACACAAAACCAGTTCGGATTCATGCCCGGTCGAGGTACGACAGATGCCATTTTCGCATTACGCCAATTGTGCGAAAAGTACAAGCGCGTGCATAAAAATCTGCACATGGTTTTTGTCGACCTTGAAAAGGCGTACGATCGGGTTCCCCGTGAGGTTTTGTGGTGGGCGTTAAAGATGAAAGGTATGCCTGGGAAGTATGTGAGGTTAGTCCGTGCTATGTACAGAGCATCCCGTACATGTGTACGATCTGCCGCGGGAACTACGGGCAGTATCGATGTGGCGGTAGGGCTGCACCAAGGGTCGGCATTGAGCCCTTACCTCTTCCTACTGATTATGGACGCTTTGACGTCGGACCTGCAGGATGAGGCACCCTGGTGCATGCTCTTTGCTGATGACATCGTGCTTGTCGGGGAAGAAGGCATCGAGGTACAGAGCAGACTGACGGGGTGGCAACAGAGGCTGGAAAGTGTTGGCTTGAAGATCAGCAGATCCAAAACCGAATATCTGTGCTGTGATTTCGGCGGTCTTTCCAGTCCTGTACCCATGTCGTTGGATGGCGCTATACTGCCTACCTGCTCAGATTTCAAGTACCTCGGTTCCCTCATTCAAGGCGACGGCGGATTAGATAGAGCTGTGCAGCATAGAATTAACGCAGGGTGGATGAAATGGCGACAGGTCACAGCCACAACGTGCGATCCCCGAATGCCAATAAGGCTGAAGGGGAAAATTTACAAATCGATCATCCGACCTGTCGTCATGTATGGAAGTGAATGCTGGGCCGTCAAGAAGAAGGATGAAAATAGACTGCATGCGAATGAAATGAGAATGTTACGATGGATGTGTGGTGTGACAAGGATGGATAAGATAAGGAATGAGTATATAAGAGGAAGCCTGAAAGTAGCGCCAGTGGTAGAAAAGGTGAGAGGAAGCAGATTGGCATGGTTTGGGCATGTGATGCGGAGGAATGAAAGTCATGTCACAATACGAGTGTTGAATATGAATGTGGAGGGACACACGGGCAGAGGAAGGCCGAATAAAAGATGGAAAAAGCAATCTTGACGACGATAACGAATTTTTTTTCATAATATTGATATAATTAGCTTTAATTAGCATCCAATTCGTTGCTATAATTATCATCCATTGCGAACTAGAGCGAAGAACAGTGTGGACAGGGCAACATCGCGGCAGTGCGAGGAGCAGAGCGATGAGCAGCTCAAGGAGCATAATGTAGCGGGACCATTAGGTGGTAGAGCCATGCTGCAGTTAGTTATGCAGCAGAATAATACTGTGTTTCTTACGGTGCGTATAGAGAATCCGAGGCCCCTTTAACTGGTAACGATAGATATTAAAGGATAACACTGATGGAATACATATAACACCAATAATATTTACAAACTTACTTACTTACTTACTTACTTATCGTCACGCACAATCCCTAACGGGGTAGCCAGAGAGATACCTCTTTCGCTTCTTTCAGGTTCATTAACTTCTTCATACATGCACGTCTAGGTATCCGAGTACTCTTGACCCTCCCCTCTTCGAGCAATTTGCTCACATGGTCTTCGAAAGTTAGTCTCGGTCTACCTCGACACCTTTTAATATTTACTTTCGCTCTATATATTTTCTTCACCATTCGGTCTTCCCTCATTCGTTCAACGTGCCCAAATCATTGGAGTACGCCCCTATCAATTTTTGTGATAAGGTCATCTTTCAATCCTGCCATATTGCGAATTGGAGGACGGAGTGCAATATTTACAAAAAATTACGAATCAATTGAAATCTACTTGAAACAAAGGAATCTAACTTTTAAGATGCTATTTATAGCCGGACCTGTATTATTACACACTTAATATTAGCTTGACCTTTATGTTTTATGTATATATGAATGTAATGAAATTTTGTAATTCAGTTTTCACCTACCAAATAATGTGAAATTTCGAAGACGTATATAAAGCATAGGACAGTACAATAAAGGACTATGATCTAGCATCCCGAACTAGGATCATTACAGCTCGTAATCAATGCGTGTTGTTTTAGATTTTTTTACAGTCTAACTTGATTTCTTAACATACCCGTAAGTATTGGTTGAGTTCATATATTATAATATATGTACTCAACCAATACTTACGGGTTATGATACAAAAAACGGCTAAGGAAATTACACAACCCCTTACTTTTTTATTTAGTTTCATTATTTATTTTCAGATTCGTTAGTAATTTTTTCGGGCTTAGATGTTTGTATTTATTCAATTTGTATATAAAAGCATCTGCAGCCGTCAACTTTCTGCATGTCTTACCAGATCGTCACTTTATCAACTTGAGCACTTCTTAGATACAAGAAAATTTCTAATGCGGGTAAATGTTTCTTTTTTTAAACAGAACCTCTAAAACGGTGTACAAGTTGCTCATTTTTATCACGATTCCAACTCAATGAATTTGCAGCAATTAAAAGCTATTAGAATCATTACTTCGAAATCTTTTCATTTTATAGACATCGTACTGTTGGAAGATGTTTTAGAGGTCAATCGATCCTATCGGAATAGTTTTATGTATCCGTCTTCAAGTATTATCGTACGCCTGTTACAAAAGTATTGATTTCAGTTCATACCTGAAAATAGAACTTTAACGAGGTTATTCTTACTATCGTTTAATATTATTAAGAAATAAATAAGCAACTATATCTCTTTTCATTTCAATAACGTCACAAACATCGCAAAAATTAAATCAACGAGCGTGCAACATCGATCTTTGGATAAAGGAAACTAGCAACTATTTGTAATCGTTTTGATTTTGACAATCAACAAAACACTGCAACGAGCCAACCATTTGGCATTGAAATCAACTATAGTACTCGACCCTATTAGTAATGGGGTAACCCTCACTAATAGGGTCATACTATTAAGATATGATATAGAACAACTTTTATTTAAATAATATTAGATCATAAATAATATTTACTGAAACTTTTTTTCCTTTATTGGTGATTTGAAAATACCTCATATATATATATATATATATATATATATATATATATATATATATATATATATATATATATATATAGTCGTGGTGTAAAAATTATCAACTACGGTGTCGTAACTAGCAACAAATAGAACAAATCTAGAGATAAGCAACAGCATCTTCTTAATAAGGAGTTAAAAGATGATAAAATGAAGCTGCCAACCCGCTTGTAAAGAGTGGTGACTATGGCAAGTCATAATCAAACATAGGCTGTAAAGGAACAGTACACATATCTATTTAAATTATAAAAATCATTCGTAAGCACCTCAATAAATCCTTGATAGTTGTCCAAGGTACCAACCTTGGAAATAATTCGCAATCACCTAATTCTCGGTAACCTTGTTTATCTATAATAATTTGATATCCTCAATAATTATTTTAACCTCGTATTAGTAAACGGAATATAAAGCAAGGCTTCACTAGATAGAGTGTTAACCTGGTAAGAAATGTAGAAAGTCAATGAATGTACGTGTGATGATGGCGATGATTATGATGATGATGGTGATAATACACACTTCTGGACACGGACCTTTACCATAGAGGTAGGGGTTAGTCATTTTATTCCATACTTATCTGGTGGATTGTAGATCTCATTTTCAAACGGTACAGAAAATTTTCCTGGTGTAGGGATAACGTAATTACTCAAGAAACGCTTTGCACCTACTACTATTTCCACCTATCTACGCTGAGGAGTGACGGTTCAAGTTATTTCTCATCAGGCATATCTGTAGGAAAAATACTTTGTCCCCGATGGTTACGTTGCAATTTTTCTGAATAAATCAGATTTAATTTTTTTGAGGAATTGTTTGGATTAATCCCAGCCACCAAATTTCGTGAACGCACTACGCGCCAAACGTCCCGGTACCATCCACACCATCTAGATGCTTGGCGGTCCACCACTGTACGTTTCACAAGGAGTTTTCTTCCACGTACGACCTCTCTGTGGAATAGTTTACCAACGGCGATTTTTCCGGACCGATACGACGTGGGAACCTTCAAGAAAAAAGCTTACTCCTTTCTACAGGCTGGCAACGCACCTGCAATTCCCCTGGTGTTGCGGTTGATCATTAGCGGCGGTACTCACATAACATCAGGTGAGCCGCATGCTGGTTTACCCCCTCTTCTATAAAAAAAAATATAATGTTTTTCATAGTCAAACCTTATTTTACCTTACTAGACTAATGGTTTTTTTATGTCATTTATGTCTTAATAGCATGCATCCATCCCCTGAGCATAATAAAGGCCAGTTTTTTTTTTTCAATTTAACAGACAAACACTATAATTTTATTTTTATGTAGAGCGAAGGATAAAACTTTAATGTCTGTGTTTCACTTGCTTTAAAATAAAGATCCAATATTTATATTTTTTAATTTTAACGTAAGAACGGAATTACATTTACTCATAATATTGGAGGTTTTACTTTCAGGACGATAGAATGCTCTTTAATTTAAACCGAGTTTAGCGAAAACTATCTCAACCAAATTAAAAAAAATAACCAAACAATCTTATAACCAAAAGTTCAGTGTTGCTCCAATTTCGAGCCAGGAGTGCATTTCAGAAAAATTTGAGTCCATAATCCCGCGGGATCAAAATTATAAGAAGGCCCGCACCTTCGTCACGTGTTAATCGACCAACATTATAACACGACTTCAATCTTTTGTTATTCCAATCGTTTAGCACGACGTTTACTTAATTACTACTTTTTCATCATTCGCAAAAATACACTCTCGAACGTAATCCTCCCATTGCAGGAAGGATTCGTCTAAGTATTACGAACCGTCTTGCACCTTTGACGCAGGTCCCCGTCACTGGCACCTTACGAGTAGTTAAAGGTGCAAGACGTTAGATAATTTACGTCTGGCGTAGAAAAGATGGATACAGCGACATCTACCGGATGTCTAAAATTTTTTTCCGGCCTGACCTATAGTCGCTTCTTTGGGTGATGGTAATATTCCATAACTTTTATCACTACTTAATTATTCCCAACTATTACTAAGTGATAAGTATTTACATAAATAATTAGTTAGAAAATAATTATTAGAAATACTTTATAATATTTCTGTTGAAGTTAATTTTTTATAGTATTTATTAGATTAATAATATAAATTATAATACCTTTGTGAATAATATCAAATTTAATTTACATACAAATTAATGCACTAATTGCATTTTGCTTTAATTACTATTAACTAATTACAATTACAAAAGAGACAAGTTATAGACTGGCTAGCTAGAGAAAGCCGCCCATAGTATAGTATATACGAATTTAAAAAGTTTACGACATTATAGTAGTCATAGTATACATACATGTATTTAATGCCCTGTGCAGTTGAATAAAAAGAAGTCATACTCTATAATAGTTTTGTCATAAGACTATTAAATAATTACCAATTGTTATTTATTTACTTTTTATTAACTAAGGTTTGGTTGTTGACAAAATAAACCATCCTAATTAATTACTAACTAAAAAAACATTAATATAGACTAAACGACTTCATAATATTGACTCTGTAACATTGAATTCCTTAAACAAAATATTATGTGTATCTGACTTTTTCCAAATATTATCTTTGTATATATTTTATCCTTAATTCTAACTGCGTGTAATCAAAATGATTTAGGGTTATGTGGTGTCAGTGACAGTGCCAGCGGTTAAATAAGGAAGGAGGGTGGGAGGTTTGTAAACTAGGTAATACACATTTTTAACTTACCGCTATGAAAATCAATAATTTTCGAAAAATCGGAAAGTTATTTGTTTCACCCCGTTTTTCCAAAATCGAGTTCTTATCAGATCTTCACGGTTTGAGGTCCCAGTGTAGGAAGATTTTCTGATTATTTCCACTAGAATATCTCTGCGTGCGTGCTTGCGTGACTGTGTATGTATGTAAATTCCTTATAACTTTGTAACGGCTTGACCGATCAAATCGCGGTTCACGGCATTCAAAAGAGTTCCATTTCAATTAGATTTCCTCTGAATTTGATCGGTTTGATCGGTGATTCGTTCTGGTAGATTTTGAGAAATCTCAAAAACTAAATTTTTACAAAAAAAAAATTTTGAGATAACTTTTAATCTAATGAAACATTAAAAAACAACATCAAGAGCCGCTAACTGTACCAAAATCGGAAATCAAAGAAATCACTGTGAAAAAATTTTGAAACTGATTTCTCTTGAATTATTCTTGAAAATTATATATTAATAGGTGGACTTGGCTGGTAATTTGCAGGAATGGCGTGTAGGGTCAACTGTCTTTTTTAATGAAAATGTTACCTAAATCAATAAATAGAGTTATTTTCAATTGTTTAACATAATTGAATAAACTAGACAAGCTAGATTTTGAATGATCATTTTCAAGATCGTCCCCACAATTACATTAGATTTGATAAACCACAAATCCTCGCTATTTAAATTAAAAAAAAACATCCAAATTTCAATAGAGAAGATGGATAGGTGCTGCCATCTGCTTGGGATTCTATAATTAACAAAACTAAACCCAAAACCAAGCATACCACTGCAATACTTCATGATACTATAAGCTCGTTTTGCATAAATCGGACTAAAAAATTAATATTCAAAAACTGAAGGTAGCCGGACTATTACATTGGGACTTCAAACATCTCAGTCCCCCCGTGACCATGGGTACTGTAATGCACCCGAAACGTCGGGATAATAAAAATAAATTAAACTTGTAATGAAACGCGATAAAATTCGTAAATAATAGTTTTATTCAATTTGGAGTGTTCGCGTAAACTTAAGAAATCATTATGTTTAACATAATGGCACCTTCGTTATATAAATATGCTCTATTATATAACAAGGCTAATGTAAAAGTTTTCATTTTTATATGTATTATTTTTATTCATTACAGCTTACGAAACATTATTTTCTGTAGAACGTAGGACTCTCCCGTAGGATGCCTCGTGGGGGGGATTTTTGTTATTGTGTCACGCTTGGCATGCGAGTTAACAACCGCAGTTTGTAACTCATTTGAGTATTTATCTCCTGTCTCATTTTCCCTCTGCTGCCTACTGCGATATCCACGGTGATAGTACGGTGATGGTAAGGGGTGGTGAGGCGTAGGAGAATACTCTGACATTATCACTACATGACGATTACTTCATGTTACTAAGATTACTACATGTTATTAAGCTCTTCGAATGAAATTAAAAATAGACACAAGTATTTATTTTGTTCCTATCGCCATCTGACATGGTGGACAACGGATGGAGCTATTATTAAAAATCATCGACTGATACGCTCAAAACTACGACAGAATGTTAGAAAAAGAAGAAATAAAGGAGTGTATAAATTGTATTCCCTTCTTTACAAACGCTAGCAGCTAGCTAGCTAGCATTTATTTTAAAGAAAATAATTTGGCTGTTTGATGTCGTAAATGTGTCATGTGTACCATCTATCCCGAACAAAACACATTTATTTCCTCGGTGCAGACCCCCTCTTATTTACAATTGAGCCATTTTTCTTGCAGATTGGAGTATTAGGTCGTAATCGACGGTGCATGCTCCGACTCCAAACCTGTGGATGCCGATGTTTCACAAGACTGCGTACTATCCCTTTCTGACAAACCAAACAGCAAACCAATCCAAACAGCAGCACTGGCGATTCTTTATAAACCGGCCGTGCTAAAATGTCGAGTGCCATATCAAACTTAAGTCTGAAAACGAATTTTTGTTAATCAAAGTCTACGTACTACGTAAAGTACTAAAGACGACTAATTCAATTCCCAAAAGACACAGTGTGTGTGTTTGCTGCAAAAAAAACTTCTTCGTCGTATCTCCTCAATTTCAGAACACTCCTCTGGCTGCCTTACCCAGCATCAAAGTCCTTGGCGCCAACATTTCGAGAGAGACGCACTGCTTCGCAGTTAATTGAAATAGAAGACCAAACTGGCATCAAAAAAGCTCGGTATGCTCAGTACATCGAGACAGTATTCCGTGCCGGCTCACCGCTTGCAGCTTTACGAAGCACAGGTTTGAGCTCATATTGAATATAATTCACACTTCTGGGCCGAAACACCTCAGTATAGGCCCAGGGATGTGAATTATATTCAGCTCTTTCCACTTGACCTTAATCAATGTCACACAGTGACAGAGCTCGAAACCTCATCATCTCGATGACCTGTGGTCCACTTTTATTTTATTTCACGCGAAGTTAAGTTAATCATTTTTAAAATCTTGAAAAGGAAAGAGTCACATTTCATGTTTCCTTATATTTCTATTTTATTTTCTTGGATTGGTTACAAGTTCCCTCACAATTTTATTTTTCAACGATAAGTATGCTAGATGAGAGCATACAATTACAATAACGTACCTAAAGAACCAATAAAAACGTAAATTTAAACAGTCTTAAATTACACGAACTTCTTATCTCTTTTACCCTTTTCTATTTTTTTTTATAATTCTTTTTAATTTCAGTACGTAATGCAAAATTTTAGTAAAAAATAAAAATATAAATTTCTTTGCAACTTTCCGCTAAACATATAAAATGATGTGTCTTACCTGGATTGAAGCGCACCTCCCGCCCTCCCTCAATTGCATACACTAACTCCGTCACCACTAGACCAAGCACCACTACTCTCAACACCACTATTCCAGGCAAGACACACCATCGACGATAATACGACACGTGTTTCGCCTCTACACGAGGCATCCTCAGGTAATATAGACTCTACGGCGGCTGACCGCTAAGTACTTAATAATACTCAAATGAGTTAAATAAAAATATAAATTTCTTTGCAACTTTCCGCTAAACATATAAAATGATGTGTCTTACCTGGATTGAAGCGCACCTCCCGCCCTCCCTCAATTGCATACACTAACTCGCGGCTGACCGCTAAGTACTTAGCGGTCAGCCGCCGTAGAGTCTATATTACCTGAGGATGCCTCGTGTAGAGGCGAAACACGTGTCGTATTATCGTCGATGGTGTGTCTTGCCTGGAATAGTGGTGTTAAGAGTAGTGGTGCTTGGTCTAGTGGTGACGGAGTTAGTGTATGCAATTGAGGGAGGGCGGGAGGTGCGCTTCAATCCAGGTAAGACACATCATTTTATATGTTTAGCGGAAAGTTGCAAAGAAATTTATATTTTTATTTTTTATTATAATGGATTTCCGCAAAGTAACGCCTGATTCTATCAATTAGCAAAATTTTAGAATAATTATTCTGAATATGTAGTGACAAAAATTGTAATTACGTGCTTATTGCTGTTGATTGCTGTTTGTACATAAAATAAAATTTGTTGCATAATTTGTACATCGAAATCGAGAAACATTTTTTAGGGTTCCGTAGTCAACTAGGAACCCTTATAGTTTCGCCATGTCTGTCTGTCCGTCTGTCCGTCCTCGCTTAATCTCCGTGACCGTTAGCACTAGAAAGCTGAAATTTGGTACCAATATGTGTATCATAATACAAAGTGGTAAAATAAAAATTGGAAAAAAATGGTTTATTGCGGTAGCCCCCCCTATGTAAAGAGGGAAGTGATTTTTTTTAATTTCAACCCTTACGTGTGATATATTGTTGGAAAGGTATTTAAAATTGAATAGAGGTTTACTAAAATCATTTTTTGATAATGTCTATAATTTCGGAAATAATCGCTCCAAAAGTAAAAAGCAATGTGTTGTTAACTTTTGAACCATAAGTTTAGAAAATATGAAAAAAATGTGAAAGGTAGAACTTTATAAGGACTTTCTAGGAAAATCATTTTGAACTTGAATGGAAACAACTTACCAACTATTACCCACTACCGGGGGCAGTTGCAGGAGCGCGGAGCGCTGCTGGAGCGCGAACATAATGGATACCCACCTTTAAACTCATAAGTGGGAACACTTATGGTGACGGACGGGAAACTATGGAACCCTACGCTGAGCGCGGCCCGACACGCTCTTGGCCGGTTTTTTTTTAGAATAAATCTGATACAAGAACACAGCCCACCTGATGGTGAGAGGGTACTGCGGCCCATAGGCATCAAAATATATCCTAGATTACGAATAAAAATGCGAATGCGTTATTACCCTTGAGGACTAATATGGAATGTTTTGTTTCCATCAAAAAGACTCCGGTTCTCCACACATAACATACGAAACGCACTGGTATGCTGTGAGAGCGTAGTCCCTCCTCGATCGACCCGACCTGTTCTTGCTGCAACCAAAATATAGCTACAGCGTGGCTCTAACAATTAATATATTTGTTATATCTCTATTAATCGTTTTATATACTTAATTAATCGCATTGTTATTATAACGTTGCTGTTCCAGTGTTTTTAGAAGAGCGTACGAGGAATAGAATTATAAATATCGATCAATCGACTTCTTCACGAAAAATAATAACCACTGTGAATAAAACAGCATATCTGTCAAAAACAATATTTGGATTATATAAGAAAGCAGTCACTCTGTCAAGAATAAAGAGGGCTTGTGCTTTACATTAAACCTATAATTTATAAGCTGCTAATATACCTTATAGTTTAAGAGCCAGTGGGCAGCAGACTTACGGTATTTCAATTAGCTTCACATTTTTTTCAGTTATTCCCCTGTACCCGAGGTAAATGAAATGGGGACTCTTAAGTTTGACCGGCGGCGGTCGATATAGAGACGCTTTGGTGTCAAAGGTGTTAAAAAATAACCGAAAAAAAAACGTGCCACGTGCAAGTCTTGAAATACTGTATTCAATAAAAGTTACCGAACAATAACACTGGCAGACACCTGTGACGGTTTCAAGGTCATGGCAGACAGCTTGAAAAGTACAATTTTTTATTAATAATTTACGTTATTTCAATAAAGCTGAAATATATATATATATATATATATATATATATATATATATATATATATATATATATATATATATATATATATATCGTTGATAATATTATTTGACATGTATAATTTTCATGGCAGACATATATTGTGGTTGTTTCACTCAGGCAGAGAACAAACTTCTGGGCATCTATAAGCGCGTACTATAGCACTCGCTCTAATCCAGTCGTTAGATTAATTTAAAAAAAATGTATCTATTACATTCATAACGCCCAGAAGTTTGTTGTCTGTCTGGGTGATAGGACCACAATATATGTCTGCCATCAAAATTATAAATGTAAATAATATTACCAACAATATATATATATATATATATATATATATATATATATATATATATATATATATATATATATATATACATATATATATAAGCTATCACGTTTTATTTGGTCTTTTTATACACCTTTAGCACATGAGCGTCAAAAAAATGTGAAGCTTATTGAAATACCGTAAGTGCGCCATCGACTGGTTCTTAAGCTATTACATTCCATATTGTGTCAAATATCAAATAGCCCTCACCTTTGAGATTAACCACTTAATAATGCAATAATTTATTACTTGCCTTTTGATTATAAATAAAGTAACCTTTATTTTATTGGAATTAAAAAAATATTTACTTATTGAAACTGAAGTATCACTTACGAGGTTACAAATTTATTCAACTTCTAAAAGAACTTTGTCCGTAGCTCTGGCAATAGGCAGCCAAATATAATATTAAATTACTGAGGAAAACGTCTACCTCCCTAATGCACGCACAACTTAATTACGTTCCTGAGAACACCAATTTGTTTGCTTACACGTGTAGGCCTTCTAACCTTAGTACTTTTTTATTTAACTTTAATGGATTACAATTATCATCGATCACAGACTTTCACAAGTCCACTACTGAACTCATACCTCCCAAAGAATTATTTAATTTATTCGTAAGAGTATTTTTTATTTTATTTTTATAAAACTGAAGTGACAGAGCGCACAGTCTACCTGAAGGTAAGCTGCTACTCTCATCCATGGACACAGGCAGAAAACTTCAATCAAGGAAGTATACAATGTAAAGTACCCTATACAAGGAAGTAAGCAACCGCAGTTTTTTTTTTTAATTTTAGCTTGTTATCAAGAAGGTGTAAAAAGTACCCTGTTCAAGGAAGTAAGCTGCCGCAGTTTTTTTTTAAATTTTAGTTTGTTATCAAGAAGACGTTGACAACAAACTAAAGTTATATTATCTATCTCCTGTTTCAGTTTCCTTCTAACTTTTTTACGTAGGGCCGATAAGAGATAGCGGATATTCTTCAATTAATTATATTCAAATTAATTAAAATTAATTCAAATAAAAACAGGCGTCAATTTTTTTATAGGATAGGGTGACAAACGAGCACATAGTCCACCTGATGCCAAGTTGTTGCTGCGGCCCATAGACATCTACATGTATCCTCGATTACAAAACAAAATGCAGATGCGTTGTCACCCGTGAGGACTAAGATGGAATGCCTCGTTTCCAGTAAAAAGGGTCTCCGGTTCTCTACGTTCAACATACGAAATACAGCTATTAAGCTGCTATTTTACGCTGGAATTACGTGAGATTATGGTCCTTCCCCGGTCGAGCCGACCCGTGCTACAACCATAATATAGCTGCAGCGTGGCTCTACCACGTAGAAAAAGGTTTTTATTATTTGAGCTCTTAAAAGAAAAACGCTGTTTATGCTGCGTTAAAGCAATCTCCGCGTGCTTCAATTAACATCCCTGACGCGCTGCAGTGACAGGACAGCCCCATTTAACATCCGAAACGCGTTGTATTTAAATCCAAAAGGTTTTGACGGTCCGCTGCGTATAGTCACTCCGTTGCCGGCGTATTTATAGAGAGAACAATATGCTATAAATGAAATTGATTTCAATTCCCTAGAGCACCTCGCAAGCCTGCGAGCTAACATATCGGCAGTAATGGAAAAAAACTTCATGAAGAAACCCGTATGTCTGTGAAATAAGAAAAATATATTTCGCCGAAACGTATTGAGGCAGGGCGGTGGCACTCATTTTTGTCACGGTTTCTTCCCCGTAAACCCTCTCAGAAATGACAGGAGGCCTGTGCCTTACAGTGGGACGTATATGGGTTATCAATAACTAACTAACATACAGAAATACTCAGCAGTACCACATTATGTGTATAACTTACGTTATTGATATATGCGCTATCTATATAACATCCGACACGCATGCTACTGAGTGTCTGAAAAAGTTCATTTAGTAAAAATTACTAAGCTAATTCCTTTCCTTTTACTAGCTTACTCCTTTCTAAAAGCAGTTGCATTGGCAATTGCCCTGGTGTTACATTTATTCGTGGGCGGCGGTAGTCACTAACCATCAGGTGAGCCACATGCTCATTTGCTGCCTCCTGTAAAAAAAAAAATTGATTTGTCTCCAAATATCGTTGCACAATTTTTAATTTCTTGCTTTATAAATTAATAATTTTCTAAAGTAGGAAGTTATGAACTTCGGTCCGATTTTGAGAATTTTCTTAGAATTCATCAGATCTACACGTTTTGGGATCTTAGGAAGCCGTTCAGTTTCCGGCTGGACGTCAGAACGTGCGTGTGTGCATGGTGGTTGCGTGAGACAGCGCGTGCCCTCGTATGTGTTTGTTTGCGTGTGTGTGTGTGGGGGGGGGGGAGGGGGGTGTATGTATATACGCGAATAAAATTTGACACGGGCACTGACACGGCATTTGAAAGTGTTCATTGAAACTTCGATCTGATTAAAAGTTCAAGTCAACGGTCGGAGCCGATACAAAGGTTTTAAAAAAATAAATATCAGAACAAAATTTCTTTCACTTTTTTTTTAAATAACTTTAAATATATTTAAGTAATCAATTGCAGACACCAAAAGAACTTTTATATACTTGAAAATTGCGGAGAATGCCGCCAAGCAAGTCAAAATCAAACGACGCGTTCAAATTATAGGCCTTTAAAATCTCAAATAATCGTTTCAAGCTTAAAAATTAAAAAGATTTTCGAGCGCAAAGCTTATATATAAGCGGGAAGTTAAAGAGATGACCTGCAGGATCAACCATTCTTTTTTTTTTCAGATTTTCTTATTTGAGCTAAATACAATGCACTTGTAATAGAAGCTCGGTATAAGTACGCGCGTACACTCACGCACGCACGCACGTCAATCTTTAAAAAAATCCTTTAATAACCTTAGTACATGCACTACTTTTAATCGTTTATTTAGTTTAATTATCATGGCATTTATCACTTGGAAATGGCAAGGCTTTCGTAATTTGATTCTATTCGGTTATGTTGCAGACAAAAGTTATTTGCTTAGGAGCCAGAATGAATACGTATATCATGAATAGTTACGTGATATATATAGTACGCTAATACGTATAATTTTATGTAAGTATAAATTACTCATAAATTATGAAATGGGTATTTTAGATGTAAAATTGATATGTAATAAATGTACTGGAGGACAATGCAAAAAAGGACAATGTAAGGTCTGTACATTGTGTTTGTGTAACTTACGTGGGATTCGTTGCCAGTGTGAATTAGCCATTATAAGAAAACTTTTCAATTTAAAAGAAGATATTAATCAAAAATACATCAGTTTGTAATCAACTCTGTTACATAACATTATATGTGGTAGAACCTTTAAGCAGCTATATTATACTTGTAGCACGAATAGGGCGGCTTAACCGGGAAAGGAACACGCCATGTGTATGCTGTTTTATGGTGTGTAGAGAACCGGAGACCCATTTTCAATTCCGGGTAAAAATATCTATGGGTCACAAAATCCACTCACAATGTGCTTGTGGGATTATGCGCCTTAATTCTATAAAACCACCAGGAAACCAAACGTCAAATGTCATCAAAATGAACCAACAACGACTTTCTCTGGAGTTACGCAATCGTACTAATGGATACATAATCTTCTTTGTCCACAGCTCTTCTCGTAACCTGGGCTCGGATTTCCTAACCCTGAGGTGCCAACTGCTTTGCTGACAAGCATCGACACTGACAGACCCAAGGCCTACTTTCGTGTCCCTCTGTAAAATCGTAATGAAATCATCCTGGTCATTAACGGTATGCCATGGAAAGGTACTTCTTCACAACATATAGGAATAAAAATACATATTCTTTACATCACACTAGCTATGTCTGTTATACGTCACAATTCTCGAAATGAAACGCATACAGGACAGATAAATAAATATTCTATTAAAAATTTTAAAATTAATTTGCTAAGGTTCGCGTAATAAAATAGAATGATGTATAGATACTCGTACTAGTTTGAAGAGCACCTTCCAACCCCCTTTCCCCTCAATTGCGTGCACTATCCCCCTCACCACCAATCCCAGCACCACCACTCCCAACACCAATTTACTGGGAAAGGCACCACCGCCGATAATACGACACGTTTTTCGCCCATACGTTAGTCATACTCAGGTGAAGTAGACTGCAATAGTATTAATTCTATTAATTAAATAAAATTTAATTTTTATATATAATATATAGTGGTTGACTGAGCTTTACTCGGTATTTTTCGCTCGATTTTTTTTAATTCGTGTGTTTTGGAAATTATATTTAAATACAAACTACATACTGATGAAATATAAATAATTATTTTTTGATCTTAGCGACATAACAGATAAAACGGAACTGATTATTTGAGTTAAATATCATGAGCGCAATTATTTTAATTTAAATTTTTGTGTTTTTAAAAAATACTAAAAAAAGGGCTCGAAAAAATAGATTTTCTCAAAAAAGAAAGGAACATGAAAAAATAAATTAAAAAAAGTCGGTCGGTCGGTCTGGGCTCGAACCGGGGTTTTATGATTCTGTGACCGACCATTATACCAATTAAGCTATTTATAATCACTGACAATCCGTCAAAATTTACCTTCTTATTCTTACGATATTGTAGCAGTTTTTCGTTGCCTAAAAACACTGACAAAAAGAGTATTTTCTAAAAATAAATCTAGCTAGATCGATTTATTATCCCCGAAACTCCCTGGACACTAAATTTTATGAAAATCGTTGGAGCCGTTTCCGAGATCCCGATTATATATATATATATATATATATATATATATATATATATATATATATATATATATATATATATATATATATATATATATATATATATATATATATAAGAATTGCTCGTTTAATAGTATAGGAATAAAAAAGCTATTATAGCATTTGTAGAAAAGGCGTTATATATAATAGTAGTTTAAAACACAGAACTTATTTGCCTTGTACATTCGAAGCATTATTATTTTACCCTTGAGACTGCACGGTCGCTCTTTTGGAGTAGTGTTCTAGTTCCAACAATACAACCCTCTATTATTTTATATTCTTTAAAAGCCTTCATGAAACAGTGTCATGGTTCATCATATATTATAAGGTGTTTATACAGTGCAAACATACAATGCAGTTTAAAAAATACAGCTTAGTGTACTGTATAAAGGGATCAAGTAACCTTTTCCTTATGTGTCATTGTCACAGTTCGGCACTGATGACTGACGGACGAAATTTTGACGACAATCCAAAAAAGTAAAAATAGTTGGTGATACGTTGCTTGTCCCTTGCCTTCACTGGAAACCAGCGCTGCAGTTTTTATTGAAGTATTAAGCTGAGAGTCGTCTAATTGCACAATAACTCACTAGTATAGGACATACGACTATATTAATCAGGAATAATATTTCTTCTTTTCTTGAAAAAGTTATTTTTGTATATAAAAAATATGAAATAGTCAAAAATTCTGTTACACTGTTCTTACAAAACTGTCTCTTTTTTGGTAGATATTATGTTTGTACCGTATTTGTGCGATGTTTCTTTTTCTTTTTTCAATAAAAATGTCGACTCACATCTCTCCCGTTTGGACAAATAAAAATATTCCGAATAAAAGCATGTACACGGGCAGGCCAAGTTCTAGCAGATGACATATACACGGTGAATATGATGATAATGATCACCCCTTCAATCAATTGTAGCAATACGTGATATTTTAGTTTGACATTATCGATGAATATATTGCGTGTGGGTTGTTAGTTTTGGAGTTAATTGTCAAAGTACAGGATAAGCTGTCAGTAAACGAAAGGTATCCATAACACTTACTTACGCCGATGATATAAAAGCTGGCGTTAAATTATATTTCAAATTATAAAAAATAAATTTATATTAAAATTTTTTATTTTAATTAAATTTTAATTTTTAGCCTACAGAAATTATAGAAAAATATTTACGAAAAATGTTTGATTTATTGCCACAATACAAATATAATAATAAATAAGCATAATAATAAATAAATAGGTAATAAATATACTGTTTACCTCACCGTATACAATTATATGAAATTTTAAATACGATAATTAAGTTAAATCACCAGTACGTCATAATAAATGTAATTTTTATAGAAGTACGAAGTAGTAAGTAGCGAACAGATAGTCCACCAAACGGTATGTGCATACTGTGGTACTTCAACACCTTCGTCTATCAATGATTAATATTGAAAATTTGAATTTCTTGTTACCACTGAGGTTTAAGATGGATTTTATAAGTGGTAGAGCCATGCTGCACCTATTTAGTAGTATAGTTGTAGCACGATTGGGTCTGTTCGACCGGGGAAAAACCACGTTCTCACAATATACCAGCGCAAAATAGCGGCTTAACGCTGCCGGGTTTCGTATCTTTTCGTAACATTCTAGCTAAGTCCTCACTATTTTGATTTGTATCTGAGGATAGATTTTGAGGTATATGGGCCACAGCAACCACTTACCATCAGGTTGACTGTGTGCTCGTTTCTCATCCTATCCTATAAAAGAAAAAATAATTCCTAGTTTTCAAGTAAAAACACGAAATCAGCGTTGAGCTTGTGTTGTTAAGACCTGCGATCGAACGGACGAAGATTATATAAAGTTTGCATTGCATACGTAAATTATTCAAACTAACGAAAAGGGGTCGATAAAACTCCAATGTATGCCATATTCAGATTGTTTTGTTCTAGAAACATTCATAATATGAGGTATTGTTATTTATGTTTACGAAAATATATTAAGAAATTATTAGACCCACTATGGTCTGTTAACATTATTTTATTGATCTTATTTAATCGATACTTATTTTTTTTAAATCTATGCTATGTACCTTAAACCGGTGGAGAAAATGCAAAAAGGTACTGTACAACATAGTTACGACATATTCATGCCACAAAGCGTATAAAATCAGTAGGTAGTAACATGTGGTAGCATAGGTTACTAAGATGTTCCTTAATATCATGGCGTATTACGAATGCCAAAATAATAATCCATAAAAGTGAATTTAGAACGGGCCTTTTTAATACTATGAAAATATTACGCAGTAATTACGTGAGTTCGAGGTTTGACGATGAACGATGGTAACTGAAGGACTTATTTTCTAAGCAGACTTACAGAAAGTGATATTCAAAAGAGTTTAAAAAATCTATTCGATTTTGTTAATGATACAAACTATGTCACATCATTCGCATGCCAATTCCGTACATAAATGGTCACAGTATCAATATACTCTAAACATATCCAGGCCGATGTGGGGAAACCTTGTTAAAATACCGCTTATTCTCCCTTATCGAAAGCGTTGATGGTTGCGATAATAATACTGGCTGTTTTTTTTAATTTACAAGTAATAATGTTAAAGGAACATGCAGTCCACTTGATCTTAACTTGTCCATAGACACCAACATCTGTCAAAAGTTGAAAATCAAAATTCGGATAGAAATGCTGTAATCATTGAGAGAGCATCTAGTTTAGCAACATAGGTACAGCAGCATTTTGTTTATATTTTCAGCTGGTAGTCTGTGCTAGAGTAGTTTTCCCTGGTTGTTCACGCGGTGGCATGTGGCCAAAATGGTAAAAGAATTAAATCATTTACACAAGTATATTAAATATAAATTTGGTAGAAGTCTTCTAAAGTGTATTTTAATTATCATTTGAAAATTAGTAAATTAGTAACTGTATTTTTATGTGCAGATTAATGAATACTAAAAATTCCCGCTGGGTCTCTTGCTGGTTCTTCCCAGGACAGTGATTTATTTTAGGACCAGAGGTAAAGCTTCAAAAATTTTCAGTATAAATTCTTCGAATCTATATCGAATAAAATTGATTTTATCCTATTCTTTTCTATACTGTTCTTCAATTATTTCTTGGTGCAAATTATCTCTATTTTCAGAACTGTCAAAGCTACGTGTTCGTTACACGTAATTTTGAGTATTCATTAAGAGAGTTTTTGGTATTTTTACGAACAGTATTTAAAAATGTAAAGTGGGAGGATATAACTTTTTTCCTAAACTGCTGTCCTCTAAAATCACTGCAGCGTGTCTCTATAAGTAACATGTTGTCGTATATCTTTATTTAGTACAAAAATAAATATACTTAGTTATCAAACTATGCACTCAAAATAATGTTCATAAATATTTCCTAAATCACCATTGCTGATTAATCATGATGACACATGTGGAAATTTAATTTTTCATCTTTTGCTGCAGACGCAAATAAAATAAAAAAGTCAAATGACTCTGAAATATAGGACTTCCTTTTTGCCATTACCTATTTCCATCGCTAAGCAGCAGTGTGTGCAATGCTGAGTTCCAGCCTGAAGCACATAGAGGGCTCTTAAAATCACAGGCTGTGTTGCATTTCATTTTAGTCCTCAGAGGTGACAACGCATATGTTACCTTTTTTGTTTGAAGTCAGCTGCTGATGTCCACGGGCTGTTGCAACCACGTACCATGTAAGTGGGCTGTAAGTTAATTTGTAAATTGAGTTTTAAAAAAATATTCTCCAAGTTACCTTAAGAAAGAACGTATTTCTAAGGTATCCTTTGTCGCGCGTGATCGCCTGTCGGTATGCTTCTCACGTACTAGTAAAATTACGATTTCGTTCTTCCACGATTACGTACAAAAAATAAAATTAGTTACAATATTTTACCGCTCTACTAACATATACAATAAATAATTTAACTTATATTAATCTGTTTAAAACATTTTTTAGAACTTATTAGGAACTATTACGTTAAGTAAACTTAAAATTACACATAAAGATATTATGAATGTTTTCCATTTTTCATCTATATCTCAATAGTTTTTTGGTAAGAAGTAGCATCTCTAACCGTAAATCATGAAAGCTTTATATTTCTCATAATGATTCAAACATTTAAACGAAGACATTTTTTTTATAGAATAGGCTGACAAACGAGCACACAGTCCACCTGATGGTAAGTGGTTGCTGCGGCCCATAGACATCTACATCTATCTTCCACTACAAATCAAAATGCAGATGCGTTGTCACCCGTGAGGACTGAGATGGAATGCCTCATTTCCAGTAAAAAGGGTCTCCGGTTCTCTACACTCACCATACTAAATACAGCAGCATTAAGCTACTATTTCACGCTGGTATTCTGTGAGAGCGTGGTCCTTCCCCGGTCGAGCCGACCCATTCGTGCTACAACTATACTACTAATATAACTGCAGCATGGCTCTACCACGTAAAAAAAGTGAACATATTATATTACAGTGTCACATATTATATTACCGTCCTTTATCTATTTATCTACGAGTACCCCTGATGGTTTCGTTGGTCAAAAGAAAGCGTGATCCTGGGTTCTAATCCAGTCAGATCGGGCGATTATGTGTTGTGAGGTCTCTTTTGCCAAGAAATTCTCAATAGCCGCCACATTCCTGACTCAGAGTCGGGAATGTGGCGGTGTGTCACCCCATGTACCTCGTAAAGCACGTAAAACTGTTTATCTAGCGCCCAATATCTCACCGGTCGAGTCAGTTTTCCGTCGCATCATGCTTACGTACACATTCCATACCTAGAATTTCAAATTTAATTTTTTTTTATATTATATTCGCAAAATTACTACCTTATAAACACGTTAATGGGCGCCTTTGTTTGAATATTAATAAATTTATAAACCGCTGCCAACATGACACGACCCATTAGACTTTATTAATTACTTTTATTCTAATAAGTAATTTAGCTATCAAGACATTATTATCGTGGAACGCGAAGTGTCCGATGCGCACCATTGACACTTGGCGCAGTGTCATCTATGTTTCTTTGTAAAGACCATTACTGATCGTATCAAAACACTTTGACGCAGAATAAATGAGCGTATTGTCAAGTTAATTTTTAAAAACCCGGACATGAAGCTACAGAAAATAAAACGTAAGTATATAAATTGACATTCTCTAAATGATAGAAATAAAGTGGCTAGAAATACCAGTTACTTCCTTAATAATTTATCATATTCACAAAGTAAAAGATGTTACAACAAAGTTCATAAAATATTATACACTAGTCTATCATCATGTTTTGAGTTTTCCTATTGCGATATGAAAAATTGTCTTTGTTCTTTTGACTCGTTGCGGTTAAAAATCTTCATCATCATTGTCATTACCATTGCTATTCTACTACTGAAAATAGACCTCCCCCAAAGAAATGCCACAAATTACGATCGCTTTATTAGATAGCTAGATTAGATTTCTGTCTACAGATTATGTTTAAAGGGTAACTACATTAACAGCCATCACTTCTCAATCCATAATTTGTGCTTTCACTGTCAGATTTTTAGACACATTAATAAGATAATAGCAATGAATTATATTTAATGAACTGGACAGGGAAAGGGTTAAATATGGCTTTCATAAAATTTCCAAAATGTCAGAAACGCTCCCGAAATTTTTCTGGTGATGTAGATGATCATGGGCGACAGTGATCACTTACCATCAGGTGAGCTGTATGCTAGTTTGCCTCCTCTTCAGTAAAAAAAAATCTAAATTATATTTAAGAGCCAGCAGAGTGCGAAGAAAGAAATTTTTATATTACATTATTCATATTGTTACGAGCTTGAGGTTCGTGACAATAAAAATTGCCGATAAAATTACCTAAATTAACACTTTAATTTACTTTACACAAATTAAAGTTAAAACACTAATAATTAAACACACTAATTCACTTAATTCCGCTCCGAAGCTTCGCTTGTTTCGTCAAATCAACACTACCACGATCGCATCTTGCGCCACCTATTTATTTAAATTAGCAAAATATCCGGAATGTTCAAGTAAACACGCGCAAGGTACCGAGAGTTCGAGTATAGATTTTCTAGAAACTTAGACTTCGGGTGGCGCTGTCGGTCGAAAGATTTGTGATGTCATAAACTGCAACGCTCCCCTCGCTCTCGTTCCTGACACTAGATGGCGCTAGGGTGTCGTCGACTGGAGCGCTTAACAATATATTTGACTTCATGACAACCATTTCCATTAAGATTACAGCCAAAGTCCGTAACTAAACATAAGGCTCCCCCTATGGTATTTGACATGTTGCCACGCAAAACAAGCAAAGGGCGGCAACCACAGTTTTTTTAAGTTGTCATTAGGAAGGACACTGCTCCCTATTTCCTAGTTTGTTTCCCTCTGTTGTCTCTTAACCATGGGGGTGATATGGGGTAGGTTATATTCTTTGACTACACCACTACATGATCAAATATTATACACTAGCTTCTGCCCGCGACTTCGTACGCGGATCTTGTTGCTTATGCCAGCGACAACGGGGTCGTCAAAATCGAAGATCTGAAACGTCTGATGTTGAATTCTAAGAGCCCGGGGACGGGAAAACAACGTGATTTACGTGATCTTTCATTTTTGTAAGTCAACAGGAAATGGCTCTCAGACTAAACAACTTTTGCTGAGACGTCATTCCTATATATGTTATAGTGTCGCTGGGCTTTGGATGAAGTGTAACTCCTTGCGTGTTATTAAGTTAATATATTGGTAATATTTTTTAGATCACGTTCACATGAGGCTTAAGTACTTATAGAACAAAAATACTTCAGCTCAAAGCTTCCGGGTAAACTAATTTGAAAGTTGACCCATCCGGCACGTGAACATAAAGATTTCTAGAACTGCTAACCCGGGAAAGAGCGACGTACAACTGACCATGCGAGAAACAATTAACACCAAGACCTACTCCTGCAACACGAAAAGTCTGCCCTTGAGCCTTATTAATTGTCATTGCATAACACACTGATACTGGGAATTGTGTTCTTTTAAATTGGAATGGAAAATTATTTGGTATTATGTGAATTCTGGGAATAAAGACGGTTTCTCCTGCACCGCAACCTGTTAAAATATGAGCCTCGATTATATTTTGTTGCAACTGGGTTACTCTTAAAAACTTTTTACTTTCAAAGTTGTGGTGGTCTTAAATTTCGGAGCAGAATAATCAGAATGCCAATTTTTAAACAAATTTCGTTAGAAGGAAGTCCGGGCATATTTAAAGAATTTAAAAATTCTATCGGGTAATTAGTGGCTTCTTGTTCATCGACCATTCTATTTATTGAACTATAAACTTTGCTTTCCCCCTGTATATTCGACAGTATTTTTTTATTAATCTCAGATGCCTGGTCATTGCGAGGAGTTAAAATAGATCTTTCGCATAGCTAAGAATTGTCCCTATTTAATATAATTGTTACTTCTTGTGAAGCAGTTTGAGCTTATCTGGATAACACATGTTGTTCTCGGTCAATGGTAAGCCTTAGCTCTCGATGAGAAGAACTTTGAGACGTCCGTGATGTAGCTCGTCTCGCTCTGTCAGCTGCTAATCGCATCTCTCTTTCTGGAAAGCTTTTATTGGCTCGAGAAGTTGAGGCACTAACTCTCCTAGAGTCTCTAGAGATTTTTGAGAACGCACATTTCTCATTCTCTCAGCTTCTCTCGAAGTTCGAGATAAAGATAATCGTTTTTAGGTGCACAGAGCATTCAGTTACCTAACAAAATAATCTACGTTAGAGGTCCTGACTATAGCTACCATACACTTAAAAAAATCTAAATGCCTACTTAAATAATAAAACGGCAAGCGGCGAAAAGCCGCTTAGAAGTGTGCCTAACTAAGGCAGATTAAGGGATGTGTTATGTAGGCTCGGCCTGAGCCGCCAGGAGGCAGTTCAGGTTAGCCGAAAGCTTGTTTGGGGGGGGGGTCCGAGAGAGAGTTTCTCTGTCTGCGCACACTATAGCGAGTGTGGATAGGGGCTGCATAGGCAGCTGTCTCACGAATGAGATGATTTGGGTGGGACTCTGAGGCTTTGAAAAATCTCTCAGAGAGTGATTTAAGGAACTGCTTGATTGTTGGGAGCTCTAAGTCTCGGTGTAGGTCGGCATTACGGACATAATAGGGCGAGTTAGTGGCCCTACGACAGAATAGATTTTGAACTATTTGAAGTTCATTTATAACTTTGGGCTTAGCATGTGCCAAAATGGGGGCCAAGTAGGTCATACAGGTCGTATGCAGACCTTATATAGGGTTCGCTTGTTGCAGAGGGACATTTTACTGTGTCTGCCCAACATGCTATTGAGCCTATCCATGTAAAATCGTGCGGTGCGAGTTACCTTTTTGATATGGGGCTCGAAAGTGAGCCTTGCATCAAGGGTGACGCCTAAATATTTGGCTTTTGGCCATGGGACAGGGGTTCCTAACATCCTGATTGGCGGAGTGGTGATGAGACGGCGTCGTTTATATTCGAAGCAAGCGACGGAGCTTTCTCCGGGCTTACGTCGATACGCCATTTTTGGAACCAAGCTCCTAAGTCGTTAACTGACTTTTGGATCTTGTTCCGAATCTGTGGCAGTGAGTTGCCTTTAGAGTAAAGGGCTGTGTCATCTGCGAAGAGGGCTAGTTTAACACCGTTCAACGGGATAGGGATGTCGTTGGTGAATAGTATATATAGGAGGGGGCAAGCACAGAGCCTTGAAGGGCACCGGCTTTGATTTGACGAGTAGAGGATAGCGTGCCTTCGTATCTAAAACGAAAGGTACGATCCTTCAAATAGGAGGCTACAAGGCGGACGAGACGGTCAGGGAGGCCTAAGTCGTACAATTTGTAGATTAGACCCTCATGCCAGACTCTGTCGAATGCCTTGGCAATGTCGAAAAAGACCGCGATGGCCTTTTGACGACAAGGATAAAAACCAATGAGGATATATTCCATTATGCGGTGAACTTGCTGGGGGTACGAGTGTTTGACACGAAACCCGAATTGTTGAGGGATGACAAGAGGGTCGCCGTCTGTGAGAAACAAATGGCGCCTCATGAGCACGAGAATAACTCCTTCGAAAAGTTTGCCCATGGCCTTGAGGAGGCTGATGGGACGGTGATTGGAGGGGAGGTGGTAAGGTTTGCCTGGCTTGGGAATGCCAATGACAGTTGCCTCTTTCCAAGAGGTGGGAAAGTAGCTGAATTCGAAGCAGGCGTTGAAGATTATGGCCAATAAGGCGATCACCTGCCCCGGAAAGTATTTGAGGGCTTGGTTGGAGATGTCATCCGCACCCGGTGCTTTTTTGGGCTTAAGTCCTTTGATGGTAGATGAAATCTCATCTTTGGACACAGTGATAGGGTCAGAGGCGGTGGGGGGCGAGTTACGGCGACGGACCTCGTCCTCCACTAGCTGGATATGTAGGGGGTCAGTGGGTTGTGAGCTGGGAGAGTATTGAGCGGCGACGCTGTCGGCGAAGCACTCAGCCTTTTCTTCGTCCTCGAAGGCAATAGGGCCGTGGGACGAGACAGAGGGGGAGTGTGCGTGATAGCGTCTATCCGGAGGGCTCTTGCCATCTGGTAGCACGTTGTGTGAGAGGGGAAGATTTTCTCCATGAGATTGCCCCTTTCGAGCTCTGAAGTCTTTGAGGCGGTAACGGAGTTTGCGTTGAAGGCGGTGGGCTGCAAGTCTATACTCGGGAGTGGGATAGCGTGCAGCTCTACGGAGGGCAGCTTTTTTGGCTTTTAGTGGGTTGCTAATATCTAGGGGAAGACTAGTTTTAGCAACCGGGACAACTTTTTCATTCTCTTTAAGAGAGGATGTTATAAGAGAGGTGAGATTTTCAACCGCGGTGTCTATTTTCCACGTACTGTCGAGGACGTCGGAAGATAGGGTTATGGGAGGGTCCGGAGAGTCTATAGCCGAGGCTAGAGATTTCCTGAAGCCCTTCCAGTTGGTGTAGGTTTTGGAAGTGGGAGTCGGAGGTGGCTAATGGCCAAGAAGGAGGGATACATGATGGTGGTCGAATCCTAGATCATCGAGAGTCTCGATTGCTCTAAGGTTAAGGGAGACTCCTTTAACTAGAGCAAAGTCTAGCACGTCAGGAGCGTAGTTAATGTTGTCGCGATAGTGGGTGACAGCGAGGGGGCTGAAGACAGTCAGGTCGAGAGACTGAGTGATATTGAGCAGCACCCTGCCACTACTAGTAGTAGTGCGGCAGGTCCATTCAGTATGCTTGGAGTTAAAATCTCCAAACATAATAACTGACTCGCCTAATGCAAGGATGGCTTTGAAATCACTCTTAACGGGGAGGGTTCCGCTAGGGATATAGCAAGAGGCTATGATGAAAGACTGGTGTCCAGTCATGGCTAATCTAGTGATAGTGGCTTCCATACTGGTAAGCGTCGGAGTGGGGATGTGGGAGCAATGAAGGGACTTTTTGTAATAAATGGCAGTACCGCCGCCTTTGCGGTCGGGTCTGTCATAACGAAGAAGTGAATAATTTTATTAGAGAGGCCTTTAGAGACCTTAGGGCTGAGGTGGGTCTCCTGAAAGAGGAGGAGGTCAGCTTCGCGATCTCGAAGAAATAGCCTAAGCGCGTATATTGAACGAAAGAAGCGACAAACCCTTTGGTTTGATACGACCGTGCGATAATGCGGGAACAAAGGGCTCCGGCATAGTGTTATTACAACGACCTTAGTAGGTCGATGTGCTCAGCAAGAGAAAGGAGACAGTCCTGAGGGTTCTGAGCAGCGCGCAGTTTACGTGCAAGGATAGAGATTTCCCCTATATTGATCTTATTCATAGTGTTAGACACTAGGCTTAGATCATCTACTATAGGGTCTGCCTGTTTTGTGGGTCGGTGGAGGGCCGGGATATTATTTGTATTTGGGAACCAAGGGTTTATTGGGAGCGGCGCAGGCTGGGAGAGCGGAAGGCTCATAAACGGCCGTGGAGGACCCTGAGTTGGCCGATAGATACCCTGTGTGGACTGAGATAAGCCGTGAGGGGGCTGTGGTAGGGGCTGGCCCTGGCGGGGCATGCAGCTTCCAAGAGCCGGGAAATTTCGGTCATTGACCTGGAGTGGAGCTTTGTGGCTCAGAAGTGGGCGAGGAGTGCGAGGGCAGCCTCTAAAGTTGGTCGGGTGGCCAGTTTGTCCGTATAGGACACATGCGGGTGGAGATTCGGCGAAGTTTTGGGCCAAGGGCACTCTTTCGAGTGATGGGGTTCTAGGCACTACGTCTATTCGCATCAACAGCTTTTTATAACTCCCGCCGCGAGCCGCGTCGAGCGCGGCGACCGTTACGCAAAAATAATCCTTATAGCATGATTCAGTATTCACGCACGATGGCTTATTAGCGTATTTCGTGTATAACTTTGGTGTTTATATACCGATTTCTATGATTTTTTTATTGAATAGATAATAATGTTAACTTTTTTTAATTAGGGATGAGTGAGAGTGTTATAAACGTAAGAGTAGATTAATATAATCAGAAAGCTCCGAACTGCTAAGCTATCGGTGGTTACACGTGTTATTGTGAGTCAACCATAAAAGATAGACATATGCTGTCGTGGGATATTTTTTATATAATTTTAAGGAGAATATTTCCGTTACACATGATTTCTGTGTAGCTTTAACCATTAAGACTGCACACGCGACGAAAGCTTAAAAAATGGAGTAATTTCTACCGTTTCCCCAACATTTCCCTTCACTGCTCTGCTCCTATTGATCGTAGCTTGATAAAAAATAAACTATAACCTGCCCAGGAGTATGAAGAATGAATGTATCAAGTTTCGTTAAAATCCGTCGAGTAGTTTTTGTTTCTATAACGAACATACAGACAGACAAAAAATTTTTTTTTGCACTTTTACATCAGTATAGATCACTAATCACTCCTTGATAGTTATTTTGGAAATATTTATGTACAGAATTGACCTCTCTACAGATTTATTGTAAGTATAGATAATAGTAAATACACTAGTGTAACGGTCGTCGAACGTCATATGGCAGTAAATCCATTTTGCATTCTGGAAAGCTCACTAGCTGGCATTATTTAAAGCATCACTATCCAGAAGCGGACTTAACAGAATATTCTAGCGGCGTCTATTATTCTCCATTACATTTTAAGTAGTTTTCCATTCGCTCAAACCATTTTTGAAAACATAATGACCTGAATGGTCTAGTGAAGTAGTAATTATAACGGATCCGTTTAAACTCAAAAAAAAAATATATAAAAAAAAACTCAGCGGTATGTAGTTCAACTTCATTTAAATAACATGCACAGCCTTGACATGATACGAACTTGACTTATTACAAAATATCGAAGCGATACCGATCGTTACAAGGAAATATTTAGAACAGTCGAAGGACAGCCTTTTATTTATTGCAGCCGATATGATTTCATGATTTCATTGTCGAATAATTTATTATATATATTTACGTTATTATCTTTATTATACACCTTATATTAAGGGACGATTTGAGGGTACTCTGGAAGGTGCAAACAATTCATTAAGTAAAATGAGTAGAAAAGGATGTAAGATGCAATAAAGTGTTGATAAATAGATACAAGATTAAATACATACATAATACAATATTATTTTACACATTATATTAAGAGATAATTTAAGGAACTCTGGTAGGTGCAAACAATTCATTAAGTAAACTGAGTAGAAAAAGATGAGATGCAATAAAGTGTAGATAAATAGAATACAAAATAAAAGCAAAGATAATACAATATAAACATGGTATAAAAATATAAACTTTTAAAATGGGCACTTATTTTTTTTAGTTCTAGTTAAGATACAAAATGTTTTTAAAAATATAATCTCTGCCGGATCTGAAATAAAATAACAAGAGATAAGTACGTTATGTGTTACTTACTTACTTATCTCCACGCACAATCCCTAACGGGGTAGCCAGAGAGAACAGATCGCCAAGTGTCACGATCCTTACATACCTCTTTCACTTCTTTCAGGTTCATTAACTTCTTCATACATACACGTCTAGGTATCCGAGTACTCTTGACCCTCCCCTCTTCGAGCAATTTGCTCACATGGTCTTCGAAAGTTAGTCTTGGTCTACCTCGACACCTTTTAATATTTACTTTCGCTCTATATATTTTCTTCACCATTCGGTCTTTACTCATTCGTTCAACGTGCCCAAACCATTGGAGTACGCCCCTATCAATTTTTGTGATAAGTGCATCTTTCAATCCTGCCATATTGCGAATCTCTTCGTTTCGCTTTCGGTCGGCTATGGTAACGCCACACATTTTACGAAGAGATCGCATCTCCACTGCCTTCAACTTGCTTTTATGCGTCTTCTGGCATACCCAGGTTTCGCTGCCATATAACAAAGTCGGTACCAACACTGCGTTATGTATTGCAAGGCGTGCACTCTTCACCACGCCTTGCCTTTTTACTAATGCATTCAGGGCACCATTGACTTTGTTTCCGGCAGCGACACGCCTATCCATATCTAAATCACATCTTCCATCCCGGCTGAAAGCACTCCCCAAGTATACAATTTCATTTACCTTAGAACGTTATGTGTTAATGTGCGGATTATTGTAAAACAAAATACCACTTTTAAAGTTTAAGACAAAGTTAAAAAATTCGAATAATCATCCCTCTAAACCCAAATTTCCAAAATAACTTCTGTTTAATCGAAGTAATTTGAACTCTATTTATTGGTTTTGAGTATTTTTATGCAATTGAGAAGAACAATCGAGCGCCCAGTCCACTTTTTATAGAAAACGGGATTAATGTGCATGTTCAATTGATTTCGTGAGAGTTTGAGAAAGTTGACCTCTCCTATCTGACTACATTCTCATGCTGCTGCTGCTGCAGCCGGAAGTAATTCAACTAATCGCAGCATTCCCTGACGAGTAGATAGACTCCAGGAGATGGTCCGTTCGTCGCGTACGAGTATGTTTAGCATATTGAGAGACACACAGCTTGCTTTCTAAAATAGTAAAAAAAAACTTAGCTACCTATAGTTCTACTGTGTAGTGGTAGTCTGAGAATATCCACTACACCATTTCGATGAATTTTTTTTTATAATTTTCGTCTTTACGGTAAATTTATGGGAAAAAAATATATAAAACATCTCACCTCAAGATTTCATATAATTTTATGACTTTGAATGTGATCATAAACGCACTTGTTCGAATATAATCGTTCATAACTTTTTTGAAAAGCGTTAAACGAAGTTTGTATATATTTTTTTGTTAATCTACACAAAAAAACAAACATTAAAAAGAGGCATTGAAAAATGTTTGTTTATAATTTTTTAATCTCACTTTGACTTTTTGACTTTAAGTGTTATAATAAACGCTCTAGAAAATGGAAAAATCATCTGATTTCGATAAGTTTTTTTTTTAAATGTTCGTTTTTATGGAAAAGACCAAAATGAAAAGAATTAGCTATGTATTATATTCAAAAATAAATCAATAACTTATATTATCCTCAAAAAAATCATGTAACAAAATAAAAAAAAATATTGAAATCTTTGACAGTGGAGACGCCAGTAACTTAAGGTATCTTCGATAAAGATTTAGTGGACTGTAATTTTGGTGCATACGGCAAAGGGGAAAATAAATAGGTGGGATAGCACGCACTGACCTGATGAGGGCTGCCGCGCCTTCCTCCTGGAGTGTCTGCTATGCAGCGAGCTCGCCACGTGGTTCGGCGCACACGCACTCTCGGAACAGTCTCGTGAAGTCCCACACTCTCCACCTTTGCCCTTACGGGGGCGTCTCACACTTTTATGAGTTACAAAGACACAATGTCTGATGCGGTGAATATTAAACGTAAACAGGAGAACTCAATGTTCGTCCTGCGCGGTTTGCGGTTAATGTACGTAAGACGCGACGGGTGGCCGTGCGTTGCGGATGGCGTAATATCACTTAGTATAATGACGCGCGCCGAGATCCTCTTTTTCACCTCGGCGGCAGCGCGTGCGGTAGGAAAGGGAAGGAAGGAAGGAAACAAAAAATATGCACTAGTCATGTTGATAAAGTAGATATAACTTAGGACGAACTCAATGCGATATGTAATGTAATGTTGATAAAGTAGATTGTTAACTGGCGTTACCATTTCCTCCCGCCCTTAAAGGGTCACCTTTAAAAGACAACCGTAATATAAAAGTAAAAGGAAAACAAATAAATAAGCGGTATATAAAGTGAGAGGATGCGCTCAATGCGCATATCTCATCTACTAACCTTACTTGGTAAGCGAGAAAATGTATACATAAATATAATATTGCGGTTTAATACTTTTTTAATATATATAAATATAAACTTAATTCCTAATTTAGATAAATAATTATAATCAAAATAATCGTGATTTATTGTCTTGGGAGAGGGCAAATACGAGCAACAGGACGGAGATATGTTCCCTTAGTAGTTCTCACGGTCACTACTCGAACTACGCCATCCTTCGAAGGATGAACAGACTCGACAATCGCTAATGGCCAAGCAAGGGGCGGTTCATTATCATTTATCACAATTACAACCATGCCTGGTACGATAGCCGTAGACGGGGTGTTCCACTTCTGACGAACTTGTAATCCGTGAAGGTATTCCGTCCTCCACCGGTCCCAAAACGACTGAACTAATTTATCCAGTAAAGAATGCCTGTGTAACAGACTGGTAGAGTCAGATTTGACTTTGGGTGCGGGTAATGACAATAAAGGTGCGGTATTCAAAAAATGACTCGGAGTAAGAGCTGAAGGCTCTGCAGGATCAGAACTTAATACTGTCAAGGGCCGCGAGTTTAGCAAGCACTCAATTTGCGCAAGAACAGTATTAAGCTCTTCGTATGAAAGTAACTGATGTCCGATAACTCGGAACAGATGCGTTTTTACGACTTTGATCATACTCTCCCAGGCGCCTCCAAAATGAGGAGAGTTGGGACAGATGAACTTCCATGTTATACGATTCTCAGCACACTCTTGCTCAAGCTTTGGGCGGTATTCAACGTTTAGAAATTTATAGAGATCGCGAAGATACGAAGCGGCACCTTTAAAATTCGTTCCATTATCCGAATATAAAAACTGAATCGGCCCTCGTCTAGAGAGGAAACGTTTAAGCGCAGCGAGGAAACTAGAACTACTAAGATCTGTAGCGATTTCTATATGTACAGCTCGAGTCGTGAGGCATGTGAAAACACATAAGTACGCCTTCTCGCTGCGTACACCACGACGACGTACAGGAGTGTATGCGATAGGACCGGCATAATCGCAGCCCGTGTGTGTAAATGCCTTAATAGCTTGTCTTACACGACTATGGGGAAGATCAGCCATCAAAGGGTAAGTTGGACGGGGTCTAAGCCGGAAACATATATTACATTTGTAGACTCTGCTTCTCACAGTGCGGCGTGCGGAAAGTATCCAAAATTTTTGACGGAGCAATGACAATAACAATTCAGGCCCAGCGTGTAAATTTTTAATATGATAATAGTCAATGATCATGTTCACTACATGATCACTGCGCGGGAGTATAATTGGATGTTTTTGCGTGTAATCTAATGCGGAGTTCGAAAGACGACCACCAATGCGGATTAAACCATTCTCAATAAAAGGCCTTAAACGATTGAAAGCGGGCGAGCAAGGTTTGTTACCTTCAATATTTAAATATTCCACTGCAAAATGCTGTTTTTGCAGGGCGCGGAGGATTATAACCTCAGAGAAACTGAGATCATCAGCAGTCACTACAGTAGTGTTGCGGCGGGGCAATAATTTAGCAAACTTACACACGTACGCAATTATACGTAGAAGTTTACTCCAAGAAGAGATGCGGAGTGCGAGCTCATAAATCGCAGAATTACAGACGGATGTGCACACAGTGTGCGACAAAATCTTCTTCTCAGGCATGTTTGCAATAACCTCATTGTCTAAAGTACGAAGAGGCCATTGAGATGGATCTAACGAAGTCCACTGAGGCCCATGGAGCCACAGGGGGTTTGAAACTAATTTATTTGGCGTAACACCAAGGCGTGAAAGTATGTCAGCGGGATTTTCAGTACCTGCGACATGATAAAAGTTATCAGCGCGAATATTGTCGGTAATCTGAACAACGCGGTTTGCAACAAAGGTCTGCCACTTGTGTGGCGAACTCTTTATCCAGTACAGAGCTACTTTTGAATCTACAAAG
Source organism: Parnassius smintheus behrii (assembly GCA_036936625.1). Classification (NCBI taxonomy): domain Eukaryota; kingdom Metazoa; phylum Arthropoda; class Insecta; order Lepidoptera; family Papilionidae; genus Parnassius; species Parnassius smintheus. Next base: position 38,731,572 of record JAUPFT010000010.1, read on the forward strand.
GCATAGACTGATATTGCAAGGTCAAGAGAATAATTGTCGAGTACTCTGCGAAGCAATTTTGAGAGTAAAACCGCTCCACAAAGCTCAAGGCGTGCAATAGATAGTGGTTTCGTCGGTGCGACTTTAGTCTTTGCACAAATCAACTGGACGGTGTTACCATTGACGCTCTTTACATGTATGTAGACTACGGCACCGTATGCGTGCTCGCTGGCGTCGGAAAACCCCAGGAGTGACGCAGTACAGTTTTTGGATACACCAACATGTCGCGGGATACGTAAATCATTAAGAGCTGGTAATTCAGCACAGAATTGCCTCCACATCTTAATAATTGGCGGTGGTGGTATGTCGTCCCAATCTAAATTAAGTTGCCAAAGCTGCTTTATTAACAATTTGGCGTACGCGACTGTGGGAGCAACGAAACCCATTATGTCCCACAGGCGAGCGACAGTAGATAAGATGGCGCGCTTAGTGCACGTCACATCAGCGGGAACAGATATCTTAAAATAAAAGGCGTCACTATCGGTAGACCAATGCAAGCCTAGTATTTTATGTGGCATTGATTTATCGAACTCTACTTCTCCTGTAATTTTATGGGAAGTAGGGAGGTCATCTAAAACAGATCGACGGTTGCTATGCCATTTTATCAGGTCCCATTGGGCACCCTTGAATAAGTCTATCAGCTGCCGAGAGGTCTCACTGGCCTCGGATTCACTGAGCATAGAGAACGCGATGTCGTCCATATATAGCGAAGGAAATGCGATACGACTCGCAAGCGGATACTTTGCGCCGTCGTCATCAATGAGCTGTCTTACCGTGCGCAATGCATGGTATGGACTCGAAGTTAAACCGAAGCACACGCGATTGAAGTGGTATAACACAAGTGGGTCTTGTGGACGGAAGCGGTATAGGAAGCATTGGTAACGACGATCAGAATCGCGAACAACTATTTGCAGAAATTGTTGGCGACAGTCGGCTGTCATAGCGATTGGATGTAAGCGGAAAGTTAAAATTATATTGAACAAGTCGCCTTGCAAATTTGGTCCTGAATGCAGAATATCATTTAATGATCGCCCAGTGCTAGTCTTACTGCTAGCATCCAGGACGATGCGCAGACGCGTTGACTTCTTATCTTCTCGTAAGACTCCATGATGCGGTATGACATATATTGGAGCGAGTTCATGAGAGTCATACGGCGGTGCGGGGGATATATAATTTTTAGCTAAGTATTCCTTTATGACGTCATCATATGCTAACCTTAATGTAGGCGAGGCTTGAAGTTTCCTCTCCAAGCACATGAATCGTCGTCGAGAGGTTTCATAAGAATCTCCGAGAGAGTAAACGTCATCTTTAAGTGGCAGGCCAACAATATATATACCAGTAAAAGGATCGCGGGATGTCGTAGATTTATAAAACTCTTCAAATTCAATGTCTGAAGGACACTGAATGGGCGGTGCGGAGGGTGGCTGTTCAAGCTCCCAAAATCGTTGCACTAATTTGTCAACGATAGGAGACTCTAGAACTGAGCAGCACGTTAAAGAATGATTTACCTGAAGTGTCGGCACTGAGCCCATAATAACGTAACCAAATACCGTATTCAAAGCCGAGGGCCCGGACAAGTCGTTAGACGAATAAATTACGTCTGGACATAGTAAGTGCGGGAAAAGGGATGCGCCTATCAAAACATCAATTTTATTAGGCATGCTATAACATTCATCAGCGAGTCTTATGCCATGGAAGTGTGATAAGACAGATGTGTCTACCACAGCGGTGGGCAAAAGGTCGGTGATTTGATCAACAACTAGCGTTGAAATATTGAAGTTAATATTCGAGTCGAATCGTGAGAAAATTTTAATATCAATCGATTTCGATTTTACAATTTTTTCAACTCCACCGAATCCCTTTACTACAGTACATTCGGTATCGTGTTGTTGAACGCCTAAACGATGACAGCACTCTTTAGTCATAAAATGGCTTTGAGCCGCGGAGTCTAATAATATACGAATAATTTGTTTCTCTCCCTTAGCATCGTAAGCAAATACTTGAGCGGTTGATAATAAAACAGTTCTCTGCGAACGACTTGCGCGCGCGGGAGGCGGTGAACGTTGAGAAACATTCTTGAACGAAGTACACAGCGCGACGTCTGAACGCGCACCTGCGGTGAGGGGTGGCGAGTGTGCGGGCGCGGGGGTTGTAGACTTCAGTGTAACTGGCTGAAGCGGTGGAGAACGCGCCAGCGTAGGGGAAGCATTATCGCTTCTGCGGTGGAAGTGCAACAATGTGTGATGTTTAAATTTACAAACTTGACAACTATAATTTGAAGAGCAACTAGACACTCGATGACTTAAACTGAGACAATTCACACATGCATTGTTACTCTTTACGCATTTAAATCGTTCCTGCGGCGTCATTTTATTAAAGTCTGCACACTTAAATAGGTGTTGATGCACAATATTATCGCACAGACACTTTGAGCAACTAGTCATCGTGCTTACGAACGCCTGATACTTCGGCGACGAAGTATTATTACAGCGACGATTATTACCGTTACCTCGTCGATTGTTTGGTGCGCTATTAGAATTTGTACTAGAATCGGTGCGTTGCAAAACTTTGGAGCGGGTCTTAATAAAATTTACTAAATCATCAAAGGTAGGTACCATCGAGTTATGACTATATTCGAAAGAGCGAATGGTATCCGGGTCCAGCTTCTTAAGCGCGATATGAAGAACAATTAAGTCCGCGAGATTATCTAACTTTAAGTTTTGTAAAGCGCGCACTGCACTTATAAAGTTATCAGTAAATAAATCAAAATTATTTGCGGTGGCCGATTGCAATGGCTTAAATTCGAACATCTGATTAATATATGTAGATGCTAGCATACGCCGGTCTTCATATTTGTCAACGAGTGCTTGCAATAAAATTTTAAAATTTTCAGCGCAAGGAGTTATACCTGAGCATACAGATAGGGCTTTGCCCGTTAGTTTACCTAGCAAATAGTATAACTTTTCAGCGTCGGTAAGCGATGTGTTGTCATGGACGGTTGATTTAAAGCTAGCATAAAATAAAGGCCATGAGCGAATGTCACCCGAAAATGGCATAAGTTCGATAGGCGGAAGTGAGAATCTGGCTTTAGATGGTGTACTAGTACTTTGTGAATTAGATTGCGAATATTGTAAATAAAGCCTATTTATTCTACCGCAAAGAGACTCAAACGCAATGAGGCTGTTATAATCAGGTTTAGCAATAGGGTTTATTTTTAATAAATGTGAATTATAATTATCTAAGACCTGTTTAAACTCAATACGTAAAGCATTAATATTAGAACTTCCATCAAGAAAACGCTCCATCGTGGAAGTGTTTGTGAGGATGTCCGAGGACATATCATATATTTTTTGCACTATTTCAAATAAAGCATCTCGTTTAGCTAACAATAAAACCAACTCAGCATCAGGTGTGCCCTCATTATCCGAGGAATCGCTATTATTCGATGCTATTTGTTTTTTAGGCGGCATTACAACTTAAGTTATGCGGCAAAAATAATATAATTATAAGCGAGTAGTCTGTAAGCGACCTCGCTACGCGGTTGAATTATTAAATATTAGTTTTGTTAACGATGAACTTTAATTGTTAACTTTTATAATAAATATGAAGTTATTTATGACGAATATAATGCTTAAATATATGTGCAAATAATAAATGTAATTTAACAGTATAATCTATAGATGTAGTTAAAAGTTGATGACGTGATGTGAACATACAACAAATAATTTATATAGATAATTATATGCTTATTCATTCTATGAATATAGTTTTAAAATTACTATGAATGTCACCTATTAGGACCTATTCTAGTGTTCTAATAAGGGCGGGGTTAATCCGAAGTCGGATTAAAATATAAATAATTAATTATATAAACGCTTATTACGATAACGATCTAATAAAGGCGGAAAGTCAAGGTCAATCCAGCGAGAAGTGACCATTAAAAATGGAGACGCCAGTAACTTAAGGTATCTTCGATAAAGATTTAGTGGACTGTAATTTTGGTGCATACGGCAAAGGGGAAAATAAATAGGTGGGATAGCACGCACTGACCTGATGAGGGCTGCCGCGCCTTCCTCCTGGAGTGTCTGCTATGCAGCGAGCTCGCCACGTGGTTCGGCGCACACGCACTCTCGGAACAGTCTCGTGAAGTCCCACACTCTCCACCTTTGCCCTTACGGGGGCGTCTCACACTTTTATGAGTTACAAAGACACAATGTCTGATGCGGTGAATAGTAAACGTAAACAGGAGAACTCAATGTTCGTCCTGCGCGGTTTGCGGTTAATGTACATAAGACGCGACGGGTGGCCGTGCGTTGCGGATGGCGTAATATCACTTAGTATAATGACGCGCGCCGAGATCCTCTTTTTCACCTCGGCGGCAGCGCGTGCGGTAGGAAAGGGAAGGAAGGAAGGAAACAAAAAATATGCACTAGTCATGTTGATAAAGTAGATATAACTTAGGACGAACTCAATGCGATATGTAATGTAATGTTGATAAAGTAGATTGTTAACTGGCGTTACCAGACAGCGATTGCTATATCTTAATTTTTTTATTTATTTATACTTTCATGCACAAAGTGGTACATATGGCGGACTTACATAATGCCATAGGGCATCAGAGCATGCATCGTCTGCTATGGCCTTGATGCTCCGATTAGCAACAAAAATATTGATCCAATCGCACAATTTCTCGGGAAGCCCATAGGAAGGGAGCTTCTAAAGAAGTGCTTTGAGCCAGACCCGATCATAGGCCTTCAATATGTCCAAAATAACAAAATAAAAGTTCCAAACCCTGAAGTACCACTTAAGCGACATAATCGGCAAAACGCTGGGACCATCCGGCGAGAAGTAAACCCTTCCCCAAGAATAGGATGCAAGGAAGGAACGCCTCGTATCCCAATTGGCCGACCTATAGTGCAAAACATGGGGGCAGCCTGCAGAATGAAACCGCGATGTTAGTGTGAGTGGCACCACACTCTGGACGAGACAATGGTCCGACGAGTCTAGAAGGGTGTCGCCGCAAACCTGATATCCAACTGGATGAGAGGTCAGCAGAAGGTCCAACAGGGAAGGTGCATGATCCTCCATATCTGGAATCCGCATAGGCGAAGTAACCGGCTGTGTAAGTCGTCCACAATTGCAGAGTTTCTTCGTTGAGGTACTTAAGGATTGCAGATAACGTAGGTCAATTGCTCGTAGTCGCTTTCTGAAGTAAAGTTCACTTTACGCGTTTCAGAAATAATTAATTCCCCGATCGTCTCACACTCCTTTATACTCGAAGAGGAATATAAAACTCTCTAGGGCAATCCAGGTTACTTACATAACGATCACACTTCACCGTCGGACTTACATAACGATCACACTTAACAGTCGGACTTACATAACGATAATAATATCTAAAGGAGAAAAAGTTTTATATGCGTAGGCACAAGGCTGCGTGTTTTTTTTATTATATGCGAGCAGCTATACAGGTCTAGGGAAAGAGACCAGTATCACTGCGACCTATAAGATCTATTGTGATTGCTGCTATGGCTATAGTTCACGGCTAAGCCCTATGTCTTCAATGAATAGAAGGAGTTGCTTAGCCGTGAGCAATTTCACTTCTTCTAGGCGGAGTACATATTTGCCCAGATGAGTGTTACGTTTGCGCATTAAGTGTCCGCAATTAGTTAAAATGTGTAGAGATGTTTCTTCCGTTATGGAAGATAACCGACACATCCTTGAGTTGCTTAGTCCCAGGATGGACATGTGCTTTTTAAGACAACAGTGTCCAGTTAGGGCCCTTGCCAAAATGCGCAATTTATTTTTCCAGGGCTTCTGAAGCGAATTTATGAACAAAAGCCCGGATTAAAGTTTTAGAATGTTTTAAGCCTGGTGTGTCAGACCAGATCTTAAGTGATTTATTGTGACAAAGAGTTTCAAGGGTCAATCGGGCTAGGCTTCTTGGGAAACGAATCTGTTGTTACTTCCCAGGGCGTTTAAACGTTTCACGCAGTCTCCAACTAGCTTCGAGTTCACTAAGTTTAATCTCAGCGCTAGTAGTGCTGCTTGACTATCAGAGTTTATGTAAATTATATGGTTGATGTAGTGTTTTTGCAGACTGATTTCCGCACACCGAAGTATGGCGAAAATTTCTGCCTGGAAGATGTATCTAGATCTAGATGTATCTACCCAAATTCATACTAAGTTTGAATTTGGGGCTTTTCCCGTAAATTCCAAAGCCTACGTCGAGGCCCATTTTAGACCCATCGGTATACCATATATGAGGCTACCGACCTAACAGATAACCTGGCCATTAATCCATACTTCTCTGGAGGGTAATTTTACTATATAATTTTTATCAAAATTGTGTAGTGTACGCATGATATCTGAGATCATGCATAAGACCGGCGATTCCTTAATTGAGTCGAGCTTGGATCTCAATATGTAGGAGAGCACGCTCAGACCGCCCTGGACGTTAATCCTATACAAACTAACCCTCACCTCCTTGTCTAGATAGAGATCAAGGGGCGTTAGGCATAGAAGTGGGTTAAGAGCCGCTCTAGGCGATGATCGCATAGCTCCAGTTGCCATTAAGCAGGCAGTCCGTTGTAAACTATTTAGTCTGTTCGCAGTCGTCTTTTGGTTGGCCTTGTTACACCGGACAATTGAGGCGTAGGTTAGAATCGGCCTCACTACGCTGCTGTACAGCCATAGGACCACACTGGGACGCAATCCCCAGTTGTTTCCGACCAAACGACTGCACGTACCTAAAGCAATTTTTGCCTTATGGCATTCGTTGCTATGGTGAGAGTTCCATGTTAGTTTTGGTCGATTGTTACGCCGAAGTACTTAACTTCCGTGGAAAATGGTACTTCTTTGCCATTAAGTTTTGGTTGGGCTAGTTTATCCAACCATCTCTTTTTGGTAAAGGGTATTATAACAGTTTTATCAGAACTATCTGATAAACTGTTATCCCTACACCGGTTATTTATGGTGTTTAGGGCTCTTTGTATTATTGACGATAAAGTACTTAGGCAAAAGCCCCTTACAACGATCACAAGGTCATCAGCATAACGCAATATGTCAATTCGTAGGTCAACCGCAAGAGTCCAAAGAAGGGGTGACAAAACACCTCCTCGTGGGCAGCCTCTGGTAGTTGCAACCTCAATCAAAGTTTGAAACAGCGCTATTTTTGCCTTTCTGTTTGAGAGCATCGACTTCACCCATCTGATGGTTGTGGGGTCAACATTTTTAGATGTCACGCCCCAATCAGAGGTGATGTGGGGCTACTGTCGAAGGCGCCCTCAATATTTAGGAAGGCACAAATAGCTATTTCTTTATCCTCCAGTGCTTTTTCGACCCTGTCAATGACACTGATCAAGGCTGTTTCCGTAGATTTGCCTCCGCGGTAAGCATGCTGGTTGTAATGTGTGGGTCTCGTAGCTAGAGCTACATCCCTAATATATCTATCTATAACCTTTTCCAAAGTCTTAAGAAGAAAGAAAGATAGGCTTATAGGTCTAAAGGACTTTAGTAAAGCGTAGTCCTTTCTACCAGCCTCAGGTATAAATAGAACCTTGACGATTGTCCATCGTTCTGGAATATATCCATGCAAAACTTGCACTGAAGATTTTCACCAGATAAGAAAGAAGGGAGAAGAATGTCGATTCCCCTCTGTAGTTGGATGGGAATTATTCCATCCTCCCCACTTGATTTAAATGATTCAAAGGAGTCAACAACCCAGCCAAGGATGCGTGTTACTTGTATTAACAGTTTGAGCGTTATCTATTTTTATTTGATAGTGTCAGATTTTATTACTTGACAGAAGCCATTGATCTTTATCATCGGAAATTCTCGTGCAAAATGATGAACATCGCAACTGGCTGTCAAAACAATACTCATCTCATTGTTTATACAAGTATATGAAAATCGTCGGTAAATCGTAATGCTAACACAGATTTTCATCACAAACTATACGACTTAACGATTGGTAATAAAGACTTGTTGACCGAGCGGCCAAATCCAAACCGACACAAACATTTATGTGCTAAGTAATGCAAAGATTTTCAAATCTGAATGAATGTGATGGTCACTGTGTTATTTGGCTCATTGCATTGGATCCTAGCCTTCCACGATTGACGTGATTGGATTCATATGATAACACGTCATTTTAATTGCTTAAGGAAGGTTCAGCTATAGCTTCAGGTATTTTTTATCGTAATACTTTATATAGGATGGCAAAAGTGCATATAGGTTGTATCCACAGTTCATGAACACTTTTAGAGCTTGATGAGAAAGTGTATTACAGAGCGTGTGGCTTGAGGCGTGCTACAGCAATCAACTCAAGTGGCCGTAACTTTCTGCAAAGTGTTGCAAAACTATGATTTATATTTATCTCGCACGCTCAGCCCTGTAATATATGCAGGCATTTACTCCCTTATTCAAAAAGCGACCTTGCCTTTCGCGCCGAAACTATAGCGGCGTAATGCTATGGCACTTCGATTGCGGCAGCACGATCTGCATGCAGACCACATACATTCCATAACTATAGCGGACGAAGTGCATGAAGAATAGCACCACATGTGCACGCTCTAACAAGACCGCATAAAGCTGCACCACTTGATTAAGCTCTAACAGCTCCCAGAATTAATAATGTTACGAGCTTGAGGTTCGGGACAATAAAAATTGCCAATAAAATTACCTAAATTAACACTTTAATTTTCTTTACACAAATTAAAGTTAAAACACTAATAATTAAACACACTAATTCACTTAATTCCGCTCCGAAGCTTCGCTTGTGTCGCCGAGTTCAACTCTGCCTCGATCGCATCTTGCAACGCCTATTTATTTAAATTAGCAAAGAAGCATCCCGAATATTCAAGTAAATGCGCGCAAAGGGACGAGTGTGCGAGTATAGATTTTCTAGAAACTTAGTTCTTCGGATGGCGCTGTCGGTTGAGAGATTTGTGATGTCATTTTCTGCAAAGCTCCCCTCGCACTCGTTCCTGACACTAGATGGCGCTAGTTGACTTATTCACGCAACACTGCCCCCTCCTAAGACATGCTCGTCCCGAGCATTATCGGTCCCATAATAACGCGCCAAGCGATCCACATGGACGATCTTAGGAGTCCCTCTTGCGCCTTTCTGTATCCGGTAGGTCACATCGTTGATCCTGGTTACTATCCGGTACGAGCCGTCCCATTTAGCTTGAAGCTTAGGAGATTTCCCTTTGCTGCGGACTGGATTGTGCAACCACACTAATGAACCGTCGTTGAACCCTTTATTGTTCATTTTGCGGTCGTACCGGGTTTTCATTTTCTCAGACATTTGCTGGCCCGATTGTCTGACGTGCTCATAAATGTCATTCATTTTGTTCTGCAAGTCATTTGCATAATCGGTTATACTGCGTGGGGCATCAGGTGGTATCCCGGTGATCAGGTCTGCAGGCAGCCGTAATTCTCTTCCAAAGTTTGCGAAAGCTGGTGTCACTGCTGTACTTTCGTGAACAGAACTTCGATATGACAACAAAAACGGTTGTATGTGCTTGTCCCAATCTCGTTGCCGATTGTCTACAACTTTTGCTAGGTACCTCTCCAATGTCTGATTAAATCGTTCCACCCTTCCATCAGATTGTGGGTGATAAGAAGTCGTTCTTGTTTTATGAGTACCCATAACTCGGCAAGTTTCCTGGAATATTTGAGACTCAAAATTCCTTCCTTGATCGCTGTGAATCTCTAAAGGTACTCCAAAACGACAGAAGACTTCATGAACTAGTTTATCTGCAACTGTTGAAGCTTCTTGATTTGGAATGGCGAAGACTTCTGGCCACTTAGTGAAGTAATCCATCACAACCATGAAATACTTGTTACCGCTTTCACTCTCCGGAAACGGCCCCGCCACGTCAATGGCTATTCTCTCCCATGGTGCACCAACATTGTACAACTTCAATGCACCTCTACTACGAGTCTGAGGTCCCTTTACAGCCGCACAACTTGTACATTTGCGACACCAGTCTTCGACATCGTTTCGACAGTGGACCAAGTAAAACCGTTCTCGGATCTTCAGTAGAGTTCGTTTAACTCCTAGATGGCCTCCTGAATAATCATTATGGTACAGCTGTAGCACATCCAGTACTTTAGCTTTAGGGACAACCATTTGCAAATGACAGCTGTCTCCCCTAACATTTTCCCATTTACGGCACAGAACTCCATCCTGAAGCAGCAAGCTGTCCCACTGGGCCCAATAGCTTTTAGTGGTCGAACTCATTGCTGAGACGTTGCTCCACTTAGGCTTGGGAGCACTGGCATTTATCCATTCCAGAATCGGCTTGATGTCCGGATCTTCCTGCTGTGCATGTTGTAAGCTGTCCTTCCATTCGTTGCCGAGGTGGTCCGTCCTGAGCATCCTCACGGATACCTCTTCCTTACTCTCTTGCCTAGTACAATGGTTGCAATCTTCAGGACAAGGTCTTCTTGACAATGCATCTGCGTTGCCGTGAGATTTTCCGCTGCGATGTTCAATCTCAAAGTTGTATTCCTGCAGTAGTTCAATCCACCTCGCAACTTGTCCTTCTGGATTTTTAAACTGCAATAGCCATTTTAGTGCAGCATGGTCAGTTCTTAAGTGAAATTTTCGTCCCAGAAGATATTTGCTAAAATGCTGCAACGACTTTACCACAGCGAGCAATTCGCGTCTTGTGAGATCGACGTTAAGCAAGGTGTTTTGAAATGTGGACAGGAGGAACTTTTTATGGAAGGTGCGTTACCAGGGAACGTGTACAGCATTAGGAAGATTGTTCTTCCGCCTAGATCGGAAACGATTGTTCCGGTTAGTTCCTTTCGGGTTTTGACAACGACCTGCTGAAGTACGCTATCACGACCTCTTGGTCACCATTCCGTTGAGAAAACACACCGACAAGTCCTATACCACTTGCGTCTGTATCAACTATAAATTCTTTGCTTGCATCAGGGTATCCCAAAATAGGTGTTTTGCACAGACGGTCCTTGAGCTCCTGGAATGCGATATTGCAACTTTCATCCCAGCAGAAAAGTCGCTTCTCCTCGGTTAGCTTGTGCAGAGGTTTGGCTATATCTGCAAAGTTCTTCACAAATCGCCGATAATAGGAGCACAAACCCAAAAATTCTCTAACCTGCGTCTTGTCTTTTGGAACCGGCCAACCCTTGACAGCGGTGATTTTCTCCGGATCCGTACGGATACCTTCTTCCGACACTACATACCCTAAAAAGTTAACTTGTCGTTTGAATAGTGAACATTTCTTCGGACTCAACTTGAGGTTGGCACTCTGAATCTTCATGAGCACGCGTTCCAGGTTCTGAAGGTGTTCCTCAAACGTACGGCCCACGATGATGATGTCATCCAAGTAGACCAGACAGGCATCGCCAATTAGCCCAGTAAGTACAAGCTCCATCAGCCTTTCAAACGTTGCTGGAGCATTGCACAACCCAAACGGCATTACTTTAAATTGCCACAGACCCTTTCCCGTCGAGAACGCAGTTTTCTCCTTGTCCTTAGGGTCAATTTCAACTTGCCAGTAGCCACTTTTTAGATCCAGCGTGCTAAACCACTTTACTCCTGTAAGCATGTCCAGCGTGTCATCAATTCTTGGCAGGGGATAGCTGTCCTTCTTCGTAACGTCGTTCAGACGGCGGTAGTCATCACAAAACCGCATGCTGCCATCCTTCTTCTTCACCAGCACCAGCACCAGCACTGGTGAACACCATGGCCTAGAGGAAGGTTCAATAACACCATCCTTCACCATTCCTTCAATCATGGTTTCCACTTCCTTTTCACGTGCTACCGGCAATCTTCTTGGCCGCTGACGGATAGGCAACTCTTCTCCTTTGTTTATTTTGTGTTGAACTAAGCCAGTCTTTCCTATGTCAGCATCGTTTGATGAGAATACATCGGCAAACTTGAGTAACAACTTCTTCGCCTTGACCAATTCGTTCGGGGAGAGAACACTGCGACAGTCTTCCAAAAGTGTGGTCACTCTCGTTTCTGCATCCTTGCTGGGGGTCCCAGTCGATAGATATTGGCACCGACGTAACCAATCCACTTCCTCACAAGTACCAATCAGTGTGCCTTTTTCTATAATCTGTTCCCGGTCGCAAAGCTTCAGCACACGTACTCCTGAGATGTCAGTGTTCCTGACCACTTCTTCCTTTACTCGTTTCCCTGCTGCTGCTGGACGGTGCTGTTGGCCGCACTACCCTCCTGAGATCGTTCACCTTCCCTTTCTAGGGTTCGCTTAGGGCAGCTGGATCGAAGATGGCCCTTTTCCCCACAGCCATAGCACCTAGGGCTGTATCCTCTGTTGCGGTCGCGAACTGTAGCTGGTGCAACCTCCCTGACGCGATAGGAACGATGATTCTGCCGCACGGCTTCTACCTCCAGTGCATGGGCCAAGGCGTCCTTAAGCGTCTCGTGGTGCCCGAGCCTCACAGCAGCTCTGACTTCCAGGTCACGGATGCCGTCGATGAATGTCTGCGCCAGGTTCCCTTCAATGAGCGCAGGTACAGAACGGTATGCTTTTCGCACCAGCTTCTCCACCTCTAGAGCCCACTGCTGCAGGTTTTCGTTGATGCGCTGCACGCGATCTTTAAGCTGCGCACGAAAGACGTGTTCCAGGTGAGCGTCGCCATAATATCTCGCCTCCAACGCCTCAAGGAGTTGATCATAAGTCACTTCCTCACCGAGAGCTTCCAGAACTGTTAAGACCTGGTCGCGCAGGCCTAGTGTGAGAGTAGTCATGGCCTGACTTTTATTCCAGCCGTTCGCCTTCATAACAGCCTCGAACTGGATTTTGTAGGCTGACCAGGAAGAGGTACCGTCGAACGGTGGCACCTTGAACCCACGTAGCGAAGGTGTTGTAGCTACTACGGGAGCTGTAGCTCCATCTCCAAGTTTGAGTTCGTCTAGTGATTTCTTCATGTCAGCCATTACGTTGTCAACCCGATTGTTTACTTGGTCGATTCGGGTTTCAGCTTTCTCGATTCGGTTTTCAGCTTTCGCGATTTGCGTTTCAGCTTCCGACAGGCGGTTGTCATGCTGAGCAACCCTATCCTTCACCTCCTTTATCTCCTTCCCGAAGGTAGCGTGAAGGTCCTTCATGAGGAGCATCTGCTCTTCCAACCGACGGGCCTGTTCCTTCTGTCCGCCCCGCAGCTGCTCTTTCAATCGGCGTGCCTGTTCCGCCTGCTGGCGAGCCTGTTCCTCCTGTCGGCGAGCCTGTTCCTCCTGTCGGCGAGCCTGCTCCTCCTGCTGCTCTTTCAACAGACGGGCCTGTTCCTCTCGTCCGCGCTGCAGCTGCTCCTGTAGCATCACCATCAGAGCACCTAAGTCAGGTGCTGCAGATGTAGGAGCTACTGACGGGCTTGCAGCCGGCGGCTGAACCTCCGCCGTCTGCGGAGTTGCACCACCAAATCTCCTTTGGTCCGTCTCCTGCTGGCGTTGACTTCGGGTACGGACACCCTCCGTTTCCTCCTTAGGTAAAATCGGCATGATTTTATCTCACTTTTGACACCAATTGTTACGAGCTTGAGGTTCGGGACAATAAAAAATGCCGATAAAATTACCTAAATTAATACTTTAATTTACTTTACACGAATTGAAACTTAAAACACTAATAATTAAACACACTAATTCACTTAATTCCGCTCCGAAGCTTCGCTTGTGTCGCCGAGTTCAACTCTGCCTCGATCGCATCTTGCAGTGCCTATTTATTTGAATTAGCAAAGAAGCATCCCGAATATTCAAGTAAATGCGCGCAAAGGGACGAGTGTGCGAGTATAGATTTTCTAGAAACTTAGTTCTTCGGATGGCGCTGTCGGTTGAGAGATTTGTGATGTCATTTTCTGCAAAGCTCCCCTCGCTCTCGTTCCTGACACTAGATGGCGCTAGTTGGCTTATTCACGCAACAATAACAACACAGATGATGCTGACGTCGGCTGCAACCAAAGAAAATCTTTATATGATTAATAAACTAAAATGAGAATTTCTAAATTTCCTTCTTCCTTTTGATAAACATTTAAGAACACTGCTAACACAAATGTACTAGAAATGGTCCAGGTTTTTGAACAGTGAATCAGAGAGTGATAAAAATGCAATTTTATTACTTTAGTTACTCTAGATCCACAATATGAATTTTAGAATAAATATAAGATATGCAATTACAAATGTGTTTAGGTCTAATCGTTTTGGGTAATGTGAGTTTCCAAAGTCGCTTGAAATGGGTTGTATAAATGTACACATAATGAATGATACACACAGGTGGTGGCGGTCGGATTTTTTACTTCCGTTTTAGAATAATTGGATTGGATGATTACAGTATCCTTATTTTAGCTTCGGGTCTGAATTATACCTGTAATACTATATCTACTCGTTAGTATTCAATTTCGCATTTATTATACTGGATGATTTTTTTACCATCTGACAAAAATAGCGTGTTACGTGTTAACTGCTAAACAGAATAGAAGCCTACGGTACTGATATTTTACAATTTTTCTGCTCTTAGATTAATAACAATAATAATAAGTTCCTTATTTTCCAAAAGTTAGTACAACCAGTTATTTTCTTAACATTTAATAAAGCTAAATTGGTACATATACTTGAAACATAGCATCTGTAGCCGAACTAGGAGACCTGTGCAACAGCTGTCAGCGCCATATCCCCACTGTAAATTCATATAAATATCAAGGTGCAAGCAAAAGTTAAGAAATTAAATACTTTATAAAAATTTGTACAATGTGTAGATTATCATATTACGAAACTGAACTATCAACAAATACCACTTATTTGAAATAAACCTTCGAGAAATTTAAAAAAATTACTAAATATAAAAATTAACTAAAAACTATCGAAATTAAAATAATACGCACGCAATTAGTAGTATGTATTGAGACATCACTTTCATAACATGTTAATGTTAAAAAAATTGTAAAATGACAACGCATCTACAGCCTTCTTTGTTTTGATGGTGGCTATAGGCGTCCATTGATTGCAGTAGTCATTTACCATCAGGTGGACTGTAAGTTCAATTATCATTTCAGTTTCATAAATAATCTAATCGCGTGCTTGTAGGAGTGCGATTTTTGCCGCAGGCGTCAAATTTATATTATAATTTATTTTTCTTATAAAACTTCCTTTGAAAACGCCTATTAAATTATGTGACATTTGAAAATATGATAGAAATTATACCTGTGATTTTTTTTTCCGTTACATTCCCATTCAGAATGCATCATTTATAAACTGTACGCAAATATTTTCATTTTTGCACGATTAGTATTATTTTTTACAGTATGAAGGTAACAAGGTATACGTGGTAGAGCCATGCTGAGTTATATTAGTATTATAGTTGTAGCACAAATGGGTCAGCTCGACCGGGGAAGGACCACGCTCTCACAGAGTACCAGCGTGAAATAGTAGCTTAAATGCTGCTGTGTTTCGTATGGTGGGTGTAGAGAACCGGAGACCCTTTTTACTGGAAACAAGGCATTCCATCTTAGTCCTCACGGTTGAAAACGCATCTGCATTTTGATTTGTAGTCGAGGATAGATGTAGATGTCTATTGGCCGCAGCAACCACTTACCATCAGTTGGACTGTGCGCTTGTCTGTCACCCTATGAAAAAACGATCACACAATCCGATCGTAACGATCATAAATTGTCCATAGAAATCCGCATAAAAATTAAAATTGAACATGAAGTGCAATTCCAAAACTACATGTCAAATTTTGAGACCGTTGATTTTCATCTTTGCTTTTATCAAATTTATTTCTCAAAACAAGTATTATACCACAAATAGCGTCAGAGCACTGAAAACGCATTAGCCCATTTTATGTAACCGTGAATGCAACCGAACAGTTCAGCCTTTGTGTACAGCTAGTTTATTCAACGCTGCATATCAGTCGCGCTTTGTATCGCGCAGTGCCATTTCAAACTGACATTAGATTATTTACGATTATAGTGGTCATAAAATTAGTTTAACACAGACATTATAACGTGATTATATTGACCTATCAAAGTCCACTGCTGTACAAAGGCATCCTGTATAGATTTCCTCATAGGGACATATTTTTCGGAACATGGTAGCCGGGTTGACAGCTTATTATTTTGAGCTATTATAAGGAAAATGTTGCTCCCCATTTTCTGTATCAGTATCTTTCTGTCGTTTTTTTCAACACCCATGGAATGGCGCAGTGAATTTCTTACGTTGCTATTTAACGGTATTAATATAATATTAACATTTAACAATATGGTGGTATATCGCTTCGCTATAAGTAAGACCAATATGTATAATTTATTATATTTTGTTTCTATTCAAAGTTATTGATCAACTAAAAACTTTCTGAGTGTTTTTTCAAATACCAAAAAACCATGGCTCAATTCCTGTATGAGGATTTCAGGAATACTGGACTAGATTCTGTATTTTTTATAATTAATTCCCTGCACTAAGCTTACCCAAAGGCCCTTAAAACATATTCTTATTTTAAAGGTATAAATTATTAAAAATTGAACTCAGTAACCAAAAAATATAGTTTTCCACAAAAAAAAATTGACTCATAACTTTCTAAATAACAGTGAATCGCAGAATTAAAACCCCGAATTAAGAGAAGTATCTATAGCAAAAAAACGCGAAATTACAAAGTTTCCTCGTTGAAATCATATGTTTTCCGTTCGTTGCTTCAAATAACAATTAATTGGTAAAAATAGTTAATTTTCTGTACTACAATAAACTCAAGGCAAACTTTAAAGAACTTATTTATTTATTTAGTAATACTCATTCTCCCGATGCATGTTTAGGCCAAAACTCTGAGAGACATGATTTGGGAGCTCCAATTTGTAGATTCTACTGAATATCGACCATCGAAAAAAATATTTTATCTTACAAATATCGTACACTTTAGTAATCATAAAATACATTTTAGTTATATGCCTTTCACGTAAGGGAAAAGAATGACGTAATTCAATTATCTACCGAAAAACCTTCGATACAAGCTCCAATATCTCCATAGTTCTACATCATTTTAACGTAAAATTTATACCAAAATAATTATCAACATTTGCTTAAACTCTACTATGATTTTTACTTTTAAATCTTTTCCATTATTTTTTAATTAACTAAATAAATCTAGGTACCATATATTTCACTGCGCCGGTCCTCCGCGTTCAATACAGTGCGAGCGCTCGTCTGGGTCGGACCTGTATTAATTTATTTTGCGCGCTCGGTCTCGTTTCGATACTATGGTAGTGTTCGTCGATGGCCGTGGCTAGCATTGTCAGGCATCTGGATAAAGCAGGACACAGTCAGGCTTTTTGGTTGCGTGCCGGCCAAATTAGACGGTACCGCCCCATCTGGCTTTTGGTAGGTTTTTTAAAGGAGACACTCGTTTTTGGGCCAACTAGATATATTAACATAACTTAACACATAAAAAAGATATCAATTTATTATAGAAAATTGGCAAATTTTTTATCAATATCTAACCGGTACCATGGTAAATAATAATAATAATAATAATATTAATAATAAAACTATAACAGAAAAAATAAATAAATACGCAGAACTGAAAGAAGAAATAACAAAAATGTGGTAGATGTAAAAAGTTTTTATAATACCCATAGTACTTTCTACCACCGGAATAATCCCGAAGCACTTACATCATAGTTTGAAAATGCTAGACATATCACCGAACTCATATATTAATATACAAAAAGCAGCAATCTTAAATACTTGTCGCATCGTTCGAAAATTCATGCAGGATGACAGTAATGTAGCTTATCCCCTATTACAATGACGGTTACATGGTTTCAACCCGTAATCGCCATTTATTTACCAGCTCGTAGCTGAGAAAAAAATAATAAAAATACATCAATAATAACAATAATACCGTACACGTACGTAATAATGCACAATTAAGAATCAATACCTACATATAAATCACCGCAGTCTGTTTATTCGTGAACTGTTTTACTACGAACTATTAAAAATGTTCTTTTAGTAGTTCCGGAGAATACACCTAGTACTTAATATTTTGAAGAAGCTACAACATTTTATACTTTTTATTATTAACACTGCACTATTTGAACATAGAATATCGATAAAAACTGCTAGAGAGTCGCACACATATGTTTAAGGTTATAATGAGATTTGCCGTTTGATTGTTAATTTCTCAGTATTCCTGTTAGATTTGGCAAAACTAATATCACAAGTGTAATCTGGAGATATGAGTTATAAATCGACAGGTATCATTCTTTCACATTCATCATTAAGTTACTCCACAATAATAAAGTAGACTGATTTAATCAATTTTGTTGTTATTTCATTAGAAATTGAGAATATTTTATGGTAGATAATAAAAAGCATTGCTTTACTTTAAAAAAAACTTTCATGTTATATTAAGACTAAAAAACTAAGGCTTTCCGGCCTTTTTTACCAAAATGTTCGGCTAAGGTCTTATGTCTGTCCGGCTTTTCGGTCTTAAGACCTGGCAACCCTAGCCGTGGCGCTGCTATTTTGTACTAGAGCTTCGTCAACTACGCCCGCAATTTTTAATCGTTGAAAATATTTACTTTAGTACACTGTAATTCAATTAGTATAAAGTTCGCACATTATTATTAAACCAGATAGTTAACTCATTATTTAACGTAAAAAAGAAATATACTATCTGTTCGCGACGGCCTAACAACGTTAAGAAACAAAGTTATAAAGAATATTGTTTTTTGTATTAATAATGAAATTACCGAAAAAACTGGGTGAAAACGTGTATTAATATAGTTGTTTAACATATTTGTAACTCTTAGTATATTTGTATAGAATGTCGTTTTGATAACAAGATAGGAGTAGGACGTGAGCGACTCGCGAAGTATCTTCGACAACATTTACTCCGGAGAGCTTCGCCCATCCGGCACACTATCTCTAGAAAAAAAATGAAGAATGAAAATGTCTGCGTGCTTGCCATATGGACTAGCCCAGGTTATGCAGTAAAAGTACTAAAATCTACAAAGACGACAAATTTTGGATTTTGAATATGTTAGCCAAGTTACAAGCGTTTTGTAAAACTGTGTACAGCCAGAAATTATTGCCTCGAGATAAGCTTTTTTTTGTTTTTTTTTTTTTTTTTTTTTTTTTTTGCGCCCGAAGCAATTAAAGGGCTACCCTGTACGTAGGGAGGCGGAAAATGCATTACGCATACCACGATAGCCGGTCTATCGTGGTTATGGGGGACTCACTGTCCTACCGGGGACCCTAAGTGATACCCCCTAAAAACCGCCTTTGGGGACAGGCAGCTGGCTGATTAAGCTCTATTGTGCCTTATCATGAGCGACCCTCTTTTGGGAAAAGAGGGCGCAGGCGGCTAAGAGCCGCTGAGGGAGTGCCTACGAAGGCAAAATAATATTAGTTGATATAATAATAATTAATTTAATTAAAACTGGCCTGAGCCGCCAGGAGGCAGTTCAGGTCGTTTGACAGTTTATTTGGCGGGTCCGAGAGAGAGTTTCTCGGCCTGCGGACACGATAGCGAGAGGGGGGTGGGGCTGCATAAGAAGCCGCCTCACGAATTAAATTGTTTGGGTGCGACTCTGAGGCTTTGAAGAAGTTCTCAGAGAGTTTTTTAAGGAACTGTTGAATTGTTGGGAGCTCTAAGTCCCGATGAAGGTCGGCATTACGGACGTACCAAGGTGCGTTCGCAGCTCGACGACAGAAGAGGTTCTGAACTATTTGGAGTTCATTTAATATGTTAGGGTTTACGTGGGCAAAGACGGGGCCCGCGTAGGTCATGACGGGTCGTATACAGACCTTATAAAGGGTTCGCTTGTTCCGAAGGGACATTTTACTGTGTCTGCCCAACATACTGTTGAGCCTACTCAGGTAAAACCGTGCGTGACGGGTGACTCGTTTGACGTGGGGCCTAAAAGTGAGCCCTGTGTCTAGAGTGACACCTAAATATTTGGCTGTCGTATGCCAGGGGACAGGGGTCCCTAGCATACGTATTGGAGGAGTGTTTTTAAGACGGCGTCGTTTATAATCGAAGTGAACGGCGGAGCTCTTCTCCGGGTTCACATCGATGCGCCATTTTTTGAACCAATCTCCTAGGTCATCAACTGACTTTTGGATCTTGTTCCGTATGAAGGGTAGTGAGACACCTTTGCAGTAGATGGCAGTGTCGTCTGCGAAGAGGGAGAGTTGAACACCTTTCGACGGGATGGGAATGTCGTTGGTGAACAGGATGTACAGCAAAGGAGCAAGTACTGAGCCCTGAGGGACACCAGCCTTGATAGTTCGCTGTGAGGATAGCGTGCCTTCGTGTCTAAAACGAAAGGTACGATGCTTCAAATAGGAGGCCACGAGACGAACTAGACGATCGGGGAGACCTATTTTGTAGAGCTTGTAGATGAGGCCTGTGTGCCAGACTCTATCAAAAGCTTTGGCTATATCGAAGAAGACCGCGATGGTTTTATGACGTCGAGGATAGAAACCGCTGAGGATATATTCCACAATGCGGTGAACTTGTTGGGGACATGAGTGTTTGGCTCGGAAGCCGAATTGGTGGGGAATGATGAGAGGGTCACCGTCTATGGGAAACAGATAGCGCCTCATCCGTGTTTGGATGACTCTTTCGAAGAGCTTGCCCATTGCCTTGAGGAAGCTAATGGGGCGATGGCTGGAGGGGAGGTTGAGAGGCTTGCCTGGCTTGGGAATTCCAATCACAGTTGCCTCTTTCCACGTAGTGGGAAAATAACTAAGGTTGAAGCAGGCGTTGAAGATAATAGATAGAAAGGTTAACACCTGCTCGGGAAAGTGTTTAAGGGCTTGGTTGGAGATGCCATCCGCGCCCGGAGCCTTTTTAGGCTTAAGTCCTTTGATGAGGGATGAAATCTCATCATTGGACACAGAGATAGGTTCGGAGGCGGTAGGGGGTGAGTTCCGGCGGCGGACCTCATCCTCTACTGCCTGGACGTGATGGGGTCGACAGGTTGAGAACTAGGGGAGCATTGATCGGCAATGCTATCCGCAAAGCACTCAGCCTTCTCCTCGTCCTCGAAGGCAACCGTGCCGTCGGGACGGGAGAGAGGGGGAGTGTGGGTGATAGCGTCTATGCGGAGGGCTCTAGCCATCTGATAGTACGCTGTGTGAGATGGAGTGATATTCTCCATGAGCTTACTCTTTTCGAGATCTTGAAATTCAGAGAGGCGGAAGCGGAGTTTTCGTTGAAGACGATTGGCCGCGCGCCTATATTCGGGGGTGGGATATTTTGCTGCTCTCCGGAAAGCAGCTTTTTTGGCTTTTAATAGGTTGCTAATATGTAGGGGAAGCCCACTATTGTTAGCAACCGGGACGATCCTTTCGTTCTCCTTAAGGGAGGATTTAATAAGGGTGGAGAGTGAGTCGACCGCGGTGTCGATTTTTTCGGGACTGTCTAAGTCCGACGGAATGGAGATGGTAGAATCCTGTGAGTCCAGAGCTTTAGCTAGGGACTCCTTGAATCCCTTCCAATTAGTGAAGGTTTTTGTGTGTATTGGGGGAGGTGGCTGATGGCCAAGAATGAGGGAGACCGGTCTGTGATCTGATCCTAGATCGTCTAGTGTCTCGATTGCTCCGAGGTTGAGAGAAACTCCTTGGAGTAACGCAAAATCTAACACATCGGGAGAGTGATCGGTGTTATCGGGAAAGTGAGTAACACCGAGAGGACTATGGACAGTGATATCAAGAGACTGGGTGATATCGAGCAGTATCTTGTCACTAGGGGACGTAGTGCGGCATGTCCATTCAGTATGCTTGGAGTTAAAATCTCCAAACATAATGACTGAATTGCCCAAGGATAAAATGGCTTCAAAATCTTTTTTGAGGGGATAGGTTCCTGAAGGGATGTAACAGGAGGCTATGAGGATGGACTGATGTCCAGTCATAGCTAGCTTGCATACCGTGGCTTCCATATTGGTAAGCTGCGGAGTAGAAATGGGCGAACAATGAAGTGTCTTCTTGTAATAGATGGCCGTTCCGCCGCCTCACGATTCGACTCGACGAGGAAATCGACTTCACGATTTCGAAGAAAGAGCTTTAGCTCTGGGAGGTTATTTCGCAAGCCGCGAATATTGAATGATACAAGCGATAAACCCTTAGGTTTGATACGACCGTGGGATCTTGGTAGGTTAATATTATTATCAGCCATTGAAGTTAAGTTAATTAAGTTAACTTAACTTACAACAGAGCAAGCAGAAGATCATTGTGTTCCGCAAGAGCGATGAGACGCTCTTGGGGGGACTTCGCCGCGCGCAGTTTGCGTGAGATTACTGTAATCTCCCTAACATCTATATTCCTAATCGCGGAATATAGTGTGTTGTAGTCATCAATTGTGGGCTCTGCCTCGTGTGCGTACGAGGTTGTCCGCGGAGGGTCTGCCTTTTTGGGCCCCAGGGAAAGACTGGAGGCTGCATTGGCTTTGAGAAGCCCGGAGGGGGCCGAATTATGCCCTGAGGGGGCCTAGGGGGACCCTGAGGGGGCCTAGGGGGACCCTGAGGGGGCCTGGGGGGACCCTGAGAGGGTCGAGGGAAGCCCTGGATAGGCTGAGGAGGGCCCTGGCGGGGCCGTTGTTGGAGGGCCGGGAATGAGCGGTCATTCACCGGCGGTGGAGCTTTCCTACTGGGGCGAGGTTGAGGTGCGCGTGGGCAACCCTTGTAGTTCGCCGGGTGACCTGTCTGGTTGCACAGGACACAGGCGGGCGGGGATTCGGCGTCTTTGGGCCGGGGACACTCTTTGGTGTTATGAGGCTCCAGGCACTTCACGCACCTGGGTGGGGCGGAGCAGTTGGCCGCCGCGTGACCATAGAGCTGGCAGCGGTGGCACTGCGCCGGGAAACCGGGCCTGTGTGGGGGCTCAACCTTCACCCTTGACAGGCCGCACACTGTCCGCACCTGCCGGAAGATGGCTTTCGCCTCCGGCACGTTGGACAAGATTACTAGGGCAAGGTTGTACCTCTTGCCCGTACGATTGTGCATTTTGTGCACTGCTTCAACTGGGAAACCTTGGGACTTAAGGTCCTCAAGTATCTCCTCGTTGGAGAACTCAAATGGGACGCCTCGGATGACGGCCCTGACTTTACGCTCTTCGGGGAGAGCGTACGTGTGGTAGGATACCCTTTCGGCTGTGAATAGCCGGGTAATTGAGCGGAAGTCCTCGATGGAGCTAGGGATGATTTTAATGGCCTCCCCGAGGTTGACTGCATGGTCATACTTGATGCCTGCGTCGTAGCAGGTCTTGGACAGATGGGTGAATTTAGCCTTGTCTCTTAGGAAGACAGGGGGCGGGACTTGCTTCTTCGCCAGCACTGGGGCACAACGAGAGGCTGGTTTAGATGGAGTAGGGATGTCTAACGACATCAGTGGGACGGGGGCAGCGTCAGGAGCTGCGGAGGTTGAGGGAGCGGCAGGGGCCGCTGAAGTAGGGGGGGTGCGTTTCAACGCGGCGCGCTTTCCGTTGCGCTTAGAGGTGACCGTGGTGAAGTTTGACTCACCGGTTCCGTCGGAGTCAGAGGATTCCGATGAACCGGAGCCTGAGGTAGTGGCGGGCCTCTTCCGGGAGGTAGACGCCGAGGATTCGGAGCATGCGTACTCCATTTCTGAGGGGGCTGAATGTAGCGGGGCAAAGGAGTTCCTCGTTTCGAGGAATGCCGCTAGTACTGGCGGCGGAAGGTGTGCCTGAGGGGCAGGGGGGGAGCCTGGGCGGCGATGGTGGCGATGGCGGCGCGGACCGTCTCATTGCCGTTTAACCCGTATTGGGTAATGAGGGCGGCTAGGGACTCAGTGAAACTGGAGTTGGCCATATTGGGTTAAGTGAGAAGATGAGGATGAGGACGGGTCCCTGCTCTCGGTAGAACAGGGACTAGAACGCGGGATGTACTACAACACACTATGCACGTAATAGTAAAAGTAAAATGCAAGAAAAACACAAGAAAATAAGACAATGAAAAAAAAAAAAATTGAAAATGATAAATGAAAACTATAATGAAAGAAATTATAATTAAAATGAAAATGATAATGAAAATGAAAAGAGAATGAAAAATGAAAAAGAAAATGAAAGCGGAGGTCAGTCAGACCTCCCTGCCCGAAGACAGGGGGGTAAGAGCTGTAGCAAAAAGTGACTCACCGGCAGCCTCGACGCTGTTCCGCGTGAGCAGGACAGCGGAGGCGCGTGAGAGCGAGACAGCACTACCGTAGTGTACGGGAGCGCGGACCACCAGGAGGCGACCGTCCGAGAACGATGCCGCCGGCGGACTGAGCACTGCGTCGGCGCTGTACAGCGCGAGCGGGCCAGCGGAGGCGCGAGAGCGAGAGAGCACTACCGTACAGGAACGAAAGCGCGGACTACCTGGATGCGACCGCTCGGAAGCGGTGCCACAGGCGGAATAAGTACGTGTACGGTATTATTGTTATTATTGATGTATTTTTATTATTTTTTTCTCAGCTACGAGCTGGTAAATAAATGGCGATTACGGGTTGAAACCATGTAACCGTCATTGTAATAGGGGATAAGCTACATTACTGTCATCCTGCATGAATTTTCGAACGATGCGACAAGTATTTAAGATTGCTGCTTTTTGTATATTAATATATGAGTTCGGTGATATGTCTAGCATTTTCAAACTATGATGTAAGTGCTTCGGGATTATTCCGGTGGTAGAAAGTACTATGGGTATTATAAAAACTTTTTACATCTACCACATTTTTGTTATTTCTTCTTTCAGTTCTGCGTATTTATTTATTTTTTCTGTTATAGTTTTATTATTAATATTATTATTATTATTATTTACCATGGTACCGGTTAGATATTGATAAAAAAATTGCCAATTTTCTATAATAAATTGATATCTTTTTTATGTGTTAAGTTATGTTAATATATCTAGTTGGCCCAAAAACGAGTGTCTCCTTTAAAAAACCTACCAAAAGCCAGATGGGGCGGTACCGTCTAATTTGGCCGGCACGCAACCAAAAAGCCTGACTGTGTCCTGCTTTATCCAGATGCCTGACAATGCTAGCCACGGCCATCGACGAACACTACCATAGTATCGAAACGAGACCGAGCGCGCAAAATAAATTAATACAGGTCCGACCCAGACGAGCGCTCGCACTGTATTGAACGCGGAGGACCGGCGCAGTGAAATATATGGTACCTAGATTTATTTAGTTAATTAAAAAATAATGGAAAAGATTTAAAAGTAAAAATCATAGTAGAGTTTAAGCAAATGTTGATAATTATTTTGGTATAAATTTTACGTTAAAATGATGTAGAACTATGGAGATATTGGAGCTTGTATCGAAGGTTTTTCGGTAGATAATTGAATTACGTCATTCTTTTCCCTTACGTGAAAGGCATATAACTAAAATGTATTTTATGATTACTAAAGTGTACGATATTTGTAAGATAAAATATTTTTTTCGATGGTCGATATTCAGTAGAATCTACAAATTGGAGCTCCCAAATCATGTCTCTCAGAGTTTTGGCCTAAACATGCATCGGGAGAATGAGTATTACTAAATAAATAAATAAGTTCTTTAAAGTTTGCCTTGAGTTTATTGTAGTACAGAAAATTAACTATGTTTACCAATTAATTGTTATTTGAAGCAACGAACGGAAAACATATGATTTCAACGAGGAAACTTTGTAATTTCGCGTTTTTTTGCTATAGATACTTCTCTTAATTCGGGGTTTTAATTCTGCGATTCACTGTTATTTAGAAAGTTATGAGTCAATTTTTTTTTTGTGGAAAACTATATTTTTTGGTTACTGAGTTCAATTTTTAATAATTTATACCTTTAAAATAAGAATATGTTTTAAGGGCCTTTGGGTAAGCTTAGTGCAGGGAATTAATTATAAAAAATACAGAATCTAGTCCAGTATTCCTGAAATCCTCATACAGGAATTGAGCCATGGTTTTTTGGTATTTGAAAAAACACTCAGAAAGTTTTTAGTTGATCAATAACTTTGAATAGAAACAAAATATAATAAATTATACATATTGGTCTTACTTATAGCGAAGCGATATATCACCATATTGTTAAATGTTAATATTATATTAATACCGTTAAATAGCAACGTAAGAAATTCACTGCGCCATTCCATGGGTGTTGAAAAAAACGACAGAAAGATACTGATACAGAAAATGGGGAGCAACATTTTCCTTATAATAGCTCAAAATAATAAGCTGTCAACCCGGCTACCATGTTCCGAAAAATATGTCCCTATGAGGAAATCTATACAGGATGCCTTTGTACAGCAGTGGACTTTGATAGGTCAATATAATCACGTTATAATGTCTGTGTTAAACTAATTTTATGACCACTATAATCGTAAATAATCTAATGTCAGTTTGAAATGGCACTGCGCGATACAAAGCGCGACTGTATATGCAGCGTTGAATAAACTAGCTGTACACAAAGGCTGAACTGTTCGGTTGCATTCACGGTTACATAAAATGGGCTAATGCGTTTTCAGTGCTCTGACGCTATTTGTGGTATAATACTTGTTTTGAGAAATAAATTTGATAAAAGCAAAGATGAAAATCAACGGTCTCAAAATTTGACATGTAGTTTTGGAATTGCACTTCATGTTCAATTTTAATTTTTATGCGGATTTCTATGGACAATTTATGATCGTTACGATCGGATTGTGTGATCGTTTTTTCATAGGGTGACAGACAAGCGCACAGTCCAACTGATGGTAAGTGGTTGCTGCGGCCAATAGACATCTACATCTATCCTCGACTACAAATCAAAATGCAGATGCGTTTTCAACCGTGAGGACTAAGATGGAATGCCTTGTTTCCAGTAAAAAGGGTCTCCGGTTCTCTACACCCACCATACAAAACACAGCAGCATTTAAGCTACTATTTCACGCTGGTACTCTGTGAGAGCGTGGTCCTTCCCCGGTCGAGCTGACCCATTTGTGCTACAACTATAATACTAATATAACTCAGCATGGCTCTACCACGTATACCTTGTTACCTTCATACTGTAAAAAATAATACTAATCGTGCAAAAATGAAAATATTTGCGTACAGTTTATAAATGATGCATTCTGAATGGGAATGTAACGGAAAAAAAATCACAGGTATAATTTCTATCATATTTTCAAATGTCACATAATTTAATAGGCGTTTTCAAAGGAAGTTTTATAAGAAAAATAAATTATAATATAAATTTGACGCCTGCGGCAAAAATCGCACTCCTACAAGCACGCGATTAGATTATTTATGAAACTGAAATGATAATTGAACTTACAGTCCACCTGATGGTAAGTGACTACTGCAATCAATGGACGCCTATAGCCACCATCAAAACAAAGAAGGCTGTAGATGCGTTGTCATTTTACAATTTTTTTAACATTAACATGTTATGAAAGTGATGTCTCAATACATACTACTAATTGCGTGCGTATTATTTTAATTTCGATAGTTTTTAGTTAATTTTTATATTTAGTAATTTTTTTAAATTTCTCGAAGGTTTATTTCAAATAAGTGGTATTTGTTGATAGTTCAGTTTCGTAATATGATAATCTACACATTGTACAAATTTTTATAAAGTATTTAATTTCTTAACTTTTGCTTGCACCTTGATATTTATATGAATTTACAGTGGGGATATGGCGCTGACAGCTGTTGCACAGGTCTCCTAGTTCGGCTACAGATGCTATGTTTCAAGTATATGTACCAATTTAGCTTTATTAAATGTTAAGAAAATAACTGGTTGTACTAACTTTTGGAAAATAAGGAACTTATTATTATTGTTATTAATCTAAGAGTTGTTAACTTGAACTTGATGCAATTCCTTAGTCAACTTAAAAGCGCAAAAAAAATATTTTTCCATTAAAAAGTATAAACCAACTCCAAAACAATAAAACTACCTAAATAAATTATAGGTAATAGCTCTTAAGAGCCCTCTTACACGTCGGCGTTACGCAAATTTAGGTATTTGACGCTCCGAGCGGGCGATGACCTACGCCAGCGACACTTTGTTCATATCTCTTCAATCGCTCGCACTACGGTACTGTTAGAATAGCGACTAAACGATATTAATCTTCTATTATACAGGTTTTCTCAGGATGGAGTTCAGTGGATGGAAAAATTTTAGAGTGTCATTTTTGTGTCATCTAATTAATTTATTATAATCTATTTGATATATTTTCCATTATTTATGAATCTTAGTTTTGAAATAAGTACACATAAATATTTTAATTGTTTCACAATAATCGATTGTTAAGCGATGTTGGTTAATAATCGATTATATCTACTAACGGTAGCATGATGGTATAAATAAATTAATAGTACGGTTGCAACCTGTTTTAATAAATAAAATAACCAACTGTAACTAATATTTTTTTAATCGTTACAGTCAATTACCATATTTTTTATTATATAAATATTTGCCGCAATGACATTGACCAAGCTTATCTCTTTGATCTGAGAAAAACATGAAATAACTTAACCAATGTCCCAAACTTATTGACTAATAAGTAGGTTTTTATCAGTCTCTATACTTTTTATAATATGGAAATCTTTTAGAACCTTCTATAAATAAAAATATTACAATAAAATTTTTACAAGCATGTGTTGACTCTCAACGCGAAAATCCCGACGACACGAGGCAAATTAAAGGCAAAAATGTTGTTGAATTCTCTTCTCTCTTCTGAAAACTCTTCACTCTCATTCATAACATTAAACGCGCTTAAGGAACGGTATATTCAAAACAAATAATGTAACTGATTCATAATAAAATTGTGTTGTGAATTGCAAACATGGAACTCTATGAAATGTTTCTCAGATACAATTATTATTTACACAGCTGAAGAATGTATATTCAAAGAACATCAACAGAGTTAATGTGGTTCTTTATTACGTCTGAAGTAAAATTAGTTGTATCTGTGAAGCAACGTTTCCCCTATTAGGTTTTAATTTACCCTAGACTTATTTGGTAATTGCTCTAAATACCTCAAATTCCAAAAATACTTGTTTTATAAGGACGTGAAACTTAAAGAGTTAAAAGTCAAAACAAAAACTTTGTCTTTTCATTTTTTTTATAAAGTAATTTTCTACGATCATAAATCGTTTATTGCTAAAACAAAAAAAATTGAGGATTCAATTATGAAGCCTATTTTTCAACATCAGTCAACATTAGGTATCGTGGGAACCGTTTACAAACATAAATTTCACAAGGATTTGTTCTTCCAGACCCGGAACAATTACTTGTAGGCCATACAAATATTTCTTCCGTACGGGATTTGAACCCGCAGCCTTTAGCCCTGTAACTCATTGCTAAGCCACTGCTACAGAGAGGCGCCAATTTTATGCCATGCCAATTTTTTTTGAAGTGAAAATTTCTTTAGCGGCGATGTACACTTTTTTGTAATGAGTAAAAAATGTTAAACTCGCGTCAGGACACGTGACCCGTGAGAGAGAGAGAGAGAGAGAGAGAGAGAGAGAGAGAGACAGCCGGCGCGGCATAGGAGAGGAAGTATCCCCCTCTTCTTCTACGGTGCGGCGAAAATGTATGCCTGCGCCTGCTGTTTAGTTTAGCCGGCTACAGCTACATCCATCCTCGATTACGAATCAAAATGCAGATGCGTTGTCATTCGTGGAGGACTTAGGTGGAATGCCTCGTTCTCAGCAAAAAGGTTCTCCGGTTCTCTACACTCACCATACGAAACACAGCAGCATTAAGCTACTATTTCACGCCGGTATTCTGTGAGAGCGTGGTCCTTCCCCGGTCGAGCCGACCCGTTCGTGCCATAACTATACCACCAATATAACTCTCAGCGTGGCTCTACCTACGTGTTTAATAAAACAAAAAATTATTTAAGTCATTTATATTTAGTGATTGGTCGATTAATAATTTGTTAGGTATATCGGGGAAGCCTCGACCACAAACGTACGTCAAAGTACTAGTGCTGCAACTCGATTTTACCCCAAATTACCCCAAAAATACAAAATGGCCCTAAGCCACATTTAAACTAGCGGTTTTGCTCTAAAAAGGGCGAAATCCCTAAAAGTGGAAATATTATTCCCCTTTCCAAACATCAACTTTCATTATTTAACTCCAGATCGTGAACCTCGTTTTTTCTAGCGTTCTCAAGATATGCCTTTCACAGCACACTACTACCGTTTTATTACATCTTTATTTACATTTGGCGCAATTTTCCTCTGTAACGACCTGCTCGCTGAAATATGAAAAGCACCAAATAAGTATACGTAAAATAAACTGGTTTGTCAACATTATGTATGTATTGCCTAACATAACATTATGTATGTCTACGTACATAAAATACATTTATTTTTATATATTCATTTATATTTATTATAAAGGTTGTCCTAGAAATCAACGTCAAGCCAGAAACGGGCTATAGGTCAAGTTGTGATATTTATTAGTAAAATATAAGAAAAGTCTTGGTAATGTGCTTTTCAAATTATAAAGATTGAAAAATAAATCTCAAAAACTGATAAGGCGTTTATTCCTCCTATTGTAACTATTAGTTTAAGGTGTCTTACAATAATGGTTAAATAAATAAAAAGGACCGCGCTTTGTGGTAGTCTATGGTAGAGGCTGATGTTCCGAAGTGAAATTTGATAGGCTTTAGTAGTGGTAGTAAATAAATACATAAATGAATTCTAGATAGGCCACATGGATTTACTACATGGATCGCCAAAAGTGAAATACCCAGACCTGTGACAGAGAACATATTAAAGGTGCGAGACGCCTGGTACTACGATCGCCAATAATCCTAAAAACTGTGACGATTCTGGAAAAATCTACCCATTGCACATCGGGCAGTACTGCACTCTTTTCAGACTGATAATGATGAAAAAAATAATATTCTTAAACGTGGCCGGTATTGAGTTTTTTTTGAATACGAATAAGAAGTATAAGTTAAAGAGATTAATGAGGAAAATAAAAAAAATCGAATATCTCTTTAATACTGTAAGAAATTGTATATCAAGTTCGCCTCTGACTAGATAGAAAAAAAATGCAGTCATTCAAACATGATTGTAAGTGGTATATCCATACTAGGGAGCTACAGATCGGGGCAACGGGATATACGCTCTCACTGTATAACCACAGTCCAACTCTTCCCGTATAACATTATAAAATAGCAGCGTAATGTAATTGATAGAATCAGGCGTTACTTTGCGGAAATTCATCACAATAAAGATACTAAAATTTAACTCGCAACCATCCCGCTCAATTAAATACAATGATGTGTCTTACCTGGATTGAAGAGCACCTCCCGCAATTGCGTGCACTAATCTCGTCACCACTAGTCCCAGCACCACTGCTCCCAACGCCACTATTCCAGGAAGGACACACCGTCGATGATAATACGACACGTGTTTCGCCTCTACACGAGGCATCCTCAGGTGATGTAGACTCTACGGCGGCTGACCGCTAAGTGAGTGGCGAGTTTTTTTTTTGCGCCCGAAGCAAATATGTGTAACCCTCCGGAAAGCGGGGGAGGGAGGTGGGGAATGCTCATAGCATACCACGCAGCCAGCTGCGTGGTTATGTGGAGACTTTTACCCACTAAACCTCACCTTTTAGGGACTGGCTTAACGGTCTAACTAGAGATCTCTAAAGGAGGGCGCATGGCAGAATGAGGGCGCACGAGTGGCGAGCCAAAACAGCTGCTATTTTTACACGCCGACACAACCGCTCCTGAATTCAAACTCCCGAATTCACGATTGTAAACCGATTTGAATGGGACTTTCACTGGCAGATAGCTGATGTTATAAAGAGTATCTTAGGCCACTTTTATTTTAGGAAAAATAATTAGGGTTACGTGTTAAAAAGTTAAGACCCATGAAATCCAATCGCAATAAATTGCACTCGGGCGAAGTCGCGGGGAACAGCTAGTTCTTAATAACACGTTACCATCCTAGGATTTTCTTCTCTGTCATGGTTTCAGTTAACATCGACCTATTATAGCTTATAAAGTACACTGCTTAAAATAGGCCTCCAAAAATCCCCTTTTGGGGGGATTTTGCCACAGTTGCCACACTTAGCAGACGAGTTGGCAACCGTAGATTTTTATAATTTTTGATTGTTACCTGGAAGATATTGCTGCCCATTACCTGCTTGATTTATCTCTGTTGCCTCTGACAATACCCACGAGCCGGGACGGGGTAGTGGATATTCAAAACCTGCCACTACTCGGTTACGTGCACAGTACGGTACGGCAGGTGAAGTTTATTTTCATTAATTGCACAAGGACAAACATACAGACATGAAACAATTATCAGATTCGAATCCGCGGCCCTCAGTGCCGCAACACAATGCTTAGCATCTGCATAGCCACTGCGTCACGGAGCCATCAATACGTAATGTTGTTTGTTTACTTCTTTGTTTTCCTTTTTTTTCATTGAAGCTTACGCTTGCCAATAATTTTTTTACTCTTCAATGGTTAACTGTCAAAAAATTCTACAAGGTAATCCACCTAATGTAAGCCTTTGAGGGTGACAGAAATAAAGGCTAAATAAAGAAATGCTGCCGTGCTTCACATGTTGAATGACGGTAACTGGTTCTCCTTTTAACTAGCATCGACGCATTTCATAAAATTTTTCAAATTCGAATTTATATGCCATTTAATTTCAGAGGTGACGCAACTTCATATCTGACTCATTTGAGGACAAGCGTAGGTGTCTATTTTCTATTATTCAGTTTTAAGTAGGTGGACTTTGAGCTCCGTTCTTCATCCTTTTTTGATTAAAGCTAAAGGAGCAATGTTTCTGTTTTCACCTCGGTTTCTAAAAATGTAACCGTTCAAACGTGTAGCACGTATAAAATTGTAACGTTGTTCATATATTTGTATTCCTTCCGTGTATAGGGCTCGGAACTAGCAATGGCTAAAACAAATTGTTAAAATTACATATTTATGACCGCCCTTACGAAAATAGCTGTTTTATTGTTGGCTCGTATTTTAGACATCCATAACCTTGCACAATAACGATGAAAAAAACTTTTACGAAACGTTTAAAAGTATATTATTTATTAATGTTCAAGATTGGCGTTTATTTGTTTTATTTTACTATTTAAACAATTTGTTGAATTTTATTATTTTAACAGTGGTTTAACACGGCAGCTTTTGCTGATGCGCGTATGGGCCGGCTCGAGCCGGGGTGGTACTACGACCTCATAGAATACCGGCGTGAAGTGGAAACTATGCTTCCGCGTTTCGTCTGGCGAGTGCAGGTAGCCAGGGACCCAATTTCCCCCCTCCCCCCTCCATCAATATGGTAGCGGAATTTAATGTTGGACTACCACAGGAGGCTACCAGCACCCCTGGAGAATTCCTTGCTGAGCATCCACGACTAAGCTACTCCACTCCTGATCGCTTTGGTTTTCCTCCTGGGTGCTCAGGCTTTCCCGCGTATTTGGGGGGGGGGACAATGGCAAATTCCGCTCTAAAACAAAAACTGCTCGGGGCAAGTTAAGCAACAAGACCAAGGCGACCCCTGCTACGAATTTCTGCAACATCAGGGGACTTCACTCGAACCTAAACGCCTATCCGAGGGGCAGGTGTCCTCTCCGGCTGTTTCTTCTACATATCAATGATATGTTGCAAGCCGGTAACATTCATTACTATGTGAATAACAGCACCGGTGGTGCTCTGTGCACCAGCCGTGCCAATATTTCTCGAAAAACGTCTCCCAGTACCAGGACAAACTTATGTCTGAACTCGTGTCATTGGTGTACAAAGTCTCAGATTGGGGGCAACTAAATCTGAATCCTTGGCGTCGACATATCAAGTGACGTGCAGTTTCATGGTTACTTGGAAGAAAAGGCCAAATTTGTTTCTAAAAAGCTTGGCGTGCTCAGCAGAGCGGGACAGTATTTCATGCTGGGATACCGCCTGCAACTTTACAAGGCGCAGGTTCGACCTCACATGAAATACTGTTGTCATCTTTGGTCCGAGGCTTCCCAGTGCCAGCTCCTTCCACTTGACCGCATCCAGAGCAGAGGGTCTCGAATCGTCAACGACCGAGTGCTTTCCGATCGGCTCGATTCACTGGCGCTGCGAAGAGATGTTGCATCTCTTTGCATTTTCTTTCGCATCTACCAAGGGAAGTGCTCTGAGGAATTGTTAAGATTAATCCCAGCAGCCAAATTTCATGAACACACTACGCGGCAAACCTCCTGATACCATCCATATCACCTCGATGCTTGGCGGTCCACCACTGTACGTTTCACTTGGAGTTTTCCACCGGCGACTTTTCCGGACCGATACGCCCTCGGGATCTTCAAAAAAAGAGGTTACTGCTTTCTAAAAGGCCGGAAACTTACCTGCAATTCCTCTGGTATTTCAGATGTTCATGGGCGGTGGTTTCACCTAACTGCAGGTGAACCGTATGCTCGTTTGCCCCATCTCCTATAAAAAATTATTTAAACAGCTATATTAAGATTGTAGTACGAGTTTTATCGCGGCTTAATACTGATTTTCGTATAATACATGTCGAAGGGTCACAGCATCCACCCACTATCAGTTAGACTATGTGCTTGTTTACTATCTCTATTCAATGACAGCACTGTAATTTACAACAGTAATAACTATGATGAAATAGAAGGTGAAATTAATAAAAGTCTTATATCAATTATTGACTGGTTGAAAGAAAACAACCTAAAAATTAATCTGGACAAAACGAAAATAATGACGTTTCAATTTAAAAAAAAATACCTCAATAAATCTACACATCAAATATATGGGTCAAGACGCAAAAGAAACAAAGGTTAAAAATTTTTTGGGACTACTTATAGACAATGATATGTCGTGGAAAACACAAATTGATTATATTTGTAAAAAATTGCACCTATTAGCATACGTTCTTTATATGTTGGGAAAAATTGCAAACCAGAGAGCACTATTAGCAGCGTACCATGGCTATGTCGCCTCAATCATGAGATATGGCGTTATATTTTGGGGAAATGCACCTAACATTCGCGAAGTATTCATCGCACAAAAAAAATGTCTACGTGCGATCTGTAGTTTAAAAAGCACAAACACATGCAAGCCGCATTTTCAAAAATTAAAAGTTCTAACATTTCCCTCGTTATATATTTATGAAACAAGCATTTTTGTAAAACGTAATATTAACATGTATAAGTTCGTGGAAAGTCAACATCGCTCAGATAAGCTTCATTTAGTATCAAGTAGAACTGTCTTATTACAGAAGAGTATATATGCAATGGCACCAAAAGTATATAACAAAATACCTAAATACATTAGATTGTGACAACATTAATATTTATAAACGTAAACTTTTTGATCTACTAAATGAAAAAGCATATTATTCTTTAGATGAATTCCTTAGCGACACATTTTAACATTAAAATACTACATTGAATATATACCTATCATGACATTTGAGATTTTTTTAAGTAACTTTCCTTCATCATTTGCCTATATTTCTTATTCTGAAGCTTCGCTGCAAATCGGCACCGGCAATTTCATACTTTGTTAGACATAATCAGATAAATCATTCGAATATTATCGAAAGTCCGTACAATCATTTCACGTATTGATGAATTTAACAAAGGACTATATTACCAAGCAAAATACACTAATCAATAATAATACTATCATGACATGTGCCAATTAATACTAGATGACAATTAGAAAAAATGATGATAATTATTATATGTTATATTATAGTATACCTTTATTATCTTTAAAATTTTCTTATATTAATACATTATTTCAATTAAAAACTGACATCAGAAGAGAAAAAAATATTATGCAATTATTATTTTATATTTTGTATGCCTACTGGCGGGACATAGAGAACCTACCCTGTATTTTACTATGACGTATATTAAGATCTGTAAAATAACCTATGTTAACAAAAAAAGACGTGTGGCACTCGGGGACTGCCGCGGTAAAGCTATTGCATAGCATTTTGTATCAACTTATGCAATTATAATTATTTATTTATTTTATTTATGCAGTATTTCTTTTTCTTTGATATTAATTCAAGTTACTTTGGTTAATCCAATCAAATTCAACTAGATTTAACCGAACCCGCGTTATAACGAACTCACTATTTGTGAAAAATACTGTATCACCGGACCGCGTCGCAAAAAACTCAGGTTCGCGCAGTACATACATCAGGGCGGCCGTACGGCAATTATATTAACAAGACGCGCAACTACTCAGTTCCACGCTCCACGGCAAGATTTGTCACTTATTATTTATTGTCCAATTGTCTTTAAATTCAAATGGCACGCTCTATTATAATCAATAAACGATAATCGCGTATAGTGAATTTCGAGGTAAATTATTATATGTAAACGTTTTTGAACCGTCGTAATGAAACATATTTCCTAAAGAAAATGTCTTCACAATTAATTTGATGTAAAATAACATTAGAAATAACGTATAAAAACAGAAAAATTATCAAATTTTTGATCGAGTTCCTAACCAGTACACAAGCAAAAATGGCGAAATATCATTTTCAGATTTTTTTCGATATAGTTATTTGTTACAGAGTACACAGATAAAATTCACTCTCACAGATGACAAATTTCAAACACCACAATCTCTAATTTTTTACTCTGCTATCTTCAGCGCTGTACACGAACGGAACGATGTCGTTGAGAGCCGTGGTAGCTCACATGGTTAGCGCTCGTTATGGGTATCACAGTACGGGAGCAACCCGGGTTCGATCCCCACTGGCACCAATGAAATTGTTGCGTGCTGATTTAGTTATCAGTTGGAAAGTCTGTTTTTCTGGGCCGTTTTGTTTTTTTACACTGACATCTCGCAAGTCACCTAGGGACCTAGGAGGTTGTCGGTTGCTTATTTTTTATTTTTCTTTAAAATTTTCGTCGGTAAAATAACATATTTATAAAAGTAAAAAAAAGTAAAGTTACAGCCTATATACGTCCCACTGCTGGGCACAGGCCTCCTCTAATTTCTGAGAGGGTTTTAAGGCAAGGAAATGTCCGCCACGCTGTCTCAATGCTTGTTGACGAACTTCACATTTCTTCGAAATATATATTTTTTAATTTCTCAGACATGCGCTACCAGCATGCAACGCCGCGGCCCGCGCCTTGCCGCCACTTGCGTTTGCCGCGCTTTGTCTCGTCACAGAGTGGCGAAATCACAGTAATATAGGTATTTTATAAACAGCACCTGTCTAATATTATGAAATATGTAGATAAAACTTAAAAATTACCTTGATAAATGTATACCCTTTTGTTTGTAATATTTTTTAGACCTCTCTTCAATCGTTTCTTCTTATTCCCCACGTTTTACAAACTAAACTTAAACATTAATAAAACTGTACAATTAATATAACTATAAAACACTACTATTAAACAAGAATCAGAAAAAACCTACTCCACTATTAACAAAATTAAATTTTTGCAGTAATATTTTACGATTTTATTTCGTAGTGCTGAGCTCTCGCAACGCGGCGTACGTCCACCTAGCAACACGATGTGCCCCGCACTGAATTCGTGGACGAATGCGGGAGTGATATAGACGCAGTATTTAATCGGGACGCATTTTTAATTTATTATCATAAAAATAATACATATTTCTAAAAAGTAACCAAACCAAATTATTTTATTTTATATTGCAAAGCAGTAGATATTTTTTTTATATTCCTTTGATAAACAATGAAGGAGTAAAGTGGTTTCATCTCAACGATTTGGAGGTGATTTGGGTATTTTTTTATTTATTATGTGACACCGATAGAAAAATTATGGCTAAACCAAATTACGTATCAGATCATGTAGATTACTAGCTATTTTTTCATATGTAATTTCTCTGTAAGTGTCGACGAAAAGTTGGTTCATCTGCACGCTTTTTTCAAGCTTTTTGCGAGAGAGAAGCCTTAATAAATGCACTTTTTCACTTTTTCATTCATATTCAAAATTTCAAAACTCTTCGACAAAGACAACAAAGACTGAGGAAAAGAAACGACGTTAGACCATCGTTAGACAATGTGGGATTCGAACAGGTATAACCGGCATATTTAACCTACACTTTAATAATTTGGATTTTGATAAGCTAATGGAACTAACGTGCACCCTTGGTATTCTTTATCCATGGATGCCATAAAGAATTCCAAGGTTGCTGTAAAGCACCAAAATAAAGCACGATAAAACCCGTATAAATAGTTTCACTTAACGTTAACTAATATTAAATTTTCGCTATTTGGACGAACGTTCTACACAATACTAACGTGTGACAATAAACTCTTCTTTTTTTGACAGGCTTATAAAAAGGATTTTACCCTTAATTTGGCGCATGAGGTCAAGACAATTTAAAATTGAAAAAAAAATTGAATATTTGGAGCACACTCACACTCTTTCTAGTTTCTTTACTCCCAGCGGGGTAAACAAATTAGTCGTGGCCACAACATCTACGCGTATACACGTCGCTACTCTCTTTAATGCTGATCCCATGCGACCACTTACGTAACATTTTTTGTTGGAGGTAATACATTTTTGTGTTTTTCGTTAGTTTATTTTCGTATATTGTTATTTGTTTTAATTCGTATTTGTGCATTGTTATGATGCATATTTAATTTACCTATTTTAGTCTTTATTATTATTAAATTTACGAAAGGTACTGCAAAGGCTGATGGATGTGTCCGACGACGAGGTATTGCAGTTTCTGAATAAAGCTGCTGAATAAAGATAAGAGTAACATATACTTAAGGCGTATTATTTTGAAGAAATTAGTGGTAACACTTGTAGAATATGACCAGAAAACTCAAATTCAATAGCGTGCAGCGTGCAGCGTGCGTACTACAACAAAAAATTGCCAAATGCCAAAAATAGTAGTAAATTTATTTGTTAACAACACTTAGGTGTATAAAGGTGCGTCGGATGCAGAAGAGAAAAAAAATCTCCTGATGAATCGTATTAATTTTTTTTACGTCGATCTCGGCTAAACAAAAAATTTGTAGCTTAAAGAGAGATTAGAAGTTTTGTTATTTTATTCATTGTTTAAAGTCAAAACTATGTTTTAGTATCTTAAATTAATTACAAGAAAGAATTTTAATTTTATTGATAAAACATACTAAATTATTTGCTTATTTATTTATAACTCTCTATTTTCAACTATTTATTTGGAGTCTTTAGAGACTACATGCGACTAATTGTTTGATTTTCTTCATGCGCCTAATTAAGGGTTAATCGTCACATTTGGTTAGAGAATTAAGAATCGCATAATATCAGGTACTGCGATCCTCAAATTCGGTCGGAGTATCGGACCTTAGGCGTTTCTTCCCGTGGCTGGTCAGGGCATTTTACATTCAGCGTAAGCGACAAGGTTACACCGCCATCTAGCTGAAAACTATGTCGATAAAAGGCAGTTCTTTCGATATAACAGTCAGACAATTATAAAAATAACTCAGAAATGTATCTTTCGAAACTTATTCCATTGTAAATTATTAATGAAATCAAATAACTTTAGAACATATCAGCAAATATAAGACAATAAATTGTCTTATCTGTAGAAGAATACGCAAACAATTTGCGTCTCAATGAAATTGTAAGGCTTTTCTCTCACGAAAATATTTCTCTCGAGTCGAGAGACTAGAGTCTCGAGTTTTGAACAAGTAGGTTTTGAGTGGCTCGTGATTTACCACCATTTTATTTCAATAGGTTTTTATAGGATGGTTTTTAATTGTTGAAAATTTAATTTTATTATTATATTTACTGATTTGCTATTTACAACACTAATATTACCGTTAACTCTCCTAAGCTTAAACGCTTGTGCGAGAAGTGGATTACAACGGTAGTTAGATGGCGGAAATGTATTTTTATGTGAAAACCTTTATGATAGAATTATTATTTATTATTATTAACAGTTAATTTTAGAATAGAATAGAATCATTTTTTATTTAATATTGATTACATGTAATTCTTATTGAAAGTCATTTTTACTTTTACCACTTGTTCGAAAAAAAACTTATGTCCTGGGAAGAACCAGCAAGAAACCCAGTGGACTTTTTTTTAAGCATAATTTACGATAAAATATTTATACAACTGTTATGAAAACATTTCGAAACAGCATGGTATCCTACCTCACTCCTGAGGATTACTATCAATCATGTACTCTTTATTAGTTTTATATTTTATAATAAATGATATATGTACAATGTGCGTATCAAATACAATAAATTCTCCCTAATTTTGGAGAATTGATTACATAGATGTGACGTTGGCTATCAACACAGCGGGATCCTCCCGTGATACAAATCATTCGTCATTTACTGAAATTCCGGCTAAATTAAACAAGTAAACATTGGCTACAATTTGACTTTTAAATTTGGTAAATTGTGTAAGTATATCGGTATGGACTATGAGCCGATGTCTTTTTATATCAATATCACTATATATACTAATATTTTATCTTGTTCTATGTTTTTTACAAAACTAAAATGCAAAACATGTTTACATTCCAGCTGATGAGTAGTAAGAGGATACTGCAGTCACGAAGACCTGCACCTGCAACAAACTTCCACAAAGAGGGCAACAGACGCGTTGTTACTTCTGAGGACTTAGTGTACATGATGCCTACAGCTTGTAAGTATACTGGCTTTCTATACCCACCAAACCGTGCAAACACTTGGCGAATCAAATAGGCGAGAGGTTACCTGCTCAGATGGACTCCTAGTTAGGAGGAAGTGCTACCAATTAGTACAAAGTGTTATCTTAATGAAAAACATAATGCAGTTGCGGAGTGATATCCATCGTCAACGATTCCCACTTGAGTTATACAATCGCACCGCCGGCTACGGCTTGATATCTA
The DNA here is from genome assembly GCA_036936625.1 of Parnassius smintheus behrii. NCBI lineage: Eukaryota > Metazoa > Arthropoda > Insecta > Lepidoptera > Papilionidae > Parnassius > Parnassius smintheus. Next base: position 38,772,415 of record JAUPFT010000010.1, read on the forward strand.
TATATATATATATATATATATATATAAGCTAAGCAGAGCTTGTGTTATGGGTACTAAACAACTAATAAACATACTTATATATTTCTAAATACATAAATATTATAGATAAATTACACCCAGACACAGAACAAATGCTCGTGCTCATCACACAAACATTTGTCCTGGGTGGGAATCGAACCCACGACCTCCGGCATAGCAGTCAGGGTCACTAACCACTAGACCAACAGGCCAGTCAAATCAATCTATTCGAAAATACCGACTTCAAACACAACGGCTCCATGAGCATGTGTTTTCTATCGTATCAAAATGGTATCGCTACTTCAGTGACTCTGAATGACAAAAGAACTATCTTTTGTCATTCGTTTCCGTCCGCTTAGGGTGCAGTTCTTATTTCTATACAATGATAGTCGACGTTAACCGACGAAAACCTACAAAAACGCAGTAAAATAGGAGTGCAGCTTTACAAATTTATTCTAAAAACATTTTGTATTCCAGTTTAATATGTAATTTTAGATATGCAACATCTAGCAGTATATTAAGAAAGCCTAGCAAGAAAAGTGTTTTATAAAAACAAAAGATTCGAAAACAAATGAATAACCGATTCTTAAAAGCAAACAAGCTTTTTGTGAGATTAATTAAATGCATTTGTAAATTATTTTAACGGGTCCTTTATTTGAACGTTTCTTTATATTACAACACAACTTTATATTTACCTTGTGAAGTCCGGTTGTACCCTTTTTGTACGTTAGTAAAGTAGTAAACAACTGGTATATTATATTATCCCGAAATGAAATGTTTTCTTTTCTACGAATAAGTTCAATCTTATTTGAAGAAAAATACATTCCTTCTAAAAGTAAAAGGAGAAAAAAGGATCTAGTCGTCAATAGACACTATTGACATCTATACCCTATACATTAACTGTCTTATTAATAAAAATTGCTTATTCTAAGCTTAATTCGAAGTTACACTTGGACTAGCTAATCTCAGAGTAACTGACTATTTACCTCTTTATTACAAAGTTATTAATAAACATGAAGTTACCTCGGACTAACTATACATTCCTTACGCCGGGATTAACGCTTGCGCTATGGCAACTCAAGTAAAAAGAGTGAGTCAGTGAATGATTGGTGGAATGAATTCAATGCTTGATGATGACATTAATGACAGTGACAGGCAATATTTTGAGTTTGACAAGAGATACGTGTTACGTGTTGTTCCTTTTTCTTCGTGTTGATTTCGGACTCGGTGGTGGTGGAAGTTCTAAATATAATAACTTTTAATATTTGTAACGAAATTTTAGAATTAAGAAAAGAGCGTGAAGGGCAAAATTAATTAAACATTTTGTTTTGTTCTTTGGGGATAAATAAAACCTTTTGTACATGTAATTATTGTATATTTATTTTAAAAAAATCTTTAATAAATGCTGCCCGAACAGAATTTCCTCTAACGGAGTTATTTACTAATTGTGTGACTGGTACATTTTCATCATCTCCTCATACTACATCCTCAAGCAGATTTTGTTTTTGCATTGCAATGTATATAGTTTTGTACGCTCTTATTTAGTATTTAGTCCTCGCAGTAAACACCGAAACCTTTGCTTCCCACCGAAGCATTATTCTACAGTGTTACGGGCCCAGATGTGCGACCGGTTGTACATTCCTTCCTTTTGTTTATTATGACGCAGAATAGGAGTGATTAAATAAGGAGTACAAGCATACCAGAATTTTTGAGAAGTCTGCCTTTAAAATCTGACTGCTCAAACGTTTTAATGCGACTTGCATTAAATATTCTCGAGTCATGTGTGCTGCCTTGCCAATGTGCCACTGTATCCATGACCTCTAAATTTGCATTTGACACAACCTGGAACAAAGCACTCATAACTTCTTTAATATGAAATAATGGATTGAGGTGATTGTATTGAATCTAAGAAAATAACTAAGTACCTATATGGCAAAGATGGGCTAGCTAGGTGCTATAAAACTTACTTGTACATTTATTTAACTGTATCCTTTCCAGTTTATGTAGTATTGTCCGATGTTTCCAGTGACTTTCAGGATTCGAATATGTGGCAATCAATAGCCCCAATCACTTGTCTAAATCCACATAATGAATAAAAACCTGCAATAACTTTGTTCTGCTCCACATCACTTCTTGGCATTTTAATCCATTATGCTGTTTTTGTTGCTAGTGCCTATAAATTTAACACGGGTAACAACGCGTGTAAACGTAAAGTTTTACAAAATGTCAAAATACGCGACTAGTCTATGCTTACTCAGTCGTTAAACTAGGTACCGCCAAGGATTAACTTTTATTCCGAGAGTAGATTCGGATTAGTTTACTCCCTCCTTACTCTATGTTTATTAATACTGAAGTTAGATATTTTAAGATTTAAACTAGGAGTAAAGTTAATCCTGCTCAAGTCTGTGTTTATTAATAGGGCTGTAATTGTTTAAAGTTAATACGGGTGAAATGAGAAGAGAAGCAGAAAAGGACAATGTTGAACCGTTAATATTGTTAAAGTATTCTTAAACGTTTATTGTAAATAATAAATAACACATATAATGTGATAAAATATATAAACAGTACATAATACATATGATAAAATATATAAATTTTGTCTCGTAACTCGTAACATTACCGCAATATTATTTAATAAATTTCTATGTTGCTTTCTTCAAGAAAGCTGAACAATTCACTTATTTTTATTGATATTGACAAAAAGCTATTAGGAGCATGATTACTTCACGACCATTACATTTTATAGACAATGACTAATATAACTCATTTTAAGGGTTAATCGATCACTTCGGAACATTTCACGATCGCGTCTTGCACATGAGTGTATTACGTCACTCTTATGGAGATGAAGAATGAATGTATACGGTACAGATGTCAATAGTGTCTATTGACGACGAGATCCTTTCTTCTCCTTTTGCTTTTTAGAACCTTTAAATCGAATGAAGTTGTTATATTTTTTTTTCATAATCTACACAGAAAACGAATATTTTGAAAAAAAAACTTTGGTTTTTTCAAATTCATCATCCACTGCAATGGTTTGTGGTCTGTCAAAATTTTAAAAAAATAAATATACGCGATAAATTCCGTAAAAACTAGTATTATTTCACACAGTCAATTTAAAACAAAGTAGAATACTGACGTGTTGTCACCCAGAAGATTAAGATGGAGGCATTCCATCTTAGTCGTGTAATTATAATATGAAAAGTGAAACTTAAAGTTCACATGTATAATTTGCGAGAAATCCTATCTTTCCTATCCTAAAATCCTGCAGTTGTAGGAAGTCCCGCGAAAAAAATAAGATGGAAGTATATAAAATTTATATTTTATATATATTTTATTTTTTACTTGATGGCAGGACGCCTATTCTGCATTGGTGGCTGTCCAGGCAATTACTACTCTCTTGCCTGTATCTAGTACCAAGTCGCTGTGCGCCCACTGACACGTTCCGGTTTGAAGGTATTCCAGTCTTAGTGCTCACGAGTGATATTTCATCAGTGGATATTTTAAGACATTGTGTGCAAATGTCTATTGGCAGCAGTAACCTAACCTAAGTAAGTTGGATAGTTGACATATTTGTCACTCTAATTATATAAAATATCACTGTACTTTACCCTGCTATGAATGGTAGCAAGCAATGAAATGTATCGCAGTAAAACATTCTTTAGTCCAATAAGCATGTTTGAAGTTTTTTGTTAACGATACTTGGCAATATTGGATCCCAAACAACGACGCTACGACTTTAGTAACATTGTGTGGAATTTCCATATAAAGAAAACCATTTGCAATATTTATTTGTTTTATTTAAAACCTGTCCGCTAAGATGAAAATGTATAAAAAATTAAAGCTCCGACTTCAGAATGTGAAATCGTGTTACTTTATTTGTAAGAGCTCAGATTTTACTTCTTATTTAAAGTTATAGTTTTACTCTTTCAAAAGTTATATTAAAAACTCCGTCCCCTATTTGAAAACCGTTCCGAGTGGAATTATTTCTCTATATTTATATGGAATTACCATTGAAGTATTTATAACATACTTAATTTAAAAAAAAAAACATCTAATTCGGTTCATATTTTGATGCAAATATCACGTAACATTTATACAAGAAAAAACGTAATGTCGTTTGTAAATATCCTTATTTGTTTGAATTCGGTTAAAAAGGAAGACCGTTGTTAGAATTTGTCGTTCTATATGACTGCGCTCATCTCAGACACTAGTGCCGGGATTTTCATTTGGTTTACATCAATAGCGTGCCGTTTAGTGGCGGTGTAAGAATATCCACTACCCCATACCACCGGGGGTGTCGTACGAGGTGACAGAGGGAAACTAATCAGAACATGGGCAGCAGCATCTTACTATTAAAGATTAAAATAAAAAAACTGCGGTCGCCATTCCGCTTGTCGAGCGTGGAAACTGTGGCAAACATCTCACCTATGAAGCAGCCTATGGGGGAGGCCTGTGTTCAGCAGACGACTTTAGGCTGTAACGGTAACGGTATTTCATTAAAGCCAAATATGTTAAAAATAATATTATGTATATATACATGATAAAACGCTGCATATAAGTTATCGTTGTAGCACGAATGGATCGACCGGGGAAGGACGACGGTCTAACAGAAACCAGCGTATACAGCAAAATAACGCTGTGTTTCTTATGGTGAAAGTAGAAAACCGGTGGCCCCTTTTACTGGTAACGATGGATATTAATAATATTAAACATTAATAAGTACATACACACTAATAATATATTAATATATTAAAAAAAAATTTATAAATCAATATAAATCTACTTGAAACAAACGAATCAAACTTTTAAGATGCTATTTATAGCCTGACCTGTACAGGCTTAATATAAGCCTTTATATAGACCTTTATGTATGTATGAATGTAATGAAATTGTGTAATTCAGTTTTCACCTACTTTTAGACATCTGAATAATCTGAAATTTTAGAGACGTATTAAAAACATGTGTGAATACAATAAATGACTATGAGCTAGTACACGGTTCAAGGTACGGTTTCAACGGTACAAGGTTCTTTACAGCTCGTGATCAATGAGTGTTGTTTTAGTTTTGTTTGAATTCTAACTTGATCACTTAACATAAGCATTGATTGAGTTCATATATCTCAAAAGACGGCTAAGGATATGGTTGCGATACAGGGGATCGCACAGTCAATTTCTGCACGGTACAAATAGTTGTAAGACTCTAAAATAATGTTACACCACCCCTAACTTTTTTATTTAAATTCATTATTTATTTTAAGATAAGACAACAATTTGGATAGTAATTGTTTCGGGCTAAGATCTTTATACATGTAAAACAGCTCCGCTATTTTCTTCCAATTACAGTTTTATAGCTTAATATGTAATATATTATAAACTTAATAACTCAAGACCAAAAACACAGACCTAAGCCACCTGCAGCCATCAACTTGCTGCTTGTCTTACCAGATAGTCACTTTATCAATTCAAGCGATACAAGAAAATATCCAATGCGAGGGAATTTTTAACAAAGCCTCTAAAAATACCTACAATTTGCTCATTTTTATTGTGATTCCAACTCAATGAATTGGACAGCAACGAAAAGCTATTAGGATCATTACTTCGCAGTCTTTCCATTTTATAGAAATCGGACAGTTAGAACATGTTTTAGAGGTCAATCGATCGTATCGAAACACTTTTATCCGTCTTCAAGTACTATCGTACGCCTGTTTCAAAAGTATTGATTTTAATTCATAGCTAAAAATATACCCTTAACAAGTTTATGCCCGTTATCGTTCAATATTATGACGAAACAAATAAGGAAATATATCGCTCTTTCATTTCAATAAAGTCACGAATATCGCAAAGTCAAAGGGCGTGCAACATCGGTCTTTGAATAAAGAAAATCAGCAGCAATTTGTAATATTTTTATTTTATTTTAACAATCAACAAAGAACTGTAATCACCCAAAAATTTTGCACTGAAATCTTATGCACCAGACGCTATTAGTAAGGGAAACGCCCTCACTAATAGGGTCATACTATTAAGAAAGATATAGAAAAAGTTTTATTAAATTTTAGATTATAAAAAATGGTTATTGAAGCCTTTTTTATAAGCTTTTACTGTTGGTTTAAAATATCTTCTGACCTGAAAAAACACCAATAATATATATACAATGTATGTTTACAGACGTATATATACGGTGAATACAATATATGTATACATATATATATATATATATATATATATATATATATATATATATATATATATATATATATATATAAATATTGTATTTACCGGGTAGTGGCGGTGTAAAAATATCCACTACGGTTTCGTAAGAGACGACAGTGGGAAACAAATCAGGAGATAAGCAGCAGCGTCTTCTTAATAACGACTAAATATAAAAAACTGTGGCTGCAAACCCGCTTGTCAAACGTGGCAACTATGGCAAGTATCCCCTCTACAAGGCAATCTATGAGAACGCCCATGTTTAACAGTGGACTTGTACAGGCTGTAACGGAACAGTGAATGTATCGATTTTAATTATAAAAATCGTTCGTAATCACCTCCTTCTCAGGGATAATTTATAACCTTAAAAATAAGTCGTAATCACTTGAATGCCAGTAACCTCGTTTACTTAATAATAATATGATAACCTCAATTATTATTATAACCTCGTACTGGTAACCTAAAGTGGCCCTTCACTAGATGAAGGACAACCTGGTAAGACATGCAGAAAGTCAATGAAAGCAGGTGTAATAATGGTTGTAATACACACTCTTGACACGGACCTTTAACGTAGACGTAGGTGTTTATGGTTTTTCCCATACTTATCAGGATGATTGTAGATCTCGTTTTCAGGTTACTGATACAGGAAAATTTCCTGGTGTCGGAACAACGTTATTACTCAAAAACTTACTGCACCTGCTACTACTTTCACCAATATACGCCGGAGAGCGACGGCATATTTGTTTTTATCAGGCATATTTTTGTATATGGCTGATGAAAAATACTCTGTCCCCCGATTTTTATGTCTCAATTTTTCAAAGGGAATCAGATATAACATAACATTTCTCACAGTTGAACCTTACTTTATCTTCATATACGAGATATTATAAAATGCTTTCAGATTCAGCAACAGTTCACAATATAATCGCATACTTTAATACACCATAGAATCGCCAAGCTCGATTCGCTGTGTTGACAGACTGAGTAAATATACACACTTTTGACTTTTGATTACTGTTCATCAAAAAAATCGTTTAAATTTTAATACATATTTATTTGTAAATAGGGTGCAATTTGGAATTTTCTAAAAAATTTGCATGCGAAACTTGGAAACGATTGTAACGTCAAAACACGTCTCGTGTTTACATTTATACGTGTGAATTGACGTGTTAGTGACATTTTTGTGGCTACGCGGGCTCCGCCCACTCCCCCGTTCTATTATGTATGTATTATAGTATTCTGTGATCTCATATCACATCATGGATATCGTAAGAGGCGATAGAGATAAATGAAAAACGAGATGGGCAATAGCTTCCTTATAACAACTCGAATTGCAATCGCCAACCATTAAAGCCTCCTATGAGACAATCTGTGGCAGATGCCTATTTTCAGCAGTGTAGTTTTAATGGGCATATGAAGCGTAAGTTAATGAATATCTATACGAATAAACACAATTGAAGTGCCTGTTTGTAATGTCAAAATAATAGCTTTTAGTTTTTGCATATTTTCATATACAATTCTTATAACCAAAAACCATTTTAAAATTTTTGTTTGTCTGTGTGTCTCTCGTCTGTCTGTCTGTTTGTTCCGACTAATTTTCGTAATGGCTGGACCAATTTTGAAGGCTTTTATAACTACTTTTATAACGTCTAAGGCTACTTTTATTTTAGAATAAGAATGAGGGTTCCGTGCAAAAATATTAAAACACAAATACATTCTTGATAATATCCACGCGGATAAAATCACGGGTAGTATTCGTAGCAACTACTTATAATAAACAATATTATAAGTAGTTGCTATAACTGTAGCGTGTATCTACCCCTCGTTTCCAGTAAAAAGGGTCTATGGGGCTCTACACTAACCACACAAAACACAGTAGCTTTGAGCTGTTATTTTACGCTGGTTCTTGTGAGGGCGTGGTCCTTCCTCGGTCTAGCCGACCCATTCGTGCTGCAACCATATCATAGCTGGAGCGTGGCTCTAACTCGTGCAAAAAGCGTAGCCCAGACCTTTGTTTGTATGATACTTGGAACTCGATAAATATTATAATTAAACTACCTTGCCCGGAAGACGTAGTGCTGCCCTTTTCAGTAGGTGGTGCGATGAAATTTAATTTACATAGACAGCAGTGACACCTATCAGATCACGATTCTGTGTTTTTTGTACTTAACCAACAAATATGTTAAATATGAATTACTTTGATCCAAAAGTATAGAATTTGATAATTTGACTACATCGACACCCATCGGATCCTATATTAGTTATGAACCATCGTCTCAACGAGTCAAATATATTGTGTGGTCATAAATTACACGATAACTAACGGTTAAAGTCGATCTGCCCCGGCTTGTTACGGGTGATTTCTGGATCTCGACGATAGCGCTACCCACTAGATCCAACTCTACCTAAAAACTATCTTAAATGTAACCCCATAAATGTTTCACCAATATCGGTTTCGCTTTTAGGAGAAAAAAAATTAAGAACACTTTAAATTAAGAACTCACACCGGAATTTTAATATATAAAGATATTTAATATAACTAGCTACATGCTCCGGCCTCACCTGGATTAGATCTACTAATGTGCCGTTGTCTAACAAACCCTATTAATAAAGGCCAGTTTTTTCAGTTTTTTAATCAAAGATTACAACTTTATTTATATGCATGCAAAACAAAGTGCCCCTGTTTTAGTTGCTTTAAAATATAGATTACCTTTTGATATTTTGCATCATGCACCTTTTGACGTAAGAACGGAATTATATTTACTCATAATATTGGAAGTTTTCCTGTTTCTAGGAGGATGAAATGATTTTTAATTTAAACCGAGCTTAGCGAAAACTATCTCAAACTATTTTATAATCAAAATTTTCACAAAAGTTCAGTGTTTCTTTAATTTCGAAGGATTGCGTTCCGGAAAACTTTGAGTCCATAATCTCGTGGGATTCAGTCATTTGAAGGTCATTTAATCGACTAATCTCGCAAAATTCTATAAAATGTGCTGCTCAAATGCTTACCACGACGTTGTATTAATTACTACTTTTAATCTGTCTCTCCCGTCGCAGGAAGGATTAGCCTTGATCTTACCAAACGTCTAGCACCTTTAACACAGTTGCCCGTCACTGGTCTAGATATATTATGTCTGTAGTAAACAAGATGGATATAGAGACATCTACCGTCGACTGTTTTACGGTCTGACCATGGGGATCGGCGGCGCGAACGGCGAAGCGACAGGTGGGGCGAAAATTCGCGCGGCGCGATTTGAGGGCCACGGGAAATCACGTTTGCCGCCGCGACCAGATAGGCCGAGAGTGAAATGTCTTTATCAAAGTTATCTCGATATTGCTTAGAAAGTAATTGTTTTTTGATTCAAGACATAATATTTTATTTGGATGAGATTGCTGAGTACTTGATTTGAATAGGAATCGGGTTATAAATGGAGAATTCCACAACAAATAGAATGCATCTAGAAAAAAAATTCGAGTAAATACCGGAATGAATGTTGAAACCTGCGATTATATTATTGTTAATATTCAACCAGAATTGGAGATAAAAGTCCATGCGGATAGAATTTTAAGTTGTTTTTGTCGGCCCAGCATTTTTCGCGGCGAAAACAACTATAATATTTTGTTCCCTACACTATTCGCCGCGTCTGCCGCCCGACTCCGTGACTTGCACAGTACTGATTCATACATTTGCTTCAGTCGCCCGCCGCGCCGCCAGTCGCCCGCGCGATTCGCCAGGTAAATTTCGCCGGTCGTGTTGCCACTCGTCGCTACGCGTGGCATGCTCCATACATTTCTATACATTTGATTTAGTCGCTAGACGCCTCGCCGTTCGCGCCGCGTGAATTTTCACTACGGCGAATGTCCCGTGGCCAGGCTGTTAGTGATGGTTTCTACGCCGCTTTATTATTAAGTACCCGGTTGACCGAGCTTTGCTCGATATTTTTCGCTCGTTTTTTTTTAGTTCGTGTGTTTTGGAAATTATATTTAGACACAAATTACATACTGATGAAATACGAATAATATTTTTTGATCTTAGCGACATAATAGAAAAAAAACTGAACTGGTTATTTGAATAAAAAATCATGAGTGCAATTAGTTTAATTTAAACTTTCGTGTTTTTAAAAAATACTAAAAAAGGGCTCGAAAAAATAGATGTTCTCAAAAAAAAAGGCACTTGAAAAAAAATTAAAAAAGTCGGTCGGTCGGTCTGGGCTCGAACCATGGTATTACGATTTTGTGACCGTCCAATATACAAATTAAACTATTTATAATCATTAATAAACGGTCAAAATTTACCTTCTTATTCTAACGATATTGTAGCAGTTTTTCATTGCCTAAAACACGGACAAAAAGACATTTTCTAAAAATAAATCCTAGCTAGATCGATTTATTGCCCCCAAAACTCCCTGCACAAAAAAAATTATGAAAACCGTTTGATCCGTTTCCGAGATTCCGATATATATATATATATATATATATATATATATATATATATATATATATATATATATATATATATACAAGAATTGCTCGTTTCAAGGTATAGGATTTTTTATACTTAATTATTACTAATTCATTGTAATCTATTAAGAAATAAATTTATGAAATAGGTACTTTACAATTATTTCTAATTTTGATGTTGAATTGCTGTATAGTAGGTATTAGGTTAATACTATAAATTATAATACCTTAATATATAATATCAAATCCAATTTACATACAAATTAATGTGATAATTACGCTTTGCTTCAATCACTATTAATTTATTATAATTGCAACAAATGGACATGTTATAGACCAGATAGAATAAGCCGTCCATAGTAACAAGCATTTGGAAAGCTTACAAATTTATAGTAGTCATTGTATACATAGATATTTAATGTCCTCTGCAGTGAAATAATAAGTAGCCAAACTCTATAATAATTTTGTTTTGAGTATTACTACTTCCAAATATATTACTTTTCAATAAAATTGATTTCATTGTTTGTTAAATATGTACAAATTAAACGTTATATTTATTGAATTTCATTAAATATAAAAGCTGCGCGGATCAACACCGACAGACAAACATTCCGCGGGATGAAATCCCTGTCCCGACATCGTATCCACATCCAGAATACGATATTCGTTTGACATGGTATTCCGCATTATTACGTACATTTGCTTACATTAACTAATGTTCTATACAACGAAATCATTCTAATTCAATGTAAATTGAGCGACATCATAACATTGACCTATATCGAATAATGATTTCCTACTAAACATTGTAAATAATAATATAATTAAAACTAAACCTAAGTATACCACTGCATATACACTACATACATAAATTATATACTCTAAGCTTGATCTGCGAAGATCGGACCAAAAATTAAGGTAACTGGGCTAACTACGACATCGGGACGTCAAAGATCTTAGTCTCCCCCCCCCCCCCCCCTCCGGTCACCATGGGTGTTAAAAAACACACGATAATTATTTTGGACGAATAATTCGTCAATAATAATTTTATTTTCTGGCTGTAAACGTCGGGAATTAAAAATAAGTTAATTATACGCGATAAAATCCGTATAAATAGTTTTATTCAATATAACATCGAATCCCTTCAAACAAAAAATTATGAGAAAATATTAGACACTTTCTAAATATGTCCGTTGAATTTTTATCTTTAACTCGAACTTGTAGAGCAACTTAGGAAAGGAGAAGCCATACCGATTTTCCGATAACAAACTGTTTGTTATTATTTGTGGGGGAAATCTACGCCTTGCACACTTTCTCAGACTGCCACACAAGAATAATCGTCTGTCACTAGGAAACTCACACGTAACAATGAAAAAAAAAATACATTTATAATTTCACACACTAATAAATACATTGTGTTGTTGCTTACAGCCGTGGCTGTAATAACTGTCGATACGCATTATCGATGAAAATGTGGATATTACACAGGCTGCACTAAAAGTATCGGGAATGGAATATTTCCACTGTTCCTTTCATATTAAAATCTTTGTAGTTGAAAATTCCTTGGTTTTAAAAATCGAATACCATTTATTTATTTCAAAAAAAGATTGTCGGTCTTGTCACAAGGATTTGTCAAACTTGTTTAGTCGTTGAGAAAATGGAATTGACTCGAAAAAATTCAAGATCGATGATTTATTATGACTTTCGAAGTGGTTTAACACAAAAACAGTGTGTTGACCGGATGATTTCTGCATTTGGTGATGAATCCCCATCCAAAAACACAATTTATCGCTGGTTTGCTGAATTTCAACGTGGACGTGTCAAGCTCAGTGATGATCCCCGTCAAGGTCGTCCAAAAACTGCAGTCACCCAAGAAAACGTTGATGCTGTGCGTAAACTGATTAAGGAAGATCGACATATGACATACCGCGAAAATCAGGCAACTTTAGACATTGGCATGAGTCAAATACAAATAATCTTGCATAAACAATTAGGTGTAAAAAAGTGGTTTTCCCGATGGATACCGCATTCGCTCTGTGAAGAGCAAAAAGCGTCTCGCGTTACTTGGTGCGTCAGAACTCTCGAAAGATTCCACGCAGGATCCTCAAATGCTGTATACTATATCGTATCAGGTGACGAATCTTGGATATACGCGTACGAACCCGAAACAAAAAACCGGTCACGAGTTTGGGTGTTCGAAAATGAGTTAAAGCCAACAAAAATTGTTCGTTCACGGAGTGTTGCAAAAAAAATGGTGGCCACGTTTGTCTCCAAAACCGGCCATGTTACGACTATTCCTCTTGAGGGACAAAGAACGGATAATGCAGAATGCTATGCTAGCATTTGTTTGCCACAGGTCGTTTCTGAACTCCGTAAAGAGAACTGCAACCGCCGCATCATCCTCCATCACGACAATGCGAGTTCTCACACCGCACACAGAACAAAAGAGTTTTCAGAGCAAGAAAACATAGAATTATTAGACCATCCGCCGTACAGCCCCGACCTAAGCCCTAATGATTTCTATACTTTCCCTAAAATAAGGAATAAATTGCGTGGACAGAGATTTTCATCACCTGAAGAAGCTGTGGACAAAACGACCATTTTGGAGACCCCAACTTCCAAATGGAATGGTTGCTTCAATGATTGGTTCCATCGTATGGAAAATTGTGTCAAAATTAGCGGAGAATATTTCGAAAAGCAATAAACACATTTTTAAATAGTAATATTGTGTCACTTCCTTGATTCCCAAAATTTTCTGTGCCGCCCTCGTAGATTTTTTTTTAATTTAAATTCAAATAAAATATTTTTTTTAATTTATTCTTTTTTTTTAGAACCTTAATTTCTGTTTCAGCTAATTCTTGATTAGGATGTTGAATTGGATTAGAAATCAACTTATTAAGATTTATCATCCTAATTTCCAATTCTATATAACGAAGAAAGGACTTTTATTACTACTATTTTTTTATAGAAGAGGGGGCAAACGAGCATACGGTTCACCTGATGTTAAGTGACTAGCGCCGCCCATGAACATCAGCAACGCCAGGGGAATAGCAGGTGCGGTTCCAGCCCTTTAGAAAGGAGTAAGCTCTTTTCTTGAAGGTTTGAAATCGGTCATCGGAAAAATCGCCGATGGTAAACTATTCCACAGAGAGGTCGTTAGCGTAAGAAAACTCCTAGTGAAACGTACAGTGGTGGACCGCCAAGCACCCAGATGGTGTGGATGGTATCGGGAGGTTTGCCGCGTAGTGCGTTCATGAAATTTGACAGCTGGGATTAATCCGAAAAATTCCTCAGAGCACTCCCCGTGATAAATGCGATAAAATACGCAAAGACATGCAACATCTCTTTGCAGCGTCGAACCGAGCCGATATTATATTTACCTATCAATTAACAAAGAAACTTAAAGTGTATTTGCTCTAAGTCAATCTATAATTGGCTATTGCATCACAGTGCGGGGTGGTGCAGCTAAAACTTACCTGATTGAAGCGGAGAAAGCTCAAAGAGCAATCCTCAAAACTGCAGGGATGTCCTCGTCGTTAGTAAATAGTTATATTAAAAATAATAACCACAAAGCCTTCCGAACTGAATTACGATTCCAATCTCAGCATTACTAAAAGTAGAAAGGACAACGAATTGTTCTACGAATGTTAACAACAAAATAAACAAGCTGCTATCTATTTATCTCCTACGTAAACATAAATATGAAGAAAAAAACACAAAAACTGGCTCACATCAAATCTTTAACATACGAATCCACTGAAAATTTCTTACATTCTCAACTATAATATTGCACACATTATATTATATAAATGTAATATTTATATGTTCTTTAATCTAAAATATGTATGTATCTACATCATTATTATATATATTGGCTTTGTTATATTAATCCTTCATTTTCCTTAATGTCCTCATTCAATGAAAGTAATGATTTCTTCAGTATACTATACAAACGTGTAAGTTAAAGTTGTACATTCCGTGAGGTGGGACCAGGTCACGAGAAATTCTTGGCGTTGAAAAATTCTTGAACTAGTATAGAGAGTAAAAGCAAAATATCGCGGTTGAGGTTATTACTTAGCTCGTAAAAGCTTCCCACTTTTCCATTATTTCTTCAGTTGACACTTAATACGATCTGTTTCTTCAACGGAAACTTTTTCAAGAACCATCCGTTCTTTGTCTATCAAAGATTTTTCATCCAGATTCTGATTTTCTTTAAACTTGCATCGTTATTTTTTGAAAATGATTTTAGATTATTTTTTCTTTCTGAAAATATATCTGTTGCATTTTTCTTTCTTTTGGCTTAAGTGCAATGGTGAGAATCAAATTATAAACTTCAGATGTTTCCTTAGACTGAGCTTGATAAATAAATAGGATCTTTTAAGCTGTTATTATCTTCCTATGCAGCTTACTCAATCTCAATTATAATATAGTAGAAATTACTATTTGATAAATAGTTATCTATTCATTTTAACCAAACATAATATTATCTTCAGTAAAATATTAAAAGGAAATTGTCAATGAATCGGGAATAGAGGGAGTGGCACTAACGTCATCGTAAGATCATATTCTGTCATCTGGTACCCATATTAAATGATAATTGATGGCTCTAGAAAAATTTGATTTACCTTGTATATTTCTTGAAGTGGAAAACCGAGCTTCATTTCACAACTATGACTAACCATCCCCTACACTATACTATATCTTCGTCCTCAGGGCTGACGACGCATTCGCAGTCTGTAGCGGTTTGTTGGCCTTGAGTTCGCAAACATCCATAGAACATAGTTTACTTACCACAATATTAATATGACATTTCCAGAGGTCTGGAAATGATCTGAGAGAATGACACTGTTTATTGTGAGAAGCCTGGTAAGCCTGTTATTACAAAAGTACTTCATTATCTATCTTAAACTCTGATCTTCGGGAAATCTGCAATAAACAAATTAAAAAAAAAACGTGCGTGCAGTTTACACGCGACAGAACTGAAACCTTCAAATGAAATGAAATATAAAATACAAATACTTTACGGCAAATTATTTATTTAGTATTATAATTGAAACTACAAATTCGGCATAAAATATAAGAAAATTTAATTTTATAGTAAATAAATGTAACAATCCTTTTAATATATACATTAGACACATATATATTATATTTTCTTTTGAGTAAAATTATATCCTCTATATGTATATATAACGCTATATGTATATATACGCTGTATAGCGTACTTGTATATATAGAGGTCAGTGTATCAAGACCATCGCTTGGTGACAGCGACAACTCGGATACCGACTTATATCAGTCGCTCGAACGAATAGCATATTATTGCATGAGGGCGAGCCTCTAATTACTCTAAGGGGCGAGCGGCATGTGTTGGTAAACGAATTAGAAACAACACGTTACTATGAAATATTTTATTATTGTAATTTTTAATAATTAAAAGAAATTACTAGTAATACGTACTGTCATTCAGAATTACTAACATATAAAAGATAAGGCCACCTTTTTATTCATGTTTTTCAGGAAAAAACTAAGCAATATGGAATTTTTGTTGGACGTCGATTCCGTCGCGCAACTAAACTTAGTCCAGTGAGCAATGTGGTTGCACTACGCTAGTAATAAAGAAGTCAACGGGTTGCACTAGTTTTATTGCACGCTTAGGACCGCTGTGTCAATTTTGGGTTAAGCGGTGTCAGTGATAGTATCAGCGATTGAAGAAGGGTGTTACCTAAAT
This sequence comes from Parnassius smintheus behrii, assembly GCA_036936625.1. NCBI lineage: Eukaryota > Metazoa > Arthropoda > Insecta > Lepidoptera > Papilionidae > Parnassius > Parnassius smintheus. Next base: position 38,788,837 of record JAUPFT010000010.1, read on the forward strand.
AAATGTATAAAATAATTTTCAAATCTCTAACGTAATGGCAGCCCCATTAAATAAATATGCAATAGTATATAACAAGGCTATTGTAAAAAAATTACATTTTTTTATCTTTCATTGCAGCCTAAAAAAAATATTTTCTGTTGAACAAAGGATTACCCCATAGAATACATGAGATACATAGAGGCAGAAGGGTTTAGTAACCGCAGTTTGTAATTAACATTAGTATTTAATATTTATCAAAAATATGTTGCCGCGTATTTCCTATCTCAGTTTCCCTATATTGCCTGTTACGACACCCACGGTGATTTTACGGTGATGGTATGGGTTGGTGAAGCGAAAAAGAATACTATACGCCTAGAAATTGACTAAGGAAATTGAATAATGCATATTTTCTTAATATGCTCTTCGAATGAAATTAAAAATAGACACAAGTGTTTGTTTTGTCCTATTCGCCATCTGGCATGATATCGTAGCTATATTTAAAAATCGTCGACTGATACGTCGGAAACTACGAAAAAATTTCAGACAAAGAAGAGATAAAAAGTGAATAAATTGCGTTCCCTTCCTTACAAACGCTATTCTTTTTTTTAAATAATTTTACTGTATAATGTTTAAATGTGTCGTGTGTATCACCTATCCTAGACAAAACACATTTTAAATATTTGACAACAAATTACAAATCCAACAGACTAAAGTTTCTTTCCACAGTACGGAATTCCTCTTATTTGCAATTGAGCCACCAATTTTCTTGTAGATAGGAGTATTAATGTCGTAATCGACGGTGCATGCTCCGACTCCAAGTCTGTTGATGCTAGTTTTTAAAAAGCTGCGCGCTCTCGCTTTCTGCATATCAATGATATGTTGCATACCAGTAAACTTCATTGTTATGCACTGGGGATTCTTTATATACTGAAAATTCTCGGGAACACGTTGTCGAGTGTCCTATCAAACTCAAGTCAGAAGACGAGTTTTTGTTAAACAAAGTCTAGCATCAGGGGCGACTAAATCTAGTCCAGTTTAGTCCCCAAAAAAAAAAAGAGAGTGCATGTTTGTCACATAAAAAGAACCTATTTGTTGTATGTTCTCAATTTCACTCCTCTTGCTGCACCGGAATAGTTGGTGTCACATTTCGTGAGAGATGTACAACTCCGCCGATACTTGAAATGGAAGGCCAAACTGGCATCAAAAATACCAAAAAAAAAAAAAAAATCAAATACAAATGCGTAGTGTGCTCACCGTTTGTAGCTTTATAAAGCACAGGTTTCTAAATTCATTTTGAATCATTTTTAAACTCCTGTACAGGAAAAAGTCATATTTCGTATTTCCGTATAATTTTTGTTTAGTTTTCTTGGATAGGTTACAAGTACCCTCACAGTTTTATCCTTCACAGAGGGGTATGTGCTAGATAAGAACTGACTATTGCAATAACGTACATATGTAGAAGTTCTAATATAAACGTATACTTAAATCTCTTTGGAATCGTTTACAACCGGTGATTTTTCCAGACCGATACGATTTAGGCGGTAGTCACTTACAATAAGGTGTGCCGCATGTTCGCTTGCCCTCTCTTCTGTAAAAAGATACACTTAAACGGTCTTAAAATACCTTATACCTCTTTTGTCCTTTTTCTATAAATATATTTATATTCAGTGCGTAGTGAAAAAACCTATGATAAATATACTGAATATATAGTGACGAAAATTTCTAATTATGTACTTATTATTGTTGATTACTGTATACATAAAATCTGTTGCATAATTCGTATATCGAAATCGATAAGTATTTTTAATACAAATCGATAAGGTAAGTATTTTTTATAGAATAAAGTCGACAAACAAGTACACAGTTCACCTGATGGTTAGAGGACACTGTGACGCATAGACGTCTAAATATATTCTAGATTACGAATCAAAATGCAGATGCATTATCGTTTTATACGAGGTAGAGCCACACTATATATATATATATATATATATATATATTATAGTTGTTGCACGTATGCGACCGGGGAAGTACCACGCTCTCACAGAATACCAGCGTAAAATATCAGCTTAATACTGCTGTATTTCGTATGGTGAGTGTAGATATCCGGAGAACCTTCGTTACTGGAAACGAGGCAACTTAGTCCTCAGGGGTGGTTTTCCTCAATTCTTAATTGAGGAAAAATGTAGATGTCGATTGGCCACAGCATCCACTTACCATCAGGTAGACTGTGTGCTCGTTTGTCAACCTTATTCTATATAAAATCCCTGAGGAATAAGCTAGAATATTTTGTTTCCAGTAAAACGTCTACACTATTCATACGAAACTCACTGATATTCTGTTAGAGTGTAGTCCTTACTCGATCAAGCTAAACCATTTACATCATCATCATCATCAGCCTGCGGTAGTCCACTGCTGGACATAGGCCTCCCCCAAGGCGCACCATTTAGCCCGATCTTTGGCTACAAGCATACGGTTTCTACCAACCACCTTGCGACAATTGTTGCTCCACCTGGTCAGGGGGCGTCCCACACTACGTTTACCTACACGGTCTCCATGACAGACACAACCAGCCCACTTCAGTTCACAAACACGGTTGGCTATGTCAGTAATCTTGGTAATCCGGCGGATTTAGTCATTCGAATTTTATCTACCAGAGAAACTCCGAGCATAACTCTTGTCATAGCGTCGCTGAGCAGCTTTGAGCTTGTGGAGTAGCTGGCCGGTATCCACGTTTCGGCATCATAAGTGAATACGGGCAGATCGCACTCGTTGAAGACTTTTGTCGTCAGACTTAGCAGTATGAGTGAGAAAACCCAACCCAATCTTGTTGCTGAAAAAATATGGTTGCAGCATGGCTCTAACACGTATAGTATATTTATTATATCTCTGTTTATTGCTTTATATTCTTTATTCATCACATTATGATTTTAGCGTTATTATTCGAGTATTTTTGGAGGGCGTACAAGCAATCGATTTATGAATGCCGATCTGTCATCTTCTTCACGAAATAATTAAATGCCGTGAAGAAAACTGCATGGCACTGGCTACTGGTATAAACAATATTTGGATTATATAATAAATCTACCAAAAACGAAAGGCGAGCCTGTACCTTACATTAAATCTATAATATAAAAGTTTCTAATATACATTACATGCCATATTGTGTCAAACATCAAATGCTAAAGCCAGGCTTCACCATTACGATAAATTATTTAATAGGCTATTATTTATTGTTGAGTTTTTGCTTTAAAATAAAATATTCTTTATCTTATTTGAGTAAAAAAAATTAGTTATTGAAGCTGAAGTATCACTTACGAGGTTACAAATTTATTCAACATCGCAAAGAACTTTGTCGGTAGCTCTGACGATAGGCAGCCAAATATAATATTAAATTACTGACTAAAATGTCTGTCTCCTTAATGCACGCACAATTTAGTTATGTTTCTGAGTATACCAATTTGTTTGCTTACACGTGTAAGCCTTCCAACCTTAGTAGTTTTTCTTTAACTATAATTAAATATCATCATCATCATTACAACCTTTCACCAGTCCACTGCTGAACATAGGCCTCCTCAAGAAATTATTTAATTTATTCGTTAGAATATTTGTGATTGGATTTGTAAATGGATGATAGATGGAATAGTGTAATTATTTAACTCATTTTTTGTAAGGAATGTTAGGAAAAAAAATATTATATTGAAGTAGGTACTCCAAGAAGATTTTATTATATCGCTGTTACCCATAAACGCAAAGCCGGAGCATTTATCGGGCAGTTATCGAGATTTAATTAGAAATATTTCTTTCATTACTGTCGCAGCATGGAAATGTACTCTCCATGAATAAAAAATTAGCAAAATAATTTCTTTTTTAGTGATATCTCAAAAAGCTAATGTTAGTTAAATTCAACGTTTATGTTCAATACCGTTTATATAAAAAAATATTCATCGGAAGCTTACGTTTAAATAAAATAATACTAGAGCTCCTTCTAATCTTTGAATGAATATTTTGTTTTGTTAATTTTTATTTGTTTTTTTTTTGTTCCTTATTGTAATACCCTACAACTAAGGTAACAATTAGTGGACTTAATGATGCTTGTAGATATTTTCTACCAATCATTTCATAGCGTGGTGAGCTGTTGTGGCAGGTGCAGGCTGCAGAATTCTGTGAAATTCGTTGGTACACTAATTTTATGATTAGACGAGGACCGTGGAACTCTGTCATAAGTTAAAAAAAAAAGAAATTGAAATCTTTCCTTAAGACACAAAGGAGAGGCCGTGTTACATATTGTGGAAAAAAGAATAAGCAGAATTCTAGAACTACACCTCTGTTTAGTTGTAACCAATTTAAGGCGATTACGATAAACAGAGACATTATCATACTTTCGGAGCCAGTATACATATCTAATGTAGTTATTGGGTGCGTTCGGCAGAAAAAAGCGCTAGCAAGCGCTTACTAGCGCTAAAATAGTTTTCGGCCAGGACACGATTGCTACTTTAGTAGCGTTGACACAATCCGCCATTTTGCTTATTTAATTTGTTTGTTTTGAAGTAGAGTTTATAAGTTGTTTTTTTGCAATATTAGTTTTAAGTAATATAATAACATGAATAGACATATACATTTTATTAAAAATTCATGATTGGTAAGTTTTTAATATGAATACTTCACAAAAATATATTTAAATTAGGTTAGGTTCCCCGATTAAAACTAACATCGTGTCCTAGAAGAAAATATCTACTTACGATCTGACAGCGCTTACCGCTTACGATCGCCATTTTGCTTACAAGCGCTTGCTAGCGCTTTTTTCTGCCAAACGCACCCATTAAGGAGGTGCTCTAGTATGTTGGCTACATCTTGAAGCAAGCTTCCATTAGAACATTCTACAAGCCGCCGTGGATGATTAGTCAGTTCTGACCATCTGTCAAGTGTCATATTTCTCTACAAAATGCTGGAGTGTACAATCTAGATTGTGAATGTGGTTTCTCATACATAGGGCAAACAAAAAAAACAATTAGAACTCGCGTCAAAGAGCATATAGCTGACCTGAAGCATCAACGTTACGGGAAGTCCGCAGTTTGTGATCATATCCTAGGCGTCCCCAACCATAACGTCAGATTTGATAGACCATAAATCCTCGCGAAAGAACATCTATTCCTACCAAGAATGATACGTGAGCGTATTGAAATTAAAAAAACATCCAAACTTCAATAGAGAAGGAGGCTGGGTCAATCATTATAATTACAATAGGCTGCAATAAATAAATGTAAAAAAAAACACGAAAAATATAATCATAATTTTAGTCCAACAAAGTCGTTCGTGATCTTATATACCGTGGATATTTCGAGCCGAGTATTTCTTAATTCCGCTGGCACCAAGAATCATCCACTACTGTTATTGGTTAATTTCCAAGAAAATGTTTCCATTGGGACGAAATTTATTGCATATTTTTTCCTTTTCTGGCAAAAGTGAAATATAATTAGTTTAATAATTATTATTATAACGTATTTACAGCATGATATATTTGCAGTTAGTTTTCAGAGGTGACAGCGCACCAACGCAGTGAATGAGTGTTGAGGTAGAAGTGGACTATATAATAATATCTAAGTACATGAAATGCAGATTCTCTAATGTCACCACCAAAGAGCCGTGGTAGTTTAGATGGTTAATGCTTGCTGTAAATATAACAGAACGCGGGTAACCCGGGTTCGATCTGCGACGGCACCAATAAAATTGTTAATTGCAATTTAAGTGCTGTTTTACCACGTGCTCGGCGGTGAAGGAAAACATCTTGAGGAAACCTGCATGTCTGAGGAATAAGAAAAAATATTTCAAAGACATGTGAAGTTCGCCAATACGCATTGGGGCAGGTCGGCGGACACTTCCTTGCCCTAAAACCCTCTCAGAAATGAGGGGAGGCCTGTGCCCAGCAGTGGGACGTATACAGGCTCTAACTTTACTTTTACATAAAATGCCATGTGTGAATTTGATATTATTTCAGTTTATTAAAACCTTATATTTTAATAATTATAAATTACTCTAAACTACAATAATAAACTAAATAATAATTTATTGTTACTTTTTATTAATTAATAAATTTATTGTTATGGGGAAGTCTGAGGCCTGTAGCAGTTTAAACTAACGCAGGATTCAGAGCTTAAAAATAATTGTAACTATAATGTAGTGTGTGTTACAGAAACAGAAACAGAAACTTTTCTATTCAATGTAGATTATAACAATACTTATTCAAAATCATTTTTTTCATTTACAACTGTTAATAAATTGTTAATAAATTTCAATTTTTAAAAAATGTTAATACATTTCATTTCATTTTATATCATTGTTACTCATCCCAAGAGGGTGCATTAATTTGTGTAACCTAAAGTTTAATTTTGTGTTTAACGTGTTTAATGGAATCCAATAAAGTTTATGTACATACAACTGCCTCGTTGGTCTAGTGGTTGTAGTAGTGCGACTGCTGATCATGAGGTCCTGGGTTGAAATCCCGGGTCGGGCCAAAATCAATTATTGAGTTTTTCTGTCAAGAAATTGTCAGTAGCTGCCCGAAGTCTAGAAGTTCGCGGTGTCTCACCCCGTGCCTCGGAAAGCACGTAAAGCCGTTGGTCCTGCGCCTGATCTCCCTCCGGTCGTGTCGGTTTACCGTCCCATCGAATTATGAGAATGAGGGAATAGAGAGTGCACCTGTGCTTGCGCATACACTTGGGCACCATAATCCTGTCCTGCACCGATGGGCTAGCCTCCGTTGAGTCAGGCCACCGTGACCGAAATTCGGTCTGTAGGATGTACATACTTAGTCAATATTATATTGCGATATTGAGTATTGACTATGCACTCGCTAAACCTTTGTTTAAAAATTAAGCTACAGAACGATAGATTTAAAATTTTAATATACATATTTTATTGATTTTTACTTTTATATCACTTTTCGTTGTAATGATGACATTAAATGTTGTTAGTTGTAGTGTAAATATTATTACCAAACTTCACGCGAGCGAAGCCGCGGGCAAAAGCTAGTAGCAAATATATTCACGAACACGATGTTCGTGATTAAAAAATAGCTCAAGACTGGTGAGAATACAGTCTGTCGAGCCACATAATCACAATAATCCTCATGGTTATTCTTACAGCATACATAATAACATAACCTAATTGGGTCATGGGTGAACTGACCGATATTTTAAAATGCCAGAGGGAGATAAATGACCGTTTTATTTTATGTTCAGCCTATAAACATTTTACTGACGATAAAAATCTAACCATTTTTGAAGAGCCCATAAGAGTATGAAAAAGCTTTTACGTTTTTCGTCTTCCAATAAATACGTAGTATTCCATTTAATTTATTGAGTGAATTTGACTTTTAAATAAGCCATATAGCTTCTAACGGTGTATTTAATTAGTGCCCATAAAATCACGAAAAACAGGTTTTAAAATTAGGATTGAGATTACCATCACAGTTGAATTTTAGGTAAATAATTTAAGACTTTTAAGAAAAAATTAAGATAATTGATAGAATCAGGCGTTACTTTGCGGAAATCCATTATAATAAAAAATAAAAATATAAATTTCTTCGCAACCTTCCGCTAAACAAATACAATGATGTGTCTTACCTGGATTGAAGAGCACCTCCCGCCCTCCCTCAATTGCATGCACTAACTCCGTCACCAGTAGTCCCAGCACCACTACTCCGAACACAACTATTCCAGGCAAGACACACCATCGACGATAATACGACACGTGTTTCGCCTCTACACGAGGCATCTTCAGGTAATGTAGACTCTACGGCGGCTGACCGCTAAGACATTATGCTCTTCAATCCAGGTAAGACACATCATTGTATTTGTTTAGCGGAAGGTTGCGAAGAAATTTATATTTTTATTTTTTAGAAAAACTAGATCTAGATCTAGAGCTAGATCTAGTAAAAAAGTAATGTGCAAAATTTCAGGTAACCAAATACACCAGTAGTAGATTAGGGTGTAAGTATCAGCCATATTTTGCAGTCAAATTTCAAGAGTGTTAAGTGGCTGTTAAAATATACTCGGTAATTATTATCCGGGGCAAAACTGGAAACTAAGGCAAAGAATATATATTATTACTGAGTAACTAACATTTCGGCAAAAAAGGTTATTATATCGTAAGGTCATTATATTGCCAAGGTTTTCGTATCGCTATTGACAAATTTATGTATTTAAAACTAAAGATTTTGAAGAAAAATTTCACAATATTGTGTCATATTTTATGGCTTAACATATTTCAGTCCGAGTCTTTCACTGCTCGTTGTGAAAAGCCGCTTAAGGATAAGAAGGGGTATCTTGCGGGGTGATTGTTTGAGTCGAATCTGGTTCTGCTTCTCTTTGAATCCTCTCAGTACTTTACTGGAGGGCTGCGGGAGGGGATTTCAGCTTCGGAAAGGAGGTCCAAAGTGACCCTTCCCACCCTTTCTATATGGATGACCTCAAGTTATTCGCCTGCAGTCGCTCCCGTCTTATGGAATTGCTAAACATCACTTGTGAATTTAGTAATTCTATTGCAATGGAGCTGGGGACAGATATGTGTGCGGTCCTCCATGTTGAAAGGGGAAGAGTTGCTAACTCTGAGGGCATATACTTATCTATGCCCGTCAACTTAAGGACCCATTCCGAGGCTGAAACATACCGATACCTGGGTATGTCACAGAAAGTCGGTATCGATAAGGGTGGTATGAAACAGTTAGTTTGCGACGTGTTTTATGCACGCTTGAACAAAGTGCTTAGCAGCCTTTTGTCCGGTGTGAATAAGAAAGAAAGAAAGAAAGAAATACTTATTGCGGCACTAAGATCTATTGAGCAATAAGACACACGCATATAACATGTCATGCCTGTCCTCATGTATACCTTTGGCATACTCAGGTGAACTCAGATTGAACTTAACGCCCTGGATAGAAAAGTCCGCACTACCAATGTAATGAGGCTGTACTTGTCGCAAAAGCATGGTGGGTGTGGCTTTCTGAGTGCGCACACTATGTATAATCGCGAAGTGTGCAGCCTCCGTCGTCCTGGCGAGACCGGATGATCTATTCTATAATGACGTCATTTCTAGTTATAAAGGGCTTACCTCTCTATCCTTAGCTAAAGAGCAATGGCAGGACTCAGCAAAACATAGCATTTCCGACCGGGAGACCGTATGGAAGGAGAAGCAGCTTCACGGGAGATACTACAGGGCTCTACATGAGCCCTTCGTAGATACAGTCGCCTCCCTCAACTGGCTACTTTTCGGTGACCTCTTCGGGGAAATCGAGGGTTTTGCCTGTGCAACACAGGATAAGGTTATTAAGACCAACAACAATCGGAGATACTTTCTAAGGGATGGCAACGTCGACGTCTGTCGAGCTTGTCACCATCCCGGTGAGTCACTTAGGCATGTTATCTCCGGTTGTTCGGTGCTTTCTAACTCTGAGTACTTGCACAGGCACAACCTAGTAGCTAGATTCCTATACCAGGAGCTTTCTCTGAAATACGGTCACATGGACCGAAAATTGCCGTATTACAAGTAATTGCCGGAAGAGGTGCTCGAAAATGACCGCGCTAAGGCTCTACTGGGACCGGGCCATCATAACAGACAGGAGTATTCGGGCGAATAAGCCTGATATTATGCTGATAGACCGGGCACAGTCATGGATATTTTTCGTTGACATTACCATTCCGTATGACGAGAACTTCGTGAAAGCCGAAACAGATAATCAAACAAAATATCTGGACCTGGCTCACGAGGTGACAAACATATGGGGTGGTCTGCTGACCAAAATTATTCCTGTAGTTGTTTCTCAAAACGGGCTAATACCAGTCAGCCTATCGTGTCACCTGAGGCGGCTGGGACTCCATAACGGACTGCTCCAGGCTCAAATGCAAAGGCGGTGCTGCTCGAGCCCGCCCACATCGTCCGTCGGTTTCTTTCCCTTTCTCTCCTCCATCTGGTTAGGCTTTTATTTATTTATGTATTATTTATTTATTTACAATACAATACAATATTCTTTATTGTACACCAACAAAACATAAATATAGCAAATAATGAACAAACCATGAGGGCCAAAGGCACAACCAAAGACAGTCTTATTGCTACATAGCAATCTCTTCGAGACAACCCAAAAGAGGAAATTAATAAAAATAAAAATAAAATTAACGGGTAGAGTGCACTAAATTAAACAAAAATATACAACTTATATACTATAAAATGACAATATACTTAAGGTATATTAGTGACCATAACTAAGAGGAGGAAGAGAGAGGTGTTAAAGAGACAAATAGTGTTCCTTAATTTGTTTCTTGAACACATTTAAAGATTGAGTACTTTTAATGGACTGGGGTAAGGAGTTCCAGAGTCTTACTCCAAGAACAGCAAAAGATTTATCATAAAATATCGGGGAGTGTACAGGACATTGGAGCGAAAGTTTTCTTTGGACCGTAAGGAAAAATCGTGACAAGAGCTAAGAAATTTAAAACGTTCTTTTAGATAGGGAGGACTTGATATATTAAATAAGACATAGTAGAGCGCTGAAAGTATATGAGTATTCCGACGGAGACGGATTGGGAGCCACATGAGTTAGTGCGGTATTCCGAGACATGGTCATATTTACGAAGCCCAAATATAAACCGTATACATTGATTTTAAAGTCGCTCAAGTTTATTAAGTTGCTCCTCGGTGATATCAAGGTAACAAATGTCATCATAGTCGAGGATAGGGAGTAGCAAAGATTGTGCAAGCGTAATTTTGGTGGAAAAGGGTAAAAAGTAGTTAAGCCTCCGGAGTGAAGCATAAGCCGCAAACATTTTTCGGCTCACTGCATTAATTTTGGGTGTCCAAGAAAGACTGAAATAAAAAAGGATACCTAAATTTCTAACTATTTTATTATATGGAATAATATGGTACCATTAAATACAACGGGTTGAAGTTGACATTTTTTAATTTTGGAAATAGTTCTTGAACTCCCAATATTTGTAGCTTGCGATTTTGAAGGGTTAACCGTCAACCCATAAGATTGTATCCAGTCGAGAATGAAAGCCAGATCCTTGTTGATACATTCAACAGCTTTGGGAAGATCTTCTATGGTTGTTTGTAAATATATTTGAAGGTCATCTGCATACAAGTGGTAGAGACAACATATTTGGGATGTAATCGTATTAATAAAGATTGCGAATAAAAGAAAAAAGAGGAAAATTATTTACATTAGTATATTAAATATATACTTATGATGATGGTGAGCGCGTATTTGTTTATTTTATTACAAACATCATCGATATGTGTTTTCCAATTCAGATTCTGGTCTATAATAACACCTAAAATTATTTTTTTCAATTTCATCGATTTTTGTAATATTTAGCTTGTTTTTCTTATTGAACTTTACTGACTGAGACTTATTGAACTGATTAAAATTTGATTTTGCCAAGTAAATTTTTATATTGTGAGCTTGTAGCCATTCAATTATCTTATTTGTATAATTTAATTATACAATATAATAATTTAATTGTATCATTTACATCCAATTCGTGATTATATATTGCATTTTTATTTTTTTTTGTGATATATTCACGAGTTGACGACTCCGTGGCGCAGTGGCTTAGCAATAAGTGGCTGCGCTGGAGGTCGCAGGTTCGAATCCCGCATGGAACAAGTATTTGTATGGCCTACAAATAGTTGTTCCAGGTCTGAATGTTTGTCCTTGTGCATTTTATGATTGTAAACTGACCCTACGATACAAAAAAAATCTTAGTGTAGGGGTAACGTAAAAAAAAGAAAGATACTGCCTTGTGGAACCCCATTATTAAATTTAAGTTAGTTGAAATTATATTTTCTAACTTCTTTATTGATTAATTTTGTTATCGTGACACATTGTGTACTTTTTGTTAAATACGAAGCAATCAACTGCAACGTAATACCCCTTATTCCTATTTTTTCCATTAATTTAATAATAGATCGTGTGATATGAAGTCAAATGCCTTAGTTAAGTAAAACAGTCAATGTTTTGATAAGATGATGAATAGCTAAGTAGGTCGATTTATGTTTTTGGAAGCCATATTGATTTTTATTTATAATGTTACATTTATTGTAAAACTCTAGGAGCCTTTTATGCATACACAGTTTTCAAATACTTTTGAAAGTGTAGGTACCAAGGTAATTGGGAATAATTGCTAGCGACGTTCGTGTTTGCATTTTTGTGTATAGGCTTTTCAATGCAGAACTTTAATGTTTCTGGGAAGCTTCATGATGAAAATGACAAATTTACAAGATGAGTTAACATGTCAATTATTTCATTAATGCTTGTCTTCGATATTTACACCTACACCTCGGGATTTACAGACATAACGTTATGTGTATATGAATTTCACATTCACTTCCATATAGATAGCGTATGCCATGTGTATAAAACTTAATAGCTTAAATTTCATACCATTTTCTTCTTTTATTAACGAAAAACGTTCCCTCTACGCTAGGATTTCCTCCTGTATCATAATAAGGGCAGTTCACATACATAAATTTCACAAGGACAATAATCCACACTTGATATAATTACTTGTTGGCCATACAAATACTTGTTCTGTGCGTGATTCAAACCCGCGATCGTTAGCTCTGCAACTTATTGCTAAGCCAGTGCGTTACTGAATCATCAAAATAATTTTGATAAATATTAACAGGATTTTCGAAAGTTTTCGAGAAATTATCTCAATTATCTAATCCGTTTAATCTGTCGATAACCTTGTGAATTTATTAATGATATTTTTTCACAAAAAATCATGCTTGGAACATGTTACACGTAAATTGCCTTAATTTACAAGTTTAAAAGCAAATACAGAGGAATACACTCGTCCTAAGCTACATCTTTATGACATAATTACTTTTTTTGCGATAAGGTCAGAAGTAGCTTTGGATAACTATCAACGACTCAAGTACAATAATAATTATAAATCCAGATTTTTTAAATTGGTTTCTGCTAGAATAAGTGACTTGGACTCAGTGGTAGCGTCTTTAGACTTTAACGGCCACGCTGTATCTTCAAAAAAAAAACAACGAAAAAATAAAGTTTGAATGGTATTTTTCTAACTTTACTAAAGCGATTTGCTAAGTTTAATGTAAAAGTAAACCTCTGATGTCTAAACTAAGAAAGTAAGTTTCAAACTACGTTTTCAGATAAAAAAACAAAACTGGTTGAAAAGTAGAAACTACTTTAATGATAAAATTAATTTTGATGACCGGACACTCAAGTTGTTTGTGAGCCTGCATGTGAAGCTAGAAAGGATACACCTACCACAAATTCTAAGAATTTTAATGAAATACATGTCGATTTATTCCTTATAACCTATAGATTACAATACTATTATTAGTTTTACAGCATCTAAATGGAGTACTGAAAAATTAACTACTAAAATGTGAATCCAACAATAACCTAAAAACAAACAAAAAGCGATTTTCTAGTGATTTTCACCGGTATTATAGGTTAAAATAGTGCCCTATTGAATGATAACGTGATTTAGGCTTCGGTGTGTTTCGCTTACGGCGCGACGACAGCGCCGCCACAATACTAATAAGCTGCTAAGAACTGTTTGTTATTAGTTTTAGGTAATTCAGCATGCTTAATAATAGACTTTCACAAATTCTAGGTGGAAAAGTAAGCTTTTGTATTAACCCAAAAAATTAAAAAAAGAAATGATTGTCTTGTAAACAAACAATTATACAATTTTTAATTATGTTACATTCAAAAAAATATAACCACAGGCTTTATTATTACAATAGTAATGCGGCTCGAACCCTGTTTTCTTCCACTCAAGTGAATCTAGTAAATTTGTCCAACTCGGTAATCGAGTGAAAATAAATTTTATCGAGTCAACTCGGCGCACCGTATAGATTCAGATAGCGCTAGATAGATGTCACTACACTAATTTATTTGTAGTATAAGTCACCGCGGGCGACATCACAGGTTGCATCCAAATTCAAGTGTGCATCTGGCATGATGTAAACAAATGTGAACGTAGTTTGATTATAATATCGTGGTTGTACTATCATTGCTGATTATTTATATGTTACTTCTTATAAGTAGCGCATAACATAAAAGGAGATTGAAATATACTTGTTTGTTTAAAGTATGAATGATAACAATGAAACAACAATACAAAAACCATCAGTATGACTTTATTTTGAAAGAAAATATGTCGTGAAGAAAGTGGTTTGTAATATATGTAAAAAGCAGTTTATAGATTTCGAAATACTACAAACATGAAAAAGAACATTGAAAATACTCAAATAAATAATTATTTAATATTATTGTTTGATATTGCCACATACTACTTATTTTATTAAAGGTAAAAAACCTATTTCAAAATGCTTTAACTAAAGTAATCGCTGAGCGGATCGATATTAATAAATACAATTAACCTCTCAAACGCCAAGCGTCTAAATTTGACCGCATCAATATTCCGTCAAAATTCAAGATGGCTAATAAAGGCATTAATAGTAACTTTGCAACCATGCGCTCAATTAAATAAAATGATGTCTCTTTCCTAGTTTGAAGAGCACTCCTTCAATTGCGAGCATTAATCCCGTCACCACTAATCCCAGCACCACTACTCCCAACACCATTACTCCTAACACCACTACTCCCAACACCACTACTCCCAACACCACTATTCTAGGAACGACACACCATCGACGATAATACATAGTGGTGACATACAGGCAGAGGCCTGCATAAAATTATTATAAATTATACATTTATCATTAATCAGCCATTAACCAGATTACAGATGCAGTAATTATTGCAATTACAGCGGAGCTTCTGAAAGCGGCTGGAACACCGGTACTTAAAGTCCTTTAGAATCTCTTCAATTCCGTCTTCCATGGTGGCACTACTCCGAGGGCATGAAGCAGAAGTATGGTGGTCTTGTTCTTCAAGAAAACCGACAACGCCCTCTTGAAGAACTCCAGACCGATTTCCCTTCTGAGCCGCGTCTACGTGCTGTTTTCGAGAGTTATTACCAATCGTCCTCACGCAGACTCGACGACTTCCAGCTTCCCGAAAAAGCCGGTTTCCAAAAAGGCTTCAGTACCATAGACCACATACACACCCTGCGGCAGATTTTACAGAAGACCGAAGAGTACAATCTGCCACTTAGGCTGGGGTATGTGGACTATGAGAGAGTCTTTGATTCCGTCGAAATTTGGGCGGTACTACAGCCCCCAGCGGTGCCAAGTTGACTGTCGGTATGTCGAAGTGCTGAAGTGTTTGTACAATAGGGCTACGATGGCTACCCAAGTACAGAACCAGAGTTCGAAACCTATCCAACTACAGAGAGGTGTAAGACAGGGTGACGATATATCCCCGAAACTCTTCACCGCTGCATTGGAAGACGTTTTCAAGCTACTGAACTGGAAAGAATACGGTATTGACATCAATGGCGAGTACATCGCTCACCTTCAATTTGCCCACTATATAGTCCTTATTACAGAGTCGCTGAAGGACCAAAGCACTGTGCTCAATGACCTCAATGGTTTCTCCCAACGGATAGGTCTTAAGATGAACATGGACAAAGCTAAGATCATGTTTAATGTCCATGTCACACCTATGCCGGTAGTTGTTGGAGCACTATGCTCGAAGTTGTTGACGAGTACGTTTACTTGGGACAAATAATCCGACTAGGTAAGTCCAACTTCGACCGAGAGGTCAATCGACGGATTCAACTCGGCTAGGCAGCGTTCGGGAAATCTCGTCACATCTTCTTTGAAAACTAGAATGTACAATCAGTGCGTGTTGCCAGTGATGACCTATGAAATTGAGACGTGGTCCTTCACTGCTGGCCATATGAGGACGCTCAAGGTCACTCAGCGAGCTATGGAGAGGGCTATGCTCGGGGTTTCTCTATGTAATAAACTCAGAAATGAGGATATCTGCAGTGGAACCAGAGTGACCGACATAGCCCAACGGATTAGTAAGCTGAAGTGGCAATGGGCCGGCCATATAGCTCGTAGAACCGATAATCGATGGGGAAAAAAGATTTTCGAATGGCAGCCTCGTACCGGTAGGCGTAGTGTAGGACGAACCCCCACTAGATGGAGTGACGACCCGGTAGGCAGGAAGTCGATGGATGCAGGTGGCTCAGGACCGTGCTTTGTGGCATTACTTGGGGGTGGCCTATGTTCAGTAGTGGACTTGAAGATCTGCAATGATGATGTATTATTGACTAACTTAAACATTATTTGACTATGTAAAAGTTGTCTCACATATTATTTTCACTGGTTTTATGTAGGAGGAAAAGGTGTTATATTTTTATATAAAGAAAAAATAATATTCCTTTCTGCAGAGTTAACAACACAGCTGTCTAAGCGTAATAGAAGCATCTTATTTTATCACAGGGTATGGTCTAAAACATCAAGGTATGGTCTGAAACATACCTAATTACACTATATTATTATGCAAACTTATATAGTATAATATATTATTATTCAAATTTTATATTTGCTTCCGGTACAAGTAATTACTACATTTTTCACATAAATATATGTACCATCTATATTGTCTCTCTACTATGGCCGGTATAAATCTAGGATCCGTGTCTGGCTTACCAAAGAAGCCATTTAGTATTAAACAACTTGCTGAGTATATAAGGCACCTATTTGTACACAAATGCAGTTAAATGAATCCCTTTTCAAAGCCGATGTAGCTGCATCAAATAGAGAAGCTTTCTTAAACCCCTCGACTCAACGATTCCAAATTTTCTTTTAACATACACAAAACCCTCTTTTGTGTATGTATTTTATCTATTATTTAATTTAGATATTATTAATAAACTTAATACTTTGTCAATTTTAAGATACTGTGGCGCTGTCTTCGCACCGCAAGCGGAACACACCGAAACCTAAATCACGCTATCAAAATCCGATCCGAATCATATTCTATGACGATGATGAAGCTTGAATTTTCCGTAGTATGTTGGTTGCGTTTTCATATCACGTCGGTTAGTCACTTTGGTCGTGATAGGAAAATGGGATAGGGCACGAATTTACTGGCGCTGCGTAGTGATGTTGCATCTCTTCGCATTTTCTTTCGCATCTACCAAGGGAAGTGCTCTGAGGAATTGTTAAGATTAATCCCAGCCGCCAAATTTCGTGAACGCACTGCGCGGCAAACTTCCCGATACCATCCACACCATCTGGATGCTTGGCGGTCCACCACTGTACGTTTCAAAAGGAGTTTTCTTCCGCGTACGACCTCTCTGTGGAATAGTTTACCACCGGCGATTTTTCCAGACCGATACGACCTGGGGACCTTCAAGAAAAGAGCTTAATCCTTTCTAAAGGGCCGGCAACGCACCTGCAATTCCCCTGCTGTTGCGGTTGATCATGGGCGGCGGTAGTCACTTAACATCAGGTGAGCCGCATGCCTGTTTGCCTCCTCTTCTATAAAAAAAAAGTTCTCAGGATTCTGAATGAAGGATAGATGTAGATGTCTATGGGTCACAGCATCCACTTAGCATCAGGTGGACTGTGTGCTCGTTTATCACGTTAACCTTGCTATTTTAAAATTTAACCATGTCTGTGACTTGTCGTATCTATGTTATTGACAATTTCGGAAGTTTTAATAATAGCAAAGCATTTAATTATTTACTGTTTGTTAACCTACGTTTAGATCCATAAGGCGTATTCGGGTATTGGACGTATGTTTAATAATAATGAAAGTTTTTTATAAAAACAATTTAATAGGGATAATGATTTCTTATATTTACGCGAACACTACACATGATTAAAACTACTTTTACGGATTTTATCGCGTTTATTTTTACTTTTTATTTTTAATTCCCGACGTTTCGGGCGCTTTCCAGCACCCATGGTCACGGGGGACTGAGATGACTGACGTCCCGATGTCATTGTTAAACCCGGAGTACCTTCAGCTTTTTTAATTATTGTTTATGGTCCGATCTATGCAAAATGAACTAACTCTGTCTTGAGGTCTTGCAGTGGTATGCTTGGGTTTAGTTTTAATTTTATTGATTATAGGATCCCAAGCAGGTGGTAGTACCCAGCCTCCTTCTCTATTGAAATTAGGATGTTTTTTAATTTCAATAGCCTCACGTATCATCCTTGGTAGGAATCGGTGTTCTTTCGCGAGGATTTGTGGTCTATCAAATCTGATGTAATGGTTGGGGCCGTCTAGGATATGATCACAAACTGCAGACTTCCCGGAACGTTGATGCTTCACATCAGCTATATGTTCTTTTACGCGGGTCCTAATTGATCTTTTGGTTTGTCCTATATAAGAGAGACCACATTCACAATCAAGCTTGTACACTCCTGCATCTTGTAGAGGAATATGACACTTGACGGATGGTAGGAACTGACTAATCTTCTTCGGCGGCTTGTAGAATGTTCTAATAGAAGCTCGCTTCAAGATATAGCCAATCTTGTCTGTGACACCTCTGACATATGGTAGTACAGCAGGCACACGCTCGACTGTGGCTGGCTTCACTCGGTCACTGTGACGTAGGCGCGGGACCCGAAGCTTGTTGTCGTGCAGAACTTGCTTGACTTGCTGAAGCTCGGCGGCCAGGTGTTTGCTGTCACAGATCCCTCGTGCTCTCTGTAACAAAGATTTGCCCACGGTTGCTAACTGTGAAGGATGGTGGTGAGATTCACCGTTTAAATATCGGTTTGTATGGGTCTTTTTCCTATACACAGTGTGACCAATGGTGTTATTAGGATTTCTGATGACTAACACATCTAGGAAAGGTAAGGAATTATTTGCCTCTAACTCCATAGTAAATTGAATTTTAGAGTTTATGGAATTAAGATGTTCTAAAAATGCAGTTACTTTGTCTGATGGTAAAATTGTGAAAGTATCGTCTACGTACCGCTTGTAGATCCTTGGTGTAACAGGTGCAGTAAGGAGGGCTTTCTCCTCAAAGTCTTTCATGAATATATCGGCGACAATGGGAGATACAGGTGAGCCCATCGCCACACCATCTACTTGCTTGTAAAACTCTTCCTTCCACAATAGATAGCCAGATGTAAGGCAATGTCTTAGTAATACTGCATATTCTGCTGGCATGTTATTTTCCTCTAGTTTCCTAGTTATAATTGAGATGCAGTCTTCAACAGGTAGGGATGTAAATAGAGACTGAACATCAAAACTGACCATGGTTTCATTGTCAGTAAGATGTAGGTCTTTTATCTCACTGACAAAATGGTATGAATCCTTAGTGTGTGCTCTTGTGTGTCCTCTGAGTGGTGATAATATTTTAGCTAAGTATTGAGCCAATCTGTAAGTTGGCGAATCAATCTGACTCACTATTGGACGTAAAGGAGCATTCGGTTTGTGTATCTTTGGTAACCCATACAACTTCGGTGGAACCATGGTCAGTTTTGATGTTCAGTCTCTATTTACATCCCTACCTGTTGAAGACTGCATCTCAATTATAACTAGGAAACTAGAGGAAAATAACATGCCAGCAGAATATGCAGTATTACTAAGACATTGCCTTACATCTGGCTATCTATTGTGGAAGGAAGCGTTTTACAAGCAAGTAGATGGTGTGGCAATGGGCTCACCTGTATCTCCCATTGTCGCCGATATATTCATGGAAGACTTTGAGGAGAAAGCCCTCCTTACTGCACCTGTTACACCAAGGATCTACAAGCGGTACGTAGACGATACTTTCACAATTTTACCATCAGACAAAGTAACTGCATTTTTAGAACATCTTAATTCCATAAACTCTAAAATTCAATTTACTATGGAGTTAGAGGCAAATAATTCCTTACCTTTCCTAGATGTGTTAGTCATCAGAAATCCTAATAACACCATTGGTCACACTGTGTATAGGAAAAAGACCCATACAAACCGATATTTAAACGGTGAATCTCACCGCGTCCTCACCCGTCCTCGTCCTTCACAGTTAGCTACCGTGGGCAAATCTTTGTTACAGAGAGCACGAGGGATCTGTGACAGCAAACACCTGGCCGCCGAGCTTCAGCAAGTCAAGCAAGTTCTGCACGACAACAAGCTTCGGGTCCCGCGCCTACGTCACAGTGACCGAGTGAAGCCAGCCACAGTCGAGCGTGTGCCTGCTGTACTACCATATGTCAGAGGTGTCACAGACAAGATTGGCTATATCTTGAAGCGAGCTTCTATTAGAACATTCTACAAGCCGCCGAAGAAGATTAGTCAGTTCCTACCATCCGTCAAGTGTCATATTCCTCTACAAGATGCAGGAGTGTACAAGCTTGATTGTAAATGTGGTCTCTCTTATATAGGACAAACCAAAAGATCAATTAGGACCCGCGTAAAAGAACATATAGCTGATGTGAAGCATCAACGTTCCGGGAAGTCTGCAGTTTGTGATCATATCCTAGACGGCCCCAACCATTACATCAGATTTGATAGACCACAAATCCTCGCGAAAGAACACCGATTCCTACCAAGGATGATACGTGAGGCTATTGAAATTAAAAAACATCCTAATTTCAATAGAGAAGGAGGCTGGGTACTACCACCTGCTTGGGATCCTATAATCAATAAAATTAAAACTAAACCCAAGCATACCACTGCAAGACCTCAAGACAGAGTTAGTTCATTTTGCATAGATCGGACCATAAACAATAATTAAAAAAGCTGAAGGTACTCCGGGTTTAACAATGACATCGGGACGTCAGTCATCTCAGTCCCCCGTGACCATGGGTGCTGGAAAGCGCCCGAAACGTCGGGAATTAAAAATAAAAAGTAAAAATAAACGCGATAAAATCCGTAAAAGTAGTTTTAATCAAATTTAATAGGGAACTAAAAAAATAAGATTCAAATATGTTAAGAAATGTGAAATGTGAAATGTTAATGTTATGTTAATGAGCTCGCGTTCGTCGCGGTTACGATGATTACGTGAACCAACTCAATTTTTATAATTGTCGAACGCCATTGCTTCACGTAAAATGTTAACGCCAGTAGAAATGAATGATTAGACCGTACAAGGCGTAGTAACCCTTTTAATTGTCATATTTTGTTTTATCCTTCTACTCAGCTAATAAATATTATATTTATGGTTTTAAGCATTATTTACACTCGTTTTTTTTTTTACAAAATAAAGTAAATTGTAAATTGACACGACCGGAGAGAGATCAGGCACAGGACCAACGGCTTTACGTGCTTTCCGAGGTACGGGGTGAGACACCACCAACTTCCTGACTTCGGGCAGCTACTGAGAATTTCTGGACAGAAAAACTCAATAATTGATTTTTTGACCCGATCCGGGATTTGAACCCAGAACCTCATGATCAGCAGTCGCACTACTACAACCATTAGACCAACGAGGCATCACGCACTACTACAACCACTAGACCAACGAGGCAGTCACGCACTACTACAGCCACTAGACCAACGAGGCAGTCACGCACTAAGCCATTACCCAAACACGATTATATTTAGAGTTGACCACCTAATTGCTTAGACAGGGAAAAGCAAAATATAACTAAAAGCCTACTTCTAAAGAAACTTTATTAATCATAATATATACGGAACTCTAATAGAGCAGCGCCCGACGCGCGCTTGGTCAGACTTTTTAAGCTTTATGCTGCACACTGCTATCTTATGCGGATGTACTGTGTGAACGTCTCTACTTTGTCGTGATGGCACATACGTAAAAATGTGTGTAGTGCACAGTACTAATATAATGCATAATACCTATTTATTGCCACGTAAAATGCAAAGAAAATTTTGCTTGAAAAACTATATGTTTTAAAATAATACGAGTATTATTTGAATACAATGTAACGTTTGATAAGCCGTAAATGAAGGAAAGTGGGTTTCTCGTTTTATTATGAAAAAGAGCCTGCCCTGTGGTAGAACGTTTAATTAGAGAGACAAAAAATTATTACAAATTTATGATACCTTTAGTAGTGAAAATAATAAATCTTATCAAAGTTAGTAAAAATTACTTTGCCCATAAAAATTATGTGCCTCCCTTAATTGCGTACACAATCCCCGACCACCACCGGCACCTTAATAATAAATCTTCTTATTATTTACTAACTTGTTATCGTTGAACAGCCACGGGGAAGCTACACAGCCCTTTCTGACACCTTTATGGATGCCAAACCAGTCCGAGTAGACCCCGTTGATTCTAATACAAGCACTCGAGTCCCTATACTGAGACTTTAATGCCTGTATTAAACCAGCGCTCACCCTAAATGGGTTCAGCGTTTGCCATAACACATCCCTGTCCACTCTGTCATAAGCCTTTTCCAAGTCCATGAACGCACAAAAAACTTTTTGGTTTTTCGCCAAAAACTTCTCCGCGATCATGCGCATGGGAAAGACTTGATCTGTACACTCCATTCCCTTTCTAAATCCCGCTTGCACATCCCAAATTTTTTCATCAGTTTCTTTCATAATACTTTCAATTAGTACCTTAGCATACAGTTTTCCCACAATGCTAAGAAGGCTGATACCACGGTAGTTTTTACAGTCCTGCTGTGACCCTTTTCCCTTATATATTGGGACTATCATGGCTTTGCACCAGTCTCCCGGTACCTGCTTTAGTTCCCAACATAAATTAAACAAGGTGTACACCACGTCCTCTTCAGCCCTTAGCATTTCGAGTGAAACTCTATTATATTCGGCTGCCTTACCTACTTTCATGCTTTTCATTGCTTTCATTATTTCATCTATACTTATCTCCCTATCTCTTTCATCTTCTTTCGGAATTTCTATTTCATTTAGTTCACACGTCTCCTCACTCATAAATACGCTTTCAAAATATTCCTTCCATCTCTTTAGACTCAACACTTCATCATTCAGGATACCGCCATTCTCGTCTCGTATCGCATTCAATCTAGGCTGTTTTGATTAATACATATTAATACATAATACAGTTTTTTACTATTATAATAAAGTAAATTCACGTACGACGTCCCCCTCGCAAATAAACCACAAAATGGTGAATGATATACGTCAATACATCATAGCGGCGACAAGATTACGCGTCTGTGCGACTTCTATTTTCTTACTATTACGATTTCGAAACGGGTTGACAACCGCAGTTTTTTATTATTTTAAGTTGTTATTAGGAAGAAACTGTCGCCTCTTATGACAACCATGTAAAGATATGGGGTAGTGGATATTTCTTATATAGCCACTAAACGCTTCAAAAATAAGGATATCTGATAATCTAATTTTTGGCATTGGTGTCACGTGGAGTAGGACCGTATGATAATTAAAATTCTTAGTTTTAGTTTTTACATTACGATAATATTTTTGTACATCATAATTTTAAGTACATAAATTATTAAATAAAATGTAAAAAATTAAATTAAAATTGTTTATATACATAATATATAACACTCATTTTCTTACGAATTGCTTTAATAATTCTTGCTGCCTTTATAAAGCGAAAGCTGCGAAAACAGCTATAGATTTCACTAAGCGTTACTTCCGTTCAAAAAAGTGTACACAACCCTCAAGTCCCACCTTGTGAAGTTTTATGGTTTTACTTCAAAAATGCTTACTATGTTACTTATTTTCCCTAATATTTTTTAATAATAGAATGAATACTGGGAACTGAGAGCAAGTGATGTGCTTGTATTTGGACATTTATGCATGTACAATTTACGAGTACATTATACTATGTAAAACACTGCCGAGATACAGAAGAAAAACTACTAGTGTCCCCCGCACTAGTCCTTTTTTGTATATCATAGGAGCGTAGAATTTTTTTAAAAGAAAAGCAATATTAAAATAATATTTCAGGACTATCTTTATGAATATATTCGTTGATGCGTCTGATAGTGATCCAGTATCTTTGAATGCCTTAAACGATTGAGGTCGTTTTCAAATAATATATTTGTATTTTCGAGACGATTTTATATTGTTATTAAGGATTTGATAAATAGTAGGTGAGCAAATTACTTACAAATTCTATATTTACCGTAGACAGGGAAACCTATAGACAAATTGACACCTTCTTTCGCATTCGCACACAAAAAAGATAGATTTATGCATACGCCTTGCTTAGAAGTGAGACAGAGGGGTGTGATTGTTTGTCCCTTTCGCCATGCCGGTTTTTTTATTTAGCAAACTACACTTTGCTAAACAACTTTGACAGTACGTAGTGATCTAAGGAGTTTACAAGTTGGTTTAAGTGAGAAAAAAGTGTTTTGTGAGCTTAAGATTGGTGAATCTTGTTCAGTTCAGTTCTTAGAATAATTAAAAATGTTATCTAAATATGTTTAAAAGTCATAAAGATTATTGTATAATCTAAAACTTCGTTATCATCCTTTCTCATTCGAGGCCACGCTAATCATTAGTCTATAGGTTTCTCTGTCTACGATATTTTCGGACAAAAATAACTCGTATGCACAATATGTTGAGTTAGTGCCAAAAATGACAATATAATGGATAAGTGAGTCTGTGGACGAGTTATTAATAAATTTCATATTTTGTCAGCAAGATATGGGATCTACATCTTCTTCAAAATTAAACTATGGTCAGTTTTGATGTCTAGTCACTATTTACATGTCTTAGTCTTAAAGTCATGCATATTGACTTCATCTCAATTGTGACTATAAGCAGATAGAAAAGAACAACATGTCCGCCATTGAGCTAATATGTACTACGTACTAGAGGCGACACTGCATTCAGCTACTATGTTCCATTCAACTGCGGTGCATACACTGCACTTTAATCAGTCACTCGCTAGGCGCTTGTAGAGTTGACACGTGTTGTGTTTATTTAAAAAAAATCTCGTGATAAAAATATGCCGTCAAGCGTACTTAGATATTGCACAATTAATTCAAGAAATGTCAGTAAAAACCAAGGAATTACTTTTCATTGGTTAATAAGATACCTAATCAATAAAAAAAGTATTATAAATTAGTAATAAAACAAATTATTCCTAAGACGCCATCTTGTGTCACGTAATATAGATTATGAAATTAATCTGTTCAGATGCGACATTTCTGTGGGTACTTAAATATAGGACGAATATATTATTATACACATTTTTTTTGTAGAAACATATATGAGTTATCATAATTAGGCCAAATTTTTATATTTTAATCTGCTAATTATTCTTATATTTTATTTTACGTTTCCATATCAAAGTCAAAGTGGAATAAATTCGTCAATTTTTGACTCTCGCGTGCCCAGTATTTATGAACGGCTCTTATTCTAATTTAAAGAAATATATTTGTAATTTAATTGTTATATTAACAAGTTTTGTTAAACATACATTTAGTATGTTTTTTTATATTTGAAATAGATACCTTTTAAAATATTGAGATAAAAATTTCATTAAAATGTAATTGTGATATAATATTATATTAAATAAGCAAATATAATATACAAAATAAATGACAAAATTTAAAAAATTGTTCTCGATATAATTTACCTATTTAACAGTACAATCTTTTATTACCTACTGATCATTCTACCTATGTTTATTCTATGATAAGAAAACAAACCGCGCGAACACAGAGTAGCGCACATTTTTTGTTTGAAATAGCTGTTCTAGTACGTAAGTACATATTACTTCGATGATGTCCGCTGATTATGCAGTATTACTCAGACATTGTTTCACAACTGGCTATTTCTTATGGAAGAATGAGTTCTAAATGCTAGTAGATGGTTCGCATAATGATTCCTTATGTTTTCATGTAGATTAAAACTAAGTAATTTTACGGATTTTGTCGCGATTAATTTCACTTTTTTTAATGCCCGAGTTTTTAGGTGTTTGACAGCTCCGGGGTCATGAGGGCTATTGAGGTTTTTGACGTCCCAATGTCCATAGTCGGCGCAGTAATGGAGTTCATGAGAATCGTACTGAGGATAGAAATTGGACGGTAACTATTAATTTTTCTTTTAAACCTTTCTTATGAACCGGTATTATCTATGCCTTTTCTAAGCATGGTGAAAACACACTATAAGAGAAAGCTAAAAAGGTAATTGTGTGAGTAAGACTTACGGCACTAGATGACAAGAAAACTGGTTGACACACAACACTTGATGGTTAGATTTTCGAAAAATTAAAAATGCATGTTTCTTTTTTATTAATCCAAAAGCAATTGTTCTAATTTATAAGATACAGCGATATAATAGTGTTTTATCACACACATATGACGTGTAGTAACGGTGTAAGAATATTCGCTACACATATCATCCCGTGGGTGTAGTAAGAGGCGAAAGAGGGAAACAAATCAGGAACTGGGCAGCAGCGTCTTCCTAATAACGATTAACACGTGGTAAATTTAAAAAATTTGTACAGCCGAATCAATGTATTCGAAGTCAATTAAGTATGAATTTTTTAAGGATAACTTGAATACTACCAGTCAGATCATGATCAAATTTATGTGGGATTATATGAAATGCACCAGCTTTGTGTTCATCAAAATCGGTTCACCCAGAAAAGTTTCTGAGGTAACACACATAATAAAACATACATTTGAATTGAATACCTCCTCCGTTCTGAAGTCGGTAAAAATGAAAAGCTGCAGTTGACAACCCACTTTCGAGACTGGGCAACTAAGCAAAATCTTGGTGTTTTACGGAATACATTTTGAATAAAATGCGTAGGATTTACGTGATTTATTTATCCCTATTCCATCATCGGGTAATCAAACGCTTGCCGGTTTCCCTCTCTTTCGTTGTTGGTAAAGCCTTTTTTTTTGTCGTGGAACGCCTACGCATACCCGCCTCAAGGGTTTAAGAAGGAGGTACGCCTATCCACACCGACTATAACCTTTCCCGCATACAGGCAGGATGACGGGAACGCTTTCGCTTAAATCGGCGCCCTCAATAGCGCCAGACACCATTTTACGATCCCTTCTAAGGAAAAGCCGACTATTTTCCTATCCTCCTCCATGCCAGCTTGACGCGCCAAAATACGAAGTGCGTTATACTCCATGGCCTTTGTTTTAATCTACGCAACATACTATAGCAGTGGAAGGAAATGGGGAGATCTCCCGCCGGGCAAGTTGTTCTGCCCGGGGAGCGCCCAACACTCCGTGTAATAGCTCGGAAATGTTCTATGTATACTGTTTATGATTCGGAATTTTGATAGCGTGATTAAGGCTTCGGTGTGTTTCGCTTGCGGCGCGACGACAGCGCCGCCACATCACCCCCCTGCACAGACCGCAGGTCGATGGTACAGACTAGTTGCCGCGAATGTGCAAGTGCCAGCGGATTGCCTTGTAGTGCGGTGAGTCGAGAAGAAGGCAAGTAATCTGCGAGAGTGCCGTGAAGCAGAAGTGAGCAGTAAGGCTCAGAGCCGCGCCGAACACTGTAGCGCAGAGTGTAGCTTGAAGCAACAGGAAGCATTATTATTCCAGTGCAGCGATGAACCTTGTGAAGCTAGAGCGCTGCGCCGCCACAATACTTCCTCCCTCTCCAGAGTCCATTACGCAGAAATTATGGGGTCAGGGAAAAACCAGTAACCAGAAGCACCAGCCTTTCCAACACGTACCACACAGGACGCCGAAGGTATGGTATATTTCTTATCAGAAAAATTCATGAAGTGACAACGAAGTTCATAATAATCTCAAAGAAAGCATCGTACTGGTATATGACTATGCATTGGAGCCCATTAATATAGAAATATTAGATTTATCTTTATGGGTTGGCCAACAAGGCCCTGCATTAATTAGCGATACGTAACTGGGGCGGGTGTGGTTAATCCAATTGAACAGTTATTTATGAGATCCACTCTTGTTCTAGGCAATACGAAGACATCACTTAAATCAACCGTGGAAATCAAAAGTGTAAAGCTTCGATGTGCATTATAACGTAACAACAAATATTTATTGTCATAACCTAAACATCTACATACATACATACATACAAATAAATAAAATTGAAGTTTCTATCTGTAATATCGAAATAACTGGCTTACATTGAGCCCAGGGCGTATTTCTGTAGTCTCACAGTCTAACGGGATGTGTATCAGACAACCGTGGGAGGGATTAGGTGCAAGAACAGCGGCTTTACATGCTACGAGGCATTGGGTAGAACAGCGCCAGCCTCCCGACTCCAGGCTGCTACTGAGAGTCTCTTGACAGAAAATTCCAATGCCAGCAGTTGCGTAATTATTGCCCAATTTGCTATTTTTAAATTATTTGCATGCAGCGACGCTTGACACTAAAATTGGAAACGATTCATTGTGTTGATATTTATACGTGTGAATTGACGTGTGAATTGGCTACACGGGCTCCGCCCACTCCCCCCGTTCTATTATATATGTATTATAGTATTCTATGCTAGTTGCAACCGCATGCTCACTAGACCAAATTTAGTTGCGCGACTGAATTAATGTCCTATGAAAATGCCAATGCTCAGTTTTTTGCTGCAACAAGAGACCTGCCACGACTTCACAAAAAGATGACGAGGCAATGACTTTTCATCGTAAGTAACTCTTAATGACATTTAATATGACGATGATATGATGATGACTTGATGACTTACGGATCAGAGACGTGGTCTTTCACTGCTGGCCGTATGAGGACGCTCAAGGTCGCTCAGCGAGCTATGGAGAGGGCTATGCTCGGAGTTTCTCTGCGTGATAGACTCAGAAATGAGGATATCCGCAGTAAAACCAGAGTAACCGACATAGCCCAACGGATTAGTAAGCTGAAGTGGCAATGGGCCGGCCATATAGCTCGAAGAACCGATAACCGATGGGGAAGAAAGGTTCTCGAGTGGCAGCCTCGTACCGGTAGGCGTAGTGTAGGGCGACCCCCCACTAGATGGAGTGACAACCTGGTAAGACATGCAGGAAGTCGATGGATGCAGGTGGCTCAGGACCGTACTTTGTGGCATTACTTGGGGGAGGCCTATGTTCGGCAGTGGACTTGTGAAGGGCTGTAATGATGATGATGATGATATTTTAGTAATATTCATATTCATAGTAATATTTATTTAGAATTTGAATGTATCTTAAACCGGTATAGAAAACAAAAAATGAATTTATTAAAATGTTCTGTACAACATAGTTACTTTCCGGCCTGAAGAGCATAGAGGGCTAATAAAATTACAGGCTGTGTCGTATTTCATTTAAGTCCTCAGAGGTGACAACGCATCCATTACCTTTTTGTTTGAAGTTGCTGCTGATGTCCACGGGCTGTTGTAACCACGTACCATGTAAGTGGGCTGTAAGTTAATTTGTAACTTCATTACAAAAAAAATATTCTCCAGGTCACCTTAAGGAAGAACGTATTTTTAAGGTGTTCGTATTTGTTGCCCGTGATCTAACGTAGGTACCAGTAAAATTACACTTTTTATTCTTCCATGATTACATACAAGAAATACAGTGAACAATTTTTTACCGCTACACTAACATATTTAATAAACAATTGAACTAATATCGACATGTTTAAAAAGTTTCCAAAAACTTTTTATAAAGATAATATTAATGTTTTACTTTTTCGTTTATATCTCAATAGTTACTTTGGTAAGAAATTGCATCCCTAATTGTAAAACTTGAAAGTTTGATATTTTTTATAACGATTCAAACATTTAAAAGAATACATATTATAATACCTTCCTCTATGTATATATCTATCTTTGATTGTCTCGTTGGTCTAAAGGCAGCGTGATTATATGGTCCTGGGTTCTAGTCCGGTCAGGTCAGCCGAAAATGAGTTATTAGGTTTCTTTTGTCAAAAAATTCTCAATAGCAGATTTGAGTCAGCAAAGTGGCGGTGTTTTACCCCCCTACCTTGTGAAGAACGTAAAACTGTTGGTCCAGTGCCTGATATCTCACCGGTCGAGTCGGTTTTCCGTCTCATCCTGCTTACGCACATACCCGTATACTCGTACTATACTCTTATTATACGCTAACGGCCGAATGTCCGTTGAGACTGGTCGCCGAAATCAAAATTTGGTCTAGGGTTTCGACCCAAACTTTCAAATTTTTTATACTAAATACGCAAAATTACTTAATATAAATAGATTTAAAAACCGCTGCCAATATAACATAGACCATTTCACATTAATAATTTCTTTGATCAGAGCAATCGACGTCGGTTTTTTAATAGAAAAACTGATTATATTATAGAATTGAACAAAACTAGGGAATCGAAGTGATTGCAAGAAAACCACTTTATGAAAATTAAAAAAAACTCAACTTTTGGGGTTTTCTCAGAATCTACCATGCCGATTCGGACTAAATTCAAAAACATCTAAGTTCAGCAAGGCTCTT
Organism: Parnassius smintheus behrii; assembly: GCA_036936625.1. Lineage (NCBI taxonomy): Eukaryota > Metazoa > Arthropoda > Insecta > Lepidoptera > Papilionidae > Parnassius > Parnassius smintheus. The sequence continues at coordinate 38,819,022 of JAUPFT010000010.1, forward strand.
TCAGATATCTTTAATCGCTTTTCGATAAGATTTTCATATGGGGAAGTTAAAAATAATTAAACAAAGTGTACGTTTTTCTACTTCATTTAAATAACATGCACATCCTTGACATGATACCAACGATACCGATACCGATCGTTACCATAAAATATACAGAACATTCAAAGGGCAGCATTTTATTTATACGATGCAGAACGCTTTAATAAGGTTTTTTTATTGCAGCCGATAGTTACGATTCCATGATTTCACTGCAAAAATAATTATTTATTCGTGTTTTCAATCTTCATTATACATACACCTATTGGGGACGTGAGATAAGCATCTCACTAAATCATTCATTGTTTCTTATGATGAGTGTCAATTTTATGTTAATTTTATAAAATACAAATTTCTGAGAGAAATACAGATTTGCTCTAATTTAGAGGCAATCGGCTATGTAAAACGAATTATGGAATAGAGAAAATTATTATTCGTTTTAAGCACATTTTTATTAATTTTTACATAATGTCTTAATCACTGATAAAATGTATCAATAATTATTACAGATAAGGGAATTTTAATGCTAGAGTGAAATTTTGTACATGTCCGACAAGTATAAATAAAAATATTAGAGAAGGATGGCAGGAGCCTCCTATCGGATTCTGAAGGTCGTGTAAGATGAGTTTGTGAACTCACACGAGCGTCTAGCAGAACCAAAAAACGCAAGAACGAAACGTTTTTTTAAGAATATTAATTAAAATAATATCTTATATTATAAAATATGAAAAGGCATGCAATGAATGTTTTAAATAAATAATGTATTATGACACGGGGAGAAATATGATAAAGCATTTAATTTTATTCGTAAAATAACGAAAGTATAATCGAATTGTGTAAGAAAATTACAGTTTTAATTGTACTTAAAAGTTTTAATTATTGAATTTATTGGTTGTATTGTCTAAGATATGTCATATTAGTAATGAAAATTATATTAATAAAGCTTATATTCGACACTTAGGGTTTATGGCCATGAGAAATTTCTAGTAAAAATGAGAAATTTATCGTTTAATATTTTATTAATGCTTTATGTAATATGAATGTATAAATTGTTTTTTTTTTTAATACGTTTTCTTTGTTTGTGAAATATAATTGTTTTATGATATTGTCATGGACAATAGAGATATAGGTTTATTTAGTGAGTGATTGAGTAAGTGAACCTCCTGTGTTCTATTAATACCAAGTTCATGCTGCTGCTGCGGCTGGAAGTATTTCAAACAACTCGCAGCACTCGCTTACGAATAGATAATCTCTAGGAAATAGTCAGTACAAGATGGACGGACCATTTCCTAGAGATATCCCGCCTATCCGCTCCGCGCCGCCGAAAAATACGCTCTGTGAGGTAATCTATGATGGAGGCCTATGTTCGAGCAGTCGACATTTATTAGCTGTAATGGATGGAATGGATAAAATTTTGTTTCCTTTTGTAAATAAATAGTATACAATAAATTTATCTTATATATTATCAGGGTATATATATGTGCTTGCTTAAAACATAAAAACTACTTTATGGATTTGACGCGATTTTCACCATTATTGTAAGAATTTCTAGAGTTTTTATGTGCGTGTACATAAAATAAAAACCTTTAAAGACGGTACAAGGGATAGTAGAAAATTTTTGGAGTTTGTGGTCAAGTCTTATAAAGATATAGACTACATAGTCGAAAAGCTGTGAGAAATGAAATTCCCTTTTCATTCATGGAAATGACACAAAGAAGTAACACTGTGTTAATCCGATTATTATTAAGTCACTTGGAAATAAACCAATCAAATTACTCGGAACCTTCAGATGTTAGCAAGCGTATAAACTTAATTAATTTACGTTCAGTGTACAAAACCTATACATGGTTTTGAATAGAAGCAGTATTTTAGCAAATATTGCATATTGAACCTTATAGATCCGACTACACATATATATAACCATTATCCGGTAGAATTATATACTACAGAAGCGAGTAAGCTACTTATTTATATAAAGAGTGACTGACTCATCAAACTAGGGTGTTACATATAGTACGAGACTTTTTAGTTTACGGAGCAATTTTCTCGAATTTTACTGATATAATTTGTTAATGTGTATGGAGAAAAAAATAAAACAAATCACTGGACGTAGACTCTTCCTATTACAACTACGTTTGCATTCACTGAGAAAGTAGTTTTGAAAATTAGATCTCTAAAGGGGTGAAATAGGTTGTTATTTTTTATTTCTGAAATAATTTTTCAGAGAGAATTTCTTTAAATATTTTTTATAAAAACTGGTGTAATTACTTTTGTATTGAAATAATGAAATACGTGTGTTAACGCAAGGGTACAAAGTTTTCTTGGGAAAAAATATATTTTTTACTTGCAATGTGTTGAGAACCCCTCGAACGAAATTATGATAATTATCGATATAACGTAGTTAATATAATCATCAATTCAGCTCAATTTACTGGCGCCGCGTAGTGATGTCGCATTCCTTACCGGTTTCTAGCGCATCATCTACCATGGGGAGTGTTCTGAGGATTTGTCATGATTAATTCCAGTCGCCAAATTTCACGAACGCACATCGCGTTCAAAATTCACGATACTATCCTTACTATCTAGATGCTTGGCGGTCAACCATTGTGCGTTTTACTAAGAGTTTTCTTCCTCGTACCACTTGTCTGTGAGTTTGTTTACCACCGGCGATTTTTACGGACCGATACGACTAAGGTACCTTCAAGAAAAGAGTATACTCCTTTGGCAACGAACGTGTAATTCCCCTGGTATTGCGGTTGTTCATAGGCGGCGGTAATCACTTACGTACGGATTTACGTTGAGCCGTATGCTCGTTCGCCCCCTCTTCTATAAAAAAGGACTTAATCGTCGACGATTCGAATCGCTATGCGCTGGATGCGGTCAAGTGGAAGGAGCTGGCACTGGAATGCCTCGGACCAAAGATGAGAACAGTATTCCACGTGAGGCCGAACTTGCGCTTTGTAAAGTTGCAAGATATGTGCTGGGATGAAATACTGTCTCACTCTGCTGAGCATGTCAAGCTTTTTAAAGGCCAAGTTGACCTTCCCCTCCAAGTGAACATGAAACTGCACACTATTCGGCATGTCGACGCCGAGGATTCTGACGCTAGCTGAGGCAGCAAGGGGAGTGCCTTGAAACTGAGGAGATACGACGAAAGGCTTCTTTTCATCTAAATGCGGAAACTTGTGTCTTCTGGGGATTGAACTGAACTAGATTTAGTCGCCACCAATTTGAGACTTTCAGCAAAGACTCGACTTCAAACACGAGTTTGTCCCAGTACTCGGTGAAGTTTTCCCGAGAAATATTGGCACAGCCGGTGTATACAGCATCGCCAGTGCTGCCGTGCAATGAATGCTACCAGTTTGCAACATGTCATTGATATGCAGAAGAAACAGCGTTGGTGATTGCATGCAACCTTGTGGAACACCAACGTTAATAAGCTTGTAATCAGAGCATGCACCGTCTACTAAGACCTAGATGCTCCGATCAGCTAGGAAACTGCTGATCAAATTGCTTGGGAAGCCCATAGCAAGGGAGTTACGAAAGAAGCGCTCATAATATAAGCCGATCTTAGCAAACAATTTCCTCAATTTACTACAATCATTGCTAGTTTTATTAAATAATAAATGAAAAAGGTATAACAAAATCATAATTCTCTTAAAATTCTAGGTGGTGATATTCCCTTTTAGCCTAGAAGTCCACCTGGGTAGGTTCCGGTTTTAAAATATAAAAATGCGGCATTAGTCAGCCGTGATTGCAATATGCACTCACCACCAGGTGTGCAGTAAGTTAGTTTGTTTTTTCGATTAAAAAAAACATGAAGATACTCTTATTCGAAATAAATAAATATGTAATTTCACGTCTTTTATTGAAGTCTATTAAAATTTAAATCAAATTAACACATTATATTGTAAACAACAGCTCTTTGACTAGATTAACAATTCTTTATAATGTGATCTTCTATAATTAAAGAAATGAAGGTACAATATTTTTTTACAAAAAATATTATAATCTTATCTTTAAAGAGTTTGTGAGGGCAGGGTGTAGAACAAACATAATTTAAGTAACATCTCTTATATTATAGAATATCACACAGTTATCTTCTTAGACATTTACTATTATGTAACACCATAAATTAGTATTATATTTATTTTAAATAAATTTTTCAATTACAACATTTTATTTCATTTAATAAAGCAATTTTTATTTAACATTTACATTTATTGTTTCATTACAAGGTACTAAATTGTTCAAATTTCTACAAAGCTTCTCATCAAACAACACTGTTATTGGAATGTTTCCGAGTTATGAAAGACTAAATTAAAAAAAATCCTTTATAACTTTAATAAACTAAACAGATGAAACGTAATACAAGGAATTAGGTTTCTAGTGTGAGCATTAAGCGGAACGGGCATTCACCACTCGTATGAAAAACGCACGTCTTGTATTCTTATAATAGTCGGCGGTCGCTTAAAATTTATGCCGCAGTCGCAAGTTAACACTCTTCACCTCACCTTAAGCTTAGATATTAGCTTTAAGGCTTCACTCATTATATTATATTTGTAACAAGATTTCTGATGTTTATCTCAGACACAAATTTGCTATTACAATTTTATATTTTGAAGTTCGGCCATTCAAGTTGGACCTTCAATCTGTTTTATTTTATTTTTATACATATTTCAAATTATATATCATAATTATCTACTTTACATAGACAAATGAAGTAATTTGTTGTGTTAAATGGTATATTTTCTTCAACTGTTATATAACAAACCTGCTTTTATTCTTATCAGTGGGTTTAAAAGTTATAAGAACATAATATTTTCCACGATCTGGACGGCGATAGTATTTTGAAAGCGCTGCAATATTTATTACCTATTATAATTTTACTTTAGAATTATAGCCTTATAGTTGATGACTAGTTAAGTACAATATACTCCAACAAACCACAAAATCGCTATTGGCCTATATTTCTTTATATTATTTTATGCATATAAATACATTTATACTTTAGGAAATTAATAAAAAAATAAAAATTAATAATCTCATCAAATCGTTCTTAATACTATGGAATATTCCAGATACTATTTAGAAGTACGCTCTAAAGTAATACTTTAGTAGGTAAAGCTAACGATATGGCGGAACCCTGTAAGATAAATTATTACGTCTACGATAGAGTAGAAAATAGAGATAGGATACATTAATATTTGGTCACAGTTTGGTCAGAGATGTCGAGTAACGTTGATAAAAAGAATTAAAAATATCATTCAAACAACTAATTGCACTCGACTTCGTACCGTACGCGCTTTTATTGTCTTTATACGCATAATAATTTAAAATAGCAAGCCTAATATATAGATATACCCGTTTTATATAGCCTCATGCTTATTAACATGAGCATTCTGAGGCCAAGAGAGCAACAGTTGTTCATCAGCTGGATTGTCAAGTCGAATATTTTCCGTGAGTGCCCGAGAACAAGACATTGTTCCCAGTAAGGCCCCACTAGAGCGTGACTGTTGTCGACAAAGCGGTCGACGCGTTGGCGAATCACTTTCGTCAGACATTGCTCGAGTTACGGTTATACGGGGTGATTGACGGCGACGTCGATCTCTACTGATACCTTCTTCAAGGCCCAAAGCGCGACCTAAAACAACATGCGGAGGAGCACGGATCAGTGGTATGGCGGATACTCTAGTTCGGGGGTAGTCATCTTCTTGTGAGCCCTGCAGCATATTACATGAAGTAGCTCGTTGAGCTGGCCTTTCTGAACCTCTTGACCCCATTGCTGCTGCATCTGACAACCGTCTAGTAGTCGGTGGCCGTATGGACCCTGAGCCTGCCGATAGTGAGGGTCTTCTGGAGCCGCATGCACTGGGCGTGCGCGCTTGAATTTCTTGAGTCACTTCACTTTTTGTCAATTGTTTCCTTCTGTAATTCCGGAGTGAATCTCTTAGAGCTCTACTACGAATACCATACAAAATGCCATTAACAGGAGGAGCTGCTGCAAGCAGCGTTGCTGACAAAGCTGCTAGTGGTTGAGGGGGTACAGCAATGGCTGGCCACATTAAAACGCAGTAGTATGGAAAGTATAATATAGCTAATGAACCAAGAGGTTGTAACACGGCAGACAATGCACGTCTTCGTGGTGGAGGTGGAGGGGAAAAAGGGTTTCGTTGATGTGTCACTGTCACTTGTGCAGAAAGTGTTACCTCATAAATCGCAGCTGCAATTCTGTGTCGATGATAGCGAGCAATTCGAAGGATCTTTAAACTGCAGAGCAGAACAAGTGCTGTTGGGAGTAATAACGTTAACACAGAGTAAACTATACAAAATACTAGAGCTGATGGTCCGGCTCCACAATCAGGCGTACAAATCCCAAGACCTATGCTGTAGGTTAATGGTGGATGAGCAGCGGCCAATGGTGCTAAAAGGGCTGCAGTAGCAACCCATCCGCCTACGACGCAAATCACGACCTAAGAGAAAAAGAAGAAATATAAATAAATTTCGATATAATATCCAATTATAAATCACTTCAATGAAAATCTGCAAGTATCTTATAAAAATTAGGTTAATCTTTTAAGATGCTATTTATTTTTTCATTAAAGTAAATCTATGATTGTAAATATATAACTTCAAAGGTAAACATGTAGTTTTTACGTAGAATTGCAAAACTGTTCGTGCGGGGTGAATAAAAATGCCGATCATAACGTGAAGTTGATGCATTCTTCCACATTAGAAATCATCATCATCATCATCATTACAGCCCTTCACAAGTCCACTGCTGAACATAGGCCTCCCCCAAGTAATGCCACAAAGCACGGTCCTGAGCCACCTGCATCCATCGACTTCCTGCATATCTTACCAGGTCGTCACTCCATCTAGTGGGGGGTCGCCCTACACTACGCCTACCGGTACGAGGCTGCCACTCAAGAACCTTTCTTCCCCATCGGTTATCGGTTCTTCGAGCTATATGGCCGGCCCATTGCCACTTCAGCTTACTAATCCGTTGAGCTATGTCGGTCACTCTGGTTTTACTGCGGATATCCTCATTTCTGAGTCTATCACGCAGAGAAACTCCGAGCATAGCCCTCTCCATAGCTCGCTGATCGACCTTGAGCGTCCTCATACGGCCAGCAGTGAAGGACCACGTCTCAGATCCGTAAGTCATCACTGGCAACATGCACTGGTTGTACAATCTAGTTTTTAGAGATTGAGGTATACCTGACGAGAATATATGTCGTAATTTCCCGAACGCTGCCCAGCCGAGTTGAATCCGTCGATTGACCTCTCGGTCGAAGTTGGACTTACCTAGTCGGACTATTTGTCCCAGGTAAACGTACTCGTCAACAACTTCGAGCATAGTGCTCCCAACAACTACCGGCATAGGTGTGACATGGACATTGAACATGATCTTTGTTTTATCCATGTTCATCTTAAGACCTATCCGTTGGGAGGCACTATTGAGGTCATCGAGCATAGTGCTTAATTCCTCCAGCGATTCTGCCATAAGGACTATATCGTCGGCAAATCGAAGGTGAGTGATGTACTCGCCATTGATGTCAATACCGTATCCTTTCCAGTCCAGTAGCTTGAAAACGTCTTCCAATGCAGCGGTGAAGAGTTTCGGGGATATAACGTCACCCTGTCTTACACCTCACACATTGTCTTGTCATTGTCATGTCTCACACATTAGAAAATATATAATTATTTGATCAAAAATTGCTGAGTTTCTTTGCTAAGGTACTTAATAATCGTAGATGTTGTACGTCAATTGATCGCAGTCGCTTTCCAAATTAGAGTTCACTTTCACGTTTCAGAAATAATTAATTCCCCGATTGTAGCACATGTTTTTATACTCGATAAGAGGAATATAAAACTGTCTTAGGAAATCCAGGTTATTTCACTCTCAACCGGAAATTACTAGAACAGTCTCGCTTATATAATGATAACAATATCCAACGGAGAAAAGGTTTTATATACGTTAACATAATAATGCGTGTTGTTTGTATAAATAGTATGAGTGTAACCTATTTTTATTTGACAATGACACATTTTATTACCTGATAGAGGCCATTGACCCTTATCATTGGAAACATTCTTGTGCAAAGTGACGCATTTCACAACTGGGTGTCGAAACAATACTCATCTCAGTTAGTACGCAATTGTATTAAAATATGTCGGTAAATCGTAATGTTAATACATATTTACAATAAAAACAGCATAAGGACAACGATAGGAGCTAATCATTGGTAATATAGACCTGAAGACTAAGCGACCAAATCCAAACCGAAACAAACATTGGTGTGTCAAGAAATAGATTTGATTTGAAGAAGATTTTTAAATCTGGATGAATTGATTGACACTGTGTTTTTGGCACATTGCATTGCATTAATACAACAGTTTAATTGCTTAAAGAGCTCTAGGAAGATTAAATGCCAAGCTATAGTTTCAGGTATTCTTTTATCATAAATCTTTATAAAGGATGTGAACGTGGGTATAGGTTGTGGATCATGTGTACTTTTGGAACTTGTTGCGAAAGTATTCTACAGAGCGTGTGGCTTGAGGTGGTGTGCAATCAATTCAAGCAATCAATTCAAGCGGCCCCTACTTTGTACATTGTATTGGTATACTAGGTAGGACATATGTTTGTCACGCACGGGCTTGCCCCGTAATACATGCGCGCATTTACTCCTCAACACAAATAAAACCATCTTACCTTCCTCGCTGAAACTATAGCGGCGTAATGCAACGGCGCTGCAATTGCGGCAGCACGATCTGCATGCAGTCCACAAACAGTCCATAATTGTAGCGGATGAAGTGCATGAAGAATAGCACCACATGCGCACGCTCCACCACCACCGCATAAAGCTGCACCACTTGCCAAAGCACCAACAGCTCCCAGATGTAGTAACAACACAGATGATGCTGTAGCTGACTGCAAGCAAACAAAAATCTTTAAAATATTATTAAAATTAAACGAGAAACTATAAATTTATTTCTTCCGACGACACTCTGTACCCTTTTCATAAACATTTATGAACAATGCTTACACAAATATACTAGAAATGGCCCAGGTTTGTAATGAGTGAATCAGAGAGTGTTTAAATAGCACTTTTAATGCCTTAATAATTCAAGAATTATAACAGTTATCAACCGACTTAAAAAAGGAGGAGGTTTTCAATTCAACTGTATTTTTTATGTGTTACCTCAAAACTTTTTATTTTTTATTTTGATGATTCTTTTTTTATTTGAAAGCTGGTGCTTTTCATTTTGTCCTCTATAAATTTGATCAAGATTTATATTTTTTGAGTATAGTTTTTGAGTTATTCTTAATAATGCGTATTTAAATGACTTTAACTACATTAACGATGTTCTCGTTTTATATTATTGAAGTGGGTTGAAAAATACTTTTAATTTTACCACCTGTCGTCATAAAATTTTGGATTGTTATTGGGTATGAAATTTTACAAATGTGTAGGTCTAATATTATTTGAGTAATGGTTATAGTAATGGTTATAGGTTCAAAAGTGGCTCGAAATTGTTCATATAAATGAATCCACTAACGGTGAGTCATATTTTTCATTCCCCTTTAGGTATAATTGGATAAGATGATTACAGTATTTATTTTCTGGCTTCATATCTAAATTATACCCGTAATACTGGATCTACTCTTCAGCCTTCAGCTTCACTTTTATTATATGTTACTGGGTGGCAGGACACCTTTTTTCGGTCCAGGGTCCCTCTGGGTAGGTGCCTTCTTACCGATTTCTGCAGCTAAATAGCAATGCAACACAGCAGTTCCAGTCTGAAAGGCATAATTGCAGTATAATTACAGTCTGTGAGGCATTACATCTCAGCTTTCAGAGGTGCCAACGCATTTGCAGCCTTCTTTGCCTTGAAGTTGGCTGTAGGTGTCTATGCATTGCAGTAGGCTCTTACCATCAGGTGGACTGTAGGTTCGATTATCACTTCAGTTTTATAAAAAAAAACTTTTTTTTTGCGTAGATATGTGGATGTAAAGGAGGCGAAAGACGTATGCCAGGATCATGCCAAATGGAAGTCCGTAGTCTCTGCCTACCCCTCTGGGTGACAGGCGTGAGTGTTTATGTATTATATATTTTATAAAAAATCATATTTCGTGCTTGTAATAGGAGGGGGATGATTGCAGCATGTATCATACTTGTAAACAGGTGCTTGTGGAGTCTAGTGTGACCTATTCCCACACAAAATTACTTGCGTAGAATTTTCATAGAAGAGCGAGCATGGTTCTGTAACCAACGTCTATATCTCTTAATATTTTTCTTATTTAACTCCAATTTATTTATGTGATATTTAAGAGGATGACAGAAAATAATGCTTATTGATTTATTTTACCGTTTCTTTCCCGGTCAGTAAAACGGCATTAAAAAACGTGACACACAAAATTTCAATATCTTACGTTAAAGAGATATTTCATTAAATTTAATTTCATTCATAGACTTAGATTTCATCTAATCGGAACCAGAAAGAACAAATCGTATGAAAATGGTCTACTTCACTAAATAATATCCCTATTGGTTGTTCGAAAATATTTTAATTGTTGCACGTTTAATAGGGTTAGATAGGTTTAGAATTTCAGCTTGATTTGGCGATAATCATTGTGTACAACTTTAGCTATATTGTATATTACAATCCTCAAATTAAAATTTAATGGAATATTTATATCGTTTTTGTAGAATGAGGGCAACAAACGAGCACACAATACACCTGATTATAGATGGCCCATAGAAATCTACATCATCATCATCATTATCATCATTACAACCCTTCACAAGTCCACTGCTGAACATAGGCCTCGCCCAAGTAACGCCACAAAGCACGGTCCTGAGCCACCTGCATCCATCGACTTCCTGCATGTCTTACCAGGTCGTCACTCCATCTAGTGGGGTGTCGCCCTACACTACGCCTACCGGTACGAGGCTGCCACTCGAGAACCTTTCTTCCCCATAGGTTATCGGTTCTTCGAGCTATATGGCCGGCCCATTGCCACTTCAGCTTACTAATCCGTTGGGCTATGTCGGTCACTCTGGTTTTACTGCGGACATCCTCATTTCTGAGTCTATCACGCAGAGAAACTCCGAGCATAGCCCTCTCCATAGCTCGCTGATCGACCTTGAGCGTCCTCATACGGCCAGCAGTGAAGGACCACGAAATCTACATAAAAAACTAAAATTGGACATGAAATGCAATTCCAGAAATACAGTTAAAATATTGAGTCGGTTGATTTGTATGTTTGCTTTTAAGAAATTTATTTCTCAAAACAGATATTATCCCACAAATAGCTTCGGTACACTGAAAACGCATTAGCCCATTTTATGTAACCGTGAATGCAACCGAACAGTTCAACCTTTGTGTACTGTTAGTTTATTCAACGCTGCATATACAGTCGCGCTTTGTATCGCGCAGTCCAATTGCAAACGGAAATTACATTATTTACGATTATAATGGCAATGAAATTAATTTATAAGAGTAATTCTAACGTGATTATATTAACTTGTCTAAGTCTACCACTATACCTAGGTATCATCTATGGATTACCTTAGAGGGAATAATTTTGGGAACATAGTGACCACGCTTGGTAGCCGGGTTGAGAGCTTGTTATTTTGAATTTCTGGAAGATGTTGCTCCCCATTTTCAGTTTCAGCATCTTTTTCGACACCAATGGGACGGCGTAGAAGATTTCATACGCTGCCACTTAACGTCATGAATATACTATAATATTTACTGATATGGTTATCCATCGATTTGTTATAAATAGTTTCAATACAAAGAAATTATTTTAATTTGTGTCAAATCAAAGTTATTGATCAAATATAGAGTTTCTAAGTGGTTTCTTCGTATAAAAATGAAATCATAACTCAATTTCTATATTCTATTGTTTCAGACTTTCATTAATACTGGACAAGGTTATACATTTTTTATAATTATATCTCTGCAATAAGCGTATTGAAAGCATACTAAAACGTTTTAATATTTTTAAAAGTAGTGGTGTCTTGGGAAAAATATGTAAAACGAATCTTTTACTTTGAACTAGGAATGTCACAAGTTCAAGATAACAACTGAATTGTAGTTTAAATAGTTATAGTAAAATATTTAGCATCTATATATTTTTCCACTCTTAAGGAGGTTTTCAGGGGTGAGGAGATTTATATGGGACCACCCACATAAATTCAAAGAAAAAAAGAATAATATCCTACTTTTAAAAAGCAAATAAATCAGTAAGAAAAATTCGAGTCCAGTATGAAATTTCTCGTTTTTGGCAACCGGTTAATATGATATTCTAAAATGAAAATTAAATTCATACTTCATAAAATTCATTTTCCATTTCGCAGAATACAAAAAGTGTGCTTCGAGTAATTAAATTTCATTGAGCGACAAAGTTTTTTAATCAGTGTATTAACTGTGACCAATGCTTTCATTTCACTTTCTTCAATTTTATTTTTTAAATCGTTCTGCTTACTTAACATTCTGTGAAAAAAAATCTATATAGTAATGAATCTCCTTCCATTAAAGTAAAATAATCTTTCTTGTTTTTAATAATTAGGTTTTTGAACTGATTTGTTAATGATTAAAACGAATAATAAAGATTATTCCACTTTTGATATTTATCTAGGTTTAAGTGAATCACTTTTACCAATGACATAATGACATAAATGTGGTTAAATTTTAGTATTATATATATATATATATATATATATATATATATATATATATATATATATATATATATATATATATTCTAATAATGATTGTGTTTAATGATGTTACATAATTTAATTTCACACTAAATATACATTTAACGATTTTGTGTCATACATCCTTCAATATCCATTTATTTACAAAAATATTAAAACTAATATTCATAAACGAAGCTAAGTAAGTCTATAGAGTCGTGCTGCAGCTTTTATGGTACAGTAGTATTAATCTAGAGACACTTTTACTGGTAATGAGAGATTTCAACTTTATCCTCAGGGGTGAAAATGCGTATACATTTTGATTCTCAACCGAAGATAGATGTAGTTATCTATGGGCCATAGCATCCACTTGGTCTGGTGGAATGCACATTTGTAACCCTTATTACTTATGAAAAATATTTATTTTATTAAAAATTAATATAGTAGGCTTTCATTGTCTTATTTATGTATTGTAGTATCATATCTTCAACTTTTTAATGCCAGGTGCATTGAAAACTTGGAAATATGATAAGTTATTAAAAAAATTGGAGAATATTAAAACCCCATCTGAGAAGAGTGGGATTTGGAAGGATCGAAATAATAGTGAATAAATAGAGTTATTTTTTATTAAACCCAATTTATAACTATTTCTATATGTTTGACAGAGTTACAATATGGAAAAAAATCTATATTCGACGCATTTGTTTTTTAATGAACGATCATCGATTTCTCGATAACGGTTGAACCAATTTCAGTGATTGTTTTTTTAATTAAATAGTCATCAAGTGTGGTTCTATTTAAATTTAAATAAAAGTAGGGAATGAGGTTTTTCCTGTAAATATTAAGATGACATTCTAGTAAATGTAAGTGCGTGTTGTATAATCTTTGAGCTTTGTTCACTCAAAAGAGTAAAACAATAAACTTAAAAAAACGAACTATACAAACTCAAAAGAACGTCGCTGTAAAGAACCGCGTCTGAAGTTGAGACTTTAATTCGTTGATACATTATATCTTAGCACTGACTTCAGAAGCTTTTATGCAGAAATCATTTCATTTTTTCTTCATTTTTATAATTCGATTTTTACTCTCCATTTACATCTATCTTCTATTTACTCCCAGAATTAGGAACCATTATTATTGATATGGAGTTTTGGCGGGAACTTGGTCGTAGATGGATTGTTGGTCCTGTTTTGTCGCTTAAATAATGGTTTGAAGTGAATTTTTGATTCGTAACAGTGATACGAATTTGTGAATTAAGAGGATACCTTGAAAATGAATCGAAGTTTTGGGGGCGTGGCTTATTCCTTTGTCGGTGAAGCTAACGGACGACTGAGGGAGTGTCAAAATGAAAGTGATGCAATGACTCCATATTGCGCAAATTATGAGATAGCCATACCGAGCAAGCGCTCGGAAAAAAACTAACTAAGCACCAAACAACATTTTTATTTATCTTAACAAAACTTCGTTATGGATTAAAAAACTGGTTTATGGGAACTTAGATATGATTATTTACTATGCTTTAAAAATAATTCCGTGAATTTATTCGTAAGAATATTGTGGTGTCATCGAAAAATGTAACTAATTAGAGCCTACTTTGCAATTTTTTTCTGTTGTAATCTATAAAACTTAAAAAAAATATGTTAAATAGAATAAGCACCAAATTTTCGAGGTATCACCTTAAGTATCCACGCGTGTGAACTATTAGAGAAAATGACGAAACAAAACAAGTGTTTTAATGTCGATATAAACCTCAAGTTATTTTGATCGCTTGGGCACCTCATGAACTTGAGTGGCTGTCGTCGTCAACCGTCCGCTAGGTTGAGCTGTCGTCAAAATCTCCCAAGGGCTTCGCAATGTGATGAATCAGCATATTATGAAGAAAAAAAATATAAAAATGAAGATTCCGAAAGAAATGATAGGCTCAGAAGGGCTAGAGCCCAGAGCCGTAAAGCCAGTTAATAAAAAAAATATTTTTGTTATATGAATCTTAATATCGAAATAATATACCTAAAACTATTTCTGATCTAATACGAACCTAAAGTTCATTTCAAGAGTAAAAACAATAAAGCCTCTCATATCGTATAAATAAAGTTTGGCACCTTTATAAAGTACATTAAATATTTTATTTTTGAATTTTCTTTTAAGTTTTGTTGAAAGTACCGCAAAATACTTCTAAAATATATTTTATAAAATATACGAAAATAACAAATTTAACAAATCTCACCTGTTTAGTTATAACAATAATGAACAATATGTAAGCGTTGAGCAGCAGTCCAATAGAGGAGATGACGGTGACGGCCACGTTCAACGCTAACGCAATTGCCACTTCCTCGCCACGTGCTTCCGTCCCGTTCATCTCCATAGTGTCCTTGTTAATCTGTTCTCTCTCCACTTCCCAGTTTTATCCGTTGCAAATTGTAGAGGTTTCGAATAGTTCCATTGTGTACGGATTCGTCACCTCACTGCCGCCGCTGCACTCCATGGCATCTTCAAAGTTTTTGTTCTAAAAAAAAGTTAGAAGTGAATGAAAGTGAAGTTATGTATCAATATTATTATTACTAAGCCGTGTAGTGGCAATATAAATGTATCCACTACCCGATTTAGTAAAAGGTGATTGAGGGAAACAAACCAGGAAATGGGCAGTAGAGTCTTTCCAATAACCTCCAGAAAAAGAACCAACTGTTGATTCTGGTTGCCAACCCGCCTACCAAGTATGGAAACTATGGCAAATATTACCCCTTGGAACAGTAACATTATAAAAATTAAAATTAAATGGGAAAAATTTCAAGAAGAACTACTAGTAAATTTATTTTGACTTTTTTTTCATCATCATCATCATTACAGCCCTTCAGAAGTCCACTGCTGAACATAGGCCTTTCCCAAGTAATGCCACAAAGCACAGTCCTGAACCACCTGCATCCATCGACTTCCTGCATATCTTACCAGGTCGTCACTCCATCTAGTGGGGGGTTGCCCTACACTACGCCTACCGGTACGAGGCTGCCATTCGAGAACCTTTCTTCCCCATTGGTTATCGGTTCTTCGAGCTATATTACTTTTTTTTCTGGTAATCATAAAATACTATTAGATAAAAAGGAGATGTGTGAAATTCGAGGAAAGGCTCTTGATTGGTTTAATTCATACATTTTGCATAAGAAACTAGTCACAGAACTAAATACCTTTTGTTATAACACAAAAATATTGACAATTAACAGATCGAAACATAGAGAAATAAACCGCGGTGTTCCACTGGGCACTGTATTATGCCCCATTCTTTTGTTGTTGTTTATAAAGGACCTTCCAAAACCCAAAATATGAAGTGTGCTTTCAGAGAATTATATCAATCAAATATTAGCATTACACTCGGGAATATTGTGTAATGGTTAAACCGTAACCAATTAAGTATTAATTTGACAAAAACTCGTGTTATACAGAACATGAGTCAGAAATAATACAAGGGGTGCATTCAACAAAATTCTTGGGCTTAACTGTTGACACTTGTTGGAGCTGGGAACCGCATTTAAATGAAAGCTGGGCACAGCTTTTAAAATTCGTCTACCCTGAGAAGGGAATAAATTCTAACACGTCTGTTAAAGCAGAATTAATGACATACAATGAATAGGTAACTACAGTCAGTTTAAGAATACGGCATAATTTTCTGGGACAACGTCCCAAATATCCGTATCGGTTAAAACGCAAAAAAGTGCATTATAGCAGTGCAGGGCTCCTCAGAGTGACTCTCTTATATCGCTTTTTAAGAAACTGGGCACACACAACTACCCTGTTTATCCGTTTTAACGTAGGTATCTTTACTTGTACGGAAATATGAATACTTATTTGAAAAATCTTAACATCCCAGGAAGCCTTTTTAAAATAATAACTTCATTTATCCCAAACAGTACAATATACTAAAAGTATTTACTGTAATGCCATTAAAATTTACAACAATATTCATAACTCTTATAAAAATATGAAGGATATAAAATTTTAAAAGGTACTGAGCACATGGTTATAAGATAAATGCTTCTATAGCTTACAAGGATTTGCAGACAGTAAATATTAAAAATAGTAATGTTATATTTGGTGGTTAGATTTACAATTTCGAACAAATTATTAAACACTAAGACAAAATCGTAATGAAAAAGTTAAATGCCTAAGTTAGGTATTTTTAGTACCGAAAACTAACATATATTGTAATAATTTAATTAATTAAAAATATGTGATAACATCATTGAATTAATCTACATATTTGTTAAAGATATTGATTTCTTTTATAAATATATTTAAGACTTAATATTGTACACCCGAAATAGGTAGACTATGGAGAACAAATGTGTCTCATACCCTTAAGATCTTATTTTATTTTACCTGTATGGATGCAATAAATATTTTTGATTTGAACTGAAATATTTCCAGGCCTTGGAAACACCAAATCTTATGGGACCTAAATCCCAGAGGAAAGTTTTTTTTGTAGGATAGGGTGACAAACGAGCACACAGTTGTAAGTGGTTGCTGTGGCCCATAGACATCTACATCTATCTTCGATTACGAATCAAACTGAAGGTGCGTTGTCACCCGTGAGGACTAAGATGGAATGCCTCGTTTCCAGTAAAAGGGGTCTCTAGTTCTCTACACTTACCATACGAAATACAGCAGCATTAAGCTACCATTTTACGCTGGTATTCTGTGAGAGCGTAGTCCTCCCCCAGTCAAGTCAACCCATTCGTGCTACAACTATACTGCTAATAATTGCAGCATGGCCTACCACGTATACTAATAATTACAGCATGACTCTACCACGTATACCAATAATTACAGCATGGCTCTACCACGTATATTAATAATTGCAGCATGGCTCTACCACGTATAGGTACCGTTACACTGTTGCGGAGTAAAATTTTAAGTTTTTGTTAATGAAGCTGTAAAATATCGTGAAAGCTTATGCACGGCGACCGTCTTTCAGTAGTAACCGGTATAGGTTGATTTCAAAGTTACATATATGTTACTTATATTCCTACAGGAATTCACAACGCTACAACGTATATTAGCAAGAAATCTATCAAGTTAGCAGTAAAAAGCTAGTAAAAACCATCGAAAAATGCACGAGAAGTAGCTACATATTTGGATATAAGTTGCTAAATAACCGATTTTGTTGCTCAAACCGTTTTTATAAGAAACAGATTAGTTCTAGTCAAATTATTTGATTTGTTACCGAAAAATGTGTAAATTAAAAAAATGGAAAATGAAAACGCCAAGAATCGGTTGGACTTAATAACCGGTAGGTATTAGTGTCCTTGCTATTCGATGTTGTTGCTAGTCAGGAATGACATCAGGGATGTTTAGAAAGTCAGCCGAAAAACAGAATCGGACTGCAATAACTGCAGTGTGCAGAAAAGTCTTATATAGGTATATGTCATACTGTACTTATGAATTATGTATATTATGTATTTTAGTTGATGTAAAATAAAAAAATATTCTCAATTAAAAATCAGAATGCGGATTCTTAGTTGCTCCGAAAACTAAAATGGAATTCATCGTTTTCACCGTACGAAACACTGTAGCTTTATGTTGCTGTCGTTACGTATCTTGTGAGAAACTGAGAATAACTCGATCCCGATCCTCCAGGTCTCTGATAAGCGCACGTTTGTCAGCAGATTTGTACTAAGCCGCCTGTACAACACTTAGCCAAATATTCGGGAGCAAGATGTCCTTAATAGCCCGCCACAAGTATCTGTGTAAATACAGAAAAAGACACCCTTTGCTTTTTTATTCCAAAACGATTATATTCATAGCATTGACACTAGAAATATAAAGTAAGGCTTAAGGCGAGCGGTGGTAGCTCAGGGGTTAAAAGCTTTTTGGGCCTGTAGTTAACAAATTGTTTTATACGTTAAAATTGTCTATATTTTTTAAATTAAAATAAAAAAACTAGCTCATTTAACAATCTAGAATTTGAAAAAAAAACAATAAAATATATTTATGCGAACCAAAAAAAAAACAGAAAAGCTTCCAAGGTTTCATTAAAATTCTGTAATTTAATTTGAATGATATGTTAATTTGGAAATAAAATATATTATTCGCGTAAAGAAAATAGTAACATTTTTATGTCAATGAATCGATTGTCATAAAGAGCCAATAAACCAGGGAAATTCTCGTTTCTGAACGCTACCTACCTATTAAAAAACTTTTCATTATGGAACTTGAGTTGACAGTTCAAACTTCAAAATTATTCACACTCAACAAAATTGACCGATTTTCGATAGGATTTGAAAGGAGCGCAATATAATCAATTCTCGGTTAAATTGAGCATTTTAATATCTAATTTCGATTATTTTCTTTGTTAATACTAGGAAGATAAAAAATTTCAAAACATATGTACAAGATAATAATAAAATACAACCACAAGCCAAAAATAACAGTAACAACAACAATTCTAGTAATCGATCTCGGACCGATATGCCTAATATTCTCTTCACTTAGGTAGTTATTATTGGTTTAACTTTCGTTAATCGTTTCAACATTTCGTTTCTACAGCTTTTCTTTAGTCATTTTATACTGACCCTGCTTTTATATTACATTATATACTGAGAATCTTCCTTTTGACCCGACCTTGTTATTTTAGAATACTTCACAAGCCTTTCGATTGGATAATGACATCTTGTCATACACAATACAACGTAGTAAACTATACATAATATAACACACAATATAATACACATATAGTGGTATGCGAACTTAAAATATAATTGTATTTCTAAATTATAATAGGGAAAATTGCCTGTTTCAATGTACTTATTATACCATGACTGACAAATTTGACAGATTTTCAGCTATAATTTTTTGTACACAAGCTTTCAAATTGTCCATCTTGTTAACAACTTGACCTAAGAATGTAGTATAGTATTCAAGTAACCCTAGTATCCAGCTTTATTTAGTAAAATTGCTTATATTGCAATTTTAAGTCTTGAAGAACTTTGTTTTTCGTCACCTTAGGGTGTTTCTTTTGCCGTGAAACCAGCATTACCAAGAAATTTAAAAAATACTTTGATGGCATGTATGTCCGCTAACACGCATGTGGTATCGCGGCGGACTCCTTCTAGCACCAAAACCATCTAACTAATGAAAGGGGACTGTGCCCAACTGTGTGATGATTTTTCTAAACATTCATTCTTTCTATTAACTTCATTGCTAGCGGAGATCGTAATACTGCTTGCGTACACTGAAGTTTAGAGCAAGAGTCGTGGACTCTCCCTCTGTTTCTCCCTATTTCTCGCTCTCACCCTAATATAAGGCATTTACTTATTACTGGAATTAATATATACTAAATTTACGTTTATCCGTTTTTCGAGTGCTACAAAATTTCTTGCTATTTATAAATCTATTGCACTGACCATTCATTCATAGTCTTCTCCAAAGATTGCCTCATAAGACGGATACTTGATATAATTGTCACGATTGGGTTTCACATTTGGGTTGGTAACAAAACTTTTTCTTTTCTAGTAGTTATTAGGAAGACTCCGCTGCCCATCTCCTGGATTGACTGCCTCTGTCACTTCTTACTACACCCACAAAATTATAAAGGGTAGTAGATATTCTTCAGGTCATTTTATTCTTAAGGTCGCTCAGCGAGCTATGGAGAGGGCTATGCTCGGAGTTTCTCTGCGTGATGGACTCAGAAATGACCTTATCCGCAGTAAAACTAAAGTGACCGAGATAGCCCAATGGATTAGTAAGCTGAAGTGGCAATGGACCAGCCATATAGCTCGAAGAACCGATAACCGATGGAGAAGAAAGGTTCTCGAGTGGCAGCCTCGTACCGGTAGGCGTTGTGTAGGGCGACCCCCCACTAGATGGAGTGACAACCTGGTAAGACATGCAGGAAGTCGATGGGTGCAGGTGGCTCAGGACAGTGCTTTATGGCATTATTCGGAGGAGGCCTATATTCAGCAGTGGACTTGTGAAGAACTGTAATGATGATGGTGTGGATATTCTTATACTGCTACAACGTTCTAATATGTGGATGATAAATAATATATTTTTTAGTGAGAAATCAGCAATAATCGGAATAGGTAGCGCAATTTAGGGTAAACGACATTAAACATTGTATTAATTATGGAGTATATATTATGAGAATATAAGATTTGTTATAATCAAATGTTTTTCTTCTGACAAAAATAAATATTTACTTCATTAAAACTTTTTTATAATTTTTAAATTCTTTTTTAAAAAATAATTTATCGGCTTTATACAAATAATACTTTGTAATATTGTAAAGTATTTAGAAAAATACTTCTAAATAATTTTTGTATAAAGCAGCAACGATTTTTTAATACATTTAGATAAGGTTTCTGGTAGTGATCCACTTCAGATTTACACAATTATTAATGTGTGATACACACTACTAAACTTTCGTTTTGAGTTAGTAAAGAGTTCCCTAAATAATTATTGCTTGCTTATGTTACGCAGATTGTCAAAAATGGTTTTACTATAGATATATTCCTAGGTTACAAGTCTTAATAAAATTGATTGCATTTTTAAACATTTATTTTCTAAAATATTTTTTGTATAAATAAAGACAATATCAACTAATCATTTTAATTTTTAACATTATCAGTGTTTTATAGCATTTAAATAAATTACATTTATTTTCTCTGAATTTCTAATCTTCTTTCTATTCCTTTTTAACTCTCAAATCCATTAATATGTTAATTGCAACTTCTGCTGATGTAAGTGAAGCAAATTTAAAACATTATGCCATTGGTAGCAGTTTTGTTACCAATTTGTTCTGAATACTTCCTGATAACCTCTAAGACCAGATTCCAGGCCATAACTGCATTTCATTTTTCTTCAAGCTACGAAAACAAACTCCAAGCCACAACTTACCTTACCAAATCCAAAGCTTCCAAAGTTTCTATTAAAATTAAATCGCGCTTTTGGATTTGGGTCAGAGCTAATTCGATAATACTAAAATTGGTATCACTATAATCGAGGTCAATTTTGATGTTTTGTTTTCGTATAATATTTTCTTTCATTTCTTATTGATACTGCGTCTGCATCTCTTAAACTTGATAAAAAATTATTTACTTCTCTCTTCTTTTCTTTGAATAGTAGGACGCTGCTCGAAGCAAAGTACCCAATCGAGTTGTTACTGGTTTTGGAGGTAAAGGCATATTTGGAATTTTTTTCTTTTAATAACCTTATCATACTAGACGTTTTAAAATATCTTCTAAGTTTTTATCTACATCAAGGTATTCAAAACGTTTTCTTTCTGCAGAGCTTAGAACAGGTCCGTTGTGTGGAAGAGTAGCTCAAACGTGATAAGGAATGATCAATACTCCTCATGAAGGAACTTTACGCTACCTTCGGGAAAGAGATAAGGCAGGTGAAGTATAGGGTTGCTATATATGACAACCATCTATCGGAAGCTGCGACCCGCATCGACCAAGTGATCCCCATCGGTTGTCGGTTCTTCGAGCTGTATGGCCGGCCCATTGCCACTTTGATCAGGTGTTCCAGTAGCTTGACGCTCTGCCTGTTCAAGACGCCTTTGCTAACTTTGAGCAGGTGTTTCAGTTGCTCTTAAAGTAGCTTGACGCTCTGCCTGTTCAAGACGCCTCCGCTGACTTTTAGAAAGTGTTTCAGAAGCTCTTAAAGTAGCTTGACGCTCTGCCTGCTCAAGACGCCTTTCCTGACTGAGAAGGTGTTTCGGAATCTGTTAAAGCAGCCTGACGCTCTGTCTGCTCAAGACGCCTTTGCTGACGTTGAGAAGGTGTCTCAGATGCTCTAAAAGCAGCCTGACGCTCTGCTTGTTCTTGCCTTCTCAGTTCAGCATCTTCTAAAGAATCTAGCGATCGAGCTAATCTTTTCGCTTGTCTTTGAGAAGATACTCTTGAAAGGCTGGACTTAGGTTTATGAGGCATTATGAAGTAACAAGAAACCTATTTATAAAAAATGTTAAAATACCTAAAAGGAATTAAATTTCCTTTTAAATATTTTTTTAAAAGCAAATCCAAAATATCTAAAAGGAATAAATATTCCTCTTAAATATTTTTTAAAATCAAGACAACAAAACCTATTCAAGACACAACACGAATCCGGAAACGATAGCCACAAAAAATCGAATCAACTTAAACCAAATCACAAAACAAATCGTAGAAAACCGAAATCGAAAGCAGTAGTCAATATAAATATAACCAACGGAAAAAGAAGTAAGTGTATAGGTACCGTATACACTATATATACTATTAATATTCCTTTGAAATATTGATAAACAACCTAAAACAACGAAAACCAATTCACGGTTCAAAATAAACAAAATCCAAAATCAAAGCCAGAGTCTAAATATGTACAAAAGAATACCTACCAAATCAACAAAACCGATCCAAGAAAATACACAAACCCGAAAGTGAAAGCCAATATAAATCCATTAAACGATAACCAAATCACAAAGCAAATAACGAACAACCGAAATCTAAAGCAGGTAGTCGAATAAGCTACGAAATAGAAACAATGTGAGCGTATAGGTACCGTATGCACTATAAGTTGACGCGCGGCTCAACGGCGGGAGTTAAGTACGTGTCAGGAAACATTTCGTTACCGCGTTTTAAAAACCTAGTAACAACATCTAGCGAAATCAATTTAAACTATGTATACGTTAGTTAATAAGAACTCTCAAAAAATATTTTTCTTATTTGCACAATTTTTCTTATTGTAATACCGATTCATTCATAACCACATATAAGAACTGTAATCATTTCCGTTAAATAAATATTACTAATGCTTATTAAAAAGGCTCACTAAGAACTGTTTTTACCACAGTTAAGTAATAGTTAAGGGTGAAAGCGTAACAGGTGGTGATAGTATTTCTGATCCATACTTATAATCACGCCTGTAACCCTTGCGGGGTGGGCAGAGCATCAACGGATTACTTAATATCGTCTGCGAGGTTATCGCCTATTCTGTGAATTACAATGTACCAAAACGTTTGAAGAAAGTTAGCTGGTGAATTTTATTTTTTTTATCGCTCTTTTCCCGGTCCTGCGTAGAAAAATACAAATCCATACATTTTTTATCTTAATTTTGGTAAAAAGACATAATAATCCAGATATTCTGACCTTCTGTGTTCGTCCATCGTACCGTCGTCCGTCTTGTAGAATCACGGTGGCGCCACCTAGCTGAATTTAGTTTTGCAACATATTCGATTTTCCCACAGGAATGATATGTTTAGCCTATATCACTCTACAGCCTCCGAACTATCCCCATACAAAAAATCATGCCATGCCGACGCTCTGTTGCGACGTGAAAGAAGGACAAACAAACAAACAAACACACTTTCGCATTTATAATATTAGTATGGATTTTTTCTATAAATAAGATCATTTACATTTGTACAAAAAAACATTAATTTTATGAACGGATCTCGTCGTCAATAGACACTATTCACATCTATTCCCTAACGACCCGTAAAATTTTTACGGATGAAATGTGAAGAGAAGCAGAAAAGGTTTTTAAAATTTTGAAACGTTAATACTTGCATTAGGTTTGTTAGTCTTCTTGAACGTTTATTGTTAATAATAAATAACTGAAGACAAAAATATCTACATTTTGCCTCGTTACTCGTAATATTACCGCAATATTATTTAATAAATTTCTTTGTTCCTTTCTTCAGGAAAGCTGGTCAAATAACTTCTTTTTATCGATATTGACCAAAAAGCTATTAGAGGCATCATTACTTCTCGACCATTACGTTTTATAGACATCGACTAATAGAACTCATTTTAAGGGTTAATCGATCACTTCGGAACATTTACCGCTCGCATCTTGGATATGAGTTATTACGTCACACTTATTCATTTCAACGTGTCATAGCATTAACAGTAGGTTATGGATGTTTAACTAGATACTACAAAAGATTATGATGTTTTGAGGTTAGTTGATGTTTCTTTTCTTTTGTAAATAAATACAGTATCGACCCGTAAAAGTCTATTGCTGTAAAAAGGCTATTAAAAAAAATTTGCCTTAATATTCACGCTTGGCAGTAGATGATAGCAGCGCCAGACGTCTCGCATGTTTCACGCTTCTGCCCCTTGCCGTTCAGGGTATTTTACACCTGTCGTAAAATGGATGGTTACACCGCCATGTATCGCAAGCCATAGCATAAGGTTCATTGTGTTCTATTCTATTCTAGTTTCCTTAATTTCCTAGGTTATATAGATTTATCGGTTCCGAGGTTCACGTGTGTGATTTGTGGGAAATCCTGTCTTTCCTGAATTTTTGGAAATCCCTTGAAAAAAATTGGTTGCCCCTGCAGACCATCCCTGGAATTTCCCGCTAATTTCAAATGCAAAGCGCTCCAAATTTCACCAAAATATGACGTTGAATATGAAATATCGGAGTAATTTAAAAAAATAAATTTATTCAAAATGTTTGTTCTCACGAACGAATCAACCGATTTTGACCGGGCCAGCGGCGATCGACATGGTTTTTCAAGATTATATTAGGAATCGATCGGTAAAGCCGTTTAAAATTTTTTCCAAAAACATATTTTTTCAAAATTTTAACATATTATACAAAACTTTGACAACAAAATTTTATGATCTGGACGTTGAATATCTCAGTCCACCCCATGAATATGGGTGCTGTAAAGTGCTCGAAACGTCGGGTATTTAAAAATTAATATATACGCGATAAAATCCGTAAAAACTAGTATTATTTAAATGTGTAATGTTCGCGTAAATATAAGAAATTATTAGGTACCACTCTCTCACTTGTTTCTAGCACAAAGCAGCTGTGCGCCCACTGACGATTTCCGGTTTGAAGTTATTCCAGTCTTAGTCCTCACGGGTGATATTCGATCACTGGATATTTTTAACGTTGTGTGCAGGTGTCTACGGGTTGCAGTAGCTTTTTACAATTAAGTTGGATAGTTAACAAATTTGTCACTCTAATTATATAAATATCACTGTACTTTACCCAGCTACGAATGTATCGCAAACAATGAAATGTATCGCAGTAATACATTTCATTCCTTATTCCAATAAGCATGTTCGAAGTTTTTGTTGAAGTTACGTGACAATATTGGATTCCAAACAATGACGTGTCTCTAATAACATTGTGTGGAATTTCTATTTAAAGAAAACCATTTGAAATATTTATTTGTTTTATATAAGATCTATCTGCTAAGATATAAATATATAAAAAAATAAGGCTCCAACCTCAGGATGCGAAATTCTATTATTTATGCTATTATAAGTTGGCTTTTACTTTATATTTCAAGTTATTTTTTTACCCTTTTTCGTAGAGTAAAATTACCACACTTCCAGTATCGTCTTAAAAATCATATTAAAAACTTCGTCCAGTATTTTGAAATATTTAGGGGTGGAAGTTTTTCTCTATTTCTATATTGTGACACCTCTAAAATATAACCTACACAATAAAAAGAGAACCATATAATTCGGTTCATATTTATATCGCGTGACATATCAAGAAAAAGTACTGGCGGTTGTAAATCTCCTCCTTTGTTTTTAAAGGAAGACCTTTTTAGCCGAATTCAAAACCCGTTCCTAACCTTTAGCTTCTGTTGTTAGAGTTTGTCGTTCTGTATGACCGCGCTAATCTGAGATACTATTGTGGGGATTTTCATTCGGCTTACACCAATAACTTGCCGAAAATTGACAGTAGCCTAAATGGTAGGGCGCAGACCGCGAACTCAAAAAGGTCGTGGGTTCGAATCCGCCATTCGTCTACTGGCGTGAACCACTCGTAACACAAGCAATTTAAGCTTACCACGAGTGGTTAAGGGAAATATTAGTAATGTTTATAGCATTGTTAATATTCTTTTAAAAAAAGTTTTAAAAAAGTTTTTAAGTTTAGTGGCGGCGTACGAATATCCACTACCCCATATCATCCCTTGGGTGTCGTAAGAGGTGATAGAGGGAAATAAATTCTTCAAAAAATTCAAAGTCTTCCTACCAAAGATTAAAATAAAAAACTGAGGTTGCCATTCCGCTTGTCAAGCGTGGCAACTGTGGCAAACATCTCAGGCAATGGGCCAGGCAAACTATGAGCAGGCCTATGTTCCGTAGTGGACTTTAGTAGGCGATAACGGTAATGGTATTTCATTTTTTATAGGATAGGATGACAAACCAGCACACAGTGCACATAATGGTAAGTGGTTGCTGTGGCCCATAGACATCTACATCTATACTCGATTACGAATCAAAATGCAGATGCGTTGTCATGCGTAAGGACTTAGGTGGAACGCCTCGTTTCTAGTAAAAAGGATCTCCGGTTCTCTACACTCACCATACGAAACACAGCAGCATTAAGCTACTATTTGACGCTGGTATTCCGTGAGAGCGTGGTACTTCCCGGTCGAGCCAACCCATTCGTGCTACAACTATACTACTAATATAACTGCAGCATGGCTCTACCATGTAATTAAAGTAAAATATGTTAAATATAATATTCATACGTGATAGAGCCCTGCTGCAGTTATGTTATCGTTGTAGCACGAATGAATCGACCGGGGAAGGAACACGGTCTAATAGAAACCAGCGTATACAGCATAATAATGCTGTATTTCTTATGGTGAGTGTGGAGAACCGGAGGCTCCTTTAACTGGTAACAATACATATTAATCATAGATAACACTAGTAGAATACATAAAACACCAACGATATTTACAACAAATTACGAATCAATTGCAATCTATTTGAAACAAACGAATCTAACTTTTAAGGTGATATTTATAGCCTGACCTGTATATTTCACGCTTTATATTAGCTTGAACGTTATGTTTCTATGTATGTATGAATGAAATAAAATTTTGTAATTCAGTTTTCACTTACTGTTAGACGTCCGAAAATATGAAATATTGCAGACGTATTAAAAGCATATGAAAGTACAATAAATGACTATGAGCTAGTATCCCTACTACGATCATTACAGCTCGTGATCAATGCGTGTTGTTTTAGTTTTGTTCGAATTCTAACTTGATCACTTAAATATAAGCATAGATATCACAAAAGATGCCTAAGGATACGTTTGCGATGCAGGGGATGGCGCATTCACATACACACACACCCCTTCTTTTCTTTAATTTCATTATTTACTTTAAGGTTAGATGATAATTTACTGATGTGGTTTGTAATTGTTTCGGACTTAGATGTTCGTACATAACCAATTTGTATATAAAATTTTATCTTTCAATTACAGTCCTACACAAACTGTATGAATAATATTTTACTAAACATAAGTATCTCCCAAAATGACAAAAATACAGACCTAAGCCACCTGCAGCCAACAACTTCGTGCATATCTTACCAGATTGTCACTTTATCAACTCAAGCACCTCTATGATACAATAAAGTTTCTAATGCCGTAAATGTATTTTTTAAAGAGCTTCTAAAACGATATAATACAATTTTCTCATTTTTATCACGATTCCGATTCAATAAATTTGCAGCAACAAATAGCTATTAGGATCATTACTTCACTATCTTTCCATTTTATAGACATCGGACTGTTTGATCATGCTTTAGAATCAATCGGTATCGTATCCGAACAGTTTTATATACGCTACTTCAAGTATTATCGTAAGCCTGTTTTAAAAGTATTGATTTTAGTTCATAGCTAAAAATAGACCTTTAACTAGCTTACTCTTACTATCGTTCAATATTATAAGGAAATAAATAAGGAAATATATCCCTCTTTCATTTCAATCAAGTCCCGAATATCGCAACGTAAATCAAAGAGCGTGCAGTATCGGCCTTTGGATAAAGGAAACCAGCAACTATTTTTAATCTTTTTCTTTTGACTTTAGGAATCAACAAAGATCTCTAATCAGCCAACGATTTCGCATTGAAATATATCGCACTCGACCCTATTAGTAACGGAAATGCCCTCACTAATAGGGTCATACTATTAAAAAGTTATATAGAACAAATTTTATTTAATTTAAGATTATAAAAAATAGTTATTTCTCCTTTAGTTATTTCATTACTGTTGGTTTGAAAAGGAAAAATTTGGTAGAAGATGAGCAGCAGTATCTTCCTAATAACGACCAACATGAAATACTGTGGCTGCTAACTCGCTTTCCAAGCGTGGCGACTATGGCAAGTATCACCCCTATGAGGCCACATTTTATACGTGGTAGAACCATGCTGCAGCTATATTAATTGTATAGTTGTAGCACGAATGGGTAGGCTCAACCGGGGAAGAACCACGCTCTCACAGAAGACTAGCGTGAAATAGTAGCTTAATGCTGCTGTATTTCGTATGGTGAGTATAGAGAACCGGAGACCCCTTTTTACTGGAAACGAGGCATTTCATCTTAGTCCTCACAGGTCACAACAACACATCTGCATTAGGTTTTGTAATCGAGGATACATGTAGATGTCTATGGGCCGCAGCAACCACTTAACATCAGGTATACTGTGTGCTCGTTTGTCACACTATTCTATAAAAAAAACCAACCCACACCGAGAGGCGATGGCATATTTATTTTTGTCAGATATTTTTTATGCCTGATGAAAAATTTCGTTCCCCGATGGTTAAGTATCAATTTTTCATACCGCTGTCGTATTACCTATAAAGTATAATTGTCGCTTCAATCAATTAACACACAATTTATATTGTAAATGAAAGACCCCTTTGCCGCCAAATCATTGTTTGTTAAAATTGGTAACATCTGTGTTGAAAGTGCAATGAGTACTCCTCCCGCCCTACTTCACCTCCGCGCAATATTAAATATCTTCGTCGAAAAAAGTGTACTCGTCGCACCCGAACACGTGTCTCCGAGTCGAAGTAAGCAAAGGTACCAACCAAGTCCTACGTCCTACCCGAATTAATACTTGTCGTAGCTTCGATTCTATAAACGATCTACACTACACAACCAGCCAAAACATATTAATTATAATGTCTAACTGTAATAGTTGTAATAAAACCGCCAGGAAATCTGAGAAAATAATTTAAGACAGTGCAATTAATGTGAGTGCAAATTATTTTACCTACACATATATAGTGGTATGCCACTATATATGTGTAGGTTTGACATGAGAAAGTGCCAAGAAAATATCGTCTTGTCCATATTGTACTAACAAGCAACTGAAAGCAGGTGATAATACCAACATTTAACAAGAAAATTTTTCCGTCAGCTCTTATCTACAGGAATCATCCGAATTTCGATGATTCCTGTAGATAAGAGCTGACGGAAAAATTTTCTTGTTAAAATGATTGATGATGATTCGCAACAAATAAAAAAGTAACTAAAAACTATTATTGGTACATTATTCTACTATATTACTCTGTTAAAACTATTATATATATATATATATATATATATATATATATATATATATATATAATAATAGTTTTTATATTTTTATAGTTATATATATATATGATGACTGTATGGATAAGAAGTCAGACTGAAAAAATATTACACAAGACTGCCGTGGCTTTTATCCATATTTTTTATATTAGGATTTCTAAGAAAACTGCAAAACTGGTTTATGTAAATAAAAATATATCTTATCTTATACAAATGCTACCAATATTAGTAAATAGTACATAAATGGAAAGTATACACTAGGCAAGAGTAAAATCGGAAGGATAGGTATGAAAATAATTAGTATGAAATATATTTTTTTTACTTTTAACACAAAATGGGTAGAAAAACTATGAAAATACGTCGTTTTATATTTAGTAAATAACTTTTATTTGTCGGTTTAAAAATCTATTCTTTTTTTTATATATATATATTTTTTATATTTCATACTATGTACCATATACTTTATTAACTTATGAGAGGGTAGTTATTATGGTCCATTTGGTTGCTTTATTGTTATTTTATTTATAGGTTTAAGTTATATATATATATATATATATATATATATATATATATATATATATATATATATATATATATATATATATATATATATATATATATATATATATATATATATATATATATATATATATATATATATGGCCATCTTTTATCCTATACGTATGTTTTGTTGAGCTGGCGTCGTTATCATCATTGTTTACATTAACTATAATTACGTTTCCTATACCTAACTTAACCGTTTTTTAATGACTTGGCGTGTACTGAACATACAGTATGTAGTAATAATACGTACCGAGAAGATTGAATCTTACGTATTATTAAAAAAATTCTGTGATACCTATAGAGGGAACAAAATTACAATTTAATAAAAAAAATCTTATAACAATTTATCATCTTATAATAAGCGGTGTTTTTTTAAATAAATCGCACTAACCAACGCTTGACACAAAAATTGGGCAACGACTGTGACGTCAAGAGTTGTGTTGACGTTAATAGGTGTGAATGTATTTTATTATTCTATGTAATTACTATTAACTGATCAGTATTTTTTATATATTGGAAATTTTAATATTGGAAATAATTATTTCAAATACTTTAAATTTATTTCTTATTTGATGTTAAATTGTTATATATTACGTATTAGGTTAATAATACAAATTATAATACCCTTGTGTATAATATCAAATCCAATTTACATACAAATTAATGTGATAATTGCTACTTGCTTCAATGACCAATAGTTGTAATAATTACATATTAATTATAATTACAACACATAGACAATTTATAGAATAGAGAAAGCCGCCCATATTAACAAGCATGTTAAAAGTTTTAGTAAATAATATTGTCAAAGAAGCATCAATTTAGATAATTACCAATTGCTATTGCTTTTTTTAACTTTTTAACCGACTTCAAAAAGGAGGAGTTACTAAATTCGACTGGATGCCTTTTTATGTGAGTTACCTCAGAACGTTTTTCTGGGTGAACCAATGTTGATGATTCTTTTTATATTTTAAAGCTCGTACTTTTCATGTGATGCCATATTATACATTTAATAAAGATCCGATAAGTCGTTTTTTGTATATTCATTGGCTTCGAATACATTGATGATTTAATTTTGCCACTTGTTATTAACTTTGGTTTAGTTGTTGAAAGAGTAAACATTTTATTTATCAAATAACAACTAGCAAATTTCCCGCAACATGAATTTCCAATTCCAACATCGTATCCTCATCCAGAATACGATATTCGTTTGACATGGTATTCCGTATTATTACGTACATTTGCTTACATTAGCTTATGTTCCATTACATACAATAACAATCATCCTAATTTGATCTTAATTGAGCAACATCATAATAATGACTTTAACATCGAATCCCTCCAAACAAAGTATTATGTGTAAATATCTGACATTTTCTAAATATATATTTTAACAGTGGTAGAGCCACGCGGCAGCTTTGCTGTTGCACGTATGGGCCGGCTCAAACCGGGGTGGTACCACGACCTCACAGAATACCGGCGTGAAGTGGAAGCTCTGCTTCCGCGTTTCGTCTGGTGAGTGCAGGGGGCCGGAGGCCCAAATACCCCCCCCCCCCATCAACATGGTAGCGGAATTAAATAATAATAGACTACCACAGGAGGGTATCAGCTCCCCTGGAGAATCCCTCGCTGAGCATCCACGACCATGTTTCTCCACTTCTGAGCGTGGGTGCTCAGGCTGCCCCGCGTATTCTGGGGGGGGGGGGGGGCAGAATTCCGCTCAAGACTACAACTGCTCGGGGCAAACGGAGCAACAAGACCAAGGCGACCCCTGCCACGCTGTCCGTGAATTTCTGCAATATCAGGGGACTTCACTCTAACCTAAACGCCGTCCACTACCATCTCGAGACGGCGAGGCCGGCTCTGCTCTTTCTGACCGAGACGCAGGTGTCCTATCCAACTGATGTCTCGTATCTCTCCTACCCGGGGTACAAACTGGAACACTCCTTTGTGCCTCGGGCTGAAGTTTGCGTTTACGTCAGAGAGGACATCTGTTCTCGACGCCTCGGCAGACTTGAAGGTTCGGACCTGTCCATCCTTTGGCTACGCGTAGACAGCGACGACCATCCGCGCGTCCACGGGTGCCTCTATAGGTCCCATAGCGGTAATGCCGAAACAGACCGACTCTTCGACCACGTCCAAATGGCTGCAGATTTGTTGCTACAGAAGATCCCCTCCACACAGATCGTGATCCTCGACGACTTTAACGCCCATCACGCCGAATGGCTTGGTTCACGTTTAACCGATCATGCGGGGAGATCTGTTCATGATTTTGCCTTGGCATATGGTCTGACATAACTGGTTACTTCGCCTACGCGGATTCCAGATGTGGAGGATCATGCACCTTCCCTGTTGGACCTTCTGCTGACCTCTCACCCGGACGGATGTCAGATTTCCGTCGACGCCCCTTTAGGCTCCTCGGACCATTGTCTTGTCCGGAGTGTTGTGCCACTCATGCTGAAATCGCGGTTGCATTCTGCAGGCTGCCGCCGTGTTTGACACTATAGGTCAGCCGATTGGGATGGGATGCGGTCTTTCTTTGCATCCTACCCTTGGGGGCGGGTTTGCTTCTCGCCGGATGATCCCAACGTTGTTGCGGATTCTGTTACTGGTGTGGTACTTCAGGGTATGGAACTTTTTATTCCTTCCTCTTTGGTGCCCGTTGGAGGCAAATATCACCCATGGTTTGGTCGCTCCTGTAAAATAGCATCATGCTATAAGCAGGAGTGCTACCAAGCCTGGGTTGATGTATCAGCGTCCCGGGATGTAAATACCAGCGCTCTAAAAAAGAAGTATAATTCCGCCTCTAGGACCTTCAAAAGAGTCATTGCCAAGGCAAAGTCAGAGCACATAGGCAGAATTGGCGAGAAACTAGTTCCCCTTCCTTCTGAAACCCGTGCGTTCTGGTCTCTCGCCAAGGCTGTCCAGGGGAATTTCTGTCAGCCATCTCTTCCATCTCTGCACAGGGAGGACGACTCACTGGCCCATACTGCAAAGGAGAAAGCCGATCTTCTAGGCTCTTTCTTTGCGTCTAACTCGACTCTCGATGACGGGGGGAGTACGCCGCCGACCATCTCGCGGTGTGAGTGCTTCATGCCGGAAGTGCAGTTCACACAGCGCTCGGTTCGCAAAGCACTCCTCTGCCTGGACATCCAGCTCAGACATTGTGCTGAGGACGTGTGCTCCAGAGTTGGCACCGGTTTTAACGCGTCTTTTCCGGTACTCCTACTCCCTAGGCGTAGTCCCAAAATCATGGAAGACGGCTTTCGTCCACCCGATCCCTAAAAAAGGCGACCGCTCAGACCCGTCCAACTACCGGCTAATCGCCATCACCTCTTTGTTCTCCAAAACAATGGAGTCCATTGTAAACTGCCAGCTTATGAGGTACCTTGAGGATCACCAGCTGATTAGTAACCGCCAGTACGGTTTTCGCCGTGGTCGGTCAGCTGGGGATCTTCTGGTCTACCTCACTCACAGATGGGCGGAGGCAGTAGAGTTCAAGGCCGTTAGTTTGGACATTGCGAAGGTCTTCGATCGGGTTTGGCACAAAGCGCTTCTTTCGAAGCTCCCTTCCTATGGGCTTCCTGAGAAATTGTGCAATTGGATCACCAGCTTTCTTGCAGATCGGAGCATCAAGGTCGTTATAGACGGTGCAAGCTCCGATTGCAAGCCTATTAATGCTGGTGTTCCACAGGGCTGCGTGCTATCGCCAACGCTGTTTCTTCTGCATATCAATGATATGTTGCATACCCGTAACATTCATTGCTATGCAGATGACAGCACTGGTGTGCTCTTTACACCGGCCGAGCCAATATTTCTCGGGAAAACGTCTTCGAGTGCCGGGACAAACTTGTGTCTGAAGTCGAGTCTTTGCTGAACAGAGTCTCGGATTGGGGACGACTAAATCTAGTCCAGTTTAACCCCCAGAAGACACAAGTTTGCGCGTTAACCGCTAAAAAGAACCCCTTTGTCGTATCCCCTCAGTTTCAAGGCACTCCCCTTGTTGCCTCAGCCAGTATCGGAATCCTCGGCGTCGTTATATCGAGTGACGTGCAGTTTCGTGGTCACTTGGAAGGGAAGGCCAAATTGGCCTCTAAAAAGCTTGGCGTGCTCAGCAGAGCGGGACAGTATTTCATGCCGGCACACCGCCTGTAACTTTACAAGGCGCAGGTTCGGCCGCACATGGAATACTGTTCCCATCTCTGGGCTGGGGCTCCCCAGTATCAGCTCCTTCTACTTGACCGCATCCAGCGCAGAGCGGCGCGAATCGTCGACGACCGAGTGCTTTCCGATCGGCTCGATTCACTGGCGTTGCGAAGAGATGTTGCATCTCTTTGCGTATTTTATCGCATCTATCACGGGGAGTGCTCTGAGGAATTCTTACCGTAGTATTTTTTTCTTTAACTTTATTTATCGTCATCATGATCACAGTCTTTCACAAGTCCACTGCTGAACGTAGGCCTCTCTAAGGAATTACTTAATTTATTGGTAACAATATTTTTATATTATCTTCATAAAATTGAAGAGACAAATGAATTTACACCTCCATCTGAAGGTAAGTTGCTACTGTTATCTATGGACACCTGCAGCAAACTTCAAACAAGGAAGTATATAAAAGTACCCTGTAGTTAGGAAACTCGATTTTTTTATCAAGAAGTTGCTGCTCTCTGTCTCCTGCTTCAGTTTACCTCTGTCTCCTGTTACGTAGGGCCGATAAGAGCCCTACACGGTAACGTGTAAAATTTTTAAAATGACTTAATTAATTCAAATAGAATCAGGCGTCAATTTTAAAAATAGAAATTTAAAGGTGTGATAACATGATGGTGTGATGAATGTGATATACAGTAAATCTATATATCTGCAAGCAAAGTATGGCGTATGTTATCTAGTTTGAAAAAAAAAATATCTTCCTCCTACATTCAAATCCACATCTTCGCTACAAGTATTGCTCTTAGCTAACTTAAGGAACGAGACTGCCGCAAATGTAGTATATTTGTAGGAAGACAGTTAAAATGTAATGTAGGGTTATTTCAAAAAAGCTTTAATCTCACTTCTAATGTAGAAAGTGATTACAATGTAATGTAGAGTTATTACAGAAAAGGCTTAGTGTAGAATAGCATTATTTTTTTGAAGGTGAAACTAAACACTTGATTAACATACGAAATAATAATACAAAGAGATAAGGGATTTTCTTACGAGTACACGCATGCGGCTGAACTTGGAACACGTTCGTGTTTGACTCATTATCTGTTGCCGTTAAAGCGGGCTACATACGAGACGATATCGGTGGCGATCTAGGGTGGAAAGAAATCGGGGCTTTTATCGGGGCAGACCTACACGGGCCTGCCTAGCAGTACGTGTTCGGACTTGGAGCGGAACGCATATGCGGTAGAGTTCTTCAAAATGCCTCCGACTCTCTTAAAACACCAACGTGTTGGATTGGCATTAGCCATCTCGGTTAATTTATTCGAAAATAGAAAAAGAGGAGTTGCTGGGTGAAAAAATGGCTCCAAAAGAGACAAAAATTAAGCCATATAAACGTACTAAAAGGTCTGTAATCAAAGACATGATTAATTTTCTTCGGATGGATGAAGACAGTTTTTACAACCTTCTAGAATTTTTCTATATTTATGATTTCGCAACTTATTTAAAAACATCAATTTCTCCTACTTATGCTATTTATTTCTTCTCTTTGTTCATTTCTGCTTTGGTCAAAATCGGGTTATTTACTACACACAACAAACAAAGAAATAAAATACTTTTGTATATTAGTATATATATTATATATACTTTTTTAATGTAATCTTTATTTATGGATTAAAACTATCAAAAAATAAAATAGCTTATATCTTTTTTTTGAACATAAAGAAACCTTTAATTTCGGACATACTCCCTTCTATATAGCTTGTTTGTTGATGTGGAGATGGTGAAGGAGTAGGAGTTAGTTGTTGATGAGAGGATGAAGGCACGTAAGAGATATGAGTGCAGTCTGCGTGATGATAGCGTTGGAATGGGAGTTAGTTGTTGAGGAGAGACTTTATCCTCTCCTTACTTACTTCATACACCCTACTTTATGTACGGCAATAACACAATTAGTTTAGTAGGCATTCTTAACTTCGCAAGGTCACAGGCTAGGGTAGATATGATTTGAATTTCGAAAAATTTTAATTTATTTTTTTTTGTTTTTTGTAAAATATCAGTGCCATAGGCTTCTACTCCGTTCACATGTTTAAAATGTAAAAATTTTGTTATGTAAAAAAGGTCATTCAGTATCATTGTTCCGTTAACGTCCTTTCGCGAGGGCTGCCGACAGCGACTGCCAAAAGAAATCGGGTCGATGCGGCTACACACACGCAGTACGGAGGGGGCGGGGCCCCGATCTAGGAAGCATCGGCTGCATTTTTGCTCCTGCCAGCCGATTGAGGAGGCGATATCGGCCACGACTTAGGACGGCCCTACATACGACACGGTTTAGAGGCAATCTAGGAGGCATCCCCACTACTCCACCCTAGATCGCCACCGATATCATGTCGTATGTAGCCCGCTTTACATTCAGCCCCTGCCACTGCTCCTCGCGCTGCCGTCAATACTTTGCTAAATACCGCCGTAGCAGGATCGCGGGAAGTGTGTATTTACACTCTGCCCTGCCACTCACATCACTTTCGGCTTTCGACTATGGCAGACGTCGAAATAATTACAGCGTCCGCGCTGTGTCTTCTTGCAATACAAAATTATGTTAATAATTTAAAAAGATATCAAGTTTGAACTTGATATCTTTTTTACGTTTTTAAGCTAATAAATTTTCTATCTAAGAAGATAGATAGAAAATTTATTAGCTTAAAAACGTGGTACATAAGATGATCAATGACGTGGAACTGACATGTTTTGCCATAATTGGCATGCAAAAATGATATGAAATACAGCTAATTACACAAACCCAATGTTACATTTTAAAATTATTGCATTGCTTAAAAGTTAGGTACAAACATTCTTTTTGAATTTAAATATTATGTACAATTAAATACTTATAGAGATCCTCTCTATTTGAATTCTTATATAGTATATTGTGCGTAAATTATTAATAGAATTATTACATTATTGTTACATAAATAATATTAAATATTATATGAGATTAGTTAAGCTATTATTGTTTTAATAATTACATTACAGTATAAAATTCATAATTTTAATTACCTTAAAATTATAACTTAAAAATCTCAGGCTATTATGCAAATATTACCATTTATTTTACATTTTAATAAATAAATAATCAATATGAGTTACTAATCGTTTTTAGAAATAAAATGTCAATGTTCATTAATTCCTTAAACTAAATTGTATATTAATACAATAAATTTGACGAATTTATAATTAATTATGTACATAGGTACTATGTTATCTCAAAAAGAAAATTCGTATTCGTAGAAGATGATGAATTGTGGTTTTTATCGTTGAAATCCCATTAAGTTTTTTCTGATTCCAGCAGTTCTAAAAACTTCATTGTATTTTAATTATTCCACTAGAAAGCCATTTTGGTAGATCGTACTTATTTAATAACAAGACGCACGTCCGTTCATCCAGGCGCTTGGCGCGTAGTGAGCGATGGAGCTGAATGTGAACACTCACTGCCGCTCGCGCTGCCCGTCCTTTGACTTCCGCACGAAAAACCGACCTTTGAGAGAGCGTAGGGCAGTGGCAGTGGCAGTGGCAGTGGCAGTGTCAGCGCGAGTAGCCTGTTTACATACTGCCCTGCCCACTGCCCTGCTCACTTCCCTGCCCAACAGGGCTGAATGTAAATGGGACATAAGAGTATCGAGGTTGGCAATTACGGGTATAAAATATGATCAATCTCCTTTCCATCAACCGCCGTCATATTCATTCGAAAATGCCGTCCCTTAGAGTCTGAAACTGGTAATTAAAGGTGGTAGTAGCTAAAGACAGCTCATTAATTTTATTGAAAAGGCTTATATCCAGCAGTGGCCTAAAAACACAGAACACCTAATATAGCGGAATAGAAATGCCTTTGCTTCAATTTACTTGCGGTACCACTGCCGCCGCTAGTCTCCCCACTCCTTGCAGGTAGTTAACACACTCAACTCATATACGCTAATGCTTGACAAAAAACTATCGATAAAATATCGACACGGAATAATGTAGGTAATAAATATGTGATAAAATAAAACAGTATAATGATATAATATGAAACGTAAATTTAATGAAATAAACTTAATGCTATAAAAAAAACGTAAAGTAGAAAAAATTATTAATTACAAGGAGTAAAACTTATACAGTAAAATAGAAAAAAAGTTAAGACATTTTCATCATTTCAAAAACAAAATATTTATTGAAATATTTATTTATTTATTTTCCTGTAAAATGCAAATATTTATTTAAAAGTTGTCTTTTTGATACTTTTTGTGCTGAGGTTTTTATCAAATGGTGAAGGCGAATATCTGTATAGCTTTCTATAACATATACATTTTGTTAACAATATTACATGGTTTTCTTGTAGGATTAAAATCCTTTTCTTGAAAATGTGCTGAACATATTTTGCGTATATTATTAAAAAATTATTAATTACAAGGAGTAATACTTATACAGTAAAATAGAAAAAAAATTAAGACATTTTCATCACTTCAAAAACAAAATATTTACTGAAATATTTATTTATTTATTTTCCTGTAAAATGCAAATATTTATTTAAAAGTTGTCTTTTTGATACTTTTTGTGCTGAGGTTTTCATCAAATGGTGAAGGCGAATATCTGTATAGCTTTCTATAACATATACATTTTGTTAACAATATTACATGGTTTTCTTGTAGGATTAAAATCCTTTTCTTGAAAATGTGCTGAACATATTTTGCTTCTTGTAATTAATATGTTTAAAAGGAAACCAATTTTTTTCTTGTCGCCGAAATCCATTTTTCCTTAACTTCTGGGTTTATCGGAAAACTAAAAAAATATAAGAATATTAATTGAATAAGAAAAAAATATTTATTGTTAAATAAAAACTTACGCTTTTTATTTAACAGCAAAACTTTTTTCTAAAAATAACCTGCTAGAATTGGTTATACAAAGCATAGAATATCGATAGCGTCGATAAACTAAAATCTAAGCACATTCTTAATTGGCGTCTGGGACCAGCGGCCATACTACGATGCGTTGAAGGGCAAAGTATCATTCAATAAAATCGATTTAAAAATGTATTATTTTACACACCAATGATAAGAAATTCCTTTAGAAGAACAATAACCCTTTCCTGAACAGTTTGAACAGTTCGCAACACTGCAATAGACCATTTTTAACCACGTGTACCACGACTAACACGTGACGACGGTTTGTTTCGAACTGAGTCACGAAATTCTAATAGTTGGCTTTTAAGCCATATACACGGCGCGCGTTCCCGGCTCGTATAACATTTCTACTAGCTATATTAAGTGTTCTGTGCCTAAAAAGGATGAAAAAGAAAAAGTAATAAAACTCGATTATGCGGCACTCGCTAGAGAAGAGAAGAAAGAAAGAAAAGGAGCACCTTAGACAATTATTACATACAATGCGGTGTAGGAACTTATGGGAGTTTATTAATTAGAAAATATAAATGTATATATATACCTTCTGTGTACTAAATATCGGGAATTTGTCAATAAAACAAAAAATACAAATTATTCATCTAAATTTTTTTTATCGCCTTCAAAGTAGGCCCCATCGCTTGCAATACAACATCTCCAACGCTTCACCCAGTCGTCCATACATTTTTCATAGGCTATTTGCGGTATGGCTTTTAGCTCATTCAGCGAATTTTTTGTTATGGCTTCTATCGACTCAAAACGTTTTCCTCGAAGTGGTAATTTTAACTTGGGAAATAAAAAAAAGTCAGACGGAGCCATATCAGGTGAATACGGTGCTTGGTCGAGAACTTTTGTTGAATGTTTCGCTAAAAACTCTTTCACTATAATGGCTGTGTGATAGTGTATTATCATGGTGCAGCATCCACGAGTTTTGTTGCCACAAATCTGGACGTTTTCGGCGGATACTCTCACGCAAACGCTTCATGACGCCTAAATAATATTCTTTATTCACTGTTTCTCCCTTTGGAAGGAATTCGGAGTGAACCACACCACGGTAGTCAAAAAAACTGTCAGCATCACCTTGATTTTGGAGCGACTTTGCCGCGGTTTTTTGGGTTTCGGCTCGTTTTCGAGACGCCATTCTGAATACTGTTGGCTTGTTTGCATGTCGTACTCATAAACCCATGTCTCGTCGCCAGTTATTATACGTTTCTAAAGGTCGGATCCGTAGAAGCTCGGGAAACCATGTCTTCAGCGACATGTTTTCGCTGCGCTCTTTGAACAAAATTGAGCTCTTTTGGAACTAGTCGAGCGGCGACGCGTTTCATGCCTAAAATGTCAATGAGAATGTTGTGGACGGACCATTGAGTTATACAAGACTAGAGGAGCAAACCACATTACCGCGCGTCGAAAAAAGTGTAACCACTATCCAAACGCGACGACGTAGCTTTGAAACTAATAACAATTTTAAGTAAACATATATCTATCTCACTTACACAAGTTGCGAAAACAATATCGTCGTCGTAAGATTAGAAAAAGATAGACACACAAACATGCAATGGCGGGTTGGTGTGGCTTACTATATGAAATTTTACCTAAAATACGCAATAAAAATGAGTTTTTTTTAAGCTGCAGTTAATTGTTTTTATATTAAAAAAGTATATTTTATTTTAAAATCTTTATTACGTCCCCTTAGAAAAAAAGGGATACAAAGCTTATCAGATAAATAGAAGTAAACATAATGATGAAATAAAACGTATTTTTATGGTTCTAATAAATCAAACAATAAAAATAGGTATCTAATAAAATATAATTAATATAAAATGTATACGAAATTATAAATAATATAAAATTATTAATATAAAATAGGTAATAAAATATATTTAAAAGATAATTCAAGAATAAACTAAAATAAGAATAATTAATTATATTGTATGAAAGTGAAAACGTAGTTTTTATTATAATTTCCAAAATATTTAAAATCGGAGGTAACAAATTAACTTACTCCATTAATTATATAGTCTCCCATTAATGTAGGATAATCACAAATGCGGAAAAGTGGCAACATTGAACCTAAATGGCAATATTCGATATTTTATTTAATTTTTTAGTGTTTTAAACGTTAATATGAATATATAAATTAAAACTTACGTATGGAAAGTGATTCCGCTTGATTTATTATGTTTTTGTGACCTTGAAACGCATTCTTTCACTACGCATTTACCCATTTTTTGTTGTGAATCGTTCGGCTTAACTCGGACGGCGTCACCTTGAACAGTGAACCGACGTTCGCTGAGTATAAGGCTGTGGCCTTATGTGAAGTGACAACGCTTTGGCGCGGAAATTACTTATCTAGTGTAACATATAAATCAATGGGACGGACTTAAAAGATATGTTCACCTCACTAGCCAACTCTCTCAGACTCATACGTCGATTTTCGAGCACTAGCTTCTTGATTTTGTCGATGTTTTCTTTGGTCGTAGCGGTTGAAGGTCTACCAGAACGAGGCAAGTCTACTACTACTTCTCGGCCTTCTTTAAAAGCCTTATACCATTCATAAGCCCTTGTCTTCGATATACACGATTCGCCTTAGGTATTTCGCGACATTTTTAGTGATTCACCACATGAAATATCATTCGAAACACAAAATTTAAGGCACACTCTTTGTTCAACAATATTTTCCATTGTAAAAATCGCCGAGAACTCAAAACTATGACCAACAAAAAGTGTAGTTTAAAACAAATTAAATGACAGATCCCGCTCAAACTTTGCGCACTAAATCAGTACAGTGCTACCAACATGCAGTAAAAAAATTAGAACGACCTCTTTTACGCGGGTCTTTTTATTGACATATTCCCGATACTTTTTACACAGAGTAGTATATATATATATATATATATATATATATATATATATATATATATATATATATATATATATATATATATATATATGTGTGTGTGTGTGTGTGTTTTGCGCGTATATCCTAAAACATGGAATCAAGAATTTGCAACCAGTGCGTGTAGCTAATGATGTGTCCGAAGCGTAGTCCTTCACTACAGGATGTATTAGTATAATTCTTCATAAGTTCACTGTCGATCGTATAAACATTTATTCCATGTACCTTTGTCTTCTATCCGTTATTCATCAAACTTAATTCTGTGTTGGATACTACAGAACAACAATATTAAAATTTTCGATATAGATCCCTTTAATTCGACTAACATAGTTTTAAATCAGTCGTCATCAAAAGGCTTATGTAATATCATATAACGCGTAAATTTATAAAATATAAAAACATTTTACACTCGTAAATACTTACACACGCACGCAAACACGCACCCGTGCACGCACGCACACACGAACGTACGCGCGCACGCATGTGCGCACACGTACTGTAAAATGTAATAATTGCGTATCGGCCGGCATTGTAAGAATCTCCACTATCCCATATCGTCTCAAAGGTCTTGTATGAGGTGACAGAGGTAAATAAACAGGACATAGGCAGCAGCATCTTCCTGATAACATATTTATAGAAAACTGCGGTTGTCAACCCACCTGCCAAGCGTGGCAACCCCCTATAAATCAATATATGAGGGAGGTCTATATTCAGCAATTAACCTTTAGACTGTAATCAATGGACGATATATGGGCCAAAGTAATTCTTTAACTGGTTTTATTGAATTAGCACAAAATATTAACCTAAATTTCTTTTTTTGCCCTTATATTCTTTCCAAAGAACTATATTGAAGTACATAGGTACTCCACCCAGATTTTATTAGATCGCTGTTACCCATAAACGCAAATCCGACAGCGTTTATTGGGCAGTTATCGAGATTTAATAATAAATATTGCTTTCATTACTATCGAAGCATGGAAAGGTATTCTGCATGAATAAAAATTAAGTAAAATAATTTCTTGTTAGACTCTGAAGTTGAAGTTGATGAAGTTTTTTGGTAGAGCAAGGGCATTGAAGTCAATGAAAATATACCCAGTACTTACGTTTACTACATATTATATTAATTTTTGTTTACTACATACTTAATTTTTTTATTTTTTTTTAGGTTATGCAGCGAAAAATAACACATATCCACTATTTACTGCTGAGAAAATGCTAAATTGCTGAATTCCCGTGATAACATTACTGCGAATGACTCGAGAAAAGCCGTGAAACTCATAAAAAAGTATATAC
Source organism: Parnassius smintheus behrii (assembly GCA_036936625.1). Classification (NCBI taxonomy): domain Eukaryota; kingdom Metazoa; phylum Arthropoda; class Insecta; order Lepidoptera; family Papilionidae; genus Parnassius; species Parnassius smintheus. Next base: position 38,862,927 of record JAUPFT010000010.1, read on the forward strand.
TAGAAAACTGGGAGCGAGATGTCCACTTTGACATAGTTTATGAACAAGAATTAATAATCAACGTAAGAGACAGTTTCAGTAGTGAGCCTAGTGGTGATGATGATGATGATGATAACGAACTTGTTTTAGGTTCCTCACAATTCTTTTCATAATCGACAACTTCAAGCTAGAATTTCTTACGAGTATTTTAATTCACTAAGCCCTTTTACAAAAATATTTCGGCTCGCACGTATTCTACTGAACAGTCTGACTGACCGAATTAAAATATACACGAGTCTAAATCGTTATTGTGGGAGGGATTTTTTTTATAGGATAGGGTAACATACGAGCACACAGTTCACCTGATGGTAAGTGGTTGCTGTGGCCCATAGACATCTACATCTATCCTCGATTACGAATCAAAATGCAGATGCATTGTCACCCGTGAGGACTAAGGTGGAATGCCTCGTTTCCAGTAAAAAGGGTCTCCGGTTCTCTACACTCACCATATAAAATACAGCAGCATTAAGATACTATTTCACGCTAATATTCTGTGAGAGCGTGGTCCTTCCCCGGTCGAGCCGACCCAATCGTGCTACAACTATATTTCTAATATAACTGCAGCATTTATTATCTTATTATTATTGATTATTAATTCTATAGATAAGAAATTGTTTTAAATTCCAAATTCATACAGCATAAACATGCAACTTTCGATTGCAAGTTCTATGAGAAAAATATACGAATAGATTTATTAACGATTATACACCACCCCATCCCTATAGTGCGCTAACAAAATTATCAAGCTAATTTTGACAAAGTTTAACAAAAAGATAAATGTAGTTACGACCTGTTTTATTAAATTCAATGTTTAAGTCGAATACCGTTTTTACTTACTTTAGCTTACATACCGTTTACTTTAGCTGCTGTAAATCGTTGAATGAATATTTTGGAGTGTAGCTCCGACGTTTATTACGGAAACAGCCGTGAGATATATAAAGCATGCAAGAGTTTTAATCAGGATTATAATCTTTTTTCTCTCTACAAAATTACAAAAATCACATGGAATGTATGTGCTGGTGAATAATGTATTTAAAAAAGAAAGAAAAAGAAAGACGCATTTAAAAGAGAAAGAGAAAAAAATACATGTGCGTGCGCGCAATTGTGTGTGTGTGTGTGTGTGTGTGTGTTCTGAAGAATTGTTCGGATTAATTCCAGCCGCACAATTTCACCATCGCACATTGCGACAGAACTCGCGATACCATCCGTACCATCTGGATGACTGGCGGTCCACCACCGTGTAATTTAAAAGTAGTTTTCTTCCTCGCACAACTTCCTTGTGGAATCGACTGCCACCAGAGATTTTTCCGGACCGATACGACTTAGGAACTTTCAAGAAAAGAGCTTACTCCTTTTTAAAAGGCCAGCAATGCATCTGCAATTCCTGTGGTATTGCAGTTGTCTATGGGCGGCGGTAATCGCTTACCATCAGGTGAACCGTATGCTCGCTTGCTCCCTATCCTATTAAAAATACATAATAACATAGTCTAATTGGGGCATGAGTGAACTGGACGATATTTAAAAATGCTTGATTTTACTTAATGGAGATTTAGGTCTATTTTATTTTATTACGTTCTGACTATAACAATTTCACCGACGATAAAATCTGACTATTTTTAAGAGCCAATGAGAGTATGAGAACGCTTTTATGTTTTTGTCTTCTTATTAATACGTAGTTAGTATTCCGCTTAATTTATTGAGAGAGTCTCTCTTTCAAATAAGCCATATAGCTTTTAACAGTCTATTTGATTAGCGCCCATAAAATCGCGAAAGAAAGGTTTTAAAATTTGAATTGAGATGGCCATCACAGTTGAATATTAGATAAATAATATTAGGTTTAAAAAAAACTCAAATCAATTTGTCTTGCATTAATCATGTGCTAGATCTAGTAAGAAAGTAATTTGCAAAATTTCGAATTATTCAGACCTCGTCGTAAAAATTGAATTACAAATTTCCGTTACATTTATACGTATAAACATACATTCGGGTCTTTATGTATATTTGTATGTATATGTAAATAGAAAGATAGCGGCAATGGACTTTAAAATGAGCTACAGTGAATGAATGAATGGATATAAAATTACCCCAGTAACCAAATACACCAGCAGTAGATTAGGATGTAGGTACATCATACATAAGTATATTTTGCAGTCAAATTTCGGTTTAAAGATCTTTATTTCTCAATAAGACAATAGTCACTTACATGAGAACAATAACTATATGAACTTAGTAATAACAATTTTAGTGCGGGTACATAAATAACTTTGCTGGATGTCGCTTTTAAGAAGCGAATATCTTTGTTGCTTATTCAAACTATAAGGTGGTGGTCCAAGTTTAATAATGTTTTTTTTTATTTTTATTTAATAATGATTAAGGTTAGGTATTTAGCTGTTGTGAATATAGGTAGGCAAGTATCTTCTGTTTGAAAACATTCAAAGATTTCGCCTCCTTTACAAATTTAGGTAGTTTGTTGTATAACTGTGCTCCTTTATACGTTATATTATTTTTACCATAGATTGTTCTTATAGGCGGCAATACAAGGTGACTAGCTCGGCGTGTTATGTATTTGTTTGTTTGCTTCTTTGTTAAAAACGTGAGTTGTGTGTGGATTAATTTATTTTTTATTTTATATATTAGTATGCATGTGCTATATGTATAAAGTTGAGTAACGTTCAACAGTTTAGTTTCCTTATATATTGTATTAGTTGGTGTTAGAAAGTCATAGTTATACAAGATTTTTATGATACGGTTTTGTAGCACTTGGAGAGGTTTAAGATTGGTTTTGGCTGCATTACCCCATACCTCTACAAGGTAAAGTAAGTGAGGTTTTACTAGAGAGTTATATATTAGGATTCGGGCTTTTTTCGGAATACATCGAACTATTTTGTGAAGGCGGCCAACGAGAGAGGAAAGTTTGTTTTTAATATGTGTGAGATGTGCATTCCAAGTCAAATTACTGTCGACAATCAGTCCAAGATATTTTTCTTGATTTTTTATCTGTAACGTTTCTCCGTTTATAGTCAGAGTAAGGTGGTTTTGGTTAGGGAGTTTCTTGTTCTTGGCGCTGAAAATTATATATGAGGTCTTGGCTACATTAATAGTTAGGAGATTATACTGAAACCATTGATGGAGTAAGTTTAAGTCTTCTTGAGCTAGTGTTACGATACGAGATATATTGTTTCCAAAGTAGAATAAACACGTATCATCTGCGTAAAGGGATATTTGACCTTGTAAACCTGCTTGGTTTATGTTGTTGATGTACACTAGGAATAGCAATGGACCGAGGATAGAACCCTGAGGCACGCCGCACGTTAAGAGGAGTTATTTTTTTACTTTTGTTACTTGTCGTTAGATTTTGTTACTTTTGTCATATCAAAAATATAGAAAAATTGCATAATTTATCATAAAAACAAAAGAAATGGCGCGCCGATTTACAATTTATGATACGGCAAATGTTATAAAATCTATCAAAAATGAAATGAGCTGCGTGCAGTTACATTAGACGGTTTCTAGAACTTTACTTACTCCGAGTCAATAGTATTGTGATGCGATATGGATGCCTTTCTTTTTATAATATTTCATTAATGTGTCGATGATTTAAAGAAAAATACAAGCAACATTAAGCGCTTTTTTTTAAAATACATTGAAAATTTGGTTACACGTATTAACACAACACAATTGCACATAACGAATTTTCTTCAGGTTCACACAAAATAAACAACAACGACTTAACCGCTTCCTTAGCGGTGCCCTTTAATGCCCTCCTAAGGCGTGCGACATTCTGCACCCCTGAAAATTGGCTTCTCGTGTCTTCAAACACCGTTTTGAAAATTATCCATTCACCCGGGTCTCCATCGAACACCGGTAATTCCTGGAGGATTTGGGTTTACTTTGAATGGATCCAATTTTTACTACTTGGTAACGGTTGTTCAAATATGATGCCATCATTTTGTATACTTTTCCAGCGACGCCAATATTTTGTAGTTTTTTTAAGAGCAAATTATGGCTGACTGTGTCGAAAGCCTTTTTTAGGTCCACAAATATTCCCAGTGCTACTTGTTTTTGATCAATTTTTGTTTTTATTGTAGTTATCACGTCGATTGTTGCTCCCAGGGTACTAGATTTTGATCGGAAACCATACTGTTTTTCATACATAAAGTTGATTTCAGTTAAATAGTCGTCTAATCTCTTGTATATAATTTTCTCTAAAATTTTGGATAGTGTAGGTAGAACTGATATTGGACGGTAATTTTCCGGACTAGATTTCGTACCAGACTTATAAATTGGAGTGATTTTGCCTATTTTGAGGTTGTCCGGAAAAATTCCTTCAGTTAACAATCGATTTAGGCAGTTAGTTATATTTTGGACTACTAAACTTTTGATACATTTGATAGCCTTGATACTAACTCCGTCTAGACCTACACTAGTATTAGGGTCCAGATCATCAATTATTTTTGTTATTTCATTGACGGTGCATGGATCGAATTGAGACATTGTACGGTGCGACATGCCAGGATCAAGGCTCGGTACTGTGTGTGTGGTGTTGTTATGGAACTCACGCGGTATTTTATTTGCCAGTTGTGTACCTATGTTAGCAAAAAAATTATTGAATTTTTCGCATATTTCTAGGGCATCCGAAATTATTATACCATTTTCGGCTTTTAGGTTTGGTGGAGCACAGTGATTAACATTTTTATTATTTGACAGTGTTTTTATAAGATTCCACATTTTTTTAGGTTTATTTTTACATTTTGTAAATTCATCGTAAAAGTAATTTTCTTTTGTGTTCTTGATTTTTGTGCCAGAGAATCTCTTTTAGTTTTGAACTCTTTTTCTAACTGTTCATTTTTTGGATCACGTTTTAGTTTACTCCATAACACATTTCTCTCATTAATTTCTGCTATTAAATGCCTGTTAAACCACTCTTTTTGGGGTTGATTTAGTATTTTAATTTTTTTTTGTTTTGGTTTCACTAATGAGCTTTTTAATGTATTCATCAAATTCCTTATAATCGTGTGTATTAATTTTAAAAGTTGATGTTTTAACCATCTCGTATATATTCTTGAAGTCTGTAGACTCGTATTGTATTCTTTGTTTCTTTGGGGTGATTACTTTTTTCAATTCCACATAAATATTTTTATGGTCTGATAATGATGAGTCAATTATGGCCATATGAAAGCTGTTTTCGTTTAAATTAGTAGAAACGTGATCTATTATTGTACACGTTGTTGTGGTTTCCCGAGTGTTATATTTTGGATCTATTTTGTTAATCAACTTGTATCCGGATTCAGTTAGTGTTGTTTTGTAGCGGCGGACTGAATTGTCAGAGCTTAATAAGTCAATATTTGTATCACCAAAAATGATGGTTCGTTTCTTTTGTAGAAGTTGTTCTTCATAGTTGAATAAAAAATTGTTGATGTTTGTATGTCCAGGCTTGTAGACTACTCCAACATTGAGGGCGTATTTGTGAAGGCGAATACTCAAGTAGTTATTTCCATCAATATATATTGCAGTGACAAGATCCTGTTCCAGATTATTGTGTACGTAGACAGAAACACCACCACCGATGACATTAGGTCGTAAATTATAGTAATGAGTATAATTTTGAAGATGAAATTGTTTAGCTTGGTCGTCTGATCTGATCCATGTTTCGGCAAGTAAAACAACATGAACAGTTTTTTTTAAAGAGTGGATGATACAATTAAGTTCGTCAAATTTACCTGGCTTGCATATACTTCTCACATTTGCATAGAAGAAGTTAAGGCTTGATTTGGTAGGAGTAATATTCTGGTAAGTGTCTGAAATTTGATGGGTGATAAGTTTTTGTTTAATCATGTTTGAGGTCGTAGGAGAATTAATATTTTGAGCTATTATTTTTTTGTGTTCTTGGTAGAAACTATTTTCGGAAACCCTTTTATGTATTTAATAGTAATATCCTGTTCCCCATTGGCTATTCTTTGGGATAACTCAATCTTCAGGTCTTTTATATATTTCTGTTGTGCAGGTGTTTGGTCAGAGAAAATTTTTATGCCATTCTGGATTTTGTTCTTATTGCGTAGTAAAAGTTTGGCTGTTAGCGGGGATTCAAAGCATACTTTAATATTTCGATTTTTTCCAGGTGTAAACTTCCCGAGTCTAAAGAGTCTACTAGGCTTAGGACAGTCGTCCACAATTGTATTAATAATTTTTGTTACCTCGCTAGCATCGTAAGAACGCCCTTCCTCACTGTTAGTCACATTTCTCTCTTGTAAACCCACTATGATGATATTTCTTTCTCTGGATGTACGATCTTGTATTTCTTGCATTATATTTTCCCCAAGGCCAGATGAGTGTACGTTTATGGCAGTCTTACTTTTGATTAACATGATTTCAGACTCATTAGCATTAGTTTTGTTATTTATTTGTTTAATTTCTGTCATCAATGTCCGGATTTTATTATCTGTATAGTTTGTTTTTGTTACTAGATCTGACAGCTGGGTCTTCATTAATTTTTGCTCGTTGTTCAGGTTTACAGCAGCTTCTTTAATATCATTTAACTGGGTCCTCATATCTACTATATTTTCACGCATGAGGGTCATCGTTGTTTCTTGCGTGTCTGTGAATTTTTGTAGCATTGTTGTAAGGTCTTTACGTAACTCTTGAATTTCAGACGAACAATTGCAATTGGAATTTCAAGATTACAAGAACAAATTTCAAGATTAACACTCTTGAAATGTAGCTGCTCTTTAACTACGGTTCATCAAAATATACTTGATAATTATATAGATAGGCAAAGAATATATGTTATTACTACGTAACTGTGGTTTCGGCAAAATCGTTTAGGTTGTTATACTGTAAGAGGTTTCGTATCGATATTGACAAATTTAATAAAATAGTTACGTATTATGCGCCCGTATGTTCGTATATTAAAATAAAGATTTTGACGAAGAATTTTATTATTTTAGTCCGAGTCTTTCACTGCTCGTTGCAGTCTGCCTACACCTCAGAAGTTACAGACATAACGTTATGTGTATATGAATTTTACATCCACTTACATATATCCTATACTATTAAACGAGCAATTCTTGTATATATATATATATATATATATATATATATATATATATATATATATATATATATATATATATATATATATACAAGAAGAGGCTCCAACGATTTTCATAAAATTTAGTGTCCAGGGAGTTTCGGGGATAATAAATCGATCTAGCTAGGATTTATTTTTAGAAAATGTCTTTTTGTCCGTGTTTTTAGGCAATGAAAAACTGCTACAATATCGTTAGAATAAGAAGGTAAATTTTGACGGATTGTCGGTGATTATAAATAGCTTAATTGGTATAATGGTCGGTCACAGAATCTTAAAACCCCGGTTCAAGCCCAGACCGACCGACCGACTTTTTTTAATTTTTTTTTTCATGTTCCTTTCTTTTTGAGAAAATCTATATCTAAATAATTGCACTCATGATTTATTTATTCAAATAACCAGTTCCGTTTTTTCTGTTATGTCGCTAAGATCAAAAAATATTATTTATATTTCATCAGTATGTAATTTGTATCTAAATATAATTTCCAAAACACACGAATTAAAAAAAAATCAAGCGAAAAATACCGAGCAAAGCTCGGTATTTTTCGCTTGATTTTTAGAGTAGGATAGAAATTCCATACGTATGAAAGTTGATAGCTTATATTTCATATTAGAAGAGAATCATTCTTATTAAAAAAAACGTTACCTCCACACTAGGATTTTCTCCTCTATCGTGAGGGCAGTTTACATATTACATAAAATTCACAAGGATAAAAATGCAGCCCCACCACCTCATACCAGTGTAAAATAGCAGCTCAAGGCTGGGATTCGTAAACAAGGCATTTCAACTTAGTCCTTAGAGGTAGCAACGCATTTACATTCTTAATCAAGGATAGATGTAGAAATCTACGGGCCGCAGCATCCACCTATCATCATATGGACTGTGTGCTCGTTTGTCACCTTTATTATATAAAAAGGTAGGCTGGTTTAAAAGTGCTAAAGTCGACGGACAATGTTTGCTCAGTTCTTGAGGATAATAACGAATACTTCAAGTTAAAATTCTTGAAGTTGAAGTTTCCACAGATTACAGATTGCGTGCTCGTATCACGTAGAGGTCAACAATTTAGCTGTGTAGGGAAAACTGGAGGTCTTCTGCCAGGTAAGGTGTTCAACCTTGTAAGCGGCTAACGCTTCTTGTTTTAGTATGGAGCTGTATGCATATACTTTATATATTAGAGTACTTAAGAAACTTCAATATCGTGACTTAGGCTTCGTTTTGCTTGTGGCACAGTGGCAGCGTCACCATAAGCTGGTAGCCAGTCTAATGGTAGTTAAATGAATGTGTCCCTTAAGAACTATTTGTGACAGTGATGATCACCTCAGACTCCAGGATGACTTGGACCGCTTGTCTGCTTACTGTTTAAAAAATAAATTAAGTCTTAGTATTAAGAAGTGCAAAATGTTAACTGTCACTAAGAAAATTAATTTTAATCAACAATCATATTCCCTGTGCAGCTCATCTATTTAAAAAGTACATTCTATTTGTGACCTCGGCATTACCATTGACAGTAAATTAATACTCGATACACATGTTGAACAAATATGTAATAAAGCTCTTAAAATGTTTGGGGTTGTAATGACCAACCAACCCAGCAACATATATCTTTTTGTATAAGGCACTGATACACTCTCAGTTGGAATACGCTGTTGCTTCGTGGAATCCTTTTTATAATGTCTATACCGATCAGATTGAGAGGGTACAAAAATAGTTTTTTAAGTCAATGTTCTATAGATGTAAGCATAAATATTGTTCGTATAACGCTATATTAAATAAATACAAACTGTTAACTTTAAAGCTCAGATGACAACAATTAGTAGCAATGTTATTAATTGACCTTTGCCGTAATAGATATGATTGCATTCCTGTAACAAATAAATTGCGATATCGTGTACCTACTCAATCACATGTAAGTCAAACGTCAAACCTCACGTCAAACATTTGCCCTTCCCTTGTGTAGAACCAATGCTGGCAAAAGAGCGCCGTTGTATCGCTTAATGCAAAATTATAATGATCACTTTTGGGACATTGACCTTTTTAATAACAGTGCTAACTCCTATAGAAGCAAAGTGATTAATAAGCTTATGATTCGTGTTAACTAAAAACTAAATAAAATAAATTAAAACATAATTTAAATTATATAATTGTTTGAAATCAAAACTAAAATATGAACAGTTTTTTTTTTCATTTTGTAATATTGCATATTATGTAATAAGTCCTCCTTCACATCTCTCACTTTTGTAATTTATCCTATAAATTACTATCTGAGGCTGGTGGTGTTGCCTTCACTAAATCCAAATTTTAGGATTAAGATTAGTTATTAAGCTTCTGTTGAAGCTGTTTACTGGTCCTTAAATAAACAAAAAAAAATGATAAAACCCGTATCCGGCTCGTGTCAGTTGCTAATACGAAACCCAGCAGCATTGTCTTCTCCGTTTGGCCAACCAATTCGCACTACAGCTATAATGCGATAGTGTCTGTACTATTTAAAGAAGTGTTGACTTTTTTTAGATAATATCTATACATATAAATTGAATTAAAGTAGCTGTCTGTAAAATCAAAATTACTGCCTTTTATTGGACTGAAGTGGTTATTTGAATGTCATTAAGACATGAATAGTATTTTTTTTAATTTTGCCTGTCTGTCTGCTTGTCTGACTGCCTGAGCTAATCTTAGGAATACCTAAACCGATTGTAATCAAACACAGGTCACAGATATACAGAACATTACTAGCAATGATCCAGGCTACATTTTAACCGAAACACTTGCAGATTTTTTGACAAATCGAAAAATTGAAAAAGGTAATAATAGTAGTATAGGTGGTAGAGCCACGCTGCACTTAGCTGACACGAATAGATCGGCTCGTATAGTTGTAGCACGAATGGGCCGGCTCGACCGGGGAAGGACCGCGCTCTCACAGAATACCAGCGTAAAATAGTAGCTTAATGTAGGTGTGTTTCGTATGGTGAGTGTAGAGAACCGGAGACCCTTTTTACTGTTAATGAGGCATTCTATCTTAGTCCTCACGGGTGACAACGCATCTGCATTTTGATCTGTAATCGAGGATAGATGTAGATGTCTTTGGGCCGCAGTAACCACTTTTCATCAGGTGGACTGTGTGCTCGTTTGTCACCCTATCCTATAAAAAAGGTGATCTATGATGATCGTCTTAAATTTTATAGTTATTTTACATAAGTACTGAAAAACTATTTTTTATCTTTTCTACTATTACATGATTAAGGTTCTCAAATGTCGACAACGTCTGAGCTATTTATGTCCTATAATGCTTGTGGATAAATAATTGAGAGGTGATGGTTACGGAAATGGAATTTTCTTACAAACTACTAATGATCCAATGGGACGATAATGCATTCACGGCTCTGTTTGGAATATAATAATTTGTCAGAGTAAAAACATACACATGTCAAAAGTTTCTTTTCCAGCAAGATTCTTTGTAAAAAACATTTGCATGTTCAATTACATGGTAGGGTTTTCTGCCTTAGCATCCGTTTGGCTTGGTACAACCCTCGATCCTATACTTTTCCGTCCTAAGTTTACCCTATTTTACTTTATTTCTGAGTAAAGTGGGGCAATTTTATTCAAAGTAGTGAAAGCCATTTTATGGTTAGGCACCCAAAGGGTAAAACGGAATCCAGTTAATATCATTCTGCTGACGGTCTGTGTATCACACATCTTAAAATTGTTGTTCAAAAACCGAATATTGATTTAATAAGTTTATATTACTAAAACCAAATGTACGAGTATTCAAAAAATCGCTAAAAAAATAACATCGATTACATATAATTATTAAACGCGAACAGCCAAACATATTTGAACAAAACTATTTTTTGAAGATTTTAACCCGATAACATTTATTTTGTATTGAAATAATACTAGTTTTTACGGAATTTATCGCGTATATTTAACTTTTTTACCCGACGTTTCGAGAGCTTTACAGCACCCATGGTCACGGGAAGGACTGAGATGTTCAACGTCCAGCTGTCATAGTTAACCGCGGTTACCATAGATTAAAATTTTAACTTTTGTTTCGATCTACACAGTATGAGCTTATGGTTTTATTTATTTTGTAGTTTTAATTAACTTTAATAATTCAAAACAAAACATTTTATTTTTTTAGACCTATTGTTACTTTATTTAATTGTAATCACATTTGTTCCTATATGTAAACACGTGTAATTGAAAATGAAATAAAAATTATTATTAATATTAATGATTTTAAGTACACTTTGAATTTAATACAGTATTTTTACGATTTTATCGCGTTTAATTTACTTGATTTTTAATATCTGACGTTTCGGGGGACTAAGGTGACTGATGTCCCGATATCAGTGTTAACCCGGAGTACCTTCAACTTTTTAATCATTTTCCTACTTAGACCTAGACTATTATTACTAAGTTTCATACTTAGACTACAAATTCAAACAATACTCACGTCGTGGCAACATTAAGTTTATCACACTTACTTTTGTAGCGGTGATTTTTGATCACACAAATATTACAAATATAATATTTGTAGTGCGCGCTAGGCAATACCTATTATTAAAATTTATCCACGTCTATGGCTTGTCGTATATAAATAATTGACAATTTCGTAGTTTTTATAATATTAAAGCATTAAACTATTTACTGCTTTTTAACCAACGTGTTGATGTATAAGGCGTAGTAACCTTTTTTATTATTATGTTTCGTCCCAAACTCCTAATAAGTTAATAGTTAATATCATATTTATAGTTATAAACATTATTTACATTCGTTTCTTTCAAAACACAAACTACAAATTACAAACTACAGATTGTGATAACTACGACATAAACGAAATTAGTTTGTGTGAATTGACAAACTTGAATGCCAAAGAAAATGCAGCGCTAGCATGTCTAATAATACTTTAATGTCTTTGAATAATAGTCACTTGCGCATTAACTTATCATTCTTACACATCACATTTTTATGAGCATTCTACACGCGGCTGGCTGAACCTCCTTTAATACGCTGCAAAATCCTATTAGCCCATTATACTATGCTCGCACGTACAGAAACTGCTCGTGTAAAAGTAGGTGCAATATGCTCTGAAAAGAGTTACTTTGCCCGGGTCGCTCCATGTCCCGTAATGGAGCGACCCTGCGGACGATCATATTTGTCCTAACAGACAACGCCCTGCGTTCTATATCTACATCTGGGTTATCTTTCAGTTCAGTCATAAACTGGTGTTTTCTGCCATGGGTTTCTTTATTTTAAATGGTGTAAGGTTCCAAATGGCAGGAATTAATTTTCTTGAATTTGAATAGAAATTCAATAAAACTATAGGAATAGGGGCTGATACATGTAAAAAGAGACAAAAAGAGTATAATAATATAGTTACTAATTACCGTGTGCGTGTGTGATAAGTAACTACAATTAAAATTATCTCTTTAGATCTCATTAGATCACTGTCAGCATTAACAAACAGGGTCTGATGCTTTCATAGTCGTATTTCTCGTTATTTAACAAGAGATAACTTTGCCTCTTTTCATTTCAATGTACATGACTCAGTATCTGATATTAAAATAGTATATTATTTGAATCGGTATATTAAACCATGTAAAAAGTTTTAACAAAAAATAAACAATGAACTAAACCTTTATATACTTTAATAGAAGAGGCATTTTGCAAAGCCAATCAAAAAAAAAGTGTATAAAGCCTTTTATTTTAGATTGATTTCGTATAAAAATCATTTAATTTTTATAAGACATTTTTTAATAATTTATGAATTCAATTATTAAATAAAAGAAAATCGTAAATTAAAAATACAGTTGCCTGAATAAAATTGTTCAATTGTTTGACTTTTGTTTTCAGTAAGGTTGAAATTGATTTGATAAATAATGTACTAACTGATGGTTGAAAACTCAGCCAACTCTAAGTGCAATAATTTTTACATCGTCAGAGAATAAAGTCGATACTGTATTGATACAATCGATGTGACTCTATTAGTTAAATATACGATTAAAATGTGTGTTAAAAATGTTCACAAAAATTAAAGCTTGAATGTTTAAATGGTTATTGTTTCTATAGTGCTTCATGGTACAATAGCTTTGTTTGCATAACAGGAAAGCTATGGCAGCGACGTTGTAATTCAAAATATTTTAAGGAAGGTTATTCCTTCACCAAATATTAAACGTGATAGAGCCTTCCTGAAATGGGTCGGCTCAACCGGGAAAGTACCATGCTCTCACAGAATATCAGCGTAAAATAGTAGCTTAATGTTGCTGTGTTTCGCATGGTGAGTGTAGAGATCCGGAGACCCTTTTCACTGAAAACGAGGCATTCCATCTAAGTCCTCGGGTGACAATGCATCTGCATTTTGATTTGTAATCGAGGATAGATGTAGATGCCTATGGACTGCAGCTACTACTTACCATCAGGTGAACTGTGTGCTCGTTTGTCACCTATCCTATAAAAAAAATTTACAAAATCATATTGTGCTTAACACGATAGAGCTACCGTACAGCTTTAGGAGAAGAATAAGCCCTAAAATCACTCAGAGAGTTCTGATAGAGTTATGCTCGGAGTCTCCCTTCGTGATAGATTTCGTAATGAGGATATCCGCAGTAGACCCAGAGTAACTGACATAGCGCAACGGAATAACACACTGAAGTAACGATGTACCGGTCATATAGCTCAGAGGACCAACAATCCGTAATATTTTATTGATAAAATAACTATAGTAAAATAATAGTAACGGCCTAAAATCCACTTCTAAACATAGACCTCCTACATAGATGACCTCGTTGGAGGGATTTTGCCATAGTTGCCACGCTTGGCAGACGGGTTGGCAACCGCAGTTTTTATCATTTTGAGTTGTTTTTAAGAAGAAACTGTTGCCTCTTATGACAACCATGTAACGATATGGGGGAGTGCGTATTTGTTGTATCGCCACTAAACGCTTCAAAAATTTGAATATCAGAAAATATAATTTTTGGCACTGTATCACGGCGAGTAGGACTGTATGATAATTTAAATTTTGAGATTTAGTTCCTTCATTACAATAATGTTTTTGTATCATAATTTTATGCACATAAATTATTAAATAAAATGTAAAAAATTAAATTAAAATTGCGTATACACGTAATATATAACACTCAGTTGCAGCCTTTATAAAGTAAAAGCTGCGAAAACGGCTGTAAATTTCACTAAGCATTACTTCCGGTCAAAAAAGTCTAAATAGCCTCAAGTCGCGACTTATGAAGTTTTATGGTTTTACTTCAAAAATGCACACTACTTTATTTATTTTCCTTAATATTGGTACATGATAAAATTAATACTGGGAACCGGAAACAACTGATATATTTGGATTTGGAATTATGCATGTACAATTTTTATTATAAAATGTAAAATACCTCCACAATACAGAAGAAAAACTACTAGTATCCCCCATACTAGGCCCTTTACATCGTGGGTGCGTAGCATTTTTTAAAAGAAAGGCAAAATTATATAATATTTCAGGACTATATTTATGAAAATAATCGTTGATACGTCTGTTAGTGATCGTGTAACTTCTGAACGCCTTGACCGATTGAGGTCGTTTTCAAACACTATATTGGTAATGTCGAGACGACGAGATAGTTTATTGTTATGCAGATATAGATAAGACAAAAATTACTTGTGTGCCCAATATGTTGATTTAGTGCCAAAAAATTACAATATAATGGATAAGTGAGTCCGTGAATGAGTTATTAATAAATTTCATATTATGTCAGCAAGATAAAAGACCTAAATCTTCTTGACAAATGTATTGTAGACATTGCTCCCTAACCGGCTATTTATTGTGAAAGAATAAATTCTACACGCAAGTAGATGGATCACATAATGATTTCTTGTACTGACATAAATACTCGACATTGGATAAAACTAATATTAACTGATATAATTTTAGGGAATTTTTCACTTTTTATAAAAGTTTTTCAACTTATTTTTTAAGCCCTACATTTCGGCTGTTCTACTGTACCCATGGTTAGTAATAGGGTTGTGGTATTTGACGTCCCGAAGTCATAGTTGGCCCGGTAACATAGTTGATAGAAATTTTATTGAGAACATGACACCGTGTTTCCATAATCCTACTACCTACCTACCTATTCCTTACCTTCCCAATGGAAAGACACCCAAATTATACCTTGATATAAAAAAAAACAAATCCTTCAACTTTTCTCTGCTATTGTCCTATTTCGATTATTTCTTTCCTTCTCAATCTTTGAGAATACCTTTTCTAACATGAAATTGATCCCTTTTGTAAAAGAAGTAGCATTCACAATCCTCTCAAATCGTCTCTAACCCGGCATAAGATTGGCATCATCTAATCCGGCATTATAAAACGACTAGGGCGTTATTAAAATCGCGGACGACATTCACCACTGTATGGACAATTATCAAGTCACAATTTCGGGGTTGCTGAATTTCAACAATGTTTGCAATACTGTAGATCATGTAATTCCGATAGGTGTATTACGTTCTCTGAACATATCTTTAACTGAAAATTTCTAGTTTCATTGTTATTTGTTTGAAAACCTGCAAAGAAGTCGTGTTCAATGAATACGTTTATACTATGGTCATTATACCGTAGCTGGCGTTCCCCAAGGCGACGACGTATATCCTCTTTTATTAGCATTTCCATGAATACTTTAACATTTTAACATCTTTTTTCCACCTCGTATATGCAGATGATTGTCAAATATATTTACATTGAGGATTTTCTCGAGGTCTCTCGATCATGACTGGTGTTCATCATATGAATTAACTGTGAACCTTTTAAGATAAAGATCCACAATTATGGACATTTTTAGAATGATCTACAAATTTAAAAATGTCAAGTACAACCTGTTACATTTAATATCATTTATCCTTTATATTAGCTGCTCGTTGATTTAGAACGTTGCTTTAGAATTTAGGTATTCTTTTGGATTCCAACCTATCTTGGACTCCTCAAACATTTGCAGTATATAATTCACTTCAGAGGCTGAACTACTTTCGCCCATTTCTACTAAAGTATTACTACTACGTTGACATTTGTTACCTTAGGAAGCAACATACATGCAAACAAACAAACTAACAAATTTGAGTGGTCTTAAATTCTCTGTTGAGGTCGTAAGCGTGACTGCTGTTATTGAGGTTTCGGGTTCGAATCCTGAGGTCAGTTATCATTTATTTTATTTTTATGTCAAGAAAATCGCAGTAGCAGTCCGGAAACAAAAGGTTGCTAGTGTTTAACGCCCGTGCTTTGGAAAGCACGCAAAGCCGTTGGTCCAGCTCCTATTCTATTTCCGGTCATGTCGGATTGCCCTCCCATTGGACGATGACAATGAGGGAATAGAGAGCGCACTGTGCTTGCGTATACACTGGTGCATTACAATCCTGTCCTGCATCGATAGTTAGTCTACGTTGAGACTGACCACCGTGATCGAAATTCAGTCTGAAGGACTGCTTGCTGTGTGTGTAATGATTCTTTAGAAGCATTACACACACAGTAATTTCTAAAACATTTTAAATAATAAAATGAGTTTTCATTTTATTATTTAAAAAGAGCTATTTTTGTTTCAAAACTAATTTTCAATGTAAACTTCATATTGTAAGGAGTTTAATTGTACTTAACTTATAATTAAGTTAGTATTTATTTTTGTAAGGCATCATTCAAGCGCCTACTCTGGAAGGATTCCTAACACTGGTGAAGTATTTAGTGGAAATTTTACTTCAAACAGACTATTAAAATCCACTGCTAAATATAGGTCACCCCTGTAGATTAATTTCCACGCTTGGCATTAATAACAATAATAATTTATTTATTTCTCACCACAAACGACATTGATGTGATACATTTGTATTAAATCTATATTTTAACAATGTGTGATTCGTGAGAGACTGGTGCCCATTTAGGATCAAAGACCCGTAATACAGGTCACCAGCCCCCCCACCCCCCGAGTTTTCTTGGCAACCAGTACATTAATATACAGAGAGCGAATTATCAGTTAGAATACATAGAAATAAAAAATAAAAACCATATACGTCTGTAGCGTTAGTATATCCGTGTGTATATTTATGAGATTAGTGGGAGTAATTGTTTAGTGTCTGTGTACGAAAGTTTCAAGATATTCCACGAGTCTATTTTTACATGACCATCTGTTGACTTCATAAATAGACAATTTTTGTTGTAATTTATTAAATAAATACGGAACCAAAACCGTGTTATTACGGGTTAGCAACTGCAGTTTTTTTAAGACTGCTACTCTTCTCCTAAGTTGTTACCTTCCGTTGCCATTTACGACACCTATGGGATGATGTAGGGTGATAGATATACTAACTACGCAACTGCACAATGACAGACTTATGCTTTATATAGTGTACGTCAGTCATTAAATATCCAGATAGACAAAGTACAGTGTCAAAAGAGCAAAACGTATAGTAATTGTCAATTCTCGGAAGTCTCCCTACAACAGAAGAGGCCTTATATCTAGCTATAGATTATTATATACACAAACTTTTTATATTTAGTATTTATACCTACTTGTTTACGTATCTATGGATTTAAATATACTTTAACATAAAAGTGTCATTTACGTTTAAGAGAAGCGATAGGTAGAGCATATTTTTCCCGTGTAATAATATAATACATTATAATATAATACCTATATAGTAATACGGAAGGTATTGATTGGTTATTGGGGGAACAAGTGTCGTATTATCGGCCGTTCTTGTGTATTTCCTAGTGACGAGTGCGAAGTGATGTTGGGTCAAGTGGTGGAAGCGATAATGCACGAGCTCTTTATGCTGCAAGTAGTATAACACAACACACGATTTTAATTTTTTTAACGTAGGAGTATCTTAGCTAATTACTTTTCCCATCGTTGATACACTTTCTTATGTTGTTGATAACAAAAGATTCTTATAACAATAACAGTTGAAGTTTTATTAAATGTATCTAACTATAAACACTCTTGTCTCCCATCTTCCCTTCATCGCAAACAGTAGTTAAAATTGTCTAGATAGGTACGTAGCACTTATATCGTCGAAATATTTGACTTTAAGATCGAATCTTTTAATAAATAACAAGTCGGTGATTCAGTGGATAAGCGTTAGGTTAATATGTATCTGCCTATCCGTGAGTTCAAATATAGCAAGTAACAAGTGTTTGTATGGTCTGCAAATAATTGTTCCGGGTCAAAATGTATTTCCATGGGCAGTTTATGTATATAAAACACCCACACATAAAGGAGAAAATTCTTGTATAGGGTGACATATGAAAAAAACATTAAAAATTATACTCACATGTACAATATTCCATAAATTGTGCTGTTAGTCCGAAAGTAGTGACAATGAGTACCGAAAACTATTACGCCTCAATTTTTTATGCGATTTTCATTGAAATGTCCTACTGATGATACAAATATATGTTGCCATGGAGCAACTTTGTGCCATATTGTTTAAACCGTTTTTTTTTTTCAGTTGCTAAGAATTGTTATTTTCCAACGGAACATTTTTTTATATTCTTCGATAAAATACAAATTAAAAAGGTCCCTAGACTTTTATTCTTTTACACTTAATATTTTCGGAGTGATGAATTTTTAAAGGTTTGAAAAAACACAAATTCGGATAATTTTAACCCTTTAAAAATACATAAAGAATAAGGATAAAATATATTTTTTAATAAACATGGTCCTATGACTTTTTACGATAAAGTTAATATTTTCGGAGAAAAGAATTTTTAAAGGTTTGAAAAAACCAAAATACGGATACCTTTGACCCATTAAAACTACAAAAATATAGACATAAAACATAAAAGCTATTTTTTATATTTTATTTATTATATTATCATCATTATCAATCATTAGTCATAATATAAAAGATAACCAAATTTATAACAAAATTTAACTTAAATACAAGTCATACTTACATCAAAATTATCGTCACAGAAGTATAGTCCACTTTATGTAGACAATGTATTCGGATCTCTATTTGCCAGTTTTAATAAAGTATTTCTCATATTATTTAAATCAGTTGGCACTTGAATCCATGACTTCCTATATTCGGTACTCGTGATTGCATCTGGCTTCAGAAATTGTCGCAATGGCTAAGAGACCGATTTAAAATCTCTTAGCTTCTTTTTAATTACAAAAGAACTAGGTCAATATAACCTTTCATTAACTTGGTCATATAATTTATTACGATCATAAAATATAACAGTTCATTCCTGTGATTGAATAATGATGAAAGCAAATGTTGCGCAACAGCACAAACAGAGTTATTACGCCATCACAATTATTCTTTTATTGTGGTAGAGCCATGCTGTAGCTATATTATGTTTGTAGCACAAATTGGTTGGCTCGACCGGGGAAGGATCAAGTTCTGACAGAATAACAACGTAAATTAGTAGCTTAATACTGTTGTACTTCAACTGAAAGTACTTCAAAGAACCGGTGACTCTTTTCGCTGGAAACGAAACTTTCTATCTTCGTCCGTAGGGTTTTTTATGAAATAGGGGTGACAAATGAGCACACAGTCATAGGTAAGTGGGTACTGTGGTCCATAAACAAATTAAACCCTTTAATACATTAATTATGAAAATTCACATGCATGCAAAAGTTTACGGTTTTCTACACTCACCAAACGGAACACAGCAGCATTAAGCTGATATTTTGCGCAGGTATTAGGCGTGACAAAATATTTGCATTTAGATTCTTCATCGAGGATAGGTTTAGATGTCTATAGACTACAGCATCCACTTACCATCAGGTAGACTGTGTACTCGTTTGTCACTCTTATTCTTCAAAAGGAATAATATTTAAGAAACAAGCAAGCTTAAAGTTCTCTTGCGAGTAAATTGCTACTGCAGGCAATGGGCACCTGTAACCAACTTTTAGCACAGATGCGTTGTCACTTCTGACAATTAAATGAAATGCTTAACAGGCTCTTAAGATTTCTTAATATGCGGTGTTCCTTCACTTCATGAAGATATTCTGCTTGGTGGCGAAATAGCGATAGAAAAATATTACCGACTCTGGTGAAGACCGTGGTAAGAAAGACCCAACTTGTAAAATTAATAGAAGTTATTAGATTTTAAAATTCGTACTCGTATATTGTAATACTTACACATATAGAGAACAAGCCTTCATTAGAAATGATTACAACGCTATTTGTTTAGGTATAAAGGGTTAATTATAATATACCAAAAAGCTAACAGACCGTAATTCCTATCTTTAAACCCATTGACTTTTGTTCTACAGTTTTTAGAAATTCGTTCGTAAAATTTTCCTATAAAAGTTAAAAATATTTATTTTCTTTGTTTGATATTACTCTGTATATAATTTTGAAATTAGTAAGGAGCAAATACTGCAACGCTGCACGAGTACGGTAAGGTGTAGAATAGTAAAGAAATAGAATTTACAAAAAAGTATTAGCATTCATAATAATTATCATTATAATTACAGCCCACCACAAGTGCTCTGCTTACCACAGGAGCCTACCACAAAGAATAACGCAATTAACCCTGTGCCACCTGCTTCGTATAGATGAATTAAAACCTGTACTTCAGAAGTTTTATTTGGAAATTGTTTTATTATATACAGTTCTTTGAATAGAGCTTTTACTTTTAGTTATAAGTTAAGTTTATAACCCTTCATAAGAGAACTAAGGAATATCTTTAAACAAAGAGAACTTATCTTTTTAGTTAAGAGAACTTATCTTTATACATAGTTAGTCAGTGCTGGCCGTATGAGGACGTCCAAACTTCTTCCACTATTTTTATTCTCGAACCCTATATAAGGTTCGGTTATAAAGATATATAGCAGTCTAGTCCAGTCTCTATACAGAGTTCCCCAAATTTACTCGCATATGGGACCATATCTAAAGCATAATATTTATTTTAATAACTATTTATAACGATCTCGTGGCGCAGGAGCTTTAACAAGGAGTTGCGGCGCTGTGGGCCGCGGTTTTGAATCTTGCACGATACAAATACCTTATTTGTACAAACAATTGTTCCGTGCCTCCACGATATAGAAGGAAATCCTAGTGGTAATTAGTATAATAATGGAATTTGGTTCAGTACAAGTACTAAAAGCATAGTTAAAATGGAAACCTGCTCTTCTTTTTTTGCAGTCGGTTAAACTTAATAATTTCATGCACCATATATTTCTTGCAAGTTAACAGTTATTATTAATAACACTTTTACATTCTAGTTTTTAGTTTTTTAAATGACATCCAAAATTTTCAACCTATCAATTTGAAAAAAAATCTTAAGTAGTATATTCAACTCTTGCAACATTGATAAACCAAAAACACGGTCAAAAAAACTGGTTAATGTCTTCTATAATAAAAATGTTTAATTTTTGATTAGAAAATGACACGTATAACTTCTTGACAACATAGTCTTGCCTCATATTTAACTTATTATTTGATACTGTTCGAACTGGCGATGATCCAAATTACTATAAAACTATATCTTCCGCCAAAATAAAGCAATGTGTCACGATAATATTGCGAGTCGTTTGTTTTAATGGTCTGAGTTATTTTAAGATTCTTCAAATTGAATTGCAGGCGAGAGAAATTCACAAAATTCCCGAGAATGCAAAGATTATGCGCTATATCGTTATATATAATATAAATATATTACCTAATTTCTTTATTCTGTATGTTAAAAGTCAAATTTAAAAAATCATGTGTGGTAGTTCACACGCGGTAGAAACCTTCAGAAAACCAAACTTCGAGAGAAAGAGACGAATGACATTTGTAAAAGCATAACAGGAGTAGAATAAATGTAGGGTTTGTTTACTTTGTTATTTTTACCAAGTTTTAATATTTTCTAATCAATAAATTTTCCTTACCGCTCATAGATGACATGTGTACATAATAGGAAAGAATGTATAGATACTGTATTCTATCATTATCTCACAGGCTAAGTCTTGTTTAAGAAGTTTGTCTCTTTTTAGAGTCGCTTCCTCATTTCATCGAGTTTTAAATCAAAAATATTCTGAAGTAGTTTTCACTTCAAAGTGAAAAACTATCACGGCCTCCAGCACATGAAGAAACTACAATGCCAAAGCGTGCAGAAATTGAAATAGAAAGTAAATATACCAATAAACAGTAGCAGGGTGAAAATTGCGAGGCCTAGCTCTGTACTGTTTTCTTCGTGAAATAATAATAAATACGAGCCCTTATATTCCACGCATGTTATCATTCCATTACTTATTGTATAATATAGAAATTTAGTCTCGATGAAATGAATGAAAATTAGAACTAATTTACAAGGCTGCGTACTGTCCTCCACTCTGTTTCTTCTACATAAGAATATGTTGAATTGAAAACCGGTAACATTTATTGCTATGCGGAAAATAAAACTAATGATGCTTTATACACTGGCCGTACCAATATTAAACTTGTGTCTGAAGTCAAGATTTTATTTGACAAAGTCTCGGACTGGGGGCGATTAAATTTAGTCCAGTTCAATCCCCAGAAGACAGAATTAGTCTTGTTGCCTCAGCCAGTATCGGAATCCCCGGCGTCGATATATCGAATGACGTGCAGTTTCGTGGTCACTTGAAAGAGAAGACTAAATTTGCCTCTAAAAAGCTTGGCGTGCTCAGCAGAGCGGGACCGTATTACATCCTGGCACACCGTCTGCAAATTAACAAGGGACAAGTTCGGCTTTACATATAATACTGTTCCCATTTCTGAGCCGGGACTCCCCAGTAACAGTTTTTTTCATTTGATCACATTCAACACAAACTGGTTCGAATCGTCGACGACTGAGCTCTTTCTGAACGGCTTGACTCACTGGAACTTTGAAGAGATGTTGCATCTCTTTGCTTATTTTATCGCATCTACCACGGGTAGTACTCTGAGCGTCACCGCTAAATTTTACCTTCGCATATCGCGACAAACTCGCGATATCTTCTATACCATCTGGAGGGCTGGCGGTCTACCAATGTATGATTTACAAGAAGTTTTCTTCCTCGCACAACTTTCTTGTAGAATCTACTACCACCAGCAACTTTTGCGGAACGATACGAATTAGAAACCTTCAAGAAAAGCGTCAACTATTTTTTATAAAGCCGATCTTCAAAAAAAAAATTAAATATTTACTTGCAGTCTGAAAATTAAAATGGTTAGTCTTTAGGTAGTAAATGAATTCATGTCTGATAAATTAAAAATATTTCAAGGAAACGGGAAGTGTACCAATTCACAGTTAAGAAAAATGAAGGACCACTTTATAGCCCCGTCTTCCATACTTCATGTCTAGAAACGAGGCATAGCTTGTTAGTTTTCGTGTTTTGCATAAAATAGTTTTTTTATAGAAGAGGGGGCATAGAGCATGCAGCTCACCTGATGTTAAGTGACTACCGCCGCCCATGATCAACCGCAACACCAGGAGAATTGCAGGTGCGTTGCCAGCACTTTAGAAAGGAGTTGTAATATATTATTTAGTTGACAACCGGCACCCTAAATCTTTACATGACTCATAACGTTAACACAACAAAGATGGTATCGTAGAAGCAACCTTCTATATACCTCCCTATATGATTTTTTGTCACTTCTGTGAACAAAGATGAATCGGATTGCCTCACAGCTTGTGATTATACCGGCTCTCTATGTCCTTTAACGGCAGTTCACACAGACACGCGACGCGATGGGACGATGCTTGAAGAGGCCAGTGTTTTCGTGCGGCGCGCTACGCCGTGAGGCATCTCCAGGCGCAGCACAGCGTAGCGCAGCGCGGCGTAGCGCAACGCCGCGGGACATTTTCGAATTATCTCACTTAAATGTGTTTCTCTTTGTGTAGTAAATAAAGTTATATTTTGTATCAC